>CM054057.1:165208735-165808735 GCA_028641055.1 Alopecurus myosuroides
GTACTACCAGAGAGGTACCGTGAAGCTTGAGTAGCGGTACTACCGTAACCGGCAATGATTCTGCCACTGGCCCATTTAGTTCAAGCACTGTCGGTAGTACTATGTCGGTACCGCGTGGGTACCGGGGATATCGGAGGCCTTTGCTTTGCCAACGGTACTTCCAGCGTAGTACCGCTCCTGGAAGGAGCTGGTATAAAACCGCGGTAATACTACTGTCTGGAATGCACTAGGCATGCTGAAGCAGTACACCACGGGAGCAGTACTACCGCTGCACAGCCCGTACCGCTGGATAACAAAAGCTTCTCGGCTATATATTTGGATCATTCCTTGAATACCATCTTGGACAACATATAATATTATTGTACAAGACCTACAAGAATGACTCAATGGAAACATTAGTCCATAAGTATTGTCATTAATTACCAAAACCACACATGAGGCACTATGTTCTTTCAATCTTCTCCATTTTGGTAATTGATGACAATCTGTTTTACGGGGGTTTATTTAATGAATTAAACAAAACCATGCAAACCAATAAGCATGGATGCGAGAGCATGAAAGGAAAATGCTTAAGAACAAAACCAAAGCATAAAACCAAATTCTTTTAAACCCTATAAATATATTTCATTTAGAAGGCCAATATAATAAGATCTCCCCCCATAATGTTTGCATTTCTCATGGTATGATTGAAATGAAACGCACATATTCAATGACGAATAGATGTAGGGAGATCAAACTATATTGAGGGTCAAAAGATTGAAAATACATGATATACCTCTAAATTCTCCCGGATAAAAGCAAGCAATCGAAAAGATCCGAAGAACCAAGTGAACAAAATATTAACGATTTTAGAAAAAGGGTGTTCTAATGAAAAATGGAGAAGCTCCCAAATGTATATGCACCATTTAAGAATTTTTGCACTTGAATACAAAATGCACAAATATGGAATCATCACTCCCCAAATATCCCATAAAACACAAAACAAGTGCAAGAGATCATAGAAGAGATGTGAAGCAAGGCACCTGGAATAAAAATATGGTTGAGCACCAAGAGAAGATACCATATGAATAATTCAACAAAAGAAAAGTCTCAAAAAAAATAGAATCAACATGATCACCAAGACAAGCATGAGAGACAAAAATCTTCAATAACAAGTGAGTGCACAAGATGGAATAAAATAAGCAAGCACCCATAGGGAGAATTCCATTCGGAGTCACCAAAGAATAAAATAGAAAAATGGTGGGCACCAAAGAAATGAGATACCAAATAGAAATGCAAATCCTCTTATGTGTATAAATTTCTAAGTAGACAACAATCATGATGACATACATCCACACAGAAATATGTACACACAAAATAGTTACAAAGTAAAGAACATGATATCCAAAAGGAAGTCATAAATACACCAATAAGATATTTGCTTGATATCATATAGCACAAAGCTCAATTTTATCTTAAACGACACAAACAAATTTCCAACACAAACACATCAAAAGGCAACATAAATATCAACAAAGGGAATAAGAGATAGGTGTGATGCTTTTGAGAAAGGCAACAAGAATCACAAAAAAAAAATTCTATAAATAAAATATTTTTCATGCCAAGAAGCAACCTACACAAGGTTGAATGCAAGATAAGTATGCACGGGGTAGATACTTGCTACCGAGGTGACATTGATGTTGTAGTAGACAAGAGTTCATGCATCATCATAGCTTGGCTCCAATAGGCACATGGTGAAAATACATTCCTTGTGGACGAGGCAAACATCCAGTGCATATCAAATGTACCAAAAACACAATTAAGTACAAAAATGGTTTCAAAACACATTGGGTCCAAAGTAGTTAGATAAACTAAAACAAACTGGGTCCAACTGGCCGAGTGGGTATAACATGTTTATCCCTTTACTGTTTATTTCTATGTGTGCAGTACTAGTAATTCACGTAGATGTTTCTACCATATGTCTAGTACATGATAATATTGTTAAGAATCAGTATGTTTACGTCATGCTCATGATTTATTATCGGATTAATTTAATCGTAAAATTTCTTAAATATATAACACCTTTTTTCATTTGTTGAACTTGCTGCTTGTTGTTTGGGAACTCGCAAGTTTGGCAAATTGCCTCTTATATGTTATTATTGTGCTAGACTGCAAGTCTGAAATACACTTTACATATTTAATTATTCATTTATCACAAATTTTATAATTAAAAATATGTTAGTCTATATCTTAAAAACCAGACATTGAACCGGTGAACCAGCGGTCCGACCAGTCAAAACCTGAACCGACCGGCTCATCGGTTCGATCACCCGTACGGTTTTTTAAACTAAGAGACAAACATGGCGATGAAGAGGCCTCCGGTGACGATTCCCCCCTCCGGTCGGGTGTCGGAACGGGACTCAAGAAGTTCTAGGTTGGACTTTCCAGGTGATGGAGACTTTGTATCTGTTTCGCAAAAAAATTCTCTGCTCCGACATTTTTTAGGGTATAAGACAATTTATATGCGAAGATGCGGTGCCGGGGTGGCCAGGGCCACCAGGCGACTGCATGACGTGGGTGTACCCTTAGCCGCGCCATGGGGTCACCTGGGAGGTGGGCCCACCTCCCGATTCTGTCCTCTAGACTCCGTCTCCATTCCGGGTATAAAAAAATGACTTCCGCTGATTTTCAGAACTTTTGGGGAATATGTTTATAAGAGCTTTTCTGAAATATAAAAACTTCAGAAAATGGGAACTGGCTCTAGACATCTTGTTAATATGTTAGTCCATGAAAATGTCCGAAAAACGAAAAAAAACATGTATAAACATAACACAATTGATAGAAAACAATAATAGATCATCAAAAATTATAGATTCGTTTGGGATGTATCACCGTGTTCTACCTCTCCAGTGGCGCCCACCTCTCCAGCCAGAGCGGCGTGCCACTCTCTGGCCATGGCAGCTAATATTCTCCCCGGCTCCTTCCTCGACGACACGCCCTATCTCGCGAGGATTTTGACTTCGCACCGACCACCACTTGTGGTCGGTTGGCGCCGCCACCGATGTGCGGACTTGCCTCTGCCACCACCGCGACCAGTGTGTGAACCACGCCATCGACATCAAGCGAGTCGTGCTCGAATCGATCCCAGCTTTCTCCGTATTCTTCAATATACTGCTGATTTGTACGATGTGGCTATGGATAATCATAGTATACCCACGGATATGATGTGAGCTTCAATATTATTTGGTGCCTTCTATAAAATGGTCGTGAGCTTCAATATTGTGTTTGCCTTTACTTCGTTGTCAGCAGTCTACCTTTTCAAATTTAAGCACTTGCGAGATGAGATGGCGACCTGTGTAGTCGCTGCCGTGTCAGAAGAGAAAAAAAAGTAAAGTAAAATAAACAGAAAACGAGCGAGGAAGGCAAAGCATCGTGCTGGATGGCATCTGGCCGTCCAAAAGCGTCATAGGTGGGCCCGGGCCGTAGCCCGCAATCCACCAACGTTTCTTCCTCCTCCTCTCCGATCCCGTCTCCTCCCCACTTTTGACCCAACTCCAGTTTCCCCACGAAGCGAGCGTGCGCAACCTGACCGAATTCCCCTGCCCCCAAACCCTAGCTCGCCAGCTCGCCCTCCCGCGGCGCCGATGCGGAGGCGGCTCCTGGAGGGCGCCATGGCGCTGGCGGTGGCGCCGGACGCCAACTCATCGAGCGCCGCGTCCCCGCCGTCGGCGGCTTCGGGGCCGATGTCGTGGGTGTCGGGGTGCCACGGGACATGGTACAGCCTGGCGGTGATGCTGCCCTCGCTGGCCTTCGTGGGGTTCCTGGCCTGGCAGGCCCGCCGGAGCTTCCGTCGGCTCAGCTACGGCCGCTCCCACGTCGTCGTCGTCGCCTACTACGCGCTCCTTTGGGCCGTTGCCGTTCTCAATCTTCTCTGGTGCTTCCTGCAGGTCCGGCTCCCCCGCCTCCATTTACTTTTTGCAGTACCCTCTGCTTCCCTTATACTGGTGGGTCATGGAACCCCATTCTCGAACTCGGTTGTTGATTGTTTGCCCCCAATCGTGATGCACTTATGATAGGGCGTATTTAGTTCTGTTCTAGGAGTAGAATTCTACCAGTAGAGAATAGCGACTCTACTGCCAAAGTAGAGGTAAACGAATTCAATTGGACATGATCACGTTGTGTGCGATCAGCTGCCAGAAGGACTTAACCACTGATTGTGAATAACGTTCTTAGTCTTAATGAACAGCGCAACTTTTGTATGCTTGTCAGTGTTTTATTGATGAGTAGAATAAGTGGTACAAGCTAGGTGTACTTTTCATTGGAAACGTTCGCTTTGCATACACAAGTTCTGCCTTTTGGTGTTTCAACTTGGCAATCGAATGGGTGGAAGATGGGTAGGTTTTGAGGTGGTAATTGGCTAGTTAGTAGCAAGATCTGGTAGGCAGGTATTGATGTTCGAAACTACAAAGAACTTTAGTGCATATTGGCCTGGTATTAGATTCAGATTGTCTGAGTGCACATGGCCTTGTTATCAGATTCAGATTTCAGGTGTATGTGTTGATTAATGCTACTGATCTAGGGGATAATTGAATGAGAAACTCCTGCTCATATGCATGTGATTTTTCACCTATTTCGTTTGTTCTATTGTGATATTGTCTGTTTCTCTTAGTCTTGTATAACACTTATTTTATTGCTTCAATGACAGGTGTGGCAGTGTATGCCTGAGAGGGCCTTTTCATGGAATGTGCTCTCATTGTTTACAAAATCTGGAATGTTATTCTTGGAAGTTAGTCTTATTGCATTTCTACTTCAAGGAAATGAAACCAGCGGTTATGATTCTTTGGCACGCACCTTTGTTATCTCTGGAGCTGTAGTTAGTGCTGATGTACTGCTCAAGGTATCTTACTGCTCCACAGTGCTACGTTTCTTAACTTATTTGTATGATGTAGCCTGATTTTTCATGATTCTATGATGTCTTTGCTTTATTTGTGATAAAAATATGCTACGGAAAGAATCTAATAAAACTTAACTACTTAACAGGTCCACCCTGCTCTTTTTTAAAATAAAATAATTATGGTCATCAGCAATGTCTTCCATAACATATTGCGTATTGCAATTGGTATGTGATTTCTTTTGATGCTAGATCTTACGGGCTCTAGTGTTTTGTAACTGTAGACTGAGTTTTGGGCTGTCCCAAAGAAAAAAAAAATACCCCATGTAACTCCGCACGCCTGTATGTTTCATTGCATCAAATTATTTTGCATATGGTGAATAAGCAATAGTTTTTGTGACCCGTTATACCTAGGGAATAGTATGTTAGCTTTGGACTTATGTTTGCTCCTTCTGCAGACTATATATGTGTTTGGCTTTGGTGTTCCTTTGTTTATTGATGCTGACCAAGGAACTGGTGGGAAATGGGGCCTATGGATTCTCCACAAACTGGTGGTTACAGGAGTCTATGGCGTGATTGTGTTCATGTATCACTCAAGGTGGAGAGACAGGCTACCTGGTAATTAGCTACACTTCTGCTGTATAATTCTGTACGCTTCAAGCTGTTGTGATGTAGGGATGCAACAAAACGTGTTGAGTTAGCACAAAATGAACTAGAAGCGCTAGACTCTTCTAATGAAGATTTGGATGCTGGAAAGCAGGAAGCGAGCCGAAGCTTGCATCCTCAACTGTGTTGTTTGATGACCATTATTTTCTACTGAATGTCTTGACCTTCTTATTGCAGCAAAGCCAGCATATTACCACTACGTGTGCGCAATGTTGGCACTTAATGGCCTAGCGCTGTTTGGCTGTTTCCTTGTTGCATGTGGAGCTGGATTTGGTTTATGGTACGTAAAGAATAATACCACAAGGATCTTTATTGCTAGTTATTAATTGTGCATCTGAGAGTGATATTTGAGTATTTTGTGTTGCGCAGGTTGTACAATCTCACTTCCGTCTGTTACCATTCTCTCTACCTGCCGCTGCTGTATGTGACTTTCTTACAAGACTTTTTCCAGGTACCTTCTTGCTTAGGAATTCAATACCTTTGCTTTGTGTAATGCCATCTTCTTGAGCTAGAGCTGTGAAATCCCTCCGCTCACAAATAGATGACTTCCATTTGTTCAAATGTGAATGTATTTGGACACAAACATGTCTACATACATTCATATTTAGACAAATGGAAGTCATCTATTTGTGAACGGAGGGAGTACGTGGCTTCCTGTTCTTGTACCGATTGCTTATGTTTTTCTTGTTTATTTATGTGTTTCTTTATGTTTATCTTGTTTATTTCTGTGTTCCTTTATGTTTTTCTTATTTATTTCTGTGTTTCTTTATCTTGAGCTAGATTTGTTCTTGTAGTGATTCTTTATGTTTATCTTGTTTATTTCTGTGTACTTGTAGGAGGAAGACATGCTTCTCGAGAACGTGTACTACTCGGAGATGAAAGACGCAGGGTTCTTCGACGCTGACTGGGATTAATTTGCGGATAGCCAGATAGCACGTTCTGTGACTCAATTTCACGTGGATTTGCACGGTGTAGCTTCGCTCTGGAAACCAAATCTTAGAACAGAGATTGTATCGTAACAAGTAAACGAGTTAACGACCATCATAATCAACCAAGATATGTATATTTATTTGATATGTATATATGCAGTCAATGTGTGTCTTCCATCACCCCGTCGTTAGCAGCCCAACTAAACAGTGGATGGATGAGAAATTGTGGATTTTGTGCACCCGAATTAGCTCTGTTTGATTTTCCACTATATGAAAAATGCCATACCTCAATGCCCAGTTACCCATCTCACCTCCAAGATGCTCTAGAAACCTGAAAACTTGAAGTGGGGCCACATGTATGCATGACTTGCCTTCCTGATTTGGTTTGGTAGTCTTTTGAAGTCTCGCTGTATCCGCTTGGTGTAGTAATCAATGGGTATTTCGAGTTGCCAGTGGGATGTATAGTACAGTATTCAAGCACGACGTTTTGGAGGAGATTCAAGGAGCGTAGCCTCGTACCATCACCGTCCTACTGGCACCTCTACTATAGCCTACGGTGGATTGGATACGGCGTGGGCACGGACTGACGCACACGGTAGCGGCATTGCACTGCGTAGGTTTCTGCTTATTTATTAGGTACGGCTTTGGCTTGGACAGAGTGCTGCCGCCGCTAGAGTTCAGCGAGGCTAGACAAAGGTGGTTGTCCTTGAGTCTCTGACTGCCCCCAGCGCTTCAACGGGCCGAAACATACAGTAGAGGTTTTTTCTTTTTTTTTTTGAACATACATTGGGTAGCTGCGTGCCTGCGTGCTGGCTCCTGTAGACACGGTCTTCCATCCTTGAGCTGACAAGTAATCTACTGTGAATAGCCTGTGAACTTTTGATTAGTCAACTTTTTAATGTGGAACTCTTTGCTGAACTGATGACAACCCATGGAGTTGCACCTCATCAAAAGCCACGCATAACCTCAAAAAGTAACCAGTGGAGAGTGGTACATTGAGACGATCACAGATTAGCAAAGCCTATGGCCGTAGCGTATCCACTGGGTCCCCAACTACTGTACAAGCATTCCCGACAAGGCAAGAGGGTGGAGGCAGATTATAAAAGGAAAACGTTGCAAGAGCGGAAAGAAAACCAAACCCATGGAGCCTTTTGGGCAAAGGGGAAAAACATTGCAAGGCAAGAGGGCTGTTTGGGTTTGGCTGGCAGTTTACAATGGAGGGCATGGCCCGACCGTCCATCGCGCAGGAGTTCGGTGAAGCCTCACGCGTGCAGGTGCGCAGCCGGGATGCAGGTGGTGGCGGCACGTTTGGTTTTTCGACCGTTGATGAAAAGCCAGAATGCCTTCTGGACGCGACAGTGCTTGCGCAGGCTGCCTGCTCAACTGGAGGGGCGGCTCCCGATGCCACGGGACACCACCCACTTGTTGTTCCCGTTCCTCTCTGTGAATTTTTACATAAATAACCTTTTAACGCAGAAAATTTACACTCTAACCCCCGAACGAGAAAATTCGGGAAATAACCGTTTTCTTAACACCCTCCCTTTTTTTAACGTCCGTCACGAGGGCGTTATACTTTACGCCTCAACATCCCATCAACGAGGCGTTATTGAGCGTGCCAACTTGGACATGGAATCCGACATGGAAGTTTAACGTCCCCGACAAAGGCGTTATGCGCCTTAACGCAATAGACGGGGGCGTTAAACTTCTTAACGCTCTGAGCGAGGGAGTTATGCGAGTGAATAAGTCAAACCGACCCGTCCCGCGTCTCTCCCACTTCCAAACGATTTCCACTCCCCACTACTCTTCCCAGCTCTTCTCTTCTTCCTATTCCCTCTCTAATCCACCACTAAATCGAGTAGATCGGAGGAGTTTGGCTAGGGATTTGATTCCCCTTGGAGTTCAAAAGGTATGCCCCCTCTTTTCCTTCTTTTTTGTGGTTCAAATCATGGATTTTGGTGATTCTACATGTTTCCCTCTCTTTGTTCATCCTAGTTTATCTTCCCTATTTCTAGTTCATCATATTCTCTTTTGTATTTGAAACCCTAGTTCATCAAACACTAGTTTGCCAAACCTAGGAAATTCCCACCCTAGTTCATGTTAGGGTTTAATTTATGTCAATTTAATATCTAAATAGTTTTAGGTTGTGTTTGGTGGTTGTGTTTAGTGAAAACCTAGTTCATCACCACCCCTAGTTCATCAAATCTAGATATTAGCACATGTGGAAAATCTTTGTTATGGTTCAATTTTGTTGTAGGTTGAATTCTTAGTGTATTTGAAACCCTAGTTCATCTCGCAATGTTGGTTTATTGACTAGTGTATTTTGAAATCTTAGTGCTTTCTTCTTGTAGGTGTATTTGAAATCTTATTGTTTTTTTGTTATCGGTTGTATATCTTGAATATTTTGCACTAGTTATATTAAATTTTGTTATTTAAGATGCTTACACTTAAGATTAAGTAGTGTAGAAGTACTAGTAGTTTAAGATTGCATTTTTGATTTTTGCACTTTAAACTAATATCTAGTCTTAGGTTGCAATTTTGGATGTTAAGATTACTAATTTAAGACGTTAAGATTAACTAATTATATTAACTAGGTTGCAATTTTGTAATCTAGATTAACTAGTTAGTAAGATGTTTCCAAATTAGTTATATTTGCACTTATGATGTTTGCAATATAAATAACTAGTCATATTTTTAACTTTTTATAGCCATGGCGAGAGCTCCCTGACGACGTGGTGGGCGTGGACGCGGTTGTTGTAAGGATAGCTCGGATGAGAGCAGCTCTGATTCGGACTCTGACTCTGACGAGTCCAGCTCCGAAGAGGAGTAGTATGTCTAGCAGTGTGTCGCTCTCTATATCCCGTGTTAGAATGGCTTTAGCTGTCAGTGTCGGACTATGTTTTTAGTTGTCTCGGACTTTGTTTTGTCATCGTGTCAAACAATGTTTTTATGTGTGTCAAGCTATGTTTATGTTATTGTTCGTTTGCATATGTGTTTATGTTCTGATCTTTGTCGTCTTTCTCATATAAATGTTTGTTGTTTCAAAGATCAAAGAATTTTTAGTGTTGCCATTCAAATGCACTTCATGTAAACATGGAGTGTGCCAATTGTTTAAAGAAAATAGAATAATCAGTGAGAAAAAATGATAGAAAAAGAAACCGGGAAACAGGACATAACGCCTTGACTAGGGCGTTACCTTGTATAGTATAACGCCCTCAACGGGGGCGTTATACTGTCCAAGACGGAATTCCGTGCGAAGTCCGCTCTAAGTCCGCAACCTAACAGACCCAAGGCGTATTTAGGGACGAAGTTCCGTGTGTGAGCGCCATAACGCCTCCAAAGAGGGCGTTAAGATGTAACCGGACAAGGAATTTCACGCCAACTCCCTGCTAACTCCTCGACCCAACAGAACCAGGGTGGATTTTAGGGCGGAATTCCGTGTCAATTCCTCGTCAGGGGCCATAACGCCCTTAGCAGCGGCGTTAAGCTTCAGGGTTGATTTTTTCCCTAACTTTCCCATCATTTTTCTAAACTTTCCAAGATTGATTTTTCCTAACTTTTCTAGGACATATTAAATAATTTTCCTAGGTTGATTTTTCCTAACTTTGCTAGGACATCATTTTTCCTAGCAATATGTACTTTGTAATAAATGTATCGAATAATATGATGCAACTAGTTTTTCAAATAATTTGCTAGAAATAAGTTGATCCAAATACACATCGATAATAAATTCACAAATACATCACAAATTCACGAAATAAATTTACAAGATCATAACATCAGTTCGACAACACCACGACGATAGTTCACGGCATAAGTTCACAAAATACATCCCAAATTCATGAAACACGTTCATGGAAGAAGTTCAACCACGACGACATCATCACGACATAAGTTTATCAGAAGAATGACTACGCATCATCAGCCGGGGGTTTACCCCTCTTGATAGCGAGCTTCGTGAGCTTCTCAGCTCTTTTGTAGATGACATGAGTCTCCTCGTCATCCTCTGTCTCCCCTTGCTGCTCCACGTGCTTACCTTTGGCGTACATATCAGGAGTAAATCTTGCCTCCCTCCTTGGGCGATTGTGCTCCCTCGGTTCGAAAGGACTACGGTACTGCTGACGAGGAGTTGACCTTGGTCCATCTGCCATATCTGAGGTGTTCATCTCTTTAGGGACATCCCCGTCTCCGCCGTCATCGTCTTCGTCCTCGTAACGCTCACGGCTTGAAGAGGCACCGTGGGGATGGCTTGAAGAGTCACCTCTTCCCCGTGAGCCCTCTCTGCTGCTCGCTGATGAGTGATGCCCATTTGACCGAGAGATATACCTCGAGGGAACTACATCGTCCGTAAAACGGCAACCCAACAGAGCACATATGCCACGTGTAAAATCACGGGTTTTCTGTCAAACAACAAATAAAGTGATTTGAGCTAACATATTTGTAGAATTGAAACTAACATTCAGCAATGCATATTGCCACATCATACCTCGACCATGTTTCTAAGGGTAGACTAAGACTCTGGATGTCCTGGAGGGAAACGGAGCGCAAGCTTAGTCTCCTCATGGTGTTGCCTCAACTGCGTTGCCTACGAAAAAAATATGAGTTAGTTCACAACCGAAAAATTTATAAAGTAAATTAAACATAATGGAATACGTCATGATGCACAATTGTGTTGACCACCGGCGCCAACTCCTGGCGTTGACAGGTGTCCCTGATGCTCTTATTGTACTTCAGCTTTGACAAATCGATGTTGTCAGGGCCTGCCGTAACGTAAACATTTTCAGTGTTGAAAGCAGGAGGGAGAAGTTTCAGACGAGTCCTAGATGCTAGACAAATCAGATACTTGTCGAATGCAGCAGTATCGTGAGGTGGATCATCAAATGTGACTCCTCCATTTTCGTGAGCCCAATTCAAGTTATCAACGATGGTCTTGAACACGGTGGTGAACTTGTCAAACTTCGTTGGCCAATCCTTCGTGGACCTGAACTGTTTCTTTTCCACTCTACATTGCAAATTGTAGATACGTTAAACTAATATAATTGACTACAATGATCACTAGGTAAGCAAAATGAGAATCACTTACTGGTGCAACGACACGTCGGTGTCCTTATAAGGAAGAGGGGTCGTTTGCAACAGTCCAAATTGCCTCATTAACCTATTTGGTAGATGTCACTCCACTTCAAAGAAACACACCATCGGACATTCCATCCGCCAAAGATGTTGATCAGCTAGACACTTAGGATTCAAGGCGAACGAGGCATCAAGAACATAGCCCCCCCCCCCAGGTAAGCTATGCATAATAAAATTTAGATTGTTAGTCTGAGCCAAATGGGTGGTGGTCTAAAACTATTTAGGATACAAATCTTACCATGTCCGCGGTAATGGTGTCAAACTGATTGGTGTAGTCAAGATATTGATTCATAGTTGAACCCCAGTCATGGTTCACCCTGAAACATCTCAGAAGACATGTAGCTCGATGTTCTGGATCACCACCATCCTCCCACTGCATATTGATATCAGACACTGGTCTGCCAATTGAGAAACGCTCCCAACTCCATACAGACAGAAGCACCAAGCACCCACCCATATTGCATTCAACCTTGTTCGTACCCTACTGGATCTTAACCTACGGGACTTTGCTCCTTCAGCACGCATCATCCAACTGCATAAAGAATCAAGTAAGGTTCACATTTCATTACATCATTTCAGAATGGACGGGATACAGAAAAGTGGTTACCTGACGATACAGATAAGTCAGTGCACCAGAACCCCAGTTAAATCCGTAGTCCCAAATGGCTAGCAAATGGAGCCACATATATTGTGTAATCGAGCCACCGGTGTCTGGAAATATAGCTCGGGAAAGGACATACCACTTGTAGGCCCAGGCATGCCGCTCCACAATTTCATCATTTGCGTCAGCTGGGCATTGATGCTACACCTTGATGGTGCCTTGAGGCGCCAGAAATTCTTTGCTATGGATGGTGTGTTGGGAACCCCAAGAGGAGGGTGTGATGAGTGCAGCGGTAAGAATTTCCCTCAGTTAAGAACCAAGGTTATCAATCCAGTAGGAGAAAGATGATCTTCGGAAGGTTGATGCCACTGAAGGTGGTGATAGCGCCTCACCGGTGTCAGCAACAACGCGGAACCTGCACATAACACAACCAAAATACTTTGTCTCAACGGTACAGTGAGATTGTCAATCTCACCGGTCTTGCTGAAAACAAAGATTAGACGTATAGTGTGGAAAATGGTGTATGCTTGCAGTAAATAAAGAAAGCAGGAAATTTTAGTGGTTTGTTTAACAGTGTAGGAAAATGGACCGGGGTTCATAGGTTCACTAGTGGTGTCTCTCCATAAAAGATAGCATGCTGGGTAAACAAATTATAGCTAGGCAATTGACAAATAGAGGTTGCACCGTAGTGCACATTCATGACATGATGACTACTATCATATTTAGTGCGGACATTACAACAATATACATAGACCGTAATACAACTGCATCTATGCCTAATAATCTACCCTCAGGTTATCATCCGAACCCCATTAGGTATTAAGTTGCAAGCAACAGATAATCGCATTAAGCAATGTGTGTAATGTAAGCAATGATTGTGCACGCGGGCACTCACACCGCTGTGTTTCTCTCTAGTGGCAACAACACATCCTCCCCCGTCACGTTTTTGTCACTCGAGCACAGGTGAAAAGGAGGCATGAACCCAACTATCAAGCATAAATACTCCCTCTTGGAGTCACTAGCAACTACTTGGCCAGAGCAACCACTAGCAACGGAAAGCATGCAAGATCACAAATAACATATGCAATAAAGACTATAATCAACTTGGCATAAGTTCAATATTCATCGGATCCTAGCAAACACAGCACATCGAATTACATAAGAACAATCTCGATCATGTTAGGCAGCTCACGAGATCTAAACATTGAGACATCGGAGGAGAAGACAACCATCTAGCTACTGCTATGGACCTGTAGTCCAAGGATGAAATACTCACCATCACTTCGAGGCAGGCATGGTGATGAAGAGGCCTACGGTGATGACCTCCTCTCCGGCAGGGTGCCGGGAGACAGCTTCAGAACCCCCCTGATCTAGGGTTTTTCTTCGGAGGGGAATAAATAGGCGAAAGGGCAAAGACGGTGGAGCCCTGGGGGCCCCACACCACCCCCGGCGCGGCCAAGGGGGGTGCCACCCTATGGTGTGGGTCCCCTGAGGCCCCCCTCCGGGTCTCTTCGGGACTCCGTGGAATCTTCGGGAATTCTAAGACTTTCGGGATTTGAATTTTCCAATTCCGAGAATATTTCCAGAACAACTTTTCTGAAACTAAAAACAGCAGAAAACAGGGAACTGGCTCTGTGACATATTGTCAATAGGTTAGTCCAGAAAATCGATAAAAATGACATAAAGAAGGGAGAAAACATGTAGCAATTGTCATAATATCATCATGGAACATCATAAATTATAGATACGTTGGAGACGTATCAGGCATCTTCCCAAATGTCGAGCAATCCAACCAAAAGTGGCACCAACGGCTCTTCCCGCACTGCCCAGCTCCCTCCCGAGATATTCGATCATTCCCGCCTTCCATCCCTTACTGCCAGTGCTCATACAAAAAGGTTCCCCTGATGGGAAGTGTCGTGATCATCGCGACATCCTGCAACGTCACAGTCATCTCACCACATGGCAGGTGGAAGGTGTGCGTCTCCGGTCGCCACCGGTCTACCAGCGCGGTGATGGCACATGGGTTGAACTTCGGCGTCCCACTCTTCAGCATGTTGACGAAAGGAAGCATCCCGATCATCCTAATGTAAGGGGTATACCTCTCGTCGTAGTGCATGAACCATTTCCCTTCCTCGTCTACCAGCGGACCTTCAATTTTTGCGGACCTCAAGTGCAGCTGGGTAAAACATTATCCTCTGACATAAAGCGGCCACGGTGGTCCGCATCGTAAATATCTTTGAGAAGCGACATATCTCTAGAAAAGAAAGAAAAAAAACACGATTAAAACAACGAGACAAAAAATCACAATATAATGATTAAAATGTTTCTATTCATAAGAAATCTATCTAACTAGTTATAACAAATCTATTTTAACTAGTTAATCAACACTATGCATAAAGCAACGAGAAAATAATATAATGAACTATCCAATACCTATTTACAATGAACTAAAATTCCAAAATCACTAAATACCTCATAATCAATTTATTTATTTTGCTCGACTAGTACTAACAAATCTAATTTTACATCATAACAGCAACCTACTAAAATCTAGGGCTAATACTAGAAATCTAGAACTAACACTAAAAAACTAGGGTTTACATCATAATAGCAACCTAAAACGTATTACTAACAAATCCAACACTTGAATCTAGGGCTAACACTGAAAATCTAGGGTTTCAACTAGTTCTAGGGTTACTACTACTAATAGCCACCACTAAATCATCACTGACAAACTAGTACTAACAAGCTAAATAGTTAAGAAAACTATATGAACTAAGGATCGGGAATTCATAAAAAAATCAAATGTGAAGATTTGAACCAACAAGAAGAGGAGAAAAGTGGCGGAATACCTTCACAACTCAAATGGGACCAAAATCCCTAGCAAATTGGCTCCAATATTGTGTTTACAGGAGGGGATTTGACGGGGAGAAGGGCGTGGCAGCGGGGGTGTTCTTCACGTCCTAGAGAGAAAGGAGAAGGGGGCAGTTAGGGGTCAGGAGGGGGCTGCGCGCCCGTGTTAATTTCACGGGCTTAACGCCCCCGTTCGGGGCACGAAGAAGCTTAACGCCCCCGTCCATTGCGTTAAGGCGCATAATGCCGTCGCTGGGGGCGTTAAGCGCGCTGCCACGTAGGAGTCCATGTCCATGTTGGCACGGTCAATAACGCCTTGATGCTGGGGCGTTGAGGCGTAGAGCATAACACCCTGTGGCGGGCGTTAAAAAAACGGTTATTTCTCGAATTTTCTCGTTCGGGGGTTAGGATGTGAATTTTCCGCGTCAAAAGGTTATTTGTGTAAAAATTCACTCCCTCTCTCATCTCGTCCAAAAAAAAAAAAAACGGGAGCGAACGCAAACGGTGGTAAAGCCTACTACAGCAGTACGAGAAACTAGAAACCAAAACACAGCTCCACTCCTCCTGTCCCGTAGTCCTGTTCGCTTTGGTCCTGCTCATTTCCACCTCGGCCGCCCACCCAGCGTTTCCCCATTGCGCAACAGCAGCAGCACCAGCGACCCCCACTCTCTCTCCCCCCCCGCATTAAAACCCCGCCCCGCCCGAGAGGCTAAGGTAGACACGCCTGCCTGCCTGACTGACTGACGCCACCACACCGGGGACGGGGAGCGAGCGAAGCAAAGAACCTCCGAAGCCCGCCCTGCCATCCATCCATCCATGGCGTCGGCCGCCGCCCGTCTCGTCCTGCTCCTCGCGGTGGCCGCCACGCTCGCCGGCCGCTCAGGTACGCCCTCCCCCGGCGCCCACATTCCTGCCCTTTTCTTCAGTGAAATCTGTACTGTTACTGATTGAGTTGCCGTGCTTTGGCTGGCTGACGGGGGACGGCAGAGGGCGGGTGGTGCGTGTGCCGCACGGACCTGTACGACGCGATGCTGCAGAAGACGCTGGACTTCGCGTGCGGCGGCGGCGCCGACTGCCGGCCCATCGCCAAGGGCGGCGCCTGCTTCGCCCCGGACACCGTCAAGGCGCACTGCTCCTACGCCGTCAACAGCTACTACCAGCGCAGCGGCCAGAACCCGCAGGCCTGCGTCTTCTCCGCCACCACCACCACCCCCACCGCCACCATCACCACCACAGACCCCAGTAAGCATCTACCTACTCGTTCACTCACCACTTCTTCCATCCTTTATACTTTCTGCCCGTGCAGTAGACAGGCGCAGCCCCAATCGCGCAGTTCAATGCTCAAGAACCAGCTAGATTTCTATTTCGAAACGCAAGTCCCCGATTTCTGATGCTCCGCTTGTTTGCTTGCAGGCACCAACGGCTGCACCTACCCTGCATCCCAGAGGTATAACAATGCATCACATTGCTGTTCTGCAAAGTTCATCTCCTTCCTCTGTTCAATTTTTTCTTGAGAAATTTTAGACCTGTGCTGTTCTACAGTTCCAGTACTGCTCCAAGATGTAGGACGACTGTTCAACATTTCAGTTTCAGTAACCCCAGCATTTCTCCCGTTTATCACTAGACCACTTGCAAAGAGCATTCTGCTACTATATGGGTTGATTAGGAAAACAAACGAATGTCACATGCACAACTTTTAGCAAGTCTTTGGAGGAGACTCGAGTCGGACCAACCGCGAGTCCAAAAAGTACGCCGTCATTCATGAGTACTGCGCTTCTGGCCGTCTTCAGAGCACATCATTACAGCTCGAACTAGGTCATCCGGTCCTATCATAGTACTACCAAGCGGTAATAATCACAAGATATATTTGTCCATTTGGTGCCATGTGGTGGCGTCCGGATTCGGGTGGGCGGTGCGTGCTGCGTCGTTCCTTGCCTGGGCAAGCCTCGGAATAAAGGCCCGTTTGCGCGTGGGGGCTCCGTCCCTTTCCCGCATTTGGCTGCACCATCGGTGCGCGACCGGTGCCCCTTCGTGGAGTCTTTTCAGGGGAATCCTATTCCCTTCCGGGTTCCGTCTCCCGGCTACACGATGAGCTCCTCTTTCTATCGCTCTTGTTTTTGTATGCAATGTGGTAGGTTCTCGAATTATTCCTGGCCCCCTCTTGAAACTAGTACCAGTAGCTGGTCAGTAGGAGCATGGAGCAGGTGTGGAGGAAATTCCCACGGCTTGATCTGCCCTCTTGGCTCTTGCATTACTAGTTTCCAGCGGTAGCACCATGGTGAATAATACTTTGTTCAGACCTTGACATGTGTTTGTTCGATATGTAAGATTTCCTTTTTACAGGAGTGATGATTTGAGATTTGCAGAAACCCAACTCATGCATCACTCAGTCTTAAATGATGAAGCGCGACTCATTCATTCTTTGTTCTGCAGCGCTGCTGGGAGTAGCGGCACCGGAGGCATCACGGGCGGCATGGACAGTCCTCCGGCAATGGGGCTAGCCCCGAGCTCCTTCAACGACACCAGCAGCGGCACCAAGGCCTTCCCGGTGGCCGGAACAGCGAAGCGGGCGGTGATCCTCGCCTCCTGCTCGCTCCTCGCTCTGTTCTTCAGCGCGTGATCAAGGAGAGACGAGGCACCCTGTCCCAGCTGTGTGTCTGTGTCTTGTTTCTTGGGCATTTCTTCTCGTAGTGGTGGCAGGAAGGAACCTCTTAACGATGGTATTCCGTTTCGTTGAAGACTGAAAAAGTAGAGAGTGGGAGGAGACCATGATTTGGGATTTGCGTTGCCGCCATTTCCTTGAATTCTGCTCCCTCTGCTGTATATTTAGACTCCGGTAGCTGTGTTGTTGACCTGTGCACTTTGGTATCTGGTGGTGTGTTTAGGGCTGATGTAGCAATGTTGTTCACTGTCTCGGAGGTTCCTGTCATGGCTTGATTCTACCATGTTCATTTGTGTATTTTTTGCCCAAAATGGCCTTTTTAGGAAACTAATACCGAATCTGGCCTCTCCTCAAAACTATTTTCGGATCTGGCCCCTCGGGTCGGCGCCAATCCCGATGGAGCCGAAGTCGTGCAGGTCGGCGCCATGGCTTCTTGTCGCCGAACATCTCAGACGGGCCAAAATAAATCCTACGTGTCATTGGTCGGCGCCAGTCTCATTGGCGCCGAAGCAGGTTTTCTAAATCGGAATTGCTTTGCATCCGACGTTTCATGTCCGAAACCTGTACGACATGGGAATCGGACGATGGTGCTTGACTTCCTGATGCAAAGGGACGGCACAGCAAACTGTCGGACGTTCGTCGGATGGAAAACGTCGGATGCCTAGCAGTTCTCTTTCTAAATTAATGCTTCATTTATTTGGTCCACGTCTAGTCTCCTCCTAGAAATGCTCTTAGCCTCTTAATCTCCCCAATTTTCATGGTGTTAGTTATGGGTTAATCAATACTTCGTTTAACTTGGAGCATGCATGCGCAGCTGATTGGATCTTTCCTACTTAATAGCGGTATCAAATTAAGTCAAACCAAGCTGCATTCTGTTAGCTATGGGTTTTTCACGAGCGTGCAGGTCTATGTCTATATATGTGTGCAATGAGAGAGCAATGACTGTGCAAAAAATTTAGTTCTATGTACGTCTTCCAAGAAAAAAGTTTATTTATCTGTTAGGTATTTATTTTGACCACAAATAGACATATTAGTCAATGTTTTTCAAGTTATCACTTTATAGCGTCCTCAAATTTCTTTTAAAAAAGTAGAAATCCTTGAGAATTAGGTTAACCTTATAAACCTTAACTATATTCTTTGGATCCTTGAGAAATCCTTGAAAACGAGGCTAACCTTTTAAACCTTAACCGGATAGGATCCTTGAGAAATCCTAGGGGTTTTTTTTTTTTTTTTTGAGAGCAACCACATATTTCATTAATAGAAAATCAAGTTACAATAAGCAACATATATGGAAACTAAAAGACAAACCGGGATAGAATGATTATCCTGAATCTGCAAATAAAACCCTAATAGATCGAGAAATACAAAACGACCCCTAGGGTTTACTGCAACCACCGTAGCGAGCGGCCGCCGTTTTCCTCCAGCGCCGTCGAGACGAACACCGAAGGAAACGCCGAGCCTCCACCATTGCAAGATCCGAGAAAGCACCATCGCCAACGAGGCTTTGTGAGTCGATGAACAGGCCCGCTGCACGCAGCAAGGCACATGTCGCTGTGGCACGTCGACCGGGGGACGTCCCCGTGCTGTCTTGGACCAAGATATGTCGCCTCCCATCGACGAAGTCGGAGAGGAACGACAGATCCACCACCTCCGGACCAGTATCCGCGCTCCAGAAGAACCATCTCGCCCCGGCCGCCAGCGCCGTCGTGAATAACCACGAACGCCAGCGACACACCGAGAAACTGATCTCGCCAGATCTGAAAAACGGCGAGAAGACCAAGCTGCTGATCTGAAGGACCAAGCCGCACACTTTGCCATCAACTCCGAGACGCCGCCCTGAAGGTAGCCGCCGGTATGGGAGTGGAGTTGAGGCAGATTTATTTGCCCGGACGCCGCTCCCACCACCCCAACGGCGCCCCAAGAAAGCAGTAGGCTAACCCTAACTACACACCGGCGTCGAAGCGCCATGGTCCCCACCTCCTCGCGTCGCCGGAGTGGCTAACGGAGGAGGCAGGGACCGGCCGCCGCCGCTGTAGTTAGGCCGCACGCGATCGCCTCCTAGATCGCTTTTCCAGGAGCGAAACGGTTCAGTAGATGCTGGGTTGCGCGTGCGTTTCGTGTGTAAATCCTAGGGGTTCTAATGCTAGACGTTATGTTAGTTTTAGTTTCCCGTTCAATACAGAGATTTTACTTCGGGTCGTCGCTAGAAGAGTCGCTGGGCGCTCCGCATTTTTCTCCACGCAAATTCTTTCTTTGTGTGGACCGGCGTTCTATCGAGCGCGAAAAAGAAAACGTGTTTAGCGTCCGCGGCAATTTCCGTTGGAACAACTAACTCTAACTAGACCTTAGGTTATTATTCCTAGTTTCTATATTCTGTTTTCACAATCACTTATGTAAGCACTTTCGAATGTACATGCCTTAAAACTACGAGAATAGGGGTGTTAATTAACCATGGGATTTTTTTTCAAATCATGTGTGTTCTTAGTACCGGCGGTTTTTTTTAGCACAGGTAAGTATTAATCCTCTCAAATAATTAGTTAACCACGTATTCATGGCTGGTAGCTGTGTACATGGTTTTCCAAAATTAGATTTTTACTCATGATAATTATACTGCATACATGTGGGTCGAAGCTAGCTATATGCATACGCATGCATGTGTGCATGTACATGTAGACTGAAATTCACTAGTATACGTGGTACACCACCTTCCGGTGTTTATTGATCGGGCCCAACGAACAAGGCATGCAGTGGCCTGATTAAATGGAGACTTGACCAAACCCATAACTAACAGCATGCAGATTAGAGAGATGAAGTGGTTGAGAGCATTTTTAGGAGGAGAAGGAGCAACACACGGACTAAATAAATAAAATGAGTTCGGCGCCAATGATAATGGCGCCGGCCTATGCCACGTAGGATTTCTCTCGGGCCCATCTGACATGCTCGGCGACCGGAAGCCATGGCGCCGACCTGCACGACTTCGGCTCCATCGGGATTGGCGTCGACCCGAGGGGCCAGATCTGAAAATAGTTTTCAAAGGAGGCCAGATTCGATATTAGTTTCGCAAAAAGGCCATTTTGGACAAAAAATACTTCATTTGTTGGCTTGGCTTTCAAGTGATGCTCGTCGCTTGCCAGGTCTGGTGAGCTGTGAGACCGGAGAGTTCTGACTTCTGCAAGCGCCATCTGGAATTGGTTTACCGAGAGGGCTTAGACTAGTGAGTCTATTCAGCTAATTTTTGCTTGCACGTGCATATCGACAGATATCCTGGACGACTTGTATCAACAACACCGTCTAGATCATTTGAGAAGAGAATGGACTCTCCATGTGACGCTGGTGTTGTCCAGTACTGTAGCTGACATTTCACCCACGTCAAGCACAGGATTCAGGTACATGCTTCTGCAGCTGCATAGTAATAGAGGAAAAAGACATTTTGTTTTTCGAAATGGAGATTCTACCACCCTATTTTCCTATTCTCGTACACAACCGAAAAAAAGATATATGTCCTTGATGACTGATTTTTATCTCAGAAAAACTTTACACGGGGGAAGAAGGAACATGCTCAGTTGCCCAAATGCTAAATCCAACCAGCTTTCAATAGCAAACCGAAAAGCAGCTCTAGCATATCCCGAATAACCTCGCCGCCCGCTATTTTTCTGGCAGATATGCGGGATGGACTATTCTTTGGCCAGAACAAATCCCGCGTATCGGACCGGCTCACGAAAACTTTTTCCAGATCCGCCATTTCCCACCCCTTGCACCACTATATCTAGTGGGTCGGGACGGATTTAGGTTATCCATCCTTGAAACCCTCTGTCGTTGCGCTCTCGCACTTCGACGAGCAATTCCGCGCCGCTAGGGTTCAGCCCGTGGTGGAGGAAGAGCACGTGTTGCCGCTAGCGCCTCTGCTCGGGCCGAATTCCGTGCGGATAACCCTCCGCGACTGTCGGGGAATGGGCGTCTGGAGCAACCTCCTCGACCGCGTGCTTCTAGTGATCAAGCGCACGAAGGATGAGCTCTACATCACCGGCATCGTGTTCGACGCGTGCGCTCCGGG
The DNA here is from genome assembly GCA_028641055.1 of Alopecurus myosuroides. Classification (NCBI taxonomy): domain Eukaryota; kingdom Viridiplantae; phylum Streptophyta; class Magnoliopsida; order Poales; family Poaceae; genus Alopecurus; species Alopecurus myosuroides. Next base: position 165,230,498 of record CM054057.1, read on the forward strand.
TCTGGCGGACAGGCTCCAGCCTGCCGGAGACGAACTCGATCTCGCCTGGGCTCTGCAGAAGATCGTCGAGGCGGAAATCCTCGGCATCGGCCGGGATGTTTAGGATTTTAAGGAGGGTTTTTCGTTGATGTACGCATGCGAAGTTTGTTTAAGTTTTAGCGCGGACTGGAATTTAGAATTATACGGGATGGTTTTAGTGTATCTGTTCTGCCACTCTCGATTTCATCCCGCAAAAGTTTTATCGAAATATCTTTTTCCTGTATCTATTTATCCGGGATCTGTTAGAGTTGCTCTAAGGAAGCCCAACTCGGCAAGGAATCAGTCCAAGGGGATGTTTATCTTGAGTGGCCCAGTTGCCCAAATGCTAAAATTTTAGCCCAACTCTCCGCGAAGCGAAGTGAACCCTAAATTCCGTGTCTCAATTGCATCAAATGCTAAATTCGGTCCAACTCCCTCATGAAGCCCACGTCGTTGTGGTTTGCGGTGGAAAACGAGAAAAAAGAAAGGACATTTTTTTTTTTTTGAGATTTATAAAGAAAGGACAATGCTGGGATCACAGGCCAGCACACCACTTTGACCGAAGCCACTCTCATCTCATCTCATGCTCGTAGAAATATCCGCACCGAGCGAAGCATGCGTAGTTCCTGGCCACGAGTTGCAAAAGTGGATTTACATTTCCCTTTCGTTCGTTCGTGCCTAAGAAAAATCGCTGCCGTTTTGTTCTCCATTTGTACCGGATAGGTGTGAACCTGTCGCGGCCGCCTGCCTGAACTGATGTGTCTACGTAGACGACGAGTCACTACTTGACGTCAGTGTCCGATGAATCGACGATGGCCGAGTGGGTCGAGGTCGGCTGTGCAATCGCGGAGCGCCTACGTCGGGCCTTGGCCTTGCGCTCCGGATTAGTTCGATCGGACGGATCACCGTGTTTATCTGCTAACATCACGCTGTCGTTGGGCGGGCCAGCCTGGTGTTGCTGCCAGTCTGCGACGTCACGCCGATCGACGCGGCCACAGTACCGGGAACGGTGCCAGGTGATTAATCTATTATCCTGGAACACTTGCAGCGGTGGGTGGACCGGGTGTAGGGCGCCGCCGACAGACAGGTATAGCCGCCTCCGTCGAGGACTCGTCTGACCGACGGCGAGCTGTTTGCGCGGCCTTGGACTGGCATCGACTGCACCGACACGCCGTGCGCCCACACGCGCGCTGTCTCCGACACGTGGGGACAGCGAGGGCCGCTGTTCACTGGGACAGCGTCCGGAAGCGTGGTCTCGAGTCTCGACGTGGGCAGCTTTATATTTGGTCCGTTCGTTTCCGAATGCATCCGTGTCGGGCAAAATCATGGCACAACGAGCGAGCGACCTGTTTATAAAATCCGAATAAATGCTCGGTTTTCCGCCCGTTTTGATCCATTTCTGACCATATTTGGGACGAAAATGCGGCAGACGAGCGCGGAAAGGCCTCGTGTCCCGTCCCTGACCCGCACGTCATCCTCTACTAACGACCAACTGCCTCATTTATTATGGACGGTGGATCTCTTATATGGCCGTAGACTGGCCAAATCCTACCTCCATCCAAACCCTAGCCCCGACCTCCATCTTTCAGCCACGGCCGCTACCCCAAACCGCAGATCCATTCGTCGGAATGAATCCCCCTCAGGGCCTCGTCGACCAAATCGAGCGCGCGCAGCGCAGATCAAGGACGCGGCACCGGGGCAGCTTCTCTCGGCGCATGGTGACGAGCCCGGCGTGGGTCGAAATCATTTCGCAGCCGGAGCGCCTACGTCGGGCCTTGCATGCGGCGTACGCGGACGAGTACGACCCTGAGGAGGAAGCCTACGCCGCAAGGGTCCCGACGGGTTCCCCAGCGGCGCCTGCACCTCCACCGCCCGCACCTGCAAAGGTGCCTCCAACGCATGCAGTTGTCGGCGCCGTCGCTGCGCCCGCGTCATTGGATGACTTCCTCTCGAGAAACAACAACGAGGACAGCTCCAGCTACGCGGAGGACGAAGCCAGCTCAGAGGAGGCCACTATACAGGTGACCCACGTCGAACTGAACGCCCAGAGGGCGGCGCGGTTCATGGCTCTCCGGGGGGAGGAGGCTGATGTCTACGCACGCTTCTATTCTTGTAGACAGTGTTGGGCCTCCAAGTGCAGAGGTTTGTAAAACAGCAGCAAGTTTCCCTTAAGTGGATCACCCAAGGTTTATCGAACTCAAGGAGGTAGAGGTCAAAGATATCACTCTCAAGCAACACTGCAATTAAGATACAATAAGTCTCTTGTGTCCCCAACACACCTAATACAATTGTCAGTTATATAGGTGCACTAGTTCGGCCAAGAGAGAGTAAAATGCAAGTAATATGGATGATAATAAGTGATAATAGCAATCTAAAAAAAATGGCAGCAAGCAAACATGTAGCAGAACAGGCGGAAAACGGTGTTTCAATGCTTGGAAATAAGGCCTAGGGGTCCTACTTTCACTAGTGGACACTCTCAACAATGATCACATAATTGAATGCATAAATATCTCTCTTCACTATGCTACTCCGAACCACTCTCCGGTCGAATAACAAACACCACTTCATTGCGTAGGACTGTAACAACACTCCTCAAGTTTGTATTCTCATGTCTAGTTAACCCCACGTTGTCACTATGAGAGCCCTAGAAGGTACTAAGAAAACTCCATAATTTCATAGGGTCATCCAACACAAAATATAAATATCGTGCTAAACCACACGATGCACACACTATCACCTTTACACCGTGATCAAAGTGTTTACGGAGATCTCATAACAAAACCACTTGAGTAGCATAATATATGAGGAGAACCATCTACTAATTCAACTAGATACAAAGCTCATGATCACATAAAGATCACACCATGGGAGAGAGAGATGAACCACATAGCTACCGGTAGAGCACTCTGCCTCGGGGGAGAACTAGTCCCTTCTCATCATTGGAGACATCAACGGCGATGGAGACGGCGGTGGAGTCGATGGAGATGGTTCCCGGGGGCACTTTCCCGTCCCGGCAGGGTGCCAAAACAGAGATCTGTCCCCCGAAACTTGTCGGCGGCGGCGGCGGATCTACAGATGTATTTTGTGGAAAAGGTCGATTCTTTTAGGGTTTATGCATCGGGAGTATATATGGATGAAAGGGCGATGTCGGGGGGTGGCCAGGGGGCCCACACCCCTAGGTGGTGCGGCCAGGGGGACCCGCGCCACCCCATGGTGTGGCCACCCTGTGGCCCCCCTCCGGGGCTCTTCGGGACTTCTGGAAGCTTCTGGCACTTCTAAGACTTTTGGCTTTCAAATTTTCCAATTCCAAGAATATTTCCAGAATAACTTTTCTGAAACTAAAAACAACAGAAAACGGGGAACTGGCTCTGTGGCATCTTGTTAATAGGTTAGTCCCGGAAAACGTGTAAAAAATGCTATAAATCAGGGAGAAAACATGTACCAATTGACATAATATCATCATGGAGCATCAAAAATTATAGATACGTTGGAGACGTATCAAGCATCCCCAAGCTTAGTTCCTACTCGTACTCGAGTAGGTAAACGATAAACCACAATAATTTCTGAGGTGACATGCTACTAACATAAACTTGATCATAAAAATGTAAAGGCATATGCAAGCTGAGATCATAGAACTTCAAACACAAACATGATAAATAGAACTTTAAGAATAAAGAAAAGCAATAACTTTTCATCATGAAGAGCATCTCAAATAAAGGATCACGAAATAATAATGCAAAGAAAGACAAACGTTTGTTTCAGGTATAGAGAAAGCATGGCAAAGTGATATTTCGCTAGTCCTCAAGAGTGGGGCAAAACATAAATGCCAGGACACCTTCAAAGTTTAGGAGGAAGACTAGAGAAAATAATTTTAGAATAAATAATATCACATCATGAAGTAATTATTGATGTTTATGGGACAATGCACATAGAACTAAGAATGGCAAAAATGCTCTCTCAACTATGCATAAAGTTAGAAGATGGAGACTCAACATAAAAGTAAAAGAAAGGCCCTTCGCGGAGGGTAGCAGGGATCACTCATGTGCTAGAGCTTTTATTTTATTAAACAGAGGTATTAAAAGTTTGACACTCCTCCCATCCATCTTTCACAAACCATGGCTAACCGAATCATCGGGTGCCTGCCAACAATCACATATCGTGGAGGAGTGTCTAAATTTTTGGAGATGTATGCTAATGTCAACGAATGGTATACAGAAAATACAGTACGTCACAAGTCAACTGGATTCACAAGAGCGGCTCCCATGTGAAGGAAGCATCTGGGTAGAAGGTCATCCCTCTTTCTCTTTTGTTTAAACAATTTTGCTTTGACTGATAAATCATGGGCAAAAATAGTGAATAGATTTTGTGTTTATTAATTTGGGGATGGGCACCCCGCTGCCAGCTCTTCTACCATTTGGATAAGCGGATGAAGCCACTAGTCCAGGTGTGAAATCCAATCAACAAGTGAGATAAAGATTCTCTATTGACGTCCTCATGAGCAAAAACATGAACATAAAGCAGGAGTAGTTTTGAAGGTTTTAAAGGTAACACATGAGTAATTTACTTGGAGTGGCAGTTAAATACCACATGTAGGTAGGTATGGTGGACACAATGGGAAAAACTTTGGTTTAAGGGAGTTGGATGCACGAGTAGAGCTCATACTCAGTACAGGTGGAGGCTAACAAAAGACTGAGAGCGACAAATCAAGAGAGCATAAGAGCCATAATCATGCATAGTGACATAACATCATTAATTAAAGCATAAGCGGTATCATAGTTCAAAAACTAAGTGGTCATGGAGTCTATTTGTGACTGGTTCATAGTCATAAACATGGTGTGAGCATGCGGCAAGTCAACCAAATAAAACATTCGAAAGAGAATACCATAAATTTATGCTTCCTTATGATAAGAAAAACTCATGAATCTTTCAATGACATATTAAACACTCTCAGCTATTTGAGTCTATTCATGCTACTCGACATCACAAGACTTTAGAACTAAAATAACATTTAGCATGGCATGAAAATTTTCTAGCAACAGTTTATACGAGCTTCTACTTGCACTGTTATAAAATCTACTTTAAGGAGTAGTTTCTTTCTCCCAACAAGCACCATACAAGATATGTTTTAACAAAAATACTCTACATGATACAGCAAGCAAACATGAGAGTACTCACATAACACTACTAAAACTAACATCACTGAATAACAGATGCATGAAAACAATGGCTAAACGCAGTACTAGCAAAAAGTGAACACTCACAGAGCAATAAGAATGAAAACTAGAGTGTTCTAAGCAATGAAAACGGAGTGTGTCTCTATCCCACACAAGTATCATAAGATCCAACCATTTATTACAGCAAAGAAAACCAAACAAACTGAAAACAAAAATAAAAGACGCTCCAAGTAAAGCACATAAGATGTGACTGAATAATAATATAGTTTCACTAGAAGTGACCTGATAATTTGTTGATGAAGAAGGGGATGCCTTGGGCATCCCCAAGCTTAGACGCTTGAGTCTTCCTGGAATTTGCTGGGATGTACCACCGGGGCATCCCAAAGCTTAGGCTTTTCACTCTTTTTGATCACATCATATCATCCTCTTCTCTTGACCCTTGAAAACTTCCTTCACACCAAACTTCTCACAATCTTCATTAGCAACGTTAGTGCAATCGAAATAATAAATTCACATGGTTCAGTTTCAACACAATCCTAACACTAATAAACACATTAGCTACTGTCACAACTTCTTTTAAAACTCTTTTTCTCAAAAGAACACCAAAAGAAAGAGATTAAGATGCAAATGCAATTATTGGCAGAAATCTGTCAAAATAGGACAGCAGGTAAAGATGATTTTTTTCGAAAATCTTCTGTTGCTCAAATCAAAAAGCGGTCAACTAATAAAAGTTGCGTATATAGACCAGAATTATGCACACAAAAATTCAGATCATTTTGAATTTTCTGTGATTTTATACGATTTTAACAGTGGACAGCAGAAATCTGTTTCCTGCGCAGAAATCGGAAATATAGTCTCAACTTTCCACTAGAGTCTTTACTTGGCTCAACAAAAACACAAAATAAAAGATACAGCGGGGTTGCTAAGAAAATAGTCAACACCCAGGTGCAAAGCACACAAAAGAAAACAAAGGAAAACGGGTTGAAAACAGAGAAATAAAACGGGTCGTCTCCCGGTAGCGTTTTTCTTTAACGCATTTCAGCTAGACACAATGATTTTTAAAAAATGCACACATAAGAATAAGAGTTGAAGCACAATAATAGAGAATCAAGAAGAAATATAAAAAACATTTAAGTCTTCCTATGAAAAAGAATCTTGTAGAAAAACAAGTCAACGAAGCACAAAGTGACTAGCATAGGAAGACAAATAAGTGCAACTTCAAAATTTCCAACACAAAGAGAGGAAACTTAATATTATTGAGATACATAAAACCATGTTTCCCTATCTCATAATAACTTTCAGTAGCATCATGAATAAAATTAACAATATAGCTATCACAAGAAACATTCTTATCATGAGCCACATGCATAAAAGAATTAATACTCTCCACATAAGTATAGTCATTCTTATTAATAGTAGTGGGAGCAAATTCAACAAAATAGCTATCATTATTATTCTCATCACCATAATCATTAAATATAGGAGGCATATTGTAATCATAACTAATTTTTTCCTCAATAGTATGTGGATTGAAAATATCATATTCATCATTGTAAACATGTGGAACTAGAATACCACAATCATTATAATCATCATATATTGGAGGCAAGGTATCATCAAAGAAAATTTCCTCCTCAAAACTTGGGGGACTAAAAATATCATATTCATAAAAACTAGCTTCCCCAAGCTTAGAACTTTCCATAGCATTAGCAATAATGGTGTTCAAAGATTTCATACTAATAACATTGCTACTAGCATGCAAATAAATCTCCATAGGTTTTTAATTTTCTCTTCAAACACTTCATGTCCTAACTCAAGATAATGATTATAAAGCTCTCTCATATTTTTGTTGTTTTCCATTAAGCCTAACTAGTGAAAATAAGAAACAAAAAGATATAATTGCATAATCTAAAGGAAATAACTCCGAGCACTCACACCCGAGGATGTGAGTATCTTTTACCTTACCTCCCCGGCAACGGCGCCAGAAAAGAGCTTGATGTCTACGCACGCTTCTATTCTTGTAGACAGTGTTGGGCCTCAAAGTGCATAGGTTTGTAAAACAGCAGCAAGTTTCCCTTAAGTGGATCACCCAAGGTTTATCGAACTCAGGGAGGTAGAGGTCAAAGATATCCCTATCAAGCAACCCTGCAATTAAGATACAAGAAGTCTCTTGTGTCCCCAACACACCTAATACAATTGTCAGTTGTATAGGTGCACTAGTTCGGCGAAGAGAGAGTAAAATGCAAGTAATATGGATGATAAGAAGTGATAATAGCAATCTGAAATAAAAATGGAAGCAAGCAGACATGTCGCAGAACAGGCGGAAAACGGTGTTTCAATGCTTGGAAATAAGGTCTAGGGATCCTACTTTCACTAGTGGAAACTCTCAACAATGATCACATAATTGAATGCATAAATATCTCTCTTCACTATGCTACTCCGAACCACTCTCCGGTCGAATAACAAACACCACTTCATTGCGTAGGGTTGTAACAGCACTCTCAAGTTTGTATTCCCATGTCTAGTTAACCCCACGCTGTCACTATGAGCGCCCTAGAAGGTACTAAGCAAACTCCACAATTTCATAGGGTCATCCAACACAAGATATAAATATCATGCTAAACCACACGGTGCACACACTATAACCTTTACACCGTGATCAAAGTGTTTATGGAGATCTCATAACAAAACCACTTGAGTAGCATAATACATGAGGAGAAACATCAACTAATTCAACTAGATACAAAGCTCATGATCACATAAAGATCACACCATGGGAGAGAGAGATGAACCACATGGCTACCCGTAGAGCCCTCAGCCTCAGGGGATAACTACTCCCTCCTCATCATAGGAGACAGCAACAGCGATGGAGACAGCGGTGGAGTCGATGGAGATGGTTCCCGGGGGCACTTCCCCATCCCGGCAGGGTGCCAGGACAAAGATTTGTCCCCCGAAACTTGTCGTCGGCGGCGGCGGAGCTACAGATGTATTTTGTGAAAAAAGGTCGATTCTTTTAGGGTTTATGCATCGGGGAGTTTATATGGGCGAAAGGGCGATGCCGGGGGGTGGCCGAGATGGCCCACACCCCTAGGTGGCGCGTCCAGGGGGACCCGCGCCACCCTATGGTGTGGCCACCCTGTGGCTCCCCCTCCGGGGCTCTTCGGAACTTCTGGAAGCTTTCGGGACTTCTAAGACTTGTGGCTTTCGAATTTTTTAATTCTGAGAATATTTCCAGAACAACTTTTCTGAAACTAAAAATAGCAGAAAACTGGAAACTGGCTCTGTGGCATCTTGTTAATAGGTTAGTCCCGAAAAACGTGTAAAAAATGATATAAATAAGGGAGAAAACATGTAGCAATTAGCATAATATCATCATGGAGAATCAGAAAATATATATACGTTGGAAACATATCAGAGGCCACCCGCGATGAGCATGCTCTACGACATAAGCGCATGTGCGACGCCAACGGTGCCGGTCCGAGCGGCGGAAACAAAGGTGTCGAAGTTCCATCGGCGGCTCTGCCCGTAGGTGGTCAGTTTTCCTAATATACGGGCGTAGGCTAGGTGTTTTGTAGCATGTAATTGTCCAAGGAGAAGGAACCAGAAAGTCCTTCCCTGCACCCGTTTATGTCGATGGAAGAGTGATGGCTCCCAAGTGCAGGAGATCAATCGTAGTCTTCGATGGGAAGTATTACCCAAATTTGTAGTTCGACTCAGTGGGAACAGAAGAATACCAGTGAGACTTTAGCAATTGGGACGTCACTCCCAACCACACCTTTGTATCAACAAACTTGCAGCGAGAGTGGTGAGTGTAATAATGCAGTGAAAGTAAACAAAGAGAAAGTAAATGGAGAGCAAGTGTTTTCCCAGTTTTCACCGGAAAAGAGTGAAAGTAAACCAGAGACTAAAACGCACGCATGAGGTGATAGCGGGGTGTTGCACGGATAAGATTGATCATGTAATAATGTTTTCCTAGCAGTGGGGCCTTTCTCTATCTCAGTTTTATGTAGGTGTGTGTTCCGTAAATTATTGTGCGTACTAACCAAGAGAATTTGCACAAAGCCTATTGTCCTACCTACCCATTTCACCGGGGCCAATTTGGAACTACATGTAATTAAGGTCTACCCTTTCGAATAGCCCGGACCAACGCATTAACACTCCATGAACACACATAATCCTCAAACTAGAACATATCCCCCTTTTTTTCCCTAGCTATCACTTTAGGGTTCGCAGGTTCAACATAATAGCAGGTAATACACATTGCAGATAGATACCAAACTCAAATATATGATGTAGCAATGTAAGTTCATTACTGAAATCATGCCACTTGGGCCCTAGTAACAAGCATTAAGCCTAGCAATAGTGCATCAACATAAGACATAAGAATTCTCAAGACAAACCCGTAGATTCCGCATACCGGGTAGCAATTACATGATCAATCTCATCCAAAACCCCTCACACCTCACATGCCTACAGCAACTACTCACACATGGAGGGGTTGATGGAGCTCATGGTTGATGGAGATGATGGTGGTGATGATGATGGTGACAAAGCCCCTCGAATTCCACCTCCGGGGGTGAAATCCCGGATCAATCTGACTCCGAAATCGAAGATCGTGGTGGCGGCGGCGCTCCGTTTCGCGAACAGCCCTCTCCTTCGAAACCCGTCAGTTTCTCGTATAAATGGAGGGGTACGTCGAAGACCTAGCCGGAGTGGGCCATATGGGCCCAAAAGGGGTGACCCCACGCGGCCAAGTAATCTGGCCGCGTGTGGGGCCCCCTTTTGGCCCTCGGGTGCCCCCCCGGCCCCATCTGGTGCTCATTCCCCTTCTTTTCCATAAAAAGTTACGTGGTTTTCGTCCCCTGTGAAAAGTCCTGCGAAAATAGACGGAAAGAAGACTTTTGCTAAAAACAACATCAGATTCTGCAGATTTATTCAATTATGGGGGGACTCCGGAGAGAAATACGATGCAAAGTGCTTGGAAAAGTAGTTGCATTTTGGGTGCATCAACTCCCCCAAGCTTAGCTCGTTGTTTGTCCTCGAACAACTCAAACGCAGTGCAGAAGCGATAAAAACTTTGGCAAGAACTTTGCATTGCATATGCATCATCAATTAATACTAGCAAATACTCAAGACATGATTCCTGTAACAAGTAGCAAAATGCTAGCAAGTGTGCATCTACTCAGTGTTGAAGCATATATACTTGTTGCAATAGAAATAACATGAAGTGTTAATACTTGAATGAGTTTGCTCAATTGTAGACATAAACAAAGGCTTGTGCATCGCTGATGATTGAATCATATCAAGATTTTTGAGATCTCTGATTCTTTCATATGTTGACAAGTAAAATCATTGTGCTTACTACCTTGCTCTTAGTTTTGCTAAAGCATTATTTTTTCATTTTGATTCTTATGCTTGAAAAACTACAAGTTGAAAGCCTCATGCCCCTTAAAAGCGAAGTCCCGCACCATGATTACTCAACTCTAGATTCCTAATAAGCCTTGTACAATCATTGTAAGTATTAATGACATCATAGAGAGCAGCAATTGGGGTACCTCTTGCCCCATGACATGGAAACCAGCCCATGTCAAAATGGCAAGACAAACAAATGGAATGGACTCATTATCCTTTTTTATTTCATTCACTATATGCATAGCTTCTTATTTTATTATAGGATATGTTGCGGAGTCCATTCTAGCTATAAGTAAATTTTCACCATGATATCACATGGCTTGGGTTAGCGGCCCAATGCGTCTCTCTAATCATATATACTTACTCATCAAGACTTACTATTCCTCTACCTCATTTCGGCATGACAGGCATCCACAGTTAAAAGAACATAATATCAACTTGAATATAGAATTCTTAGTGCAGCGTTGAAACTTTTCCATGTGATACACATTTAGACTAACCCCCAACCATAAGTTCGTCAAGCATAAGACTCCACTTTTATCATTCATGAAATTTTCTCTTTTAATTATTTCCTTGGTTGGCAAGTTCAGTAAGCATAATGGGATGTGTAAACCTTTGCTTAAGGCTACAATTATTCAATCCATCAGCCAAGTAATGACACTAAACAATATTTCAGTTGCATCAGAATATATTCTACTAAACCACGGAGAAGATAAACAATGGCTATTATGTCACTAAGTGTTAAGGGAATCATAAGGTGTGCACTTGTTGTTATTAAAAAGCATACATAAGCACGGCAAAGGTGTCATACCTTTCATCCCTTCAAGCACATTATCATATCATTGTTGTTCTCCTCTCCCCACTTGAACTGCTCAATAAAAACTCAAATCTTGCTATAAAAATTTACTGCATTCAGCAATTTGTTTACCTACCTAAACACCTCAAAAGTTTCTCATGTTTTACAGAAGTGAATGTCATAAAAAGTTGCAGTAATGATTAAATTTTCAGCTCAAACGGAGTCACAAGTAAAGATTAAAGCATATAACAGTGAACATATTTCAGCAATTCCTGCAGCTCCGTATTTATACTAAACTCAAGAAAACAAAAATCTTTTTGTGGTTTTTGATTTTTAGAAACATAATGTAAATAACCAGAAGTAAACTAGCTAACAAATAAGAAAAATATTTTTGTGTTTTTCAGATTTAAAGAACATAAAACAACAAATAACATGCAAGTGATATAACACAACGAATGAGGAGGGAGAGAAATACTCCCCCAAGCTTGTGATCAAGCTAGTATCCTGGGTGGTAATCATGTCCACCACTCGACGAACCTCCCTGGAAGAAGGATGGATCCTGCCATGCCTGTGCTCCAATGTGTGGTTCAGGGAAACCCCAGGGATATGCCATAGGCGCCTGGTATTGGGGCTCCTCCTGTTGTTGCTCTTCTTGTTGTGGCTCTTCTTGCACAGTCCACTTTGTCTCCCTGTCAAACAAGTCAGCACAAGGGAGCCTAACAGACACAATGTGCCCATTAGAATCCTTATAGCAATATGAAAAATATTTTTCTCAGCCCTGCTCATATCCATGCGAAAAAGTAAACCAAAATCCAGCAATCGAGACTCATTTACCATGGTACCCAAGTTATCATTAAAACCTCGTCTGCCATAATGTATCCATGGATTAAAGTGGCAATGGCACCAACATATAAAGGAGTTTTATCCGTGCCATTCCTACTCACAGCTAAATGCAAAGTTCTAGCAAGTATGGTTCCCAGGTTATATATAGGTGTTGTATTTTCCATTGCACATTTTAATAAATAGATCATAGGACCAGTGCAAGCAGAAGTGTTATCCCTAGCAAGGAATCCTCTAGCAAGAAACAATGCAAAATATCTAAGGCCCGGGTGTTGGATGCATGTGAGCTTGCCTCTATTCATTCTTTCAGGAATATTTTTAGCAATGCTACGCCAGAATGTGACAAGTTCTTCTCTAGAATCAGCATATGTTTCATCCCATAACCCCGTAGTTGGTACACGTATAGCCTTACAGAATTCCTCTAATGACATGACTAAACGATGCCCCCTCATTGTAAATTTAATGACAAAAGTAGCTGGAGGAGGGTTCTTAGACTTAATTTTCCGGTGCACCACCGGTCCCTCAAACCTGAATGTAGAGAGGAATTCCCTCGAGAGTTCCACATATGTGTTGCGTGGATGGCGTGAGAACTCAAGCAGCCTCGTAGTTGCAGCAAAGGCTTGGAAATCTTCAGCAATCCCCCAATGTTCAAGAACTTCGGGGTCTTGCCATCTTGTGGTATGGACACGCAGATTTTCACCTGCAAAAACCAATTCATCCTCCCATAACTGATTATCATCATGATTCTTGGACACCCTTGATTATCTTCTCCTTGTCCTTGAGGACATCCCAAGCAATGCCTTTCCCTTGTTCAGCATGTTACCTTGCTGTACCAAAATAAAATTCAACAAAAATTAAATTGTATCACTCTAAAACATTGCTAAGGCATCCATAACTAGTCCTCTAATCAATATCAAGCATCCATATCAACTAGAAAACTTAAATTCATGGAGTTCTTAGACATAATAGGTGACACCTAGTGCAGCAAAATACTTCATACACAAAGCATGGGAGCAAAAAGTAATTGGATGAGTGAAGGAGTTACATACCAAGGAGTGATTCCATCAAACAGATTTGAAAAATCTGCCTCAAATGTGGAGATCGAGGATTGACGGAGAAACAGAGCACGGGAAAAATGGAGGAGATGAACTGGGGTTGGTTTTCGGTCAAAAGGGAGCAGATGAGCATTGGATGGGCCCCAGCATCCACTTGTGGCCAAAAATGGGGTATCCCACGCGGCCAAGGAATCTGGCCGCGTGGAGGTACCTATTTTGACCCTTGGTGGCCTGCTGGTGCTCCCCCACTGGCTGCTGGTCCCTTCGGGCAAAAAACTGACCCCCTAATTTTTCTGGAATTTTACGTGAAACTTTTCTACAGAGAATTTCTAAAACTTCATATTCTGTGATTTCTGATTCTAAAATTTTTAATACTATGTCTATGTCTCACAATTTTAAAGCAAATAACATAAAAAAAATACAATTTAAATGTTTGTGAATCATGCCTTTATCATTTCCACATTAGTAATGAGGTTGATCAGGTCTCATTAGCAACATGTAAAGAATATAGCTCATGATTCTTATTATTACTTATTATAAAACAATAAATGAAGTTACCTCATATTTGATTGGAATGGTCCCAATCATCAATATTTCATACCTTGGTGCTGGAGGTGGTATAGGTATTTCAATGCTACCAATCTTAATGGGATTTATTTGTATAGCATTCACACTTGTGCTCATACTTGTAACATGTTTCTTCTTGGGAAAATAAATAGTGTGCTCTTTGCCTTTAACATTAAATGTCACTTTGCTCTCAGTGCAATTTATCACAGCTCCTGCAGTATTCAAAAAAGGTCTACCAAGAATAATAGATAGATTATCATCTTCAGGCATTTCTAATATAACAAAATCAGTAGGTATCAACTCATTAGCAATAGAGATGGGAACATCCTCACATATTCCTATAGGTACAGCAGTTGTTTTATCAGCCATTTGTAAAGATTATTTCTGTTGGAACTAGTTTGTTAAATTAAGCTTCTTATATAGGTGAGAAGGCATAACACTACACCAGCTCCTAAATCACATAATGCATATTTCACATAGGCTTCTTTAATTTTGCAAGGAATAGTAGGAATACCAGGATCTCCACGTTTTTTCAGGCAATTTCCTTTAGATGAATAATCAGCAAGCATAGCAGTAATAGCATCAGTAGGTATCTTTCTTTTAATAGTGACAATATCTTTCATGTATTTTGAATATGGAGGATTCTTAATAGCATCAATAAGTGGAATCTCTAATTTCATATTCTTAATCATATCATAAAATTGCCCATACTCTCTTCATCTTTTGTTTTTGATACCTCTTGGAGATATGGAATGGGTCTTTGTACCCATGGATCCCTTTCTTTACCTTTATCCTTATTTGGTTTCTTCTTCTTCTTGGTCTTCTCAATAGGAGGCTGAGGATCCTCCTTACCAGCAGCTTCTTCATTATTATCATCATGTTGTTCAATATCAGTGGAGATGATTCTTCTTCTTCATTATTATCATCCTCAGTTTCAGCACCAGAAATAGAAATATCCTTGTCTTGCTCATTGGAGTCATCATCATGCTCATTTTCATTGGGAGATTTTCCTGCAAAAGATTTATCTTTAAGAGCAACTTGCTCTTTTCTTTTAGGATGATCATCACGATAATCAGGATCCTGGGTGCTTGCACCTCCCCTTGTATTAACTCCACATAATTGTTTTTGTTTATTAAGATTTTCATACAATTGATTTTGTAAAGAAATCATTTGCTCAACTTGATTTTTCATCATTTCACAATGTTTAACAATTCTTTTAACTTCCCCTACACTAGCATTTAAATTTTCACGGAGGAAATTAATTTTATGATGGTTTTCCATGATAGTCATTCTAATTTTACGCTCCTCGGGATTATCATGATAAGCAAAATTATTAACATAAGAGACAGCAACAGGAGGTGTTACCTCCTCATTAGCTTCCATAGGGAGTATAGAGTTCACTTGAATTGGAAAGCATGGTTCATCAGTAGGAAGTTTAATACCCATTTCAGATAATTCCTTGAGATGAGAGGTTTTAATTCCCTTCTCTTTAATATCCTTGGAAGCTTCAGCCATTGTTTCTGAAGGGGAACGTAGCATAGAAAACAAAAAATTTCCTACACGAGAGACACCCGAAAGGCCAAGATCTAATCTAGGAGACGAATTGCAACGGGCAACAAGAGGGTTAAGGAGAACACATACCCTCGAAGACTCAAAGTGGTACGAGATCAAATCTCGTTGTTGGCGTAGTCGTACTCACACCGATCCCGATAGCGAGAAGATGGCACCGCAATCCGGCGGTGCATCCGTGATCGGTCACACGTACGGTTGATGACGACCTCCGTTCCCTCGTTCCAGCGGGGCGCGGAAGTAGAGGATCCCTCGGAACTCCAGCAGCACGACGACGTGGTGGTGGTGAAGAATCCCACGGTCAGGGCTTCGCCAAGCCGGAGACCATGAAATGGAGCAGCGGGTGGAGGGAAAGGGAAGTGGCCAAGTGTGTGGAGGAGGGAGAGCTCTCACCCTCCTTTTATAGGAGAGGGGGGAGGCAGCCCAAGGGGGGTGCGGCCAGCCCATGGGGTGCCCCCACCTCTTCCCTCATCATGTGAGTGGACACTCCACTCACACCCACTCATTTCCTCATTATTTCCCACTTGGAAAATCCAAAGGTTTTCTTTTAATAAATAAATAAAACCTTTTTATTTCTTTATTTCAGCATTTGTTAATTCTATTAACAAACTTTTGCATATAGCACCTCGAATCATTTGTTAATTCTATTAACAACCATTCGACGAAAAACCCCTTGAACTATTTCAATTTTCCCCGAAACAATTTCGGTGCTGTCCAAAATATTCTTCGATATTCCGTATCCTCTCAAACGCGTCATCGAACCTTAAGTGTGTCACCCTACGGTTCGCGAATAAGATAGACATGATCGAGACTCCTCTCCGATCAATAATCAACAGCGGGATCTGGAGATCCGTGATGACTCCTATATATTCAACGATGACTCTCGTGATCGTGTGAACCAACAACGCCGTGAACTATTCCCTTTGTCTCGCGATATTTTACTTGTCCGAGATTCGATCATTGGTATCAACCATACCTTGTTCAATCTCGTTACCGACAAGTACTCTTTTCTCGTTCCCGTGATATAACATCCTTGTGATCATATCACGTGCTTGCAAGCGGTTTCGATGTGATATCACCGAGAGGGCCCAGAGTATATCTCTCCGTCATTTGGATGGACAAATCCCACTCTTGATCCATGATCCTCAACTAATAATTTCCGAATACTTAACGACACCTTTATAGTCACCCTGTTACGGTGTGACGTTTGATGCCATCAAAGCACTCTTCCGGTATCAGTGATTGACATGATCTCATGGTATAAGGAATAAGTTACTTCGTGTGTTTGATATAACAATGTAAACTAAATGACTTGATCGCATTGCTATATTCTCTTTGGGTATATGTTCATCACATCATTCTTCTAATGACATGACCCCGTTATTAATAACATCCAATGTTCATGATCAGGAAACCTTGATCATCTATTAATCAACGAGCTAGTTAAAAGAGAGGCTTTACTAGGAACCATTGTTTGTTTATTAAGCACACATGTATCAACGTTTCCGGTTAATACAATTCTAGCATGAGAAATAAACATTCATCATAAACAAGGAATAAGATAATAACCATTTTATTATTGCCTCTCGGGCATATTCCCTTCAGTCTCCCACTTGCACTAGAGTCAATAATCTAGTCTGTAAGCACTTAACACATATGGCGTACCAGTGTTATTACCATGCTTCGCATGTGGTAAACATTATCAAAAAGATCTGAACTGTTCAGGTCCTATTGTATTTGCATGTTCTTTGCGTCTACACGCATCACTCATTCTCTAATGAGATGGCTTTGTATATATATGGTCAATTGGTGAAAACTTAATTCCTCAGCTTAAACTGATGTCACTAACATTGTGAAAATGTAGCTTCATAGTGTTAGCATTCTTGGAAACTCACCAAGTTCCGGTGATACCTTAATTCCTCAGCTTAAACTGATGTTACTAACATTGTGAAAATGTAGCTTCATAGTTTCAGCATTCTTAGAAATTCACCAAGTTCAATAAAGAACTCCTTGACACAAAATACGCTTATTATCAGTTGTCAACACAACGATATACTTTAGCCTTTGTTGTAGTATCTGTCACAATATTTTAATTTTGAAACTCTTTCAAATCCAGCATGGAACTTTCTTCCATCCTATTGTGCTACCGTTCATCACATATTTTAATTGAGATAAAATTACTTTAATAAATGACAAGACTATTAGTGTAATATATTACAACTAATATTTTGTCATTACTATATAGGAAAACATATCCTTAGCATTTCTAAAATGACACAAGGATCTCTCCCACTGCCGTCTAATCATCATATGAATTATCCTACTATAACATTTTATAGCATAGGACTCATCTGGTTGTGTACATAGCATGGAAACATGACTTAGAAATCTCAATTTCAATGATGCTCATCATGTGTCAAAACACATGAATCTTGCTCAATTATTTTCCATGTGACAAGAACTCCTTCTTATCATTTTCATATTGACTTACTTCAATATTTCATCTATGTAATTTGGCTTCAATCATATCAGGCGCTTCAATCCATCTTTTATAGATATCGATGCCCAATATCTTCTAAGCCTTTCATCAATATGAAAATCTTAATAGTGTTAATTTAAAATACATATTTTCCAATCAACCATATGTCATCTACATAAAGTATTGGAAATATGTCATAGCGCTCCCACTTAATTTCTTGTAACTCTACAAGCATCTTTATCATTCATGATGGAATCAAACTCTTTTGATAACTTCATTAAGGTAAAGATTTCAACTTCGTTATGCTTACTTCAACCATTGAAGTGTGCATACCTTTCTAGCAACCTTTTTGAATTTTACAAAACTCTCAAACTGTGTCAAGTACACATCCTTGATAAAACTTCCTTGAGAGGAGAGTTGGTTTTGTTATTCAACTGTCATATCATAATATGTAACCTTTTGCTAGAACTATCCGCAAAGACTAAAGCATCACTACGGAAGATCAAAATCTTGTAGTAGTTAACTCTTTGAACTTCGTTGAAAACAACTTTTCGATAAGTACAATTTTAATAAGATGTAAAATCCATGTCTTTGTCGCTATATAGACCCTTTTGCTATCGCTAGGCATCATGCCTATCGAAAGGACTACCAAGTCACATACTTGATATTCATACAAGGATACTATGGCGGATATAATGACTCATAGTCAATTTTACGAAGCCAGGGCCCATCATATGCTTCCTTTATAAGGTCCAGGTCCTTTTGTTGTCAAAACAACACTTTACACTTAAACCACAAGTTGTTCTAAGTATAAAGTTTTTGGACTTTTCTGGTACAGTTCGCAAACTCATTTGAAGTATCTACAACATTTGTAGTGTCTTCTACTTAGTCAAAATAGTAAACCCCGGAACAACTTCCAGTGCTGCGCTACTCTTGACATGATAACAAAGATTCTCTAACCTTGTTGAGTTTGTACTGTGCTCCCACTCACTTGTTTCGCAAGAACTACTTTCTCGAGAAATCAACCCTTTCTGACAAACAACATTTGTCTTTTGGTTCGGTGATAGGAGAAATACCCAATGTTTTATTTGGGATAACCTTATAAACATATATTTATCCTATTTTGGTTGTAAACATTTTACACATGCTATGCATACCAAAACTTAAGAAAGTGACAATTCGGGTCACTACCCAAACCATATCTTATATGTTGTCAATTTCAGCGGATCATGATGGTGCTCTTTTCAGTGGAAAAACGGTTGTCACTAATGTATAAACTACAAAATTATAATGGCAATTTTATTAATCTTACCATGTCAAACAAGGTTTGATTTTTGTCTCTCGAACACTCCAAACTAATGTGGGGTAATTCGAGTAATATAAGTTGTAGAACAATTCTGCAACTTCTCAGATGTTTTGCTAAACTTGTAACTCAAAATTTATTCTTTATGATCCAATCATAAATACTTGATTATCTTGTTACATTGATTTTAACTTCATATTAACAACCTTTTGAACCAATTCAAAATGTCAAACTCCGTTCCCTTTAAATAGATATACTCACATATCTACTCAAGTCGTCGAGAGAATTTTATGAAGGAAAAATTAATCCACCATACATGACTACACATAATGGACTATATACATCAATATGTATAATCTCCACTAAATTAGTCGTCCATTCTACTTTGGCCTATGAACGGAATTCTAGTCATCTTTTGGAAGAGGTGTCACAAGCGTCAATTTATTCAAAACAAAATGACTCCGGAAGTCCATCAATATGGAGTTCCTTCATGTTTTCCTTTCCGATATGAACTAAAATGGTGGTGTCACAATTTAAGTGAAAATATTTTACGTCTTGCAACGTTTAGCATTCAGTCTTATAGATGTTTACTTTACCAACATGATTTATATTAACATATCCATCAATTATGGAATATGGTCATCGTTTGAACAATCTCATTTGTTCTCACAAAAGACTAGAACAAAATAACAAATTATTAAGTTCTTCAAATAAATCTTGACTGGTTGGTTCGATACGACAATGAACACAATAACACTTTATTTATGTTCTTGTCATAATCGATTCCACATCTATTACTAGTTCCTTTTAGGCCCTTGTATTTCTTTCATTGCGTTGCTTTGTATGACAACTCATACCAACCAATGTGGTATCAAAATACCCAAAAATACTTTGTTAACTAGTAATACATCTATAACTTGTATATCAAGCATATACTCCTGAGCTGGACTTTCTAGTTATCTTCTTTTTCTGCCATATATCTTTTGTAATTCTATTTTCAATATTCCCTTTCCTTTATAGAAGAATCATTCAACATCAAACAATGCTAGTCTTACTAGCTCATTTTCTTTGGCGTGTTAGTCATATACTATCACCCATTGAGTCATACTTTGAGTTTGATTGTTCTACTAATATCACCATATTAATAGAATTCTTCTAGATTCCACTCTTAGCAATCTCCAAGTAAGGTAAACGACTTTACACATACTTTTAATCCATCCCATCATAACAATTTTATGATTAAGCTACTATAGCTCGAAGGAATGGATTTAGAGGATAATTTTTAGCGCCCAATTTCTTGGAATATTCAAACGCCTAGCGTATTCAATCATTGCATATATTCAGATAATATAAGCGAACATTGTCACGCTAAATTTGCATATATTCCGATAATATAAGCAAACATTGTCACGCTAAATTATATTCAGTCATGTTGCTACAAATAAGTTTCTAGATATCAATATATCTTTCACTTGATTGTTTCTGAAAACAACTCTTTTCAGTTCCAAAATCACCTTGATCAACAAAACATTCTTTTGAAGATAAAGTAATACGGAAGCAACCATGACTCTGGATTCTAAGTAGGAATTATTTGCTCTCTAGATTAATCAATCATTAACCACATGGAGCTAGGTAGGAAATACCAAAAATCTACAATAGGACTCAATTTTAAATTTCACTAATACGGTACCAATCTTAAATGGTATTTACCAGATCATAACAGTTATATCTCAATTAACAATCTAAGTGTAAGGTAATTATAGATGCCAATGAATACTACAATTTGTGCAAATTCACTTTGATTGGTTGTTCATGATAAATAAGTTCAAGTTAATTCAAAATTAACCATGAACTCCCACTCAAAAACAACATCCCCCTTAGTCGTCTTTAGTGATTACACGAACCAAATTCACTACACCAAAACCGATCATCACGTGAGATGATGTAGCTTCAAAGGCGAACATCTACATGTTCATCATATCATCCATATGACTCATGCTTTACCTTTCGGTTACGTGTTCCGAGGCCATGTCTGTACATGCTAGGCTCGCCAAGTAGAACCGTAGTATTGCGTGTGTTTCAAGGCCATGTCTGTACATGCTAGGCTTGAAAACACCCGTTGTATGCGAACGTTGAGTCTGTCACACCCGATCATCACGTGGTGTCTCGAAACGACGAACTTTCTTAACGGTGCATACTTTAAGGAAGAACACATTATTATCTTGATATTAAGTGAGAGGGATCATCTTATAATGCTACCAACGTTATCTAAGCAAAACAAGATGCATAAAAAGGATTAACATCACAGACATCACATGAAAGGATAACGTGATATGATATGGTCCTTCTTGCACTTGATCTCCATCATGTGTATCACGGTATGATCTCCATCATTCCACCGGCGTGGTACCAAGTACCATGGCACCCCAATCTTGATTGTCCATCAATAAGAAGACAATCATATGGATACCTTCCGGTATATCAATAATTTACAAAATAGATCATCTCATAATCAAATTTGTAATATTGACCATATCACATCACATGCCCAGCAAAAACTAGTTAGACGCCTCTAAATTATTTTTGCATATTTTACGTGGCTTAGGGCTTTCGAGGATAGAACCGTTCATACCTACGAACATCAACCACAACGTTGATAAACACATTTTTAACAACCCTTCATAGATTAGATCTTAACTATAGTAGGAGAAACAGACACCCGCAAGCCACTTATGCAATACAAGTTGCATGTCAGTTGTGGAACAAGTCTCATGTACGTGGACATGTAAGGTTAGTCCGGGCCGCTTCATCCCACTATGCCACTAAGATCATAAAATAATCAAGGAGGTAATAACATGATCATCAACGCCCACATACACCTATGTGTTCTACCCGTACAAAACATCTACGCATAGATCCGGCTCTGATACCACTGAAGGGGAACGTAGCATAGAAAACAAAAAATTTCCTACACGAGAGACACCCGAAAGGCCAAGATCTAATCTAGGAGACGAATTGCAACGGGCAACAAGAGGGTTAAGGAGAACACATACCCTCGAAGACTCAAAGTGGTACGAGATCAAATCTCGTTGTTGGCGTAGTCGTACTCACACCGATCCCGATAGCGAGAAGATGGCACCGCAATCCGGCGGTGCATCCGTGATCGGTCACACGTACGGTTGATGACGACCTCCGTTCCCTCGTTCCAGCGGGGCGCGGAAGTAGAGGATCCCTCGGAACTCCAGCAGCACGACGACGTGGTGGTGGTGAAGAATCCCACGGTCAGGGCTTCGCCAAGCCGGAGACCATGAAATGGAGCAGCGGGTGGAGGGAAAGGGAAGTGGCCAAGTGTGTGGAGGAGGGAGAGCTCTCACCCTCCTTTTATAGGAGAGGGGGGAGGCAGCCCAAGGGGGGTGCGGCCAGCCCATGGGGTGCCCCCACCTCTTCCCTCATCATGTGAGTGGACACTCCACTCACACCCACTCATTTCCTCATTATTTCCCACTTGGAAAATCCAAAGGTTTTCTTTTAATAAATAAATAAAACCTTTTTATTTCTTTATTTCAGCATTTGTTAATTCTATTAACAAACTTTTGCATATAGCACCTCGAATCATTTGTTAATTCTATTAACAACCATTCGACGAAAAACCCCTTGAACTATTTCAATTTTCCCCGAAACAATTTCGGTGCTGTCCAAAATATTCTTCGATATTCCGTATCCTCTCAAACGCGTCATCGAACCTTAAGTGTGTCACCCTACGGTTCGCGAATAAGATAGACATGATCGAGACTCCTCTCCGATCAATAATCAACAGCGGGATCTGGAGATCCGTGATGACTCCTATATATTCAACGATGACTCTCGTGATCGTGTGAACCAACAACGCCGTGAACTATTCCCTTTGTCTCGCGATATTTTACTTGTCCGAGATTCGATCATTGGTATCAACCATACCTTGTTCAATCTCGTTACCGACAAGTACTCTTTTCTCGTTCCCGTGATATAACATCCTTGTGATCATATCACGTGCTTGCAAGCGGTTTCGATGTGATATCACCGAGAGGGCCCAGAGTATATCTCTCCGTCATTTGGATGGACAAATCCCACTCTTGATCCATGATCCTCAACTAATAATTTCCGAATACTTAACGACACCTTTATAGTCACCCTGTTACGGTGTGACGTTTGATGCCATCAAAGCACTCTTCCGGTATCAGTGATTGACATGATCTCATGGTATAAGGAATAAGTTACTTCGTGTGTTTGATATAACAATGTAAACTAAATGACTTGATCGCATTGCTATATTCTCTTTGGGTATATGTTCATCACATCATTCTTCTAATGACATGACCCCGTTATTAATAACATCCAATGTTCATGATCAGGAAACCTTGATCATCTATTAATCAACGAGCTAGTTAAAAGAGAGGCTTTACTAGGAACCATTGTTTGTTTATTAAGCACACATGTATCAACGTTTCCGGTTAATACAATTCTAGCATGAGAAATAAACATTCATCATAAACAAGGAATAAGATAATAACCATTTTATTATTGCCTCTCGGGCATATTCCCTTCAGTTTCTTGGTTCAATTCGAGTATACCTCCTTTCTTCTCTGGGAGTGTCTCATTTTTATCTATCTCCTCAATGTTCCAATCAGCTTCATTCTCGAGAATAGACTCCAGTAATTCAATTGCTTCATCAACACTTCTGTCCTTAAAGATATTCCCTGCAATACTATCAAGGTAGTCTCTTGTTTCCCCCATTAGTCCATTATAGAATATATCAAGCAATTCATGAGGTTTAAAACCATGACCAGGACATTTCTTACACATTTTACCAAATCTCCCCCAAGCTTGGGGTAGACTCTCTTTCTTATCTTGTTTGAAATTGCCAATTTCAACAGTTAATGCATGTATCCTTTCAGCAGGAAAATATTTATTGAAAAACAATTGCAATCATTCTTCCTTACTAGTAATACATGCAGGTCCTAAACGATTATACCAAACTCTAGCATCTTCACCCAAAGAAAAAGGAAACAATTTTAAGAATAAATAATGTTGACGGATTTCATCATTTCCAAATGTAGTAGATAAAGCATGCAATTCAGCAATATGATCAAGAGGAGCTCCTCATCCTTTCCACAGAATCTAGACTTCTCAACTATCTCAATTATCTCAGGATTAACATTGAATTCATAATCTTTATCTCTAATTCTAATAGCTGGGCCACATAAATTCCTAGTAGCAGCAAAATAGTTTCCAAGAGATGCATCATCATAAATAGAGAGTTTATCAAGTTTTGTATAATCAGGTGATATAAAGGCCTCAATAAATGATTCTTCTTCTTCAGAAGAGGCCCCATATTCATACTCTCTACGAGTCTCATTTCTTTCTAGCTCAAGTTCTACATTTTCATCTACAGAAGATTCAGGAATTTCAGTTGTTTAAGGTGTTTCATTTGCCTCAGGTGTTTCAATAGTTTCAGGAATTTCAGAAGCTAGTTCTTTGTCTACATTATCAAGTGTTTGATCATTAGATGTACTAGTAGACATTTTTGACAATGGTGATTTACCAGCTATTCCTTTCTTTTTCTTAGCAGCCACAGTAGAAACAATATTAGGTGAAAAATTTGGTCTACTAGGCAAATCATTACCAGAACGAGTAGTCGAAGGCATTACCTCCTTCGAAGTGTCCTTTCCCTTTCCCATTGTAGGGAACAAGAAAGTGCAGCAAGTAGACAATAACAAGTGGTCTTACCAATAAATCTAGGCTCCCCGGCAACGGCGCCAGAAAACAGTCTTGATGGCTCCTAAGTGCAGGAGATCAATCGTAGTCTTCGATGGGAAGTATTACCCAAATTTGTAGTTCGACTCAGTGGGAACACAAGAATACCGGTGAGACTTTAGCAATTGGGACGTCACTCCCAACCACACCTGTGTGTCAACAAACTTGCAGCGAGAGTGGTGAGTGTAATAATGCAGTGAAAGTAAACAAACAGAAAGTAAATGGAGAGCAAGTGTTTTCCCAGTTTTCACCGGAAAAGAGTGAAAGTAAACCAGAGACTAAAACGCGGGCATGAGGTGACAGCGGGGTGTTGCACGGATAAGATTGATCATGTAATAATGTTTTCCTAGCAGCGGGGCCTTTCTCTATCTCAGTTTTATGTAGGTGTGTGTTCCGTAAATTATTGTGCGTACTAACCAAGAGAATTTGCACAAAGCCTATTGTCCTACCTGCCCATTTCACCGGGGCCAATTTGGAACTACAGGTAATTAAGGTCTACCCTTTCGAATAGCCCGGACCAACGCATTAACACACCATGAACACACATAATCCTCAAACTAGAACATATCCCCCTTGTTTTCCCTAGCTGTCACTTTAGGTTCGCAGGTTCAACATAATAGCAGGTAATACACATTGCAGATAGATACCAAACTCAAATATATGATGTAGCAATGTAAGTTCAGTACTGAAATCATGCCACTTGGGCCCTAGTAACAAGCATTAAGCCTAGAAATAGTGCATCAACATAAGACATAAGAATTCTCAAGACAAACCCCTAGATCCCGCATACCGGGTAGCAATTACATGATCAATATCATCCAAAACCCCTCACACCTCACATGCCTACAGCAACTACTCACACATGGAGGGGGTGATGGAGCTCATGGTTGATGGAGATGATGGTGGTGATGATGATGGTGACGAAGCCCCTCGAATTCCACCTCCGGGTGTGAAATCCTGGATCAATCTGACTCCGAAATCGAAGATCGTGGTGGCGGCAGCGCTCCGTTTCGCGAACAACCCTCTCCTTAGAAACCCGTCAGTTTCTCGTATATATGGAGGGGTACGTCGAAGACCTAGCCGGAGTGGGCCATCTGGGCCCAAAAGGGGTGACCCCACGCGGCCAAGGAATCTGGCCGAGTGTGGGGCCCCCTTTTGGCCCTCGGGTGGCCCCCCGGCCCCATCTGGTGCTCATTCCCCTTCTTTTCCATAAAAAGTTACGTGGTTTTCGTCCCCTGTGAAAAGTCCTGCGAAATAGACGGAAAGAAGACTTTTGCTAAAAACAGCGTCAGATTCTGCAGATTTATTCACTTATGGGGGGACTCCCGAGAGAAATACGATGCAAAGTGCTTGGAAAAGTAGATGCATTTTGGGTGCATCAAAGAGCCAGCAAGTCCGCCGAGGAACTGACATGGGAATACAAGTTCCTCAAGGCCGTAGGCCCTACATTTTCTCAAGGCCGGAGCACGTCCAACCACCTCCCTAGTAGCACTATGATTTAAATTTTACTATGAAGTTTCCATTTCGAATGTAAAATCTGCAATGAAAAAATGTTTCAACAATTTAAAATAGGGAATGCCAGACCAAATACGTCGGCTCGTTGGGTTCAGTATCAAGAAATAGCCGGACAGGGGCCAGATGGCCATTCGTTTGGCGGCTCAAACGGAAGAAAACAAACCACGCGCAGACCCCAAATGGATCGGCGTGTTGGAGTTTCTCTAACTAAGACCCACTTCTTTATGGCTCCGATTAGCTTGTGAGAAACTGGAGTCACCGTCCTAACTTAACATGTGAAGTTACAATAAAAAAATCTTTAATGTCCCTAGGATGATTTTACGTTCTAACTTAACTAACTTAACTGGTTTGAGTTATTTCTTACTGTTTTACTTTGCATATGGGCAATATATTCATTTTTTGAACATCATAAAGTGGTAAATACCGTGTTTGAGATAGATCAGTGCAACAATGTGAAACAAATTGTTTGCATCTGATTTAGGAACCCACACAAAACAAATTGAATGCATCTGAATTCATACTCTCTCCGTTCCATAATAAAAGATGTTTATCTGTTTCACATGTTGTCTAGATTCAGACTAAAATTAGTGGACATATACACTAAAACATGCCTAGATACATGTATGTCCGTGTGAATGTGGAATATATCTAAAACAACTTATATTGTGGAACGGGGGGGGGGAGTATTTCTATTGATTAGCGCATGCACCTGATGATCTGCATCTAGGAATCATCGGAGATGAACTCCATCCAGGACTAGGCCTTGTCTATGTTGTCGGCAGCATCGACGTTACCACCCCTAGAGCTGAACTGACAAGCACGTCGACAGTGGGGATGGTAGTACTCCATTCTTGGTCCTGCTGGCGGTGAGCAGACGCTGGCCGACACCGTTATCCAGCCGGACCGGAGGAGCCATAGCCCATTGAAAGGACACGGATGTCACCTAGAGGGATCTTGAATAGGTGTTTTAAAACAATTACGGTTAAAGCTTGAATAAATGCGGAATAAAACTATCATTTAATTTATCAAACCAAAACCTAAACGGGTTAGGTTCACCTATGTGCACCGACAATCTATGCTAATCAATATAAGCAACTATACGATAGCAAGATATGTAAATTTAAACTTGATGGCTATCACAATGTAAATGGCATAAGTAAGGATATCGGGTATACAGAAAACCGAGACACATGGATACGATGATTTATCATCAAGTTCATTTCCAAATGGAAGTTAATCTTTGTTGGAGAGGTTTGGAGTCACAATGACTCCAAGCGCCTCAATGGCTCACCTTATTCTCCTCGTGACTCCACCAATACGGAGTGTCACGATCCACTATGCGACCTTTGGGGGCGGTCACCGACCCCTTACACGGTTGGGGAAATCTTCACATCAACTAAAGGCTCTCAACAATATCTTGCGAGGTACCAAAGCTCCGAGATAGCAACTAGGTCGCTAAAGCTTCTAAAGCTCTCAGACGACAACAACCATCTAGGGCACTCCAAGTACCCAAGAGTAACAAGCTCTAGGCACTGCAAGTACCAAAGAGTAACAAGCTTATTAACTTAAACTTCCATGACTCACCGTGGAGCAATCAAACCGATGCAACCGATACAATGGCAAGAACAAAATAAGTGCTCAAATCCTCCACTCTCAAATCCCACCGAAGCAACAAGTGCTATGGGGGGAGGGTATGAGAGGAAGAACAAAGAAGAACTCAACAAATGAATCTCCAAGATATAGATCCGAAGAATTCCCCTCACTAGGAGGAGAGATGGATTGGTGGAAAGATAGATTAGATAGTTGAGTTTGATCATGAGACTTGATATGGAGAGAGTGTTCAGTTTCCAAAGCCTTGTGAGCTTTGGCAAGTCTCTCTATGTCCTCAACTAGTTTAGCATGGCCAACACCAAATTCAACTTTCTTTTTCATTTTAAGCACTTTATATTTAGCAATGTCAAGATCTCATGCTTTAGTGAGAAAAGCAATTTTTTCATTATAAGGCTCCTCAAGAGATACCCGAGTATCTTGCTCTTCCACAAGGGCTTCCTTGAGCTCCACGATATCAACTATGTACTTACGTTTGAGGCTATAACATTTATTAAGGCTAGTATTCAAAGCCTCAGTAGTCTCCTCGCGCTCAACAAGGGTACCCATGATTTCACGGAAAATAGAAGAAGCGATTTTATTCTTTGTGAGAGCATGAAGAACTATTTTACCTTTCTCATAAATGGAAGCATCATTATCATTTTCTTCACCATCATCGTCAATAGATGGAGAGGGTTCCAAAGGAGGAGATACCTATGAATCCTTAGCCATAAGAAAAACGTGAGTAATGGATAACGATGATGAAGATTTTCTTGAAGCACCATTAAGTTCTATGTCTTGTTCCAATAAATTTTGGGATTCCTCTACATTGTTATCTACACAAGTACTAGAGGACATGGAAGCATAGTTTTCATGACAACAAGACATAGGAAGCATATCATTGTGAGATTTAGTTAACCAACTATTACATGATATGCAAGGACTATCAACACTAGCATGTAAGGCATTTGGAATGCTAGAAGAGTTTAAGTCCAAAGATAGAACATTGCGATGGGATAGATATGAAGTATACTCAATAGTAGATTCACTACGAACAATGAAATTTCTATCAACACTTACCATATCATTACCTTATGAAAATCACATGTTGGTGGAGTGTAATAAAATGTGAAATCGTCACGGCCAGAAATGGAAGGGGAACAATCATCCTCAATAATTTTGGATGCATCATATATATCTTAAAGTTTTGTCCATAGCTCATAAGCGCTCCGAAAAGGCATGATTGACCCAAGAACTACATCACTCAAAACACAAATGAGACCATTAGATATTTGAGTATCGAGATGAGATTTTTCCTCATCCTCTAAAGATATATTTTGGGAATCCTTTGGAGGAGGAAAATCATATATACAATTATCTTTATGTAGTGTGGACACATGGCCCCAAGAGTATGCAAATTTCCAAACATCATAATTTGTGGCGACATTGTACTCTCTAGGATATAAAGCCTAATAATGAGAGTCCATGCTCTGATACAAATTGAATGGACAACGATGTATCCTAGAGTAGGGTGAATAGACGATTAAAACTTTTTGAACCAAGGCTTGCTAAATGAGGTAATAAACAAGATGTTTAAATTAACAAGCACACAACCTAAATATTCTAGGCTCAACTAAGTGAACCAACAACTTATGCTAAGCAAGACAAGTAACAAGTTGATAGAAAGATATATGAATTCAAGCACGGAGTCTATCACAATGTAAATTGCATAAGTTAATAGCTCAGCTATAGAAATACTTGAGGCACACGGAGACGATGATGTATTTTCGAGTTCCTCCTTGTGAGAGGAGTACGTCTCGTTGGAGGGGAGTGAGCTCGCCACAAGAGGCCTACACAATGCCACAAAGGCCTCACCCTATTCCTTGATGAACCTCGCCACAAAGACCTAGTTCACCTTCCACTATTGGCAACCTTCAATCTCGAGGCACACATACACAACTTAATTGGAGCCTCTCGATGTCATCACAATCTTGGGGCACGCATCCACAACTCAATTAGAGGCTCCCAAGAACACCACAAGTCGTCTAGGTTCCAAGACCCAAGAGTTACAAGTCCACAAACTTTTACTTCCATGAATCCTCGTGGAGAGAGCAAACTGATGCAACCTATGCAAATGGCAAAATCACAAGTTCTCAAATCATTCACTCTTAAATTCCAAAAAACCAACAAATGCTTATGTGGGAATAAAAGAGGAAGAACAAAGGAGTAGAAACACCAAGAACTCCAGGATCAAGATTGACTAGGTTCCCTTCACTTAGACGAAAGATGGATTGGTGGAAATTTAGATCTAGATCTCCTCTCTAAAATCCCTCAAATATATGCAAGAATCAAGGGAGGAATTGAGAGAGGGGCAAGCTTTCCAAGGCCAAAAATTATGGAGAGAGAGAAGAAAAACATGCTTGGTAAAGCTGGTTTCTTTTGGGGAAGAAGGGGACCTTTGATAGGTTCCCAAGAAAAAGAGTCGTTGCAGAAAAGTCACACCGGAGACTTCTGCCTGAAGACCGGAGACTCCGGACTGAAGACAATACGTGACACCACTTGGAACAGCCCTAGAGGTGTCCTGAGGCCGGAGACTCCTGCCCTGAGGCGGAGACTTCGGGGACCGGATATTCCGTCCTACCCGAAAACTGCAGAAACACCAGCACGAAAAACATCATAACTTTTGCATCCAGATTCCGTTTTCGATGATCTTTGGTTTGTTGAGTTCACAACTATGAGCTATACAAGAACATGAAGATAAAACTAATTTCCCAACAATTGAACTTAAAACCAAATGGGGAAAGGTTTTACCTCTCTAAAAATAACAACCGGTAAAACCTCCAACACCGAAAACGCAACAAGTTTTTCTTACAAAATCCGTTTTCAATAAACCTTGGCTTGTCATGAAGATAATCACAAGAACCAAAGACCCAAAAAGAGAAAAACCAAATAGGAACCAAGAAAGTTGATATGCTAAGTATGCAAAGGTTTGAGATCTTCACAAAGATGCAATCAAGTTACTCACTTGAGAGCCCCTCTTGATAGTACGACTATCGATCCCATAACCCGGTCTCCCAATAAGCATGAGACAGGTAAAATATAAAACCTATCAAGATCATACCTTTGCCTTGAGCATTCTAGTTGAGTTAGATGATGGCGATCTTGACTCTCTCAAGTTGGATCTCCTTTCTTTATTGTGCTTGGTAGCACATGCTCCGCTTAATGAAGACTTGCAAATTGCTCCCCCATACACCACTATGGGAGAGACCATATTCAACAAATATTCATATGGCCGTTATCTCCAACTTGGTCTTCTGGGAAGGGAAATCCTGAGTCCGAAGACTCCGGCCCCTGCACACCGGAGACTCCGGCTACGCTAGAAACTCTGGACACTCTCCGGACACTTTCCGGTGATACTCAAGTGGGTTACCCACTTGTTTACTATGTTGAAGAATCCTGAGTCCGGAGACTCCGGCCTGAAGTATCCTGTCAGCATGTCTAGATCATTTTCTTCATATCTTGATCTTCCATAAGAAGCTTGATGATGAACACTACTTGACGTCATCTACCACGGTCTATATGAAATCCTTCTTTTGATGCATGCCCATGGAACAATACCTAACCACACATAGATATGGCACACACACATATCATGGGTTAGTTCACAAAGATATATAGAAAATTTCTTACCATACCACGAGATACATAATCCCACTTGGTACATATTGTAGCTTTGTGTGTTGATCACAAGCTTGATCAACCTTGTATTTTTACTTATTTCTTCATTTGATGATGTCTTGAAGATAATAAAGAAAGACCACCTAATCATTTTCTTCAAGGCATACTTGCAATATGCTCAACTCTATACTTGACCATTCTTCATATAAATCCTTGAATATAGCAATGGTCATCATGAAATCTTTTACAGTCCAACACATGAACTCCACTATTTTCCCATGGACAAGATCTACAAGGACATCTCAATGAAAACATTAGTCCATAAGGATTGTCATTAGTTACCAAAAGCACACATGGGGGCAACATGCACTTTCAATTAGAGCCTCTAATTAGAGACCCTCTAATGGTTTAGGGCTTATTCTAATTGGGAGAGGATGTTCATCTCTCGATTAGACCTAGATCTAATCTCTCTCCCCCTCTCGTTCCCGTGTGTTGGGATCTATCGACCTCAATTCTGAACCTGCGGTGCCTAGTCCTGGACAGCGAAGCGCTGCAGGACTTTCACAGATGCATGTGTGCAAACTCTCAGAGGGGTAACACGTGATACCCTAACTCTGTTGCATCCATAAGGTGTGATACGAAGAATCGACAACAGTCCCACCGCTAGGCTTAGCCATAGGACAACATCACCTACATCGTCATCACACTACTTCCGCGCTTCCTGTTGGTAATGATAAGATCTATCATGGCCCGTTCCTCCTTAGTAGATCATGTGTGCTATGTAGGACGGATTTTTTTTACATTGTGCTACGTGACCCAATAGATCACCACTTGACGTCATCCACTATGGGCTATATGAATTCTTCCATTTGATGCATGCCCATGGAAAGATACCTAACCCCACAAGATATAGTTCACACACATATCATGGGCTAGATCAAAAAGTTATATGGACAACTTCTTACCATACCATGAGATCACTTGATACCACTTGGCACATGTCACGACCCCGGGCCCAGAGATATACATACTGTTATGTGCTCCTAGCCATGGACTCACAAGGGCTTCAGGGTTACCAGACCCGGCCGCAACAAACAACGGCAGGCAGACTGGATTCATCGGCACGTAGTCCGGATCCCCAGTCTACTACTCCTTGTATCCATGCTAGTCATAACCAACCATGCATATCAAAGCGTCCACGAATCGTATGAAACTGAAGGAAACGGGACCAAAGCTATACAGAGATGCTATGTGTCCATAAAGTGCAACAACAATCGAGGGTTACTGGGGTTACCTCGCCCCAGGCCGAATCACATCGGCAGGCGGGCTCAGACATGGATCATCGACTCCACAACCCCTCGACTGCGACAACTATGCAGGCATAGCCAAAACTGTATAACAATGAGCTCAAAACCAACAACCGATCAAAGCAGTACTCTAAACATGAAGCTTTATTAAACAGGTGTTACTAGAGTATAGCTTACAAACAGAGGTCACATGACCCAACATTACATCAGACAACGGAAGGCAAATTATGTTGCTAATCAACAAGAACCAAAAAGGCCTAAGAGGCCGCAACATAAGGCGACGTCCCAGCCCATAGATTCCAGGCTTCTACCCGGGAACCCCAAACTACTCGTCGATGTCCATGTTGAACCACCACTGAAGTGACGGACTCCACCTGAACCAAAATTAAGCAAACCTGAGTACGGGAGGTACTCAACAAGACTTAGTTAACCTATTATATATCTGCTATCTTCAGAAGGGGTTTTATGAAGGCTATTTTGTGTAAAGCGATGTTTATTTTCCAAATCGAGGGGGAATAGCACGTATCATAGAAGGTTTTCAAAACAGATGAGAAACTCACTACTGTAATCATCATATTTTGAATCCACCAACATCATTTCCCAGCATCTCACATGCTACAAGGATCACCCCTCTCGGCATCTCCGAGGAGGCACCCTTCATCTATTGCCTCCATGCTTTGTCAACATCTTTTACGTCATGTTCATGTCATCTATGGCCAAATTACTTTCACCAAGTCGTCCTTAACCGCGGACACGGCTTCTCGAAAAGATTTATCCCTACAGGGGGTACACTTTACCCACACGTACCATCTGACTCTTAACGCCACATGTACGTTCTTCCATGGAACGCGGCAGAGGGTGGCTGGCCACGACCTTTACCTTACCCGACCCTATCCATGAGTCAACCCAAGACAGGGCCACCCCGTCAACAGGGAGTTGTCCATCCTTCTGACGGCACATGTCTCTGTGAGGCGGGGTCAAGATCCGTGTACGTCCATCACTTGGCCCCGGTCACGCCCTAGTGGAGCATTTTGTTTTCAAAACCGTTTAAAATGTTTTATTTGCGGTGCCGAATGGAAATATCAAACTACGTGACTCATGGATAAAGCCACCTAAGTTAGTCGGTCGGCGAGGCTCATGGCCATCGCGCGTGGTTGTACGCTCAGTCTTGGCTTCTGCGTCCGACCTTACTCCTAGGGGTGGCAAGTACGGAACGAACAACCACTTCCCAAGTGGCCTTCCGTCCAAGCCTTAGACAAGTTAACCACACAATGCTCATCTTACCACGTGATCATATCATACTAGGTTATCGCAGCTCTGATTCATCAACCGGATGGAGCAGAGGTAAACAAGCATGTAAAGCTAAGTGAAGCAGGTATGAGGCTCTGGCGATGCGCACAAGAAAATCTATGGCGGCTAGGAGCAGTGGATCAGGATATTGAGGCAATGCAGTATATAGGTGATCTATATCTACTAGCATCAAATACTTTGGAATCGAATGCAAAGTACGAGAATCAAATGTTGTTCGAAAACCTATATGAGCAGATAAGAGGTTATGCTTTCCTTGGTTATAAGAAAACCAGATAAAGTCTTCGGGAATAAGTGCTTGACTTGTCGGTTAAGATCAAGTATTCGCCATTGGAGTTGATGGCCTTCACTTCGGAGTCACGTTCTACCTAGGGGGAATAAACACCGAAAAGAAGAATAACAATCAACACATGGCATCGATGCAATGCGCAATATGTATGCATGAGCAAGTTAATGCACTGAGATAAAGCCCTAAACATGTTCGTTGGGTTGCTAGGGTTCGTATGTCAGTTATGAGATTTTACTGAAATTATCCCGAGATAGACCCCGGAGGGCAATTCGGGCAATTCAGAAAGTAAGTACCACTTTAAAAGCTCAAATGGGTTTGAAAATATCATAACTAGATTGCATTTGTCATTTTGAGCAGTTTGGTATATAACTTTTAAATTTCTAATTTTAGTGAATAAAAACTTATTTTTCTATTTTTAAATGAATTAAATAACATTAAATAATGCTAAAAAATGAAATGTGTCAAACATGTATGAAAGTGACATTTTTGGGTTCCAAATAATTTTCTGAACATTAACATATTTTCATTTTATTTGTTTGAATAATATTTTAGGAGATTTCAATTTTTCATTTTAAGTCATTTTCTGTAATTTAATTAACATGGAAAAAAATATGACGTCAGGCTGATGTCATCACTGCGTCATCCAGAGAAGAACTCTTCTATTGATTTCAAATTCGAATGCACGGGTGGTTAACTCGTTGAATTGATATGTGGCGTGGCTAGAGGGGAGCGAGACGAACGTGTCGCCGGCGGCGGGAGACCAAATGGTCGCCGGAGCCTCCACGACGACCACTTTCCGCGTCGGCCGGAGATGGCACGCGGCGCCGGCGAGCTAGAAATCACGGGGGAGCGAGGCAAGAGCATGGGGAGGCTCACTAGAGGACGAGTAAGCTGGTGGAGGGGCCGGAGGGTGCCGGAGCGGCCGGAGTCGCCGGCGGCGAGCTCGGGAACCGGCGGCCATGGCGGACGGCAATCGACGGAATTCATCCCTCTCTGGCCTTCTCTGCGGGCTTGAGGACGAAGAAGGGACCAGAGCGGAGCTGTAGAAACAGAAAAACACAAAAAAACGGCTGGGGGAGGCAGACTGGGCCAGCCCAGCCCACCTAACCCCAGCGCGCGCGCAGCGCAGGCCCGCGGCCCCCTTCTTCTATCTCCGTACGGCTGGCGTCAGCTGACGCCAGCACGCACACACAGGAGGGCGCCCTCCACCTGCTCCCTCCACCTTTTTCTCCCCTATATCTAGCCCCCGAGCTCAAAAACCCTAGCCCTAGCCTTCTTCTTCCTCCCTGCCGCCGCCAGTTCTTCTCCTCCCTCTCAGATCCCCTCCAATCCTCCTCTGAACTTTCTGAACTTTCCTGCACCACGCCATGGCCGGAGCTTGATCGGGGTGGAGCAGTGGTTGTGGTCATCGTCGAGCCTCCTCGAGCGCGGGAACGAGATCGTGGACCACTCCTCTCCCTCTTTGCTTCATCGACAGTGCCTGGGAGGCATCAGATCATCGCCGCCGTCCGTGTCCCTGTCGCCGTCGTCGTCCACCTCCCCCGAGCACGAACACCTCCTTCCTTCCCCCACGGTGAGCATCGCTCCCTCCTCTCCCCTCTCTGCTTCCTCGTGTCAACCACGCGCACGTCCACAGCACCCTAGCACGCACGCAAGCAGCAGCAGCAGATCCTCGCCGCCGGTGACCACCGCATCCCCGACAGGTTCAGAAAGCCTGAACCTTTTCGTCAGT
This sequence comes from Alopecurus myosuroides, assembly GCA_028641055.1. Taxonomy (NCBI): domain Eukaryota; kingdom Viridiplantae; phylum Streptophyta; class Magnoliopsida; order Poales; family Poaceae; genus Alopecurus; species Alopecurus myosuroides. Next base: position 165,266,920 of record CM054057.1, read on the forward strand.
TTCAGTTAACAGCAGCACTGAACCTCAAAACAACGCGCGCATCTCTGCTATCACCAAACGCATCCACACCGCAGTGGTTTGATCCAACGGCGCGCACGCCCGCGGCGCGGGTTCGATCCCCCCCCCCCCCCCGCGCGCAGAATAAAACCCCTTTTTGCGCATTTGCCACGCGGGCAGGCAGGGCCCACCTGCCATATGCAGTGGGTGCCACGCCAGATCCCAGCCGCGCGCCAGCTGGGAACTGGCCCACAGGCCAGTGACCCAGGGGTGGCTCTGCTGCGTGGAAAAAGGGTTCCAGGGGCCCTTCTGTAAGTTTCTTTTGCATCCAAGCCCCTGGACCAAATCTGAATGTTTTTAAAATTGCAGAATAGCCCCTGCATTTAAAATTCAAATAACTTTTGTATTTCAAATCCAAATAAAATAAATAAAATATGTTTTCTGCACCAAATTTAATTCTCTACATGTTTAAATCATTTGTTTACTGTTTTGAACATTTCAAATGTTTTCAAAATTCAAATTCAAACAACTCATTACAAATTTGATCTAATTCATAACTAATTCAAATTTAATTCAAATGACCCATATAAAATATGTTTTCCATGCAAAATTGAACCACCTTTCCAAATATAAACTTTGTTTCCTGTTTTGAATAATTAAAATTGGTTAAATAATTTAAACCTTGTTTAAATCATTTAAAATTGCTAAATTCATAACTTGGTCAAATTAAATTCTTTTTGAACAAATAAAATATGTTTTCAAACCAGAAAAGTATAATATTTTCAAATATGAATTTTATTTAATGTTTTGAACAAATAAAAAATTCAAATAATTTCATACTTGAATTAAATTCATTTAAATCTTGTTTAAACTTGTTTAATTCCTAATTAATTTATTTTAAATCCTTTTTCAACAAATGAAACATGTATTCCACCTAAAATTTTGTGTTCTTTCCAAATATGAATTTTGTTATCTATTTGGAACAACTAAAATTGGTGAAAACAACAAATGCTTGTGTAACTCATTTAAGAAGCCAAATTTCATAACATTATAAATAAAATTCCCAAACTTGGTAAACACCTTTTCAAATTGAAGCTAATGTTGTTTTCTCATTGTTTTCCTCATCCATGCATCATGATAATCCACTTACACATGATGATTAGTTGTAGATCATTTAATCCAACCTTAATTCATGGGCTTGCCATATGCAAACCAAATTGCATATGGGCCCATTTAATTATGTTACCATGTCAACTAGTTTATCTTTGATGCATCCATTAAATTGTCATGCATCATCCCATGTTTGTGAATTATGCCATGTTATCGATTGTTTGTCTCTCTGCGTTGTTTGTTTGCTTCTTATCGAATAGACGACGACGTTGAGACAGACGAGGTTTACGACACCACTTCTGAGGAGTTAGCCCAGTACCAGGCTACTGAGTTTGTAGGCAAGTATTCACTCACATGAACCATTGTGTCCTTTCCACACTGGATATCGATACTTTCCGTTGTCTATTCTGCTAGCCTTAAGTTTTGTTGCTTGTGTTCGATCCTATCACATGTTATCATGTAACCCTGATATAGCCTCACCTCCACACCTATAACCCTGTTGCTTGTTGCCTGTGTCTTACTAGCATGCTTAGGGTTGTTTATGCTCGAGTCTGCTGTCTGTTATTTCTGTTACCTTATTTATTATGTTCTGGGGGCTCGATGTTAAACAACAACCTGTTAATGTTTGAGGTAATGCTAATTTGATGATAAGGCACCGGCAGGAGGCCGGGTATGGTTTTGAGGCCTGCTAGTGTCGAACTCAGGAAAAGTTCCTGTCCTCTGGATCCATGTTGAGCGCGCTAACCGCATGTGGGAAGCGTGTATGGGCGCCCCCCGCAACTCTGATTCGATTCGCATCTCGTCCAAATCGCCACACTTAGTTCGGGTTTTCCATTTGATGCACGCATATGCAGGTACGAACCCGAGGTGATGGGGGGATAGTAACCCGGTAGGCCCACTTCAAGATATAATCCGGCCCGAGGTGTGCTGAGCGATACCCGACTAGGGGTAAAGAGATTACCGGAAGGCCCAAAGGCTTGTGAGATTCGTAACCCGGATTGTGGGCTGCGATAAGGAAAGTTAGGGTTTGTATGTGGAGTTCGAGTAGGACTCAAGATGTGCCTTGAAGGGCAAGTTAGGGGTGAACGGGTGCTTTATAAACCGGCCCCTAGGTTTAGTTTGCCAGAGATTCAAGTCATAGTTGTAACACCTGTTATCGAGTATCCAGCATAATTCATATTGAGATCCGGCGAGTTATTTTCCGGTTCTTAGATCGCTTTTCGCCATGTCTTCCTTCGAGTTAAACCATCTCCCGAATACCTGTGTCGACTTGCCCCAAGATCAGTTACCCCCGGTAACGTCTGCCGTGATTATCCCACGACAGTTGGCGCCCACCGTGGGGCCTGCGTCCAAAGGTGTTTACATCACGGGAGAAGCTCGGAAGAACATGAAGAACTTTGTTGTCGGCGAAATCTACTCTGATGACGAAGGAAAAAGGATAGTGGACAATTCCGGGTGGGAGTTGGAGCCGGAGCACCTCGAATCCGGGTCCGCGATATCGATTGGCCAAATCAGTATCTTCATCGGTATGGTACGTACGCTCAATTTAAAAGGACAATATCATGTGCATGTTACAGGGACTTCCAACAGGGACAAAAAGGCGTTAAAACAGACAGAGAATTCAGTTTCCTCGGCCACTCCGGGGTACTTGAGATGGGCAGAGCAAGAGGTAACATGGAGCAGAAGGGATCATCCGGAAGGAATAGAGCACCCGGGAACCCTGGCGTTAGTAGTCTCGCCACAGGTCAATGGTTATGAATTGAGAAAGGTATTGATGGACGGAGGGAGCAGCATCAACATCCTATATTGGGAAACCTTCTTGCGCATGAACCTCAAAGAATCTCAGCTACAGAAAAGTTCGACAGTTTTTCATGGAATCGTGCCGGGTCATTCGGCGCGCCCCGAAGGAAAAATTACATTGGAAGTAGCCTTCGGAGAGTCGGTAGATAACTATCGGGTAGAATGGCTCACGTTTGAGGTGGTCCGATTGCACAGTCCTTACCACGCATTGTTCGGGAGACCAGCTTATGCTACATTCATGGCTAGGCCGTGCTATGTATATTTGCAGTTAAAGATTCCAGGCCCCAAGCAGACCATCACTATCCATGGAAACCGGGATATAGCAGCAGAGTGTGATGAGGGAGATTCGGTGATGGCCGAGCAAGCCTGCAGAAAGGAAGAGCTTAAATATTACCGGTCTCAAGTGGATCCGGAAGATGGCACGGCACTGAGAAGACCAGATTCTGAAGACGAAAGAGTAAAATTTAAGGCGGCTCAAGACACCAAGAAAGTAGATTTTGTGGAAGGAGACCCCACCAAGCAGTTCACTATAGGGTCCAATTTGGAAGACGCGCAAGAAAAGGCCCTAGTGGAGTTTATACGCTCAAATGCGGATGTGTTCGCCTGGACACCCAGCGACATGCCGGGTATCCCCACCGAGTTGGCAGAGCATAGTTTGCATGTGGATCCCAGGGCCAGGCCTGTGAAGCAAGGTTTGAGAAAAATGAACGAGGAAAGGAGAAGAGCTATAGGTGAGGAAATCGCACGACTATTAACCGCAGGCTTTATCATGGAAGTATTTCACCCGGACTGGTTAGCGAATCCGGTTCTAGTGATGAAAAAGACAAATGAATGGAGGATGTGCATCGATTTCACGAGCCTCAACAAGCATTGCCCAAAGGATCCGTTCGCGCTGCCAAGGATAGACCAAATCATAGACGCGGTAGCCGGAAGCGACTTGCTATGTTTCTTGGACGCATATTCGGGATACCACCAGATTAAACTCAAAAGGGAGGATTGGGAAAAAACGTCATTTATAACCCCTTTTGGGGCCTTCTGCTACAAAACCATGACGTTTGGATTGAAAAATGCGGGCGCAACTTACCAGCGGTGTATTCAGAAGTGCTTCGAGGATCAAATTGGGCGTAACGTGCACGCGTATGTGGATGATGTGGTTATTAAGACCCGGAAAGCAGAAACATTTATTGATGATTTAAAAGAAACGTTTAAAAACCTGAGGAGGTATCAGATGAAGCTTAACCCAACGAAGTGTGTATTCGGAGTCCCGGCCGGGAAGTTACTTGGCTTTATAGTCTCCGAGAGAGGAATTGAGGCAAACCCGGATAAAATCAAGGCCATCCAGAATTTGAAGAAACCGGAAAATTTGAAGCACGTTCAAAAGCTCACGGGCTGCGTGGCAGCCCTGAGCCGGTTCATATCCAGGCTTGGAGAAAAGGCAATACCCTTGTACCGGCTTTTGCGGAAATCAGATAAGTTCGTATGGGATCAGGAGGCAGATGAGGCGTTTGAAGCACTAAAGAAGCAGTTATCTGAAGCGCCAGTACTAGCGGCGCCGGGTCCTAAAGAGCCTATGTTATTATACGTGGCAGCCGGTCCCCGAGCCGTCAGCGCAGTAGTTGTCGTGGAACGCAAAGAAGATGGGAAAGGTTACCCGGTCCAGAGGCCGGTTTACTATGTCAGTGAGGTGTTATCGGAAGCGAAGCAGCGTTACCCGCATTGGCAAAAATTGGTGTTTGGGGTCTTTATGGCCAGCCGGAAGTTGAAGCCATATTTCCAAGAACATCCCATAACAGTGGTTAGTTCAATACCAATGTCGGATATCATCAGAAACTCGGATGCAACGGGCAGAATAGCCAAATGGGCAATAGAGATGGGAGATTATCATATCAGCTACGAGCCCAGATCGGCAATCAAGTCCCAGGCCTTGGTTGATTTCGTTAACGACTGGACGCACACTGGAATGGTTACCGCAGTTCCAAGTTCCGAGTCATGGACCATGCACTTCGATGGATCAAAGCAGTACGAGGGGTCAGGAGCCGGAGTGGTGCTGACATCGCCAAAGGGGGATAAACTAAGTTACGTGCTGCAGATTCACTTTGATTGCTCAAACAACGTGGCCGAGTATGAGGCTCTGTTGCATGGCTTGAAGGTAGCCAAGGAGATGAACATTAGAAGGATACGATGCTTTGGAGATTCGGATCTTGTGGTGCAGCAGGTGTCAGGAACCTGGGACAGGAAGGACGCCACTATGGCAGCGTACCGCAGGGAGGTTGATAGGGTTGCCGGGTGTTTCTCCGGGTATGAAGTGGAGCACATAGACAAAAGAAAGAACGAGGCGGCGGACGCACTCGCCAGACTCGGCTCGCGCAGGGAGCCGGTTCCACCTAATGTTTTCGTGGACGAGCTATGGCGACCGTCAGTTAAATCCGAGTCTGAAGAAGAATTAGCAAATCGAGACCCGGACGTGGAGCTCGTGGCTACAATACGCGGCGTCCCCGAGTGGACGGAGCCATATCTGGCATACTTATCACGGGGCGAACTACCAGAACAGGAGGTACTAGCAAGACAAATCGTGAGGCGGGCAAAAGGATACGCTATTATCAATGGAGAGTTGTACAAGAGAAGTGCGGCAGGAGTCTTTTTGCGCTGTGTGACACCAGAAGAAGGCCGACAGATTCTTAAGGAGATCCATGAAGGTGATTGCGGGCATCATGCGTCCACAAGGTCCCTTGTGGCCAAGGCCTATCGACATGGATTCTTCTGGCTCACAGCTCTAGCAGACGCGGAACGGATAGTGGCAAGGTGCGACGGATGTCAAAGGTACGCTCGCCAAACTCATGTGTCGGCTATGGAGTTACGGACCATTCCATTAACTTGGCCATTCGCTGTTTGGGGTATGGACATGGTTGGACCCTTCCATATGTCACCTTGCAAGAAGACGCACCTTTTAGTTGCTGTTGATAAGTTTACCAAATGGGTGGAGGTTATGCCGGTCACCAATTGCGAAGCGGCCACAGCAGTCAAGTTCCTGAAAAGAATTATATACCGGTTCGGATACCCCCACAGCATAATTACCGACAATGGAACCAACATGTCCCTTGGAGAGATGGAAAAATTTTGTGGCAGCAATGGAATCAGGCTTGATGTAGCATCAGTAGCACATCCGCAAGCCAACGGGCAAGTGGAGAGGGCGAACCAAGAGCTACTTCGTGGATTGAAGCCAAGACTGAGGGTTCCTTGTATCAGGGCCGCTGGGGCATGGGTTGAAGAACTTCCTTCCGTGGTCTGGGGTATTAACACTACACCCAACCGATCCACCCAGATGACACCTTTCTTCATGGTCTACGGCGCAGAAGCGGTATTACCAAGCGACATCATTCGTGATTCACCAAGAGTAACAGCTTATGTGGAAGTAGAGAACGAGAAAACCCGGCAAGACGCCGTGGATATGTTAGAAGAACAAAGGGAGCAAGCCTTGGAAAGGTCAGCCATATATCAGCAGGACTTGCGAAGATATCATAGCCGGCGGGTGAAAAGCCGGGTCTTCCAGGAGGGAGACTTGGTCCTGCGCTTGGTTCAGACAAACGAGGGAAAGCACAAACTATCGCCACCATGGGAAGGACCTTTCATCGTAAGCCGGAGTTTGCATAATGGGTCATATTACTTGATAGATGCAAGAGAAGAATCGGCCACAATCAACGACACTGCTCACACTACTGCACCTATGCAAGAGAGAGATAGACCATGGAACGTGGCTCAGCTACGTCCGTACTATACTTAGCAGAAAACGATGTAACAGGCAGCAGGTTTCAGACGCACTCTTTTCCTATCCGGGGCACCCTTGGGGACTGGATGGGTTTTTAATGAGGCGGCTTGCTGACTTAATTTTCTCATATCAAATAAAAAGGAGGTTATCAGGAAAAGAGGCAATTGTCATTTATACGGTGTGCATATTTTAGGTCTTGAGGGCTGGTTGCTCCTATAAGCACAGCTGCAAACTCAAAAAAGACCCGGCCTTGATGCCAATGAGTTATAGGGGCCGTCACTCGAAAAAACGAGTGCGGCTACAATCTTATAACCGGACAAAGAAGTCCAAATTTCTCGGCTATTCTTACTTAAGCTCGATGTGACTCGCAACAAAGTGGCATGATTCGTTCGCTTACGATTAATGTCGGTCATGAGACCCAAACGGGACTTGCTTGACCCCGTTTTCGTATTGATGTAACAACATGGTATCCACGCGGAAGCCGGCTTATAGTACAAGGTAGTTGAAAGGGTCATCTAAACCACAAGTCATGCAGAGTATAAGGCTAGCAGCCGGAAACTCAACGATTATCAAGCATAACTTCAAACGTCATAAAAAGCTGTCCTGAAGTCTTGGGCATTTAGCGACAGGCAATTCGTTTCCTTGAAAAGAAACAATCACGTGTCCCAGACGTGGAAACCCGGGCTGGGGGACTTGGGAGCTCTGAAGAAGAAACAGCGTAATCCAGCCGATAAAATTCCAACGAGCCATGCATCCGGGTCTCGGGGGCTTAGGGATCCGGGTGAAAGCCCATTCCCCAGATGTCAACGAAACCCGGAGGTTGGGTCTCGCCAAGGAAAGCATAAAAAAAAAAGGGGAGGTAAAGGTACAAGGTATCAAGAATAAAGTAAGTGGGTATCAAGAACAAGCGGGTGCAAAGACACGTTAATCAAAAGCCCAAAGGGGCGCAAAGTGCATCGGGAGTATAAGCAAAAATATTACAAAAACCCTAAAGTATCAAAAGAGCACAGGCGCTCCGCTTAAAACAAGTAATAAAGCTGTTTTGGCGACGCTTTGCCGACTAACGCATATGGAATGACAGGCGATATTCATTACTTCAAGCTGCAGGATCCATCTTGGCCTTGCCCTTGTTGCCGCTGGTGGTGGCGGCGCCACTCGGATTAGTAGCAGTTCCGGGTTGCGAAGCTGCAGGAGCAGAGTCGGCATCGGCCTTCTTGGCAGCTTCGTCCCTTATCTTGAGCGCCTCCTCCCTCCAACGGGCAAGCATATCGAACGGCTGGGGGCGGTTCGCCTTGACAACCTTGTCATTAGCATCATAAGCAGGGAGAATCTCATCAATCTCTAAGCTGTCAGCGATAACGCTAGCCGGATGGCGGACTTCTTTCTGAATAGCCTTGAAGTCCTTTGGCAAAAACTTGGACCCATCCAAGTTGAACTCCGGAAATCCACTCATAAGTTTGGCCAGTTGTAGCTTGGGGGCGTAGGCTTTAGCCAATGCGAGCCCCCGGGTTACCCCAAATCGGCAGGAGGACCGTTTCCAGTGCCAAATCCACTCGGGGATCGTGGAGCAGAATTCCAGTAATCTCTTCATATTATCTGGCTTGACATCCGGCAGTCGCAACTCATCAAGTATCCAGCTAACTCCGCCGCAAAGTTGGCGAAGAGTGTTTTTGATGGTTTTTAGCTTAGCAGCGTCATCTTCTTCGGGGGCAGCATCACTTGGGCCTGCTAAAGGGGTAAAAGGAACAAAGATAATAAGTAAGCAAGCACAGTGGTTCATATCAAAGAAATCCGGGTCATAGAAAAGGTGAAATTTAAAAATCTTACCGGTCGCGGTGCGATAAACGTCGGCGATTTGCACGGAAAGTGTTGTCAGTTTGTCCTTAGCCTTGTGAGCCCTTTTCCTGTACCTTTTCGTCATTTTTTGGCACCTGCGAGCTTCAGTCTCCGCAGCTTCACGAAGGGCCGTTTCTTTTTCAATACGCTTGGTGGACTTGGCCAGTTTCTTCTCCAACTGTGAAACATAGTCCTGTAAGGAAGCATGAAGAGGGATTAGCCAGAAACATTATACAAAAGTTCCAAGCAAGTTACTTAGTAATTTACTCGGAACTTGGGGACTATGTGTGGAAACAATTGGTATTACTCGGGATTACCTCGTGCTTGGTTATTAAGGCGTCCAGTATGTTTTCTTCATCACCCTTCAAGGTATGGAGGGCATCTAGCATTTGCGCAAAGGTCATGTCTTCAGGGCGAAGTCGAGAAGGGCCGGAAGATTGGTCTTCCTGTTGAAAGGTTGCTCCGGGTCTGGGGGTCGAAACCCGGACCGTTTGAGTGTTCGGGTTAGGAGAACCTAACTTGGTCTCCAAAATGATATCTTCATCCACCTCCTCAGAGGGCTGGGGTGATGCAGTTTTTGGTGGAGGTGGGTCCTTAAAAGGGTCTTCTTTTTTCCCGTCCTCGGCCTCGTCCTCAACCTCAATGTCCATGTTATTACTCGGCTTCTCCTCCCCCTGCCTTTCTGCTTCAGGAATATCCGGGTCACTCAGCGTAACTGTGGCGCTGAAAGGAGAAAAGGAGACATTGATTAGGGGAATGTATGGAAAAAAGAAAGATAACAAGTACGAGGGAATGTAAGCAAAGGTAGTTTACCCGGTATTCACAGCATAGTCCGGGGGAAGCTCGCAGCTGGAGGCGGATGACGTTGGTAAAAGCACCGGTTGCGGTACGCGAAATTGCCCGGCGAGTGGATGACTAGGAGATGGATGACGTTGAGGAGATTGGGAAGGTTGAGCTGGAGGGGTGCTGGCTCGACGAGCGGGTGAGGTGGAGATACCCGGGTTAAGGGGATCATCCCCCGGAGAACTCCGGGTCACCCTACGTTTAGTCGGGAGAGGGTCCTTCAAGAAGGATGAATGTGATAATCGCACATTAAGTTCACGCATAGTGGCAAAGGAGTAAGGCGCACAAGACATGGAAGAGAAGGGAACCTTTTCAACTACCCCTCTAGCTTTCCTTTTGTTTCCAACTAGGGGTTCTTGGTCAGACTCGGTGGCTTCCGGGTCATTTTCTTCTTCCTCCTCTTCGTCCTCTGACCCTGAAAGCCGAGTAAGTATCAGATAAGAAAGGACGAGTGGTAAGAAAGGTGGCATAGATGAAAGGCAGATGTAAAAGGTTATGAAAGAGTACCCTCGTCGTCATCAATGGACTCGTTTTCCCCTTCGGGGTCTTGGGAGGGAGGAGAGTTCTCGACCTTCCAGAAGGGATCGTCAGCCTGTGAACAAGTAAATGCAGGTGGTGATTAGAGACTATAGCGGGTAAGAGTGCTGAAACAAGAAAAAGGGGGTCAGATCTTACCGCTGGAGCGGGATTCTCCCGAGTAAACGGGGGTAACCTGGTAGCATTCTTTATAACATCTAGCCTCTCCATCAGGAAACCCTTGATGGTCTTGTTGGTGTTGCCAGCAGGGAAGTTCTTGGTGGAGTAGCGGAGGGAGTCCGTGATGTGACCCGAGTACTCGTGTAGCAACTTCGAACGGATGGAGTTGGGCTGAACCCGGAAATCTACCCAGGTCTTTATTAGATTAAGCCCAATAAGGCCATGGGCTGATAGGGCTGCTAGTTTGGCCAAAAGGGGCTGAATGGCTTCCCTATCAGGCTCGGGTGCGAAAGCGCTAAAAGACTCGGAGGGTTCAAAGAGGCTCTCCGAGTAACCCGGCAATTTCCTCTCACCATCTGGAGAAGTGTCATGGCAATAGAAGAAAGATAATTGCCAGTTGTTGATGTGAGAGTTCAAGTTAAGAGGTGGCATTAGTGAGTGCTTGCGGCGCTGGATGGATACCCCGCCACAGGTAAGAAGAGCTCCGTCATTGCTCTCGCGACATAGCTCGCATTGGAATAACTCAATAAAAAGATCCAGGCTTGGTGGAATGCATAAGTAAGATTCGGACAAGACTATGAAGTGGGTGATATTCAACATAGAGTTAGGCCCTATGTCGAACACCCGGAGGCCGTAGTGGCTTAAGATTTCCCGGAAGAAAGGGTGACCCGGAGGACGGAATCCCCGGGTCACGTGCTCGGTAAAACAGATTACCTCATTCCCGGCAGGAGTAGGACGGGTCTCATCGTCAGGAGCTCTCCAATGTATCTCCTTTTGAGAGGGAAGAATTCCTAGTTCGGCCATTCCTTCCAGCTTGGCCTTCGTCGTTGAAGACCGACCCCAGTTGGCAGAAGTGGTTTGAGGGGTCTTGGTCGAAGCCGGGTGCCTTCCCTGTCTTTTCGGAGCCATGGAGTTAACCTGCAAGGGACAAGAGATGTAGGGAGTAAAGATTCGGAATATCAGATTATCCGAGTTTGGGAATACCGAGACAACGCGAAGGCTAAAATAATACCCGGATAATGTGCTACGAGGTTAAGTGTGGAGGATTTTCCGGGTTACAGATGAGGTTGAGTAAATTGTTAATTACTTACGTATGGAGGTGGGTTGGGCGAACATGGATGGTTGCCCATACTTTTATTGCGAAGAAAATAGCTGGAAAAAGAAGGTTTCTCGGATGTTAATGGGACAAGCGGAAAAAACAAGGTGGAACGGATCTAGGTCAAAAAGCTTGCGAGCGATCTTATATAAAGTTGGCGGTTGAAAAAGGTGCGGGGATGAATTGCGACTATGCATCAGGTGCTTAAAGGAGCTGAGGACTACCGAAGCGGCTTGATTTGACGATGCCGGAAAGATAATTTACGGGTTGATCCAGATCCGATCCAAGTCAAATTGAAAAGATTGCAAGGTTCAATTGGACGATTGAGAGAGGCTTACCGAAGAGATTGGTGTCCGAAATGAGGGAGATGCGAGGTGCGGCTTGAGTATTGCTCCCCCGCCCTCGATGAGAGAAACGAGGATGCGACGACAATGCGCGACGGCAGCGCGGGATGGCTCGAGGTCGAGTGCGGCCGGAAATGGTCTTATCTGTTGTGGTGTGCGTAAGCCCCGGCGGCGGAAGCTGCGAGGGAGCGAGGAGAAAGGGTCTGATGAGGTGAAAGGCTTAGGGTTACTTTCGATTGATATTTATAAGGAAGGTGGTGGGCTCACCCCCGCGGCTGGAAAACCGGAAGTTACGGGACAGTAATTATCCGTGCGGATTTGGTGGTACGCGCGCCCGGAATGGAGTGAGATGTTTCGTTGGCGGAGGAAGTTTAACCTACCCCGGGATATTTGGGACCGGTATCGTGAGTAGAATTTTGGCATTTTGGGGTTCAGATTTGGAAAGGCGTGTTAGGCATTCAGGGGGGAATCGAGTCATCATATGGCCGCCATGGAGCTGCGCCTAACCATCTATCGAAGCAATTTAACTCGGTCCCCATAAACTTGGGTGTTTCATATCTTTTTCAGGGAATAGCGAGAGCTTCAAGGATGAATCCGTGAAACCCGCGCTATCCTGGGGACTACTGATGGGGGGATAGTAACCCGGTAGGCCCACTTCAAGATATAATCCGGCCCGAGGTGTGCTGAGCGATACCCGGCTAGGGGTAAAGAGATTACCGGAAGGCCCAAAGGCTTGTGAGATTCGTAACCCGGATTGTGGGCTGCGATAAGGAAAGTTAGGGTTTGTATGTGGAGTTCGAGTAGGACTCAAGATGTGCCTTGAAGGGCAAGTTAGGGGTGAACGGGTGCTTTATAAACCGGCCCCTAGGTTTAGTTTGCCAGAGATTCAAGTCATAGTTGTAACACCTGTTATCGAGTATCCAGCATAATTCATATTGAGATCCGGCGAGTTATTTTCCGGTTCTTAGATCGCTTTTCGCCATGTCTTCCTTCGAGTTAAACCATCTCCCGAATACCTGTGTCGACTTGCCCCAAGATCAGTTACCCCCGGTAACATCTGCCGTGATTATCCCACGACACGAGGCCAGGGTGGAACTTTTGTAGTCGGCATTTAGGGCGGCGTGGTCTTCCAGTGCTATGAGGGTCCCCCTTTTCTTCGTGGGGGCTCGATTAGCCGCGCACGCACAACACGTGGTGGTCTTGATGCGAAGAAGAGTTGGGTTGTGTTGAGTGCCTCGCTTGGTGGGTTTGATCCCCGTCTGGCGGGGTATTCTTACGTGTACGGCCAAATTGGTGCACCCCTGCAGGGTTAAATCTTCTCGAGAAGCCGTGTTGTCCGCGGTTATGGATGACTTGGTGATAGGGCTGGCTAACAAGGATTACAAAACTTACACCTAATTAATGATAAGTTGACTAGTAATAGGCTTATTGACACAATAACTTGAACCTTCACTAATCCAACTGTGTGAGTTATCCTCGGATTGCTTCTTTGGATAAGGGGCGAGATCCAGGATGGGTTTGTTTGAGGTTAGTTATAGTTGGTTCCGGTACGCTATCTTATCCCCTTCTTTTAGCCGGAAGTTGTAGCGTGTCTCTGTAGTTGGTTAGAGCAGCCTGCTGCCGCACTTTTGTATCACCTATTCTTCCGTTGAACCCAAAGCATCTGTACTTGGTGTTGCCGGGTACACTTTGGTATCTTGTGAGTCTTGCTTGTCAGTACTTGTCTGTACTGACCCCTTTGGGGCTGTGGTTTCCGCAGACTACGTTTCCGACGATCCCTATGGTGGCTACTACGTGGAGTATGACGAGGCTGCTGACGAGTAGATAGCGGACCCGGGCAGGATCCGAGACATCGTGGATGGGCTCCGTCTTTTCGTTTCCGGCCTCTTAGGCCTATTTGGTTCTTGTCTGTACTCAGACACTTTGGATGCTTCCGCTGTGATGTAATGATGACTTGTTGGGACATGTGTCCTCTGGATGATTGTATTTGCTATCTCTGCTCTAGTGAGAGCTATTTGCAACTTATTTCTATTTAGTTGTGTCTTAGAGATTTGTTGTGATATCACTTGTTCAAATGCCGTTGACGTACCATGTGTGTATGTTATGAAGTACGTCAATGGAAGTAGTCGGATTTCTATGGGATGGTTTGCGCAGACGATGAATAGTAGAGAATGGTTGTCACACGTTTACGTGTTGGCCTACTCATATTGAGATGCGGGTGCCGGTATGCCCCGTAAGCCATTTATCTACTGTTTAGCGGACTGTGAGTATCCTCTAGAAGTCCGGGTGCGACAAATGGTATCAGAGCCTGTCTGCCTGTAGGATCCCTTTTACTGGTCGCAGTTGAGTCTAGAAACTATTTTGTAGCTATATAGGAAAAATGAAACGTGAGAGTAGGAATTCTGTTCTTTTATTTCTTTCCCCACCCACCCTCCCTTTTTCTGGTAAGGAAGTGCAACGTTGTTTTCTCTCCTCATCTAAACTTTCAAGTTAGGATTTCACGTATCCTGGTTTCTCTAGGATAGTTATATCTACTAGACCATAGGAATGGAGGTGGTTGTGACATGATTTATCATGTTGCCTACTCACGATTGAGAACGGAGGCGTGTAAGCCCCGGAAGCAGATCCTCTATTCCTTAAGCAGTAGATATTGATCCTTTAGAAGCCCAGATGGGTTTTCCGTAGTACCTCAGGAGTGTTTGGTCTCGTGTTTCCCCAATGTTGCTTCGATATCCTGTTCTTCTCAACATCCTTTTCGTCCGTTGAAACCTTGTTGTTGCTTGCCACTTCAGTTCTTCTACCGGCGTCTAATCAAAACTTCCCCGATCATCTGCAGATGGATCTCAGGTTCAACCCGCAGGTGGTTCGTATGACTCGTTGTGAGAGCACTGCCGGTTATCCGGAGATGCTGAGAGACATGGTCACTTTTCTGGGGTTCCGTTGGGCACCAGAGTACCAGGTCTACGAGCAGCAGCGAGGCGCAAGGCGTTCGAGGAGTCTCGCAAGCACTTGCGTGAGGGTGGTTCCTCCTCCAACATGACCACCCCTCCGCAGAAGCGCCGCATCTGGGTACCAAATGGTGCTGTCACTCGGGCTCCATATGCCCAAGCTTCTCCAGGCTTCGCTCCCCGCCCACGCAACCCTGCTCAGATGCATGATCAGAGGGCTTCGATGGGGCAGCCAAGGCCATGGCCTCCTCGTGTCGTCACTTGCTACAAGTGCAAGCAGACGGGGCACTACGCCGACAAGTGCACGCAGAGGCAGCTACCTCCACCACCACCTCGCCCTAACACAAACCAGGCAATGGTGCGCGCTCCCCCGCCTAAGGCCTTCAACTCCAACAACAGGCCTGTCGGGAGGACCGCAAGGGTGAATCATGTCAAGATCGACAAAGCTGAGGAAGCTCCTGACGTCGTTCTCGGTACATTTCCCGTAAATTCTGTTCCAGCTAAAGTATTGTTTGATACCGGAGCATCACATTCTTTCGTGTCAAAGATCTTTGCGATAACAATTAAGCTCCCTTTTGTTGGTTTGGGTTCCCCGCTAGTGGTCAACTCCCCTGGAGCAACTATGCAAACTTCCAAGATCAGTGACAAAAATCAAATTCTAATTGGAGGCCACATATTCCTTGCTTCTCTCATACTGCTTGGCAATTCTGACATTGATGTCATTCTTGGTATGGATTGGCTGAAGGCCAATAAAGCAAGAATTGACTGTGCTCAAAAGTCAATAACTCTGTCCCACCCTTCTGGCCAGATAATCTATTCTCCACATGAATCAAGTTCCATTCAGCTATGCACCCTCGATGCAAAACCTTTACCTTCACTTGAAAATGTTCCGGTGGTTTGCGAATTCCCTGACGTCTTTCCAGAAGAGTTGCCAGGGATGCCTCCGGACAGAGTTGTTGAGTTCGTGATCGAACTTGAAGCAGGTACTGCTCCAATCTCTAAGCATCCCTACAAGATAGGAACTCCCGAGATGAAGTTGTTGAAGGAACAAATTTATATGTACATGGAAAAAGGTTACATTCAACCTAGTTCCTCGGCTTGGGGTTGCCCAACTCTGTTCGTTGCGAAGAAGGATCACACAAAGAGACTCGTTGTTGACTATCGTCCTCTTAACGAGAAAACCATCAAAAACAAGTATCCAATTCCTCGTATCGATGATCTTTTTGATCAACTTGTTGGAGCCTCAATATTCTCCAAGTTGGACTTGAGAATGGGTTACCATCAAATAAAGATCAGAAAAGAGGATATTCCAAAGATAGCCTTCACCACTCGCTACGGTCTATATGAATTCACCGTCATGTCCTTTGGTCTCACCAATGCACCGGCGACCTTCTCTCGACTCATGAATTCTGTCTTCCACGAATACCTCGACAAGTTCGTTGTGGTATATCTTGATGAGATTCTTGTCTACTCAAAATCCGAGGAAGAGCATGAAGAACATCTTCGTCTCACTCTCATGAAGCTTCGCGAGCATCGTCTTTATGCCAAGTTCTCCAAATGTGAGTTCTGGATTTCAGAAGTTGCTTACCTTGGTCATGTCATCTCTGCCAAGGGCATAGCCATTGATCCAGAAAAGGTTAAAGCAATTGTTGATTGGAAACCTCCAAAGACGGTGAAGCAAGTAAGAAGTTTTCTTGGCTTAGCTAGCTATTGCCGTCGCTTCGTCCAAAACTTCTCCAAGATTGCCAAACCTCTCACTGACCTCACAAAGAAGGACAAGAAGTTCGTTTGGTCTCCACAATGTGATGAAAGTTTCAATCTCCTGAAGACTAAACTCACTTCTACACCAGTTCTGGTTGGCCCAGATCCTACCAAACCTTTCCAAATATTCTGTGATGCTTCTCTCCAAGGTTTAGGTGCAGTTCTTATGCAAGAACGTCAAGTTGTGGCTTATGCTTCACGTCAGTTGAACGCACATGAGCTCAATTATCCCACTCATGACCTTGAACTTGCAGCAGTTGTGTTTGCCCTCAAGAAATGGAGACAATACTTGTTGGGTAATCGCACCGAAATCTTTTCCGATCATAAGAGTCTGAAGTACATATTCACTCAACCAGATCTAAACCTCAGGCAAAGGAGATGGATTGAAAAGATCGAAGACTTTGATCTTACCATTTCTTACACTCCAGGCAAGGCTAATGTTATGGCCGATGCTCTCAGTCGCAAGTCGTATTGCAATAATCTCATGATCATGGAAAGCCAACCTCCTCTTCATGAAGAATTCCAGAAGCTGAACCTTGGTCTTGTTCCTCAAGGCTATCTTGCAAACTTGACACCCAGTCCAACTCTCGAGGACAAGATTCGTTCTGAACAACTTCGTGATGCTGAAATCAAGAAGATGGTAGAACACATCAAAGAAGGCAAAGGAGAAATTTAACTCCTTCTCAATTGATGACAAAGGAACAGTGTTCTTCGAAGGACGCATTGCAGTTCCTCAGGTTCAAAGTCTCAAAGATGTCATTCTCAAGGAGGCTCATGAAACTCCTCTCTCCATACACCCTGGAAGTACAAAGATGTACGAGGATTTCAAGACACTGTATTGGTGGCCTGGCATGAAACGTGAAATTGCTCAATATGTTTCTGAATGCGACGTTTGTCAACGTGTTAAGGCAGTCCATCAGAAAACAGCCGGTCTTCTCCAACCTCTGAAAATCCCTGAGTGGAAGTGGGACATGATTGAAATGGACTTCGTCACTGGTTTTCCAAAGTCCAAGAGGGGCAACGATGCAATCTTCGTTGTCATTGATCGTCTCACTAAAGTCGCTCACTTCTTTCCTGTCAAAGAGACAATCTCAGCTAGCCAGTTAGCAGAGCTCTACACAGCAAAGATTGTTCCTCTTCATGGTGTTCCATTGGAAATAAGCTCAGACCGTGGAAGTATATTCACTTCTCATTTCTGGAAAAGCTTTCAAGAAGCATTGGGCACCAAACTGCTCTTCAGCATAGCCTACCATCCTCAGTCTCAAGGGCAAGTCGAAAGAGTCAATCAGATTCTCGAGGATATGCTCAGAGCATGTGGTATCTCCTTTGGCATGAAATGGGAGGAATGCCTTCCATATGCTAAATTTGAAGGGGAACATAGCATAGAAAACAAAAATTTTCCTACGCGAGAGACACCCGAAAGGCCAAGATCTAATCTAGGAGACGAAGTGCAACGGGCAACAAGAGGGTTAAGGAGAACACATACCCTCGAAGACTCAAAGTGGTACGAGATCAAATCTCGTTGTTGGCGTAGTCGTACTCACACCGATCCCGATAGCGAGAAGATGGCACCGCAATCCGGCGGTGCATCCGTGATCGGTCACACGTACGGTTGATGACGACCTCCGTTCCCTCGTTCCAGCGGGGCGCGGAAGTAGAGGATCCCTCGGAACTCCAGCAGCACGACGACGTGGTGGTGGTGAAGAATCCCACGGTCAGGGCTTCGCCAAGCCGGAGACCATGAAATGGAGCAGCGGGTGGAGGGAAAGGGAAGTGGCCAAGTGTGTGGAGGAGGGAGAGCTCTCACCCTCCTTTTATAGGAGAGGGGGAGGCAGCCCAAGGGGGGTGTGGCCAGCCCATGGGGGTGCCCCCACCTCTTCCCTCATCATGTGAGTGGACACTCCACTCACACCCACTCATTTCCCCATTATTTCCCACTTGGAAAATCCAAAGGTTTTCTTTTAATAAATAAATAAAACCTTTTTATTTCTTTATTTCAGCATTTGTTAATTCTATTAACAAACTTTTGCATATAGCACCTCGAATCATTTGTTAATTCTATTAACAACCATTCGACGAAAAACCCCTTGAACTATTTCAATTTTCCCCGAAACAATTTCGGTGCTGTCCAAACTTTTCTCCGATATTCCGTATCCTCTCAAATGCGTCATCAAACCTTAAGTGTGTCACCCTACGGTTCGCGAATAAGATAGACATGATCGAGACTCCTCTCCGATCAATAATCAACAGCGGGATCTGGAGATCCGTGATGACTCCTATATATTCAACGATGACTCTCGTGATCGTGTGAACCAACAACGCCGTGAACTATTCCCTTTGTCTCGCGATATTTTACTTGTCCGAGATTCGATCATTGGTATCAACCATACCTTGTTCAATCTCGTTACCGACAAGTACTCTTTTCTCGTTCCCGTGATATAACATCCTTGTGATCATATCACGTGCTTGCAAGCGGTTTCGATGTGATATCACCGAGAGGGCCCAGAGTATATCTCTCCGTCATTTGGATGGACAAATCCCACTCTTGATCCATGATCCTCAACTAATACTTTCCGAATACTCAATGACACCTTTATAGTCACCCTGTTACGGTGTGACGTTTGATTCCATCAAAGCACTCTTCCGGTATCAGTGATTGACATGATCTCATGGTATAAGGAATAAGTTACTTCGTGTGTTTGATATAACAATGTAAACTAAATGACTTGATCGCATTGCTATATTCTCTTTGGGTATATGTTCATCACATCATTCTTCTAATGACATGACCCCGTTATTAATAACATCCGATGTTCATGATCAGGAAACCTTGATCATCTATTAATCAACGAGCTAGTTAAAAGAGAGGCTTTACTAGGAACCATTGTTTGTTTATTAAGCACACATGTATCAACGTTTCCGGTTAATACAATTCTAGCATGAGAAATAAACATTCATCATAAACAAGGAATAAGATAATAACCATTTTATTATTGCCTCTCGGGCATATTCCCTTCAGTCTCCCACTTGCACTAGAGTCAATAATCTAGTCTGTAAGCACTTAACACATATGGCGTACCAGTGTTATTACCATGCTTCGCATGTGGTAAACATTATCAAAAAGATCTGAACTGTTCAGGTCCTATTGTATTTGCATGTTCTTTGTGTCTACACGCATCACTCATTCTCTAATGAGATGGCTTTGTATATATATGGTCAATTGGTGAAAACTTAATTCCTCAGCTTAAACTGATGTCACTAACATTGTGAAAATGTAGCTTCATAGTGTTAGCATTCTTGGAAACTCACCAAGTTCCGGTGATACCTTATTTCCTCAGCTTAAACTGATGTTACTAACATTGTGAAAATGTAGCTTCATAGTTTCAGCATTCTTGGAAATTCACCAAGTTCAAAAAGAACTCCTTGACACAAAATACGCTTATAATCAGTTGTTAACACAACGATATACTTTAGCCTTTGTTGTAGTATCTGTCACAATATTTTAATTTTGAAACTCTTTCAAATCAAGCATGGAACTTTCTTCCATCCTATTGTGCTACCGTTCATCACATATTTTAATTGAGATAAAATTACTTGAATAAATGACAAGACTATTAGTGTAACATATTACAACTAATATTTTGTCATTACTATATAGGAAAACATATCCTTAGCATTTCTAAAATGACACAAGGATCTCTCCCACTGTTGTCTAATCATCATATGAATTATCCTACTATAACATTTTATAGCATAGGACTCATCTGGTTGTGTACATAGCATGGAAACATGACTTAGAAATCTCAATTTCAATGATGCTCATCATGTGTCAAAACACATGAATCTTGCTCAATTATTTTCCATGTGACAAGAACTCCTTCTTATCAATTGTATATTGACTTACTTCAATATTTCATCTATGTAATTTGGCTTCAATCATATCAGGCGCAATCCATCTTTTATAGATATCGATGCCCAATATCTTCTAAGCCTTTCATCAATATGAAATCTTAACCGTGTTAATTTAAAATACATATTTTCCAATCAACCATATGTCATCTACATAAAGTATTGGAAATATGTCATAACGCTCCCACTTAATTTCTTGTAACTCTACAAGCATCTTTATCATTCATGATGGAATCAAACTCTTTTGATAACTTCATTAAGGTAAAGATTTCAACTTCGTTATGCTCACTTCAACCATTGAAGTGTGCATACCTTTCTAGCAACCTTTTTGAATTTTACAAAACTCTCAGACTGTGTCAAGTACACATCCTTGATAAAACTTCCTTGAGAGGAGAGTTGGTTTTGTTATTCAACTGCCATATCATAATATGTAACCTTTTGCTAGAACTATCCGCAAAGACTAAAGCATCACTACGGAAGATCAAAATCTTGTAGTAGTTAACTCTTTGAACTTCGTCGAAAACAACTTTTCGATAAGTACAATTTTAATAAGATGTAAAATCCATGTCTTTGTCGCTATACAGACCCTTTTGCTATCGTTAGGCATCATGCCTATCGAAAGGACTACCAAGTCACATACTTGATATTCATACAAGGATACTATGGCGGATATAATGACTACTATGGCGGATATAATGACTCATAGTCAATTTTACGAAGCCAGGGCCCATCATTTGCTTCCTTTATAAGGTTCAGGTCCTTTTGTTGTCAAAACAACACTTTACACTTAAACCACAAGTTGTTCTAAGTACAAAGTTTTTGGACTTTACTGGTACAGTTCGCAAACTCATTTGAAGTATCTACAACATTTGTAGTGTCTTCTACTTAGTCAAAATACTAAACCCCGGAACAACTTCCAGTGCTGCGCTACTCTTGACATGATAACGAAGATTCTCTAACCTCGTTGAGTTTGTACTGTGCTCCCACTCACTTGTTTCGCAAGAACTACTTTCTCGAGAAATCAACCCTTTCTGACAAACAACATTTGTCTTTTGGTTCGGTGATAGGAGAAATACCCAATATTTTATTTGGGATAACCTTATAAACATATATTTATCCTATTTTGGTTGTAAACATTTTACACATGCTATGCATACCAAAACTTAAGAATGTGACAATTCGGGTCACTACCCAAACCATATCTTATATGTTGTCAATTTCAGCGGATCATGATGGTGCTCTTTTCAGTGGGAAAAACGGTTGTCACTAATGTATAAACTACAAAATTATAATGGCATTTTTATTAATCTTACCATGTCAAACAGGGTTTGATTTTGTCTTTTGAATACTCCAATCTAATGTGGGGTATTCGAGAAGTATAAGTTGTAGAACAATTCTGCAACTTCTCAGATGTTTTGCTAAACTTGTAACTCAAACTTTATCCTTTATGATCCAATCATAAATACTTGATTATCTTGTTACATTGATTTTAACTTCATATTAACAACCTTTTGAACCAATTCAAAATGTCAAACTCTGTTCCCTTTAAATAGATACTCACATATCTACTTAAATCATCGACAAAATTTTATGAAGGAAAAATTAATCCACCATACATGACTACACATAATGGACTATATACATCAATATGTATAATCTCCACTAAATTAGTCGTCCATTCTACTTTGGCCTAAGAACGGAATTCTAGTCATCTTTTGGAAGAGGTCTCACAAGCGTCAATAAAATGACTCCGGAAGTCCATCAATATGGAGTTCCTTCATGTTTTCCTTTCCGATATGAACTAAAATGGTGGTGTCACAATTTAAGTGAAACTCTTCAACGTCTTGCAACGTTTAGCATTTAGTCTTATAGATGTTTACTTTACCAACATGATTTATATTAACATATCCATCAATTATGGAATATGATCATAGTTTGAACAATCTCATTTGTTCTCACAAAAGACTAGAACAAAATAACAAATTATTAAGTTCTTCAAATAAATCTCGACTGGTTGGTTCGATACGACAATGAACACAATAACACTTTATTTATGTTCTTGTCATAATCGATTCCACATCTATTACCAGTTCCTTTTAGGCCCTTGTATTTCTTTCATTGTGTTGCTTTGTATGACAACTCATACCAACCAATGTGGTATCAAAATACCAAAAATACTTTGTTAACTAGTAATACATCTATATCTTGTATATCAAGTATATACTCCTGAGCTGGACTTTTCCAGTTATCTTCTTTTCTGCCATATATCTATTTGTAATTCTATTTTCAATATTCCCTTTCCTTTATAGAAGAATCATTCAACATCAAACAATGCTAGTCTTACTAGCTCATTTTCTTTGGCGTGTTAGTCATATACTATCACCCATTGAGTCATACTTTGAGTTTGATTGTTCTACTAATATCACCATATTAATAGAATTCTTCTAGATTCCACTCTTAGCAATCTCCAAGTAAGGTAAACGACTTTACACATACTTTTAATCCATCCCATCGTAACAATTTTATGATTAAGCTACTATAGCTCGAAGGAAGTAATTTAGAGGATAATTTTTAGCATCCAATTTCTTGGAATATTCAAACGCCTAGCGTCTTCAATCATTGCATATATTCAGATAATATAAGCAAACATTGTCACGCTAAATTTGCATATATTCAGATAATATAAGCAAACATTATCACGCTAAATTATACTCAGTCATGTTGCTACAAATAAGTTTCTAGATATCAATATATCTTTCACTTGATTGTTTCTGAAAACAACTCTTTTCAGTCCCTAAATCACCTTGATCAACAAAACATTCTTTTGAAGATAAAGTAATACGGAAGCAACCATGACTCTGGATTCTAAGTAGGAATTATTTGCTCTCTAGATCAATCAATCATTAATCACATGGAGCTAGGTAGGAAATACCGAAAATCTACAATAGGATTCAATTTTAAATTTCACTAATACGGTACCAATCTTAAAATGGTATTTACCAGATCATAACAGTTATATCTCAATTAACAATCTAAGTGTAAGGTAATTATAGATGCCAATGAATACTACAATTTGTGCAAATTCACTTTGATTTGTTGTTCATGATAAATAAGTTCAAGTTAATTCAAAAATTAAACCATGAACTCCCACTCAAAAACAACATCCCTCTTAGTCGTCTTTAGTGATTACACGAACCAAATTCACTACAACAAAACCGATCATCACGTGAGATGATGTAGCTTCAAAGGCGAACATCGACATGTTCATCATATCATCCATATGACTCATGCTTTACCTTTCGGTTACGTGTTCCGAGGCCATGTCTGTACATGCTAGGCTCGCCAAGTAGAACCGTAGTATTGCGTGTGTTTCAAGGCCATGTCTGTACATGCTAGGCTTGAAAACACCCGTTGTATGCGAACGTTGAGTCTGTCACACCCGATCATCACGTGGTGTCTCGAAACGACGAACTTTCTTAACGGTGCATACTTAAGGAAGAACACATTATTATCTTGATATTAAGTGAGAGGGATCATCTTATAATGCTACCATCGTTATCTAAGCAAAACAAGATGCATAAAAGGATTAACATCACAAACATCACATGAAAGGATAACGTGATATGATTTGGTCCTTCTTGCACTTGATCTCCATCATGTGCATTATGGTATGATCTCAATCATTCCACCGGCGTGGTACCAAGTACCACGGTACCCCAAACTTGATTGTCCATCAATAAGAAGACAACCATATGGATACCTTCCGGTATATCAATAATTTACAAAATAGATCATCTCATAATCAAATTTGTAATATTGACCATATCACATCACATGCCCAGCAAAAACTAGTTAGACGCTTCTAATTTATTTTTGCATATTTTACGTGGCTTAGGGCTTTCGAGGATAGAACCGTTCATACCTACGAACATCAACCACAACGTTGATAAACACATTTTTAACAACCCTTCATAGATTAGATCTTAACTATAGTAGGAGAAACAGACACCCGCAAGCCACTTATGCAATACAAGTTGCATGTCAGTTGTGGAACAAGTCTCATGTACGTGGACATGTAAGGTTAGTCCGGGCCGCTTCATCCCACTATGCCACTAAGATCATAAAATAATCAAGGAGGTAATAACATGATCATCAACGCCCACATACACCTATGTGTTCTACCCGTACAAAACATCTACGCATAGAACCTGGCTCTGATACCACTGAAGGGGAACGTAGCATAGAAAACAAAAAATTTCCTACGCGAGAGACACCCGAAAGGCCAAGATCTAATCTAGGAGACGAAGTGCAACGGGCAACAAGAGGGTTAAGGAGAACACATACCCTCGAAGACTCAAAGTGGTACGAGATCAAATCTCGTTGTTGGCGTAGTCGTACTCACACCGATCCCGATAGCGAGAAGATGGCACCGCAATCCGGCGGTGCATCCGTGATCGGTCACACGTACGGTTGATGACGACCTCCGTTCCCTCGTTCCAGCGGGGCGCGGAAGTAGAGGATCCCTCGGAACTCCAGCAGCACGACGACGTGGTGGTGGTGAAGAATCCCACGGTCAGGGCTTCGCCAAGCCGGAGACCATGAAATGGAGCAGCGGGTGGAGGGAAAGGGAAGTGGCCAAGTGTGTGGAGGAGGGAGAGCTCTCACCCTCCTTTTATAGGAGAGGGGGAGGCAGCCCAAGGGGGGTGCGGCCAGCCCATGGGGGTGCCCCCACCTCTTCCCTCATCATGTGAGTGGACACTCCACTCACACCCACTCATTTCCCCATTATTTCCCACTTGGAAAATCCAAAGGTTTTCTTTTAATAAATAAATAAAACCTTTTTATTTCTTTATTTCAGCATTTGTTAATTCTATTAACAAACTTTTGCATATAGCACCTCGAATCATTTGTTAATTCTATTAACAACCATTCGACGAAAAACCCCTTGAACTATTTCAATTTTCCCCGAAACAATTTCGGTGCTGTCCAAACTTTTCTCCGATATTCCGTATCCTCTCAAATGCGTCATCAAACCTTAAGTGTGTCACCCTACGGTTCGCGAATAAGATAGACATGATCGAGACTCCTCTCCGATCAATAATCAACAGCGGGATCTGGAGATCCGTGATGACTCCTATATATTCAACGATGACTCTCGTGATCGTGTGAACCAACAACGCCGTGAACTATTCCCTTTGTCTCGCGATATTTTACTTGTCCGAGATTCGATCATTGGTATCAACCATACCTTGTTCAATCTCGTTACCGACAAGTACTCTTTTCTCGTTCCCGTGATATAACATCCTTGTGATCATATCACGTGCTTGCAAGCGGTTTCGATGTGATATCACCGAGAGGGCCCAGAGTATATCTCTCCGTCATTTGGATGGACAAATCCCACTCTTGATCCATGATCCTCAACTAATACTTTCCGAATACTCAATGACACCTTTATAGTCACCCTGTTACGGTGTGACGTTTGATTCCATCAAAGCACTCTTCCGGTATCAGTGATTGACATGATCTCATGGTATAAGGAATAAGTTACTTCGTGTGTTTGATATAACAATGTAAACTAAATGACTTGATCGCATTGCTATATTCTCTTTGGGTATATGTTCATCACATCATTCTTCTAATGACATGACCCCGTTATTAATAACATCCGATGTTCATGATCAGGAAACCTTGATCATCTATTAATCAACGAGCTAGTTAAAAGAGAGGCTTTACTAGGAACCATTGTTTGTTTATTAAGCACACATGTATCAACGTTTCCGGTTAATACAATTCTAGCATGAGAAATAAACATTCATCATAAACAAGGAATAAGATAATAACCATTTTATTATTGCCTCTCGGACATATTCCCTTCAAAATTCTCCTACAACAACAGCTTCCAAGCAAGCCTAGGCATGGCACCATTTGAGGCTCTCTATGGCCGCAGATGCAGGAGTCCAATCAATTGGTCTGGAGCTGGTGAACGTTCACTCTTAGGCCCTGACATTGTTAAGGAAGCCGAAGAGAAAGTTCGCATCATTCGTGACAATCTGAGGATTGCTCAGTCTCGTCAGAAAAGCTACTATGACAGCAAGCACAGGGACATGGTCTATGCAGCTGGTGACAAAGCATATCTCCGTGTAACTCCCCTCGGAGGCACTCATCGTTTTGGTGTCAAAGGAAAGCTTGCACCAAGATACATTGGTCCTTTCAACATTCTCTCAAGGCGTGCAGAAAATGCCTATCGTCTTGAACTTCCAAAAAAGCTATCCAAGGTGCACGATGTGTTTCACGTGTCACAGCTCAAGAGGTGCTTCAAAGATCCAGGTCGTGCAGTTGATCATGATTCCATTGAACTGCAAGAAGATCTATCTTATGAAGAGCATCCTGTTCGCATTCTCGATGAGACCGAGCGTAAAACTCGCAACAAGAGCACCAAGTTCTTGAAAGTGCAGTGGTCTCATCATTCCGATAAAGAGGCAACGTGGGAGACCGAAGAGGATCTTCGCAAGAAGTATCCGGACCTTTTCTCTTCTCAGTAGGAATCTCGGGGCGCGATTCCTTCAAGGGGGGCGTTTTGTAACATCCCAAGTATGAAAAACAACCATTAGAATGTTTGCTCTTTGTTATTTTATGTTTTGCATCATGTCATCATAAGCTTTGCATTTGTTTTCCATTTGTTTTCCTTTGTTTTCCACTTGTTTTCCCTTGTTTTTCTATTTGATTTTCAAACCAAAATTCAAATCTTTTTGTTTCATATTTGTTCTGTTACAATGTTTCAAATAAAAATTACAAACAAACCAATCATTTGTTTCTAATAGACTTGAAATTAAAAACTATTAACTTGTTTAAGTTTCATTAATTCAAATTACACCAAATTCATTTGAATTTCCAAACAGCAACACAATTTGAAATTTTTGAAAAACAAAAGTTTGCACATTGGTGCTTTTACAATAAATAACTTATAAACATTTTTTACCTAAATTTTTCCAACCCCAAAACCTCTCTTTTTCTGCAAAAAAAAGAAAACAAACAAACAGAAACAGAAAAACACAAAAAAACGGCTGGGGGAGGCAGACTGGGCTAGCCTAGCCCACCTAACCCCAGCGCGCGCGCAGCGCAGGCCCGCGGCCCCCTTCTTCTATCTCCGTATGGCTGGCGTCAGCTGACGCTAGCATGCACACACAGCAGGGCGCCCTCCACCTGCTCCCTCCACCTTTTTCTCCCCTATATCTAGCCCCCGAGCTCACAAACCCTAGCCCTAGCCTTCTTCTTCCTCCCTGCCGCCGCCAGTTCTTCTCCTCCCTCTCAGATCCCCTCCAATCCACCTCTGAACTTTCTGAACTTTCCTGCACCACGCCATGGCCGGAGCTTGATCGGGGTGGAGCAGTGGTTGTGGTCATCGTCGAGCCTCCTCGAGCGCGGGAACGAGATCGTGGTCCACTCCTCTCCCTCTTCGCTTCATCGATAGTGCCTGGGAGGCATCAGATCATCGCCGCCGTCCGTGTCCCTGTCGCCGTCGTCGTCCACCTCCCCCGAGCACGAACACCTCCTTCCTTCCCCCACGGTGAGCATCGCTCCCTCCTCTCCCCTCTCTGCTTCCTCGTGTCAACCACGCGCATGTCCACAGCACCCTAGCACGCACGCAAGCAGCAGCAGCAGCAGATCCTCGCCGCCGGTGACCACCGCATCCCCGACAGGTTCAGAAAGCTTGAACCTTTTCGTCAGTTTCAGTTAACAGTAGCATCTGAACCTCAAAACAACGCGCGCATCTCTGCTATCACCAAACGCATCCACACCGCAGTGGTTTGATCCAACGGCGCGCACGCCCGCGGCGCGGGTTCGATCCCCCCCGCGCGCAGAATAAAACCCCTTTTTGCGCATTTGCCACGCGGGCAGGCACGGCCCACCTGCCATAGGCAGTGGGTGCCACGCCAGATCCCAGCCGCGCGCCAGCTGGGCACTGGCCCACAGGCCAGTGACCCAGGGGTGGCTCTGCTGCGTGGAAAAAGGGTTCCAGGGGCCCTTCTGTAAGTTTCTTTTGCATCCAAGCCCTTGGACCAAATCTGAATGTTTTTAAAATTGCAGAATAACACCTGCATTTAAAATTCAAATAACTTTTGTATTTCAAATCCAAATAAAATAAATAAAATATGTTTTCTGCACCAAATTTAATTCTCTACATGTTTAAATCATTTGTTTACTGTTTTGAACATTTCAAATGTTTTCAAAATTCAAATTCAAACAACTCATTACAAATTTGATCAAATTCATAACTAATTCAAATTTAATTCAAATGGCCCATATAAAATATGTTTTCCATGCAAAATTGAACCACCTTTCCAAATATAAACTTTGTTTCCTGTTTTGAATAATTAAAATTGGCTAAATAATTTAAACCTTGTTTAAATCATTTAAAATTGCTAAATTCATAACTTGGTCAAATTAAATTCTTTTTGAACAAATAAAATATGTTTTCAAACCAGAAAAGTATAATCTTTTCAAATATAAATTTTATTTAATGTTTTGAACAAATAAAAAATTCAAATAATTTCATACTTGAATTAAATTCATTTAAATCTTGTTTAAACTTGTTTAATTCCTAATTAATTCATTTTAAATCCTTTTTCAACAAATGAAACATGTATTCCACCTAAAATTTTGTGTTCTTTCCAAATATGAATTTTGTTATATGTTTGGAACAACTAAAATTGGTGAAAACAACAAATGTTTGTGTAACTCATTTAAGAAGCCAAATTTCATAACATTATAAATAAAATTCCCAAACTTGGTAAACACCTTTTCAAATTGAAGCTAATGTTGTTTTCTCATTGTTTTCCTCATCCATGCATCATGCTAATCCACTTACACATGATGATTAGTTGTAGATCATTTAATCCAACCTTAATTCATGGGCTTGCCATATGCAAGCCAAATTGCATATGGGCCCATTTAATTATGTTACCATGTCAACTAGTTTATCTTTGATGCATCCATTAAATTGTCATGCATCATCCCATGTTTGTGCATTATGCCATGTTATTGATTGTTTGTCTCTCTGCGTTGTTTGTTTGCTTCTTCTCGAATAGACGACGACGTTGAGACAGACGAGGTTTACGACACCACTTCTGAGGAGTTAGCCCAGTACCAGGCTACTGAGTTTGCAGGCAAGTATTCACTCACATGAACCATTGTGTCCTTTCCACACTGGATATCGATACTTTCTGTTGTCTATTCTGCTAGCCTTAAGTTTCGTTGCTTGTGTTCGATCCTATCACATGTTATCCTGTAACCCTGATATAGCCTCACCTCCACACCTATAACCCTGTTGCTTGTTGCCTGTGTCTTACTAGAATGCTTAGGGTTGTTTATGCTCGAGTCTGCTGTCCGTTATTTCTGTTACCTTATTTATTATGTTCTGGGGGCTCGATGTTAAACAACAACCTGTTAATGTTTGAGGTAATGCTAATTTGATGATAAGGCACCGGCAGGAGGCCGGGTATGGTTTTGAGGCATGCTAGTGTCGAACTAAGGAAAAGTTCTTGTCCTCTGGATCCATGTTGAGCGCGCTAACCGCATGTGGGAAGCGTGTATGGGCGCCCCCCGCAACTCTGATTCGATTCGCATCTCGTCCAAATCGCCACACTTAGTTCGGGTTTTCCATTTGATGCACGCATATGCAGGTACGAACCCGAGGCTAGGGTGGAACTTTTGTAGTCGGCATTTAGGGCGGCGTGGTCTTCCAGTGCTATGAGGGTCCCCCTTTTCTTCGTGGGGGCTCGATTAGCCGTGCACGCACAACACGTGGTTCTTTGGGCTTGATGCGAAGAAGAGTTTGGTTGTGTTGAGTGCCTCGCTTGGTGGGTTTGATCCCCGTCTGGCGGGGTATTCTTACGTGTACGGCCAAATTGGTGCACCCCTGCAGGGTTAAATCTTCTCGAGAAGCCGTGTTGTCCGTGGTTATGGATGACTTGGTGATAGGGCTGGCTAACAAGGATTAGACAACTTACACCTAATTAATGATAAGTTGACTAGTAATAGGCTTATTGACACAATAACTTGAACCTTCACTAATCCAACTGTGTGAGTTATCCTCGGATTGCTTCTTTGGATAAGGGGCGAGATCCGGGATGGGTTTGTTTGAGGTTAGTTATAGTTGGTTCCGGTACGCTATCTTATCCCCTTCTTTTAGCCGGAAGTTGTAGCGTGTCTCTGTAGTTGGTTAGAGCAGCCTGCTGCCGCACTTTTGTATCACCTATTCTTCCGTTGAACCCAAAGCATATGTACTTGGTGTTGCCGGGTACACTTTGGTATCTTGTGAGTCTTGCTTGCCAGTACTTGTCTGTACTGACCCCTTTGGGGCTGTGGTTTCCGTAGACTACGTTTCCGAGGATCCCCATGGTGGCTACTACGTGGAGTATGACGAGGCTGCTGACGAGTAGATAGCGGACCCGGGCAGGATCCGAGACATCGTGGATGGGCTCCGTATTTTCGTTTCCGGCCTCTTAGGCCTATTTGGTTCTTGTCTGTACTCAGACACTTTGGATGCTTCCGCTGATAATGATGACTTGTTGGGACATGTGTCCTCTGGATGATTGTATTTGCTATCTCTGCTCTAGTGAGAGATATTTGCAACTTATTTCTATTTAGTTGTGTCTTAGAGATTTGTTGTGATATCACTTGTTCAAATGCCGTTGACGTACCATGTGTGTATGTTATGAAGTACGTCAATGGAAGTATTCGGATTTCTATGGGATGGTTTGCGCAGACGATGAATAGTAGAGAATGGTTGTCACACGTTTACGTGTTGGCCTACTCATATTGAGATGCGGGTGCCGGTATGCCCCGTAAGCCATTTATCTACTGTTTAGCGGACTGTGAGTATCCTCTAGAAGTCCGGGTGCGACAAATAGGTACTATTTGTGGGATTTTCTCAAACCATTTAAACTCACAATTTAAATTGTTTCAACATGGTTCAAATTTTTGTTTTCATGCATGTATGAGATGAACACACACCACACACACCCTAATTAGCAAAACTGGGATGTTACAGCACATCTTTTAACTTTGTGTGTTAATCCACTATTAGTAATTTAACTTGATAAACCTTGTATATTTTTTCTTCTCTTCATTATAATGATGTCTTGAAGATACACATGAATGTCCACACAATATTCGTCTTCAATACATACTTGTAATATCCTCAACTATCTCATGACCAAACTCTGGATATTCACATGAATAGCACCTTGGTCATCACTTGATCATCTTGAATCCAACACATGGACATCAAGCGTTGCTTATGGAAAAACTCTACAAGTATAACTCAATGCAACTATTAGTCCATAGTGATTGTCATAAATTATCATAACCATACATGGGGGCACCATGCTCTTTCACCCGGCGGGCACCAGGAGGGAAGATAAAGAGGTTTCAGGCTTACCATTTTCACAAGGTGTTCTACAATGTAGTTTGGTATATGATCACTGCTATAATCTAGCTATTCATATGCATCTTAATTTGAGATTCTTGTAACACCCCGGCCACCTCGTAACCGGCGGCTGTCACCCCTGGCAGCTCTCTAGGATCTATAGACTAGCCCTACAGACCAACACTAGTCTTTCCTGCGCACTTTGTCCTCACTCATGCGCACCCGGGAAGGACTTCCCGGTCGGTCACCCATCCTCAAATTGCTCCAGGCTAAGCACGCTTAACACTGGAGTTCTTTCAAGATGAGATTCCGGAAAAGAAGTTGCAAGTTGTTGATATGAGTATCCTATTAATCCTATTGAGCCCTCTGCCAGGATCTCACATCCTTCCCCCCTTAGAAGACCGACGCCCTCGTCGGTCAACCTACAGTCCAGGAACTTCCCCTCTTGGCACTCATCTGTGCGCCCAGTGCCGGCACATGTCCCACATGTCCACCCACTGACCCGCACACGCCCGTGTAACCGCGAGGGTCGGCTCTGATACCAAATGTAACACCCCGGCCACCTCGTAGCCGGCGGCTGTCACCCCTGGCAGCTCTCTAGGATCTATAGACTAGCCCCACAGACCAACACTAGTCTTTCCTGCGCACTTTGTCCTCACTCATGCGCACCCGGGAAGGACTTCCGGTCGGTCACCCATCCTCAAATTGCTCCAGGCTAAGCACGCTTAAAGCTGGAGTTCTTTCAAGATGAGCTTCCGGAAAAGAAGTTGCAACTTGTTGATATGAGTATCCTATTAATCCTATTGAGTCATGTGCCAGGATCTCACAATTCTCATCATCTTCAAGTCTGCAACTAGATTGGGCTCTAGTTTGCCTTCAAATTAGTTGGGAATCAAACTGGATTGGGCTCCAGTTGCAGACTAGAAGATTATGAGAAGCCCAATCCAGTTGTCATTGTTTACTCCATTGTAGTTACTATTGTTTGGTGCTCCTGTAGGGTTATATGGTTTCTGGAAAAAAAAAATCCAAATTTGGACCTTTCCATGCATGTCATAAGTATTGTGAGCTATAAAATCTATTTATTCAATTTGAGCATTGGAAATGGCATTTAACTAAGCTTCATTTTGACCTTTAACAATAATTAGCTCATCTACCTTTGGTGTTAGATATTAATTGGTGCTTCAAGTGACAACATTTTTTTGTGTTGGTTCTCTAGATGCCACTTAGTATGGTTGTCTTGCATGTCATTGAGTAGCTTCTTGGCTACTTCAATTTCTTTCCCATAAAAGTTACTCATGCATTCGTATCAAGTATAGATATGTAAATAGGATTAAGTGCATTATAATATAATTGGATCATTAATCATTCCTCCATTCCATGGTTAGGATAGTTCCTCACAGAATCCTTCATGCATTCCCATGCAAGTGCTAGTAGCTCACGATCTTCCTGCTTAAAACATGTAAATGTAGTTGCATAGTATTAGCATGTGGTAGATATTTATTCATGAATATGTTGCAAAAAGTTATCCCAATATGTAATTATCGAGGCATCGTAGTAAGGTTCGGTACGAGTTTACCCAGGTTCGGTACGATGCAACTAGGTGGCATTCCTAGTCCCGCAATCTCACTAAATCAGGGTTGAAACCTGAAGTATAGAAAGTACAATGTGAGTATGGTTTCGCTAACTCGGCGAGGATCAACTTCTCGGCGAGTTAGCTTCTAGCTAATTGTCTGTCTGTTCTTGCTCCCGTCCGGCTTTATATAGATAGTCGAATTAGGGATTACAAAAAAGAAACCTAGAAGACTACGGAAAGTATCTAGCTTGGAAAGTAAGGAATCTGTCTTCTCCTCCAAGCCGCACCACTTTGGGCTGTGGTCCGGGTTCTTCTAGAATCCAGCTTCCTGCGCGTCAGCTTACTGGGCCGCCCAATGGACTATGTTCCATTGCCTGTGGACTACCCTGGTAATCTGGCCTTTGGGCCAATGCCGTACATACCCCTAATTGGCATTTATCCGACAATAGCCCCCAAGAAGGATTAAGACTTCATTTTATCGCTCTCCACGTATTGGTATTCTTTCTTAGAAATGTCGGCGTTTTGTCTTGATTCTTCTTTCATCACAATTTCTTAACCCAAAACTCGGATTTTACCAAAATCCGGCTTTTCTTCCACGAGCCTTTGCAGAGAAGAAACCTCGTGACGCCAGCGATGAAATCATGCTAATGTCACGGTCGTTTGGGTTGAGTCAAAGATTGAAAGCATATCTCTGACAGATTCTCTCGCGGGAAACGAGGAGATAGCAATAATCACACCACCCCCTCAATTCCCGGAAATTTCATACGTTACACGCATCGTGCATCCAACGGCTAAAACAGCCGTTGGAGCTAATCTCCGCGCGCCCTGGCTATAAATAGCCGCCTCGGGGCTTCAGGTTTCTCTTCCGCTTCCTTCTTCCTCCTCGAGCACTCAGAGCACCAGAGCACTTAGCGCCCAAACGCTCCGAGCCCGAGTTCTAGAGAACGCAGAGACCCAGCCCCCGAGCTCTTCTCCGGAGAAATCATCGGAGGATCAAGTTCCTGGCCGCGCTGCCCGAAGATGTACTCCGGAGATTCTCCTCGCGCCTCTGATTCTGCGAATGCCACCATCGACATCGAGGACATCATCAACGACCTTGACCCTATTTCCGACTCTCCCCCGCGCACTGCTGCGGGCGCACCAGAGGGATCCGCCAGCGAGCCGGCGGGCGGGGATCTACCTCCCTCCACCGGAACCATGCTGCCTCCATCGACCACTCCTCCTCCTCCTCTCTTCCCCGACACTGAGGTAGAGGAAAACTCTTCTCGCGGTGGCGAAAACGCTGTTGCCGCTGCCGCCACTGCCGGAGGCGAGGAAGAAGAAGAAGAAAATACCAGGAATCAGAGCCACTTCAACGTGGCTCCGACTCTTCTTCCGGCGATGCAAAAGGACGGCTTCGTCGTCAAGGACAAATGGCGGGTGGGCAAGGACGACACCGATCCACCCCCTCTGGTCGGGGAATGTGTCCTTGTGGTGGCCCATATCAACCGGGGTATGGGAACTCCGCCTTCCGCGTTCTTTCTTCAGGTCTTAGACCATTACAACATCCAGCCACATAATCTTCCACCAAACTCCATCTTATACTTAGCCGGATTCCAGGCCCTCTATGAGGGTTACTTAGGTATAGAACCCCGCCTGGATTTCTTCCAGTACTATTTTAATGTCAAACGTAACACCACCGAAGGTGTTCTTCCGATTTGCGGAACAATCTCTTTCAACCTCCGTAGGTATAGGGAAGATTGGTTTCCTAAAATCAAGACTTCCGAGTCCGTAATTTTTTTGGACGGGCTCATTCTTTTATCACTCGGATATTCCGTATCCTGGAAAGGATACGGGCATTCCGACTTTTGTTAATTCCACGGCCACGCCCCAAGACAATTGGGCGTTGTACGCGGTCCAGGTTCTGCCTTCAGACCTGATGAGGATCAAAAGGAGAATCACGAAACTCGTCTCCCCCACTCCTCCCTTGACCGGCATGGATACAATTCTATGCTGGTTTGGGAGGAGGATTCAGCCTCTCTCTTATGGCGGAAGCCGGCTCATGTGCGAATACACGATCCCGGACGACACGATGAGGACGACAAAGAGCGCTTTGTCGAAGAAGGAGTTCAAGAAACACGTGAACCAGCTGGTCTCTACTCGTGATCAATACAAGGAGAGCCGACAAATGTATCACGCCGGAAACCCCGCTCCAAAGGTATGTTTTCGTCCTTTGGGAAATTTCTCGAATCCTGTCTTTTTTTCTCAGATGTTTTTTATACTAATTTGTATTTTGCTTTTTTCACAGCTTCTTGATCTTCCTGAGGTGGAACTCGCCACTGATGATGAGTTGGCTGCTCTGAGAGCCAACTTTCAATCAGCTGGAGCAAGAAACGCAAGAAGGTTTCCTCCAGCTAGGAAGTCATAGACCCTGACGGTGTCCCCGGTCGCCACTTCTAGGTAAAAACTCGGGCTTTTACATTTGTATGTTTTTCTTTCTCGGGTTTTTAATATCGGATTTTCTTCCTTTTCTATTTTCTAGCCTTGCCCCTACCACACTTAAGGGAAAAGGCAGGAAGAAGCTGAAGGCTGCTGCCCACTTGGGACCCAAGCCGTCTCCCCCCACCGCTCCAAATACTCCAATGGAGGCTGGGAAGAAAGCTCGGCTGCACGGGAGGAGGAATATCCTATGCAGACCCGTCAGCCCGTTGCATCCAACACGGATGCACGGAAAAGGGCGAAATCCGAACAAGGTGGACCCTCGAATCCTCCTGAGGCAGAAGTGATGCCTACTTCTGAGGAAAAGTTTAAGGTAAAACAAGAATCATGCTTCGACGAACGCGGATACATTCATCCGTGGGCGCAGAAGTACTTTGCCCGAGCTCCCTTAACCCGTCCTTGGCCAAAAGGCGGACTTATTGTTAGGAATAATTACGTCTTCTTGCCTCGCCAGGTTATGCAAGACGGCCTCCACCATATGGTAATTACCTTCACAAAATATGCTAAGGAATTCTCCGAGAATCTCGCGGGCTTACAAAGGATGAGCCAGGTAAATATCTCTAGCCCCCAAGTATTAAGACAAAACTATACTTTCTGTTTTTGCCTTAATGCTTTTTTATTTTGCCTACTCAATTTTGCCTAAGAAACTTTTCCTTTGTCTTCTTTTCAGCAAACCGCCGAGAACATAAACGTGGAAGTTTTTCAGAAGCTTACCATTAAGAACCAGGAAGTAAAATATCTTCTTGGCATTCTTAATGATAAGGACTCGGAACTCTCCGAGGTTCAGAAGCAGCTGAAGGAGACAGCAGGTAAACATGCTTTTCGTTCCTTGTTTCTGGAATGTTTCTAAGTCTTTTTCCGAGTTATTAACTCTTTAGTTCTTTTTCTTCTCATCTTCTTTGGCTAAAGCCAAACAAATTGTTGAGGATGCTGGCAACGCTGAAGCCCTCCGCAAGGAAAACTCGGAGCTTTACAAGATGACTGTAAAGCTCCAAAAAGATCTGGAGGCGAGCCAGCTGGCTGTTGGATTGGCCGAGTCTCGAGCTTCTTCTCAAGATGAGAAGGATAAGGCAACTATCTGGGACTTGGAGAATGCCCTCAACCAACGCCTTGAAGAAGGCGTTGAGATGGATAAAATTCTCGGTAAATTTTTGTTACTTTACCAAGTTTTTTCTTGTACTTTTGCAATACGCCTCCCTTTTCCCCCTTCTGTGTTTTCTAACCTTTCTTGGTTTTTTGAACAGAAGGGAATCCTTTGCTTACCCGGATTGACAGAATCCGGGCTTTCGGGAAAATAGTCTCCGAGCTGAAGAATGTTGTGATGCTACTTATTAATAAGTGCATTGCAGACAAAGTTGGCGATTGCTCGGAAGTCAGCAAACTTCCGGAAGCTATTGAAGAGGTGACAAACCAGAGGGAGTCCTGGCTCCAATCAGCCGCTCGAGGTGGTGCGTGCATGGTCCTTGGACTGATGCGTATGCATTACACCACCTCGAAGTCCTGGCGCGTTGCTACCGGTATCCCGCAAGGATATACGGAAGCTCAGAGAGCGTAGATCTTCGAGTCTGTCAAGAGGAACGCCATCAAGATAGATCGGATGGTTTCTATCTCCATGTTCTACCCGGAGGAAGAGATTCCGAAGATCCCTGAGAACCCGAGCGACAGCGACGAGGAGGACGACGAGGAATATGAGGATGCCGACTAGTTTCTGCATAGCCAGTCGAGAAAATAGAAGCATTACTATTCTTACAATGTACTATCAATTGTAATGCATCCTATCTTTTGTATAAACAAGCACTTTTCCCTTGCAGTAAAGTTTTAAGTCTATGCGAGTTTTTCAGAGTTTTAATTCCTTTCCTTCTAAGTTCTCTGGTTTGTATGCTTTAACTTTCCTTGATGTTGAAGTGGCTCGAAAGTATGTAAACTTCATGCCAAGTGACTGGGTTCAGACCTATCAGCCAAAACTCAGAATCATGGATTGTACTTTGGAACTTTTACTTACTAATTCCAGTGACCTAACACACAAACAATCAGAGAATACTTAGGAAAAATAAGGAAAATGGAAAAGTATGAACCTCAAGCACGCAGGCACAATCTGGGGTTCTTAAGCCTCCTTAGGCTAAAAAGCATTCAGTTTCATAACTCCGAGCACGCAGGCACAACTCGGGTTAACATTGAAGCTAAATTGAAAGATCATTGGGAAATAGATAAGACGGAAATATGCTTAAAACAGTAAAACAAACAAAACAATAATGTATGGATTTCTGACAACTTTATTTCATGATCTCAATGATGTTTACATAAAATTTGGACCAGGTGTAAAAGGGACGTAACTGCTGTATGCTCCAGGGCCTCTTTGTCTCTCCTAGTTCTACATATATCTTTTTTTTTCTCTTGCGATTCGGATTTTTCGGATCATCTTCCGTGTCTCGAATATCCACAAGGTAATATGACCCATTTTTCATAGTATTGCTAATGACAAATGGTCCCTCCCAGACTGGGGCTAGTTTGTGCTTCCTATCATGTACCAATCTTAGCACCAAATCACCTTTTTTGAAAGAACAATGCTTGATTTTCCGACTATGATAACGTCGCAGTCCTTGCTGATAAATGGTGGATCTTTGTAGCACAAGCTCTCGTTACTCTTCTAAGAGATCGACGGCATCATGTCGTGTGTTTTGGGCATCAGAGTCATCATATGTCTGCACTCTTGGGCAATCATGGATCATGTCCGTGGGAAGCACTGCTTTTGCACCATAAACCAGGAAAAAGGTGTTTTCCATGTTGATCTATTTGGCATCGTTCGAATACTCCAAAACACAGAAGGTAATTCTTCTGCCCATGCTCCAGCTGCTCTATGAAGAGGAGATTCGAGTATTGGGCGGATTCCTTGCAGTATCGAACTATTCATTCATTCGATCTGGCCATTGGATTGTGGGTGTGCCACAAATGCAAGATCTAGGCGAATTCCCGTTTGTCGGCAATACTTTACCAACTCTCCAATTGAGAAATTTGTCCCATTATCCGTGATTATGCTATGTGGAACTCCGTATCGCATGACTACGCCAATGAAGAAATTTCTGGCAGTCACATCGTCAAGTTTTTTGATGGGTTTTGCTTCCACCCACTTGGTATACTTATCTACTGCTACGAGTAGATGTGTGAGTTCGCCTCTGGCAGTTTTGAATTGTCCCATCATATCTAGCCCTAGACCGCAAATGGCCATGTTATGGGGATAGTTTTAAGTACTTGGGCTGGCATATTCGTATGCTTGGCGTAGTACCGACACCGGCACATGTATTCACTATGTGCTCCGCGTCTGTCTTGGCTGTGAGCCAGAAAAACCATGCACGTAATGCTTTTTTAACTATGTTTTTTTGACTGAGCATGATGTCCGCAATCTCCAGCATGGATTTCTTGCAGAATTTCTCGTCCTTCTTTTGGTGAAACACATCGCTGAAAAATTCCGATAGTACTGCGCTTATACAGGCAACCATTGATTACCATTTATCCTTTGCATCGGCGTTGTATTTACCTTTGCACGACCTCGTCTGCTCCATCCGAGAACTTCTGATTAACTAAGAAGTTTAAATATGGAATTGTCCAATCTGGGTTAACGAGCAAAACTTCTATTGACTCGGAAACTAGAGGATAATAAACATCCCCTCCTTTTATTGATGGTTCATGCAAATGTTGGACGAACACACCAGGTGGTAAAGTTTTTACTCTTTCCGAGCCCATGCGGGCTAGAGCATCCGCGTTCCAATTTTCTTCCCTTTTGATGTGAAGTACTTCAAATCCTAGGAAGCAAATGGAAAACTCGTCGAGTGTTCTCCGATATTCGGCCATAATGGAGCTTTTAGCATCCCATGTTTGGTTTAGCTGATGATGTACCAAGTCCGAGTCACCATAGCAAAGTATATGCTTGGCACCTATCTCCTTTGCAATATGCAAGCCATGAAGCAATGCTTCGTATTCTGCCACATTGTTGCTGACGTTGAAATGTATTTGTAATACATATTCCATTATGTCGCCTTTTGGAGATTTAAGCACTACACCAGGTCCAGCGCCTTCTTTCATTTTGGATCCATCGAAATGCATGATCCAATATTCCGACTCCAGTATTGGTGTGTTTTCCATTGCTTCTGTCCAATCAGCCACGAAATCTGCCAACACCTGGGATTTAATTGCCGTCCGGGGTTGGTACTTAATAACGAACGCAGCGAGCTCAATGCCCCATTTGGATACTTTTCCTGTTGCGTCCGCA
Source organism: Alopecurus myosuroides (assembly GCA_028641055.1). Taxonomy (NCBI): domain Eukaryota; kingdom Viridiplantae; phylum Streptophyta; class Magnoliopsida; order Poales; family Poaceae; genus Alopecurus; species Alopecurus myosuroides. The sequence continues at coordinate 165,306,775 of CM054057.1, forward strand.
TTGTTTATAATATCCCCTAGTGGTGATTTGCTTACCACTATTATGGAATGTCCTTGGAAATAATGACGTAGTTTTCGAGATGCGGAAAATATGCCATATGCCAGCTTTTGATAATATGGATACCTTTGTTTTGACTCGGAGAATACCTCGCTGACGTAATATACCGGATGTTGATCTGGAATACTCTGCTCGTCTTTCCGTCTTTCCACGATTATCACTGCACTAATAATCTTGTTAGTTGCTGTAAGATACGGTAACATAGGTTCTTCGTCTTTTGGGGATGCCAAAATCGGAGGTTTCATCAAGGTTTCCTTTAACTGAGTTAATACATTCCGCCTCTTCTGTCCATTCAAATTTGTCAAATTTCTTCAATAATTTGTATAATCACAGAGCTTTGTCACCGAGCCGTCTTATAAACCTGCTAACGGTGGCTTCATAACCCTTCAGTCTTTGGACATCTTTTAGGCATGTAGGCCTTGTGATGTTCAAGATTGCCTTGATATTTTTCGGGTTTACTTCTATTCCTCTGTGAGAAACGATAAAACCCAGAAGCTTTCCCGCGGGAACCCCGAATACGCACTTTAATGGATTCAACTTTATTTTATAAGTGCGTAAATTTTCGAAGGTTTCTTGTAGATCTTCAAGGAGTGTATCCTTTTCCTTGGAAACTACGGCAATATCATCCACGTAAACATGGACGTTTTTGCCAATTTGACTATGTAAGCACCTTTGCATGCAACGCTGGTATGTTGCGTTGGCGTTCTTCAAGCCAAGAGGCATGGTTATGTAATAGTATGTTCCATATGGGGTTATGAAAGAAGTTTTTATTTGGTCTTCTTCCTTCATACGTATTTGATGGTACCCGAAATAAGTATCCAAAAAGCATAAAACCTCAGAGCCAGCAGTGACATCTATTATTTGATCGATTCGCGGTAACGCGAACCTATCTTTTGGACACAACATGTTCAAGCCGGTGTAATCTATACACATCCTAAGAACAATACTATCCTTCTTCAGGACTAATACTGGGTTCATAGACCAATTAGTATGTATGACTCCCCGGATGAAATCAGCTGCTAAAAGCCAGATAATTTCCTTGCCTATAGCCTTCCGCCTTCCGCCTTCTTCCATCAAAACGACGGAGACCTTATTTGACAGGTTTTGATCCTGGAATTACTTTGAGTTGGTGCTCAGCAAGTTCCCTGGAAACACCTAGCATATCAGCAGGACACCAGGCGAAAATGTCCTAGTTCTCACGTAGGAACTTGACGAGCGCGCTTTCCTATTTGTCAGTCATTTCTGTTCCCACTACGACAAAATTTGTTGGATCTTTGGGATCTAGGATGACCTGTCTTGTATTCTTCGAGGCTTTGAAACTATCTGCCGGCTTCCGGCTTTCTTTTCCTTTCGACATTTCTGTCGGCGATACTTCATTAGCTAGCTCCTTTAATTATTCCTTCCGAATCACTTGTTCGACACAAAGGGTGTTTCCTTTCTCCAGCTCGTTTGCCAATTTGAAGTCACCAGATATGGTTATTAATCCTCCTTTTGTCCCTGACATCTTCAGCTTGTTATAAATATAACATGATCTTGCCATGAATTTGGCGAAAGCCGAATGTCCGAGTATTGTGTGATAAACACTTTGGACGGCACCACTTCGAGTGAGATCCTTTCCTGGCGGAAATGTTCTCTTTTTCCAAAGGTTACGTCTAGGGAAATTTCTCCTTGGGATTGTGCTTGCCTGCCCGGAACAATACCATGAAAACGTATGTTACTGTGATTAAGCTGGGTCTCGGAGATGTGTAGCTGCTTCAATGTACTTAAGTACATGATATTGATACTAGATCCTCCATCCATCAGCACTCTTTTGAGCCTAGTGTTTTGAACAATAGGGCTTACGACCAAATTGTGTGTGTCGGGTTCTGGGATGTTTCCAGGATGATCAGACTGATCCCAGGTAATTGGCGTATTTGAATACTTTAAGTACTTTGGAGTTGGAGGTACAACCGCGTTGATTTTTCGAAATGTTCTTTTCGCTTGTTTTGCTGAGGGAGTTGCCAGGAAAGTTAGGTTACATTCTCCTTCAACTCTCGGGAATTTTGGCTTGCCATTCCGCTGTTGTTCCTGGATTTTATCATCAGTGTCCGACTCACTTTCTTCTTTCTCAGCTTTCGGCTTTTGCTTGTTGAACTTCCTTTTGGAATTATTTCCTTTGTTCCCGTATCCTGCAGTGCCTTTCATATGCTTGTTGAGGCGGCACTACGCATTGGTGTGGGTAGGCTTCCCAAATTGCGAATGGTGGACACAGATTTCCGACTTAATCTTTTCTCATTCTTCTTTAGAATAGCAGATGGGCTCTGTGTTTTTGCCTTTCCATCTGCTGCCATTATCCTTTCCAAAGGTGAAGTTTACTTGCTTGGGTTTTGGTTGTGCTTCTCGAGTAGCCTTCTTTTCAGAACGAGACGCCTTTTTGGCCTGAACCAAAGCATCAATATTTCTACCTCTCGCTCTGATATCATCTTAGCCGCTGCGTGCTCATTGGCGGTGGTAAGCATAGATCCGAGATATTTGTGCTCTTTCGAACCAATCATGAACGGTACGAGGCCGTGTTTCAGGCCGTTGATGAAAGCATGCATTGCTTGTACATCACTTAGTCCAGAGCAACTGTTCTTCATTGTAGTCCATCTTGAGATAAAGTCGACATACGACTCATCCTCATATTGCACGCAACGTTTTAACTGGTTGACACTCTTAGGGTGTTTGTACGTGCCCCGGAAGTGCTGAGTAAATACTCTCGCCATATCTTCCCAGTTGTCCACTGTTCTTGACGGTAGCCCATTGATCCAATCTCTGGCTCCATCCAATTACATTAGGGGAAGAAACTTTACAGCCTCCAAATCCGTCCCTTTGTTAATCTGGACGGTAGTATAGTAATCTGAAAGCCATGTACCCGGGTTGGTACTTCCGGTATACTTTTGATAAGTTGGACCAACTCTGGCAAAGCCAGAGTGTAGACTGATTTTTCAGATCCTGTCAGTGAAACACGTAAGTCTAAAGTATAGATCGTCTCTTTCTGCCTTATCGACGTGTGTGGAATACATTCCAGCTGAATGGACAGAAGGGGATCTGCTCCGTTCTTGCCCACTGTTGCGCGAGTGCGCTCTTCTGGGATTATCTCTATTTCTTCCATTGTCATGTCCTTTGGAATAAGGTGGAGTTCTACTCCTTGGCATTTTTTTGTTCCTAGGAGGATTACGGGATCTCTCACGTCTGTGAGGGTTGTCATATCTTCTGGCTTCATCAGCTGGGCGTCTCGGAGGCGGCATTACTTTTCTGTCTTTTCGGTTTTGCTCCTCCCGTTCCGTATAGTCACGGGGATTATTTCCGCCTTTCAGCAGATGGGATCATGTTCTGGACGCTGCATCCTTGTTGTCTAGGATTTTCTTGTCCTTCTTAGGATCTCCTTTCTTTTCCTTAGAATCGCCTGAATCTCCAGGTTCACCAGGTTTGGGTGCTCCAGCGACACATGTGGCATTTTTGCATAGGGCTGAGTCATCATGTAACTTCCCTGGTCGTGTATGTCCTCACTGTTGCTGTTGTAATGCTTTTCCTAGGAAAGCGTACACTCCCTGAAGTTTTTCGTCGTTGGAATACATATCATCATTAAGGATGGCGAACGCGGCTTCCGTGTTTTCAGCTGCGGTTTTTTATATGCGCTCGCCCTTAGCATTAACGTCGTTAACCTGCCTTTGCCAAGAAGGGCTTTCAAACCTCTTTTTTGCTGGCAGTTCATCCGGTTTTGAAATTCCGGGTAACCGCGTAGGTTTAATTCCAGACATATTCCTTCTCTCGTATTCCTCTATTTCTTCTTGCTGCAATTTAATGTCAGCCTGAGTTTTGATGAGGTTTTCCCGAGCGCGGAATAGATGTTGCTTCTGCCGCTGTAGAGCTTGTCTCCTGGCTTTCAGCACTTTCGGGGGGCTCGTCTCGTGCCACCGGGGTTTGAATCAAATGAATTTCATCCTATTCCGACATTTGGGGAACGAGGATTTCATTCTTTTTCTTCTTTGCAGGTTTGAATCCACTGCTTCCTCCTACTTCTAGGTTTTGGTTGGCAATGTCTGCCAACTTTTCCATCTGTTTCTTCTGGAGTTTAGATTAGAGTTTCTTAGCGGATTTCTTTTTCTTCTTGGAAGAAGGAGGTTTCTTGCTAGGTTCTTCCTCCATCAATTCTCTGACATCAGGGTAAGTTAGACTAGCTTCGCCATCCTCTTTTTCCTCATCTGGCGGAGGTGTTTTGGGATCTTCATCTTCCTCAGCATTTGAATTTCTGGTCGGTTTTGCCATAAGTACTTCATGAAAACTCCCTTGCGTAGATTTGACCTTTCTTTCGAAAGCGTCTTCATCTTGAGAATCTATGTCTTCAGATCCAGGTTCCGACTCCAACCTTGCTTCTATAGCAGCTAATACAGAGTCGGCTTCCAAGTTCGTCGTATGGTCGACGGAGGTTGGATCTTCCACTTTTTCTGTGGGATCATGATTTTCTGCCTTTTCCACGGGATTTTTGTCTTCCGTGTTTTCAGCGATCTCAGACTGCACCATACCAATAAAGTGGGATCTGGTTGCAGGCATCTCCGAGGAGACAGCAAATCCAGATGTATTTTGGCGGTATGCAAGTATGGAATCTTGATCTGCCCCTATGTATGAATAGGGCGAAGCTGAGCAGACTTCGGCATTAAAGCCTTCATCTATTAGGCATAGGGCGGGTGGGATAAAATTACTTCCTCCATGGAATCCCATAGCTTCTACTATTAAACCGATAAAAAATATTAGTAGATCCAATCGGTAAAACGCAGGCACTTACCAGATGATTCCGTGCCGGCATATACGATCCATTGTCGAGGAAGCGTCCGACGTTTCCGTCGAATTGCAGGCTTCCGACAGTAATCGAGCTGCCGATTCAGCCGAGTATTCCCGCTCGAACGTGACTCCTGACACCGCTGGCCCCACGGTGGGCTCCATTTGTCGAGACATCATAGTAAGGTTCATGGACGGGGGTGCGATAATCCTACTGGTAGAACCACGGGTGGACGTGATAACACAACAAACGAGAACACCAAGTTTACCCAGGTTCAGTACGACGCAACTAACGACGTTCCTACTCCTGCAATCTCACTAAATCAGGGCTGAAGACTGAAGTATACAAAGTACAATGTGAGTATGGTTTTGCTAACTCGGCGAGGATCAACTTCTCGGCGAATTGGCTTCTAGCTAATTTTCTGTCTGTTCTTGCTCCCGTACGGCTTTATATAGATAGCCGGATTAGGGCTTACAGAAAGGAAACCTAGAAGACTACGGAAAGTATCTAACTTGGAAAGTAAGGAATCCGTCTTCTCCTCCAATCCGCACCAGTTTGGGTCGTGGTCCGGGTTCTTCTAGAATCTGGCTTCCTGCGCGTCAGCTTACTGGGCCGCCCAATGGACTATGTTCCATTGCCTGTGGGCCACCCTGGTAATCCGGCCTTTGGGCCAATACCGTACATACCCCTAATTGCCATATATCCGACAGTAATTGTTCCTTTTGGCACTAAAAATAACCATTCTTTTTCTTTCCCTCTCAGCGTGAAAGGAAACAAATGTAACTTGACTTCATTTGGATCAAAATTATTTGTACGAATTATATCACATAATTCAGTAAAGGTGTTCAAGTGCATACCTATATCTTGAGAAACTCAACAACTAAATTGGTTCTGTTGAATCAAATTCAAAAGATTAGTTTTAATTTCGTAATTCTCCACAATAACAACAGGTTGAGTGATGAGTGCACGTAAATAATCATCATTGGGAGTAGCAAACTGATAACCCATAGGTGTAGGGGACCAGTTGTAGTCTTTTCTATAAGTAAGAGTGTCGAACCCAACAAGGAGCTAAAGGTAGGATTAGTATTCTCTTAAGTTCTATCAACCATTGATAGAACTCTACGCTCACCGAACGTTTGCTCTATCTATAAAGTAAAACTATGGGAACAAAACTGTATGAAAGGATAGCTTTGCAAGACAATAAAGAACAAGTAAATAAATATTAGTTTTTGCAGCAATAAAGAACACTAAAGTAAAAAAGTATAAGTGTGTAAAAGTGGTGAAACGTGTGATGAAATTGTCCATGATCAAGTACTCAAATACAAGGTTGATATTCCCCTTTTATGTGGGAGAGGCAAAGCTAACAAGCTATCACTATCCAATGATTGCAAGTACTTATGATTGGAACTCTAGCAAACATCAGTAACTATTAGAATATACATTAAGGTAAAAATACCCAACCATAGCATTAAGATCAAATGGTCCTCTTTATCCCATATGCTATGATCACTAGAATGGAATCATGGTTCATCCACTCAAGAGTCCCCCCTCTAGCTTTCTCCTTTTACTACAAACCCTATGATGTGATCCATGCACGCATAAACATATGATAGGAACCATAGGACTATAAAAAAAAATATAGCTCAAACCATCCTTAAAGATTCAACAATCAATCATATGACAAAAGGGAACTACATAAACATGGCATAGATGTAATATATCATCTACAAATAATATATAACATTAAGAACCATGTTTACATAGGGTATTACAGAGGGTTGTGGGGGAGTGGACTGATGTAGCTATGGAGGAGATGATTATGGAGGTGTTGGTGAAGGTGGCATCCTGGCGGAGAGGATGAAGAAGGGGCAGCAGGTGAGGTGCAGGGCGGCGTAGGGTGTTTCTCCTGTGTCGGCCGTCCATCATGGGGGAGCGCCGCTGATGCTGACGAGATCACACGCTCGTTGGGAGACCCCAAGCGGAAGGTATGATGTAGTCTAGTGTAAATTTTACCCTAGTATGGAACCTGAGTTTATCAAACCAGTAGGACTTCGTAGTCTTGAAGAAGGTTGTTTGTATCAACGACGCCAAAATAAGTTCTGGTATGTAGTTGACGAAGCGTGGAACCTGCACACAAGCACAAACTCTCTCTTGCCCCAACTTTCCGCATGTATGTCAATCTTCTGGTCTTGCCGAAAATAGGATAATTAAACATATAGAGTCTTGCAAAACAATAAAAGTAAAAATGGAACAGTGAGGAAACAATGCTTAAAAGTGCTTAAAAGAAGGTTTGCAATATGAGGAAAATAGGACCGAAGGCCATAAGTTCACTAGTGGTGTCTCTTCAAAGAAAACAAACATACTAGGTATCCATATCTAAAAGTCCACCTCAAGAAAGCTATCCAGCAAATCTCTTGGTATTAAGTTGCAGTAACGAAGTGATTACTATGTGTGGAACAGACAAATGAATTAATATCAGTATGTACTGTAAGCAGTGGTTCTCATCCGTAGACAAGAGCACCGTTGTTTTCTCCCTAGTGGCAACAACACATCCCCCCTCCCCCGTACATTTCTGTCACTCAAGCGCGGGCAACAAGGAGGCATGAACCCACTATCTAGCATATAAACCCTCTCTTGGAGGCGAAAACAACTACGTGGCCAAGGTAATCATAAACACCAGAGAGCATTGAAACACAAGATTAAAAATCTCTACAAGTATAAGTGAAGCATCTCAGATTGACATAAACAAAATAATCATAATCTCATGGTTCATGGGATCCTAGCAAACACAACATGCACAATTACATAATGGCGGTCTCGATTATGTGAGGAAGCTCACGAGACTCTAAACGTGGAGGAATAGGGGAGAGAACAACCCTCTATCTACTGCCATGGACCCGTAGTCCCGAGATGAACTACTCACGCATCTGTCCGGAGGCGATCATGGCGATGTAGAGGATTCCAGTGACGATCCCCCTCTCCGACACTGTGCCAGAGTTGGACTCTAGAAGCCTAGATTGGACTTTCAAGGTGACAACGACTCTCTGTATGTTTCGTGGAAAATAACTATGTCCCCATGATTTTTAGGGTTAAGGGCAATTTATGGGTGAAGAGGCGACTAGAGGCGGTGGCCAGGTCCCCCAAGGGCCCACCAGGCGCAACCAAGGGGGGCGCCTGGCACCCTCCTGGTGGCCCCCTAGCTCCCTTTTGTCTCTTCTTTGTACTCTGTAGTCGTTCCGGGTAAAAAATGATATCCGTGTATTTTCAGCTCTTTCCGAGAATATTTCCTTAAGAACTTTTCTGAAATAGAAAAACAGCAGAAAACAACAACTAGCTTGGGGCATCTTGTTAGTAGGTTAGTCTGTGAAAACATCCGTAAAATGAAGGAAAGTGGAATAAAACATGTGGAAAACAAAAGGTATTGGGTAGAAAACAAGCATGGAGCATCAAAATTTATAGATACGTTTGCAACGTATCAGCATCCCCAAGCTTAATTCCTCCTCGTCCTTGAGTAGGTAAGTGGTAACAAAATAAGTTTTGAGGTGACATGAAGCCAACACAAATCTTGATAAACATTATGTAAAGGCATTGCAAGCTGAGATCAAAGTACTTTAACAAAGGGATGATAGATAGTATTTCAACTAATGTAAACTTAGCAACCATGTTGCACATGAAAAGAAACACAAACAAAAGAAAATGAATAATGAAACATTAAAACTGATACGGTTGTTTCAATCATAAAGAAAAACATAATAAAGTGGTATCTAGATAGTCCTTCGTATGGTAGCAAAACATAAATGTCAGGTTACCATCAAAGTTTAAATGGTGACAAGATACAAATAATTTGAGAGCAAGAAATACCACAATCATGAATCAATCAATAATAAATTTTGTTACTATGCACATTATACTCAGAATGACAACTATGCTTCTTAGTTGGTGCATAAAGTAAGAAGATGAAGACTCAACATAAAAGTAAAAGAAAGTCTCTTCGTAGAGGGAAGAAGGAGTTACTCATGTGCTAGAGCTTTTTATTTGATAAACAGAGGCATTGAAAACAATTTGAGAGAGGTGTATGTCTATGTCAACGAATGGTAATGAAAAACTTATCATAATCCATGTCAAACAAAGTGTTTAGACTTTTGAGAGCGGTTTCCGTTAGCTTTACTAGTTGACACTTCCCCCCACCTTTCTTTTACAAACCAGGGCTAGCCGTATTCACGGGTACCCCGGATTTCATCTAACCATGGGGAAGTGCCTTTTAATTATATTAATTGGCACTAGCTCTCTGCAAATGTAGATGAGCACAAATTCCATACTCGTCGGGTGAAATAAGGAAGATAACTTTGCTTGACAGAAACCATAATAAACTTTAAACTACTTCCCCGTGAGCTAAAACAGGAACACAAAAGAGGTTAATAATTCTGAAGGTTTTAAAGGTAGCACACGAGAAATTTACTTGGAGTGACGGTTAAATACCACATATAGGTAGATATGGTGGACACATTTGGCAAACTTTTGGTTTTTGGGAGTTGGATGCACGAGTAGAGCTCCGACTCAGTACAGGTGTAGGCTAGCAAAAGACTGGGAGCGACCAACTAAGAGAGCAATAACGGACATAATCATGCATAGCGACAAAACAACATTAATCAAAGCATGAAGTGATATTACAAGTCAAAACGTAAATGATCATCAAGGCTATAAGTGACTTTGTTTGTAGTCACAACATGTTGTGAGCATGCGCCAAGTCAATCCAGATAAAACATTCAAAGGAGAAATACCCCAATACCATGCTTAAATATGAAAAACAACACATGATTAATTTCAATGGCACATTAAGCACTCTTAGCATTTTGAGACTAGTCATGATACATCATAAATAACTAACAACACAATTAAAATAACATCTAACAAGACATGCCAAAGTCTAAGCGAGAGTCAAAACAAGCTTCCTATTGCACCACTATAAGCATGAAACAATTTACTCTTCTCCAACACCAGTCAACTTATTCAAAAAAACTCTCAAAGCAGATAATCATCAAATACCATAGAGCTAATCAAATATAACTAAAACAAACCAACAAGCTCTGAACAAAATTCAGGTGAAAAACAAGAGCTAAACGCGGTACTAGCAAAAACTGAACACTCATAGAACAATAAGAGTGCTAGAATCCAACCAAAATCTACAGCAAAGAAAACAAAACAAAATGAAAGAAAAATAAAATGCGCTCCAAGAATAACACAGATCATGCAGAGTAATAAAAATATTGTGTTTTGAAAGAAACCTAGTATTTTTGTTGATGAAGAAGAGGATGCCTTGGGCATCCCCAAGCTTTGACGCTTGTACTTCTTGGATATGTCTTTGGGTGACATGGGCATCCCCAAGCTTTAGCTTTTGTCTATCCTTCATATCATCACATCATACTTCTCTCCTACACTTGAAAACTTCCTTCACCTAAAACTTCTCACAATCTTCATTAGCAACGTTAGTGTAATAAAAATAAAAAATTCACTTGGTTCAGTTTCAACACAAGTATCACACTCAATTTAAAACATTAGCTAATGTAAAAACTTGTTTTAAATCTCTCCTCTCAAAAGAACACAAAAAGAAAGAGATTAAGACGCAAATGCAGACATTGACAGAAATCTGTCAAAATAGAACAATGAGTAAAGATGATTTGTTTCAAAAATCTTCATTTGCTCAACTCAAAAAGTGGGAAACTGACGAAAGTTAGATAACAACATGAGGCATGTGTCTATTTGGTTTCAAACCAATCTGACGTTCTGGCTGAGAGATATAAATTTTTGGTAACAACCCAGAAATCTATTTTAGAACTACAACTTCCCCAAATCGCACTACCTCTCAATTAGAGGTTACTCTTGGCACAAAAACGAAATTAAAGGATAATAAGCAGTTGCTATAGAGGTAGCAACTTCCAAAACACAAAAAAAACAAAAAAAAACAGAAGAAAAAAAGGATAACGAAGGAAAACAAAAATGGGATGCCTCCCACAAGCGATTTTCTTTAACGCTTTTTAGCTAGGCATGAAGAACGAATGAAGTAATATAAATATAATCATCGGTAGTCCTCACTAGGGCATCAAAAGGTAACTTAATTATCTTTCTAGGGAAATGTTCCATGCCCTTTTTATGGGCGATCTGAAATCTTATAATTCCCTCTTTCATATCAATAATGGCACCAACGGTGCGAAGAAAAGGTCTCTCCAAAATGATAGGACAAGAAGCATTGCATTCAATATCCAAAACAAGAAAATAAACGGGGACATATTTATCCTTAGCAATAATAAGAACATCACCAATCCTTCCCAAAGGTCTTTTAACAGTGGAGTCTATAAGATGCACTCCCAAAATACTCTCATCCATTGGTTTCAAATCAAGCATATCATATAAACTTTTAGGCATAATAGAAGAACTTGAACCAAGATCGCACAAAGCATGGCAATCAAAATCATTCACTCTTATTCTAATAGTGGGCTCCCAACCATCTTGTAATTTTCTAGGAATAGAGGCTTCAAATTTGAGCCTTTCTTCTCTAGCTTCCATGAGAGCATTAGTGATATGTTTAGTGAAAGCAATATTTATCTTACTAGCATTAGGATATTTAGCTAATTTTTGTAATAATTTAATAACCTCAGAGATGGTGAAATTATCAAAATAAAGTTTATCATCCTCAAACATGGTGGGAAAAAATTATCCTAAAGTCTTATTATCCTCAATCCCACTTGCAACAATTTTCTCACTAGAAATATTTTTAATCTCCATACTTTTTGGACTCCTTCTACCTAAAGTCATGACCTCTCCAATCCCATTTGTTTTGACATAAAAATGTTTAGAAGCATTAGGATACTCATTGGTACTGAAAGTTTTCACTTCTTCAAAGGGTTGGATGGTGTAAATTTTAACAGACTCACTTTTGTAGCTTTTTCAGCAATTTCGGCTTCTCTTCTAAAACGTATTTGAGATAACATTCTCATGTTCTCGTTTATTTGAAATTGTATAGAATTTATAGGTTCAGTTTTCTTTGCCTCAAGAGGTGTAGTCCTAATTTTTAAAATTTCTACATCATGAGCAAGACTATCAACTTTCAGCAGAAGATTATCTAGTTTTGTAAGCCTTTCAATAGCGATCTTTTTGTGTAATGATAAATTCTTTAATAATTCTCTAAGGATCATAGGTGGAACTTTTAGGATTTTTGTAAGCATTGCCATAATAATTTCCATATGAACTACCATTATTATTAGGATATGGCCTATAGTTGTTACCACCAAAGTTATTCTTGTAAGCACTATTGAAATTGTTTCTAGCAATAAAATTTAAATCAATTTGATCATTCTAATTAGCAACCAGATAGTTTAAGGGAAAATTAGTAGGATCTATTGGCACTTGTTTATCTAGCAAAGAAGCAAGCATATCAAAAGTGACCTCCTCAACACAATTTACCTTTTTACTAGTTGGAGCCCTTTCTGTGTGCCATTGGGAATAGTTTGTCATTAGATCATCCAATAACTTGTTTGATGAACCTAAAGTGAGATTCATAAAGGTTCCCCCGACAGATGATTCCAATAAATTAGTTGAAGAAAAATTGAATCCTGCACAAAAAGTTTGGACAACCATCCACGTAGTTAGTCCATGTGTGGGACAATTCTTAACCATAGATTTCATTCTTTCCCAAGCTTGAGAAACGTGTTCATTATCATTTTGTATAAATTTGATAATGTTACTCCTTAGTTGTATAATTTTTGCATGCGGATAATACTTCCCAATAAGCATCTTTGCATTTAGTCCAAAAATCAATGTTATTTTTAGGCAAAGACAATACCATTCCTTAGCTCTTCCTTTTAAACAGAAAGGGAACAAACTTAATTTTACAATATCACCATCTACATCTTTATATTTTTTAAATCACATAACTCAACAAAGTTAAATGAGAGGCAGCATCATCTCGAATACCAGAAAAATGATCTTTCATGACAAGATTCAACAATGCAGGTTTAAGTTCATAGGAATCTGCTGTAGCAGAAGGTGGAGCAATCGGTGTGCATATGAAATCATTATTATTGGTACTAGTAAAGTCACAAAGCTTGGTATTATCGTTTGTAGCCATGCTTGCAAGATAACACAAAGTAAACTAACAACACAAATAAAATACTAGAAACTAGAGAACTAATTTTTGTAGGTTTTTTATAAAGAGAAAACAAGACTAATAAATAGTAAACTAAGCAAGAAAGAAAGAAAAGAAAGAGAGTGGAAGTGTGAGACTTCCCTCGCAGCAAGCCAGAAGTCCCCGACAACAGCACCAGAAAAAGTAATTAATGATGACGTGATCACGCACTCATTGGGAGACCCCAAGCGGAAGGTATGATGTAGTCTAGTGTAAATTATCCCCCAGTATGGAACCAAAGTTTATCGAACTAGTAGGACTTCCTAGTCTTGAAGAAGGTTGCTTGTATCAACGGCGCTAAAAAAAGTACTAGTGTGTAGGTGATGAAGCGTGGAACCTGCCACACAAGTACAAACTCTCTCTTGCCCCAATTTTCCGGAAGGTTGTCAATCTTCCAGTATTCTTGAAAACCGTAGAATTAAACATATAGCGTCTTGGAAAACAATAAAGTAAAAAATGGAACAGCAAGGAAAAAATGATTAAAAGTGCTTAAAAGAAGATTGATACGTCCATTTTGCATCACTACTTTATATGATAATTTTCCCTTATTCATATTTTCCGTATTAGAGCACTATACTTATGTTATTTCGTTGTTTTCTTTGTGTTTTACAGTTTTACGGAATTATTTATCAGAGTCAAAAATTAGATAGAAAAAACAAGGGCCCTGAGGAAACACTCAACATAATCCAGTCTTACCACTTCCACCCAGGTGGTTCATTCATTAGTTATACTTAGGATTTTTCCTCAACATCTAGTAAAACAATTTGTAACATTGCATAGCATCTAATAAATTCTAAGGCTATCAAAATAACAAGGTAAAAGGGATGGCTACACACTACTAGGATAATAGCATAGCATAGTATAACTTAGTAAAATTTCCTATCATGCATACTACTCAAAATCTACTAATGCATATAGAAAATAATGGGTAGTTGATGGTGTGTTACTTGCCTGGTTAGAGTTGGTGAAGAATGCACACTCTCTTCACAAAAGATCGTTGCTCTCCATACAATCTATTCATTGAAAACACAATAACAAAATAAACAAGCATCCTAGCAAACAAACATACAAGTGTAGAAAACATACAGAGCAACTAACATATCAAAAGTGGTTTAACCAAGTTGGCTAGGATGAGGTCAAGGTTTGAGTTTTGAAAGATTCATTCCCTAATTGTTCAACACTTGTTAAGGAAATTCCAAGGGTTTACTTGGGATGGACTAGGTTGAGTTTGTAGTGATCAAACTTTATTGGAAACATATTTATATAAGAAGTTCCAAGAGTTCACCAAGGTGGTCTCACTATTTCAGCTAAAGTAACACATAACCATGTGTAACACTTAGTCATTTTCATCAGGACATTTGAGTGATCTAGTTTAGTCTTTCCATTTTGCGTTAAGGTAGGTCTAGGTTCAATTACTTCATAACAATAGATAAAATAAGATAAAAGTCTTGGGATATTCCATTTGGGTCAATGGTTGGACAAAAACAACTTATCATTCTTCAGCTTGTATGGATTGCTCCAAGTCTTCACATGCTTGCCTTCTTGAAGATCATCTTCATGCTTCTATTGTAGTTTTCCTCCTTGTTGTGAAGTCTCTCTTGAGATTGATAAATCTTCATGGTTTTCACTTCACTAGTTGGTTTAGGTATGGTATGGGCACAAACTAAGGGTTGGTCTTGATCACATGTAAAAATACGACTAAGTCAAAAGGAAAGAAGAAGAAAAGATAGAAAGATAAAGGGTTGGTCTTGTTCCTGATCTCTTCATGAATTTGCACTTCCTTGAGTTGCTTCTAGTTATGGAGTCCAGTCTTTTCTTCAAAATTTCTTCAATGATCTTCCTTGTATCTCTTCATGTTGCCACCTAGTTGATAATGAAGTTCCTTCTGGTGCTTGAGTCTTGATTTCTATTTTGCTAACTTGATGGATTCTTGAAGCTGGGGAGTGGAGAAGTAGGTGGAAAACAATGGTGCTAGTGGTTCAGGTTCACTAGTTGGTCTTATATGTGATTGACACATACTAGGGACTTGGTCTTGGCTCCAAAATAGCCACCACAACAAAGTTAAAAAGGATAGAAACAACTCTAAGACATAAACAACTAGGTGGACTACTATGATAGATTTTTGGCTAAAAATACATGGTCATGGTCCAGGGGTGTCCAAAATGTCTAGGAAGTGATGTCTGTAGTTCAAGGTTACCAAATGGAGCAATCTTGCTTAAGGGAACATATTCTAATTATTTATTTATAGAATTAAATCTATGTCAAAATACTCAATATCTCACATTTGAAATTTGATTATTTTATAATTGTCAAAACATGAAGTATTGATAGGAGTGTGTTCTAAATATTTTAGGGATTTCAGAGATACCGAATTCACGGAATTTGGATGGCGGAACTACCTCGAAAGAACTCCATGTATGGCTGGGAGTGGCCATGGGGCGATGCCGAGTCTTAGTGCTTGTCTTTCAGATAGTTGGTTGTCCGTCTGTATGTTTTTATTGAATTACGGAAGAAGATATCGGTGGTCTGTGCATGTGTAATTTGGCTCAAAAGAGTGATCGAACCTCTCTTGATGTAAAGGCCGTTGTCCCAAATCCTATCTTCACGTTGCAGTCGTCGAGGACTTTTCGACGGTACGCGGACGTAGCACAGCTCCTCGGTATACTCCGGCAATACACGCGTACAAAATCAGCTATGCAGACAGACTACCACCCCAATGGACCGATCTGTTATTCAGCTAGCTCTATGTACGATGGTACCAAACGCTGGACACTCACGCACTAGCTAGTACCTCAACTCTGAAGAAAATACTTTGGCCAGAGGCTCCTATCGAGGCTTGCACTTTTTCTTCCATTTCTCTTGTAAAGATTACACGGGGGCTTACACATGTATATATAGAAGGGTTGTAGCTAACCCTATACGACTAGGAAATCTATTTCCTATACTACTCATATCCATACACGTATCTAGTACGTATCCGACTCAAACGAGTGCTTATTTCCAACAATGAGTAAAAAAAATCTTATTTCCAGATTAGTAATCCCACTTCCACAATACTCCAAAACTGACTAACGAAATAGACTGGGACGGAGTTGGGTTAGTTCCGACTACTAAGTGCTTAATGAGATCGATCGACAACATCTAAAAAAAAATGGATCAACAGGAGGCGAAGCCTTACCAGGACAACGATAATGGCAGGAACGGCGGGCTGGGACACGTGCGGGAGGTGATAGAGAAGTCTTAGGAGAGGCTCCTGAAGTATATGAAGTAGTGAAAGACGTAACGACCGTCGCAGCGGAGAACAATTGGCTTGTCGTCCGTTCTTGGCCGAGCTCCTGGCAGCGGTGATATACAGAGTTACCCACGGAGCGGAAGTCGCCTCGGACGGACGTCGTGGTGGAGGGTCGCGGGCTGCACCATCAAATGATTTTCTTATCAGAACGGATGTCCCCAGTCTATATAAGATGAAACAAAGAATAAGCAGGGCCTTAGTCCCTATGTACATGGCAGAACTGATGGCGGCGTCACGATGACAACGGAACTTCGGCGAAGAAATTCGTTCCGTAGAGGGGCGGAACTTGGGCATGGAGTGGGGGATGAGATGTGGTTAGAGTAGGATGAGGTCCTATGGTTCTTTCATATGGAGCCAGGTGATGGGGTGCTGAACGGAAACGACAATTGTTTCGGCTCCAATCAATAGCGATTTTAAGTGCACTAAAGTGGGGTTTTAATGACCTGAATGAAATTGTGGTTTAGTAGAGAGTAACTTCCGTTTTATGGAGGAGAAGAGATACAAGCATGGCTATTACGTGTACTATGTTCAGTCTGTTGGCTCGAGGTGAAAGAGGACTGCTTGGATGGGTTGGTCGGTTAAACAGACTAGGAAATTAGGCCCAAAAAACAAAACAAAACAAAAATTAAGGAAACGAGATTGAGGTGAGAGAAGATAGGCTGGTTGCTCCTGCTTGGTTAGGCCAGACTGGTTGGAGTGGCCGAGTTGGTTCGATTGATCTGGTCTCACTGTTATTTTCTTCTCTCTACTCATTTTCTATTTCTATAAGGTGTTGCCTCTTTATGTATCAACTAAAAATTCAGAAAACTAGAATAGAACAAAATAGCTATATTAGAGTTCTTCCATAAATGTTTTATAACTCCAACTTAAATTTAAGGATGTCATGTTATCCCCATATCAACATATTTTTATTTTTGAATTTTGAAATTTGAAAATTTCTCTGATAATAACTTAATGTTATTTCTAATTTAGAAAATTTATAAAATGTAAATATCAGTCAATAAACTTTTAGTGGCACCCTATAAGTTTAAAAATTAGTTTTGAAGTCATTATAGCTCATTTTTTATATTTTATATTTTTTTAAATATGAGTGAATACCAATAACAACTTATTGCCATTTGATTAAATCATATCAAATAATTAATATTATTGACCAATAAAATTCCGGAGAGTTACCACTATTGAAAATGTTGTTTCCCAAAGTGTGATTCATTTTCATATCAAAATAATTCATTGGAAAACATTTAGAGATTATGGTTTGCTTAAAGAAAGATAATAATTATTGAATAAAGAAAACTTATTTGAATAATGTTTAGGGTTTATGGAATAGATATATGATGTATTATTAATTCCAACTGCATTGAAAATATGTATTGTTTTCTTTTGTTTCTTGCATCTCATTTTATTTTTGGTGACTTGCTAATCATGAAAACAAAAGTTTCAAATTTTTTGTGATTTTTGCACTTTCCAAATATCAGGGATGTTACAGGGGGAGCCTGAAGAACTGCCAGAGGGGAGCCAGGGGGGCCCAGGCGCTCGCCAGGCGCGGGCCCCTTCTTGGCCACGCCTGGTGGGGCCCTAGAGGCCCCAGGCCCTTCCAACTGCTCCCCTTCGGGGTACATACCCCCTTGACCTAAAAATCCCGGGGGGGCATTTCGTAGAATTTTTTCGCCGCCTCTTCGCGACGAATACGACAGAGAGAAGAAAACACCTTCCTCGTGGGGAGATTCCCCCGAGGAAATTCTCTCCCGTAGGGGGAAATCGTCACCGGCATCGCACCGGTCATCATCATCGTCATTATCATCACCATCATCCCCACCATGCACCTCCGTCCCGTTGTAATAATTAGGGTTCTATATTGTTGTTTTCCACTAGATCTCTCTCCCGTTATGAGATTTATCGGTGCTTGCACTTTATGACCATATTGTTATTCATCCATTTATCACCTATGATCATGTACCTTATGATGTGTTGGGAGTAGATTGTTTAGTTCTTGAGGGCATGGGATAAATCTAGTTGTTAGTAGTCATGCTTCGTTGAGTGATATTTACCGGTTTGATATTTAAGTTATATTGTTATTTCCTTAGTGGTGTTATGTGAATGTCGACTACATATCACTTCACCTTTTAAGGGTCTAGAGGAATGCATTGTGTGTTGGATTGCTTGTGGTGGGTTGCCGGAGTGACAGAAACCTAAACCCAACTTGCAATACTTTACATCAGGGAGTAGTACATACCACGAGTTTATTGCTACAGTTAGATTTATTTCTTAATTACTTTCTGTATTTGTGGACGCTTGCAAGTAGTGTAATCGTAAGTGTGCATTAGTCTTGGATAGGACGGTGCACTAGCATAGGTCTACCCACATAAAGTTTACCAAAACGATAAAGATTAATCAACGGCGTGTGATGAAAATAACTAGATGAAACCTCTCGTGTGTCCTCAGGAATGTTTAGCTTTATAAGAAGTACCACCGACTTGTCCTTTGTGCTAAAAAGTATTCTGCCACTTGCAACAACTATTTACTGTATTTTTTATTTACTTGTTGTCGCTTTGTTACTATTACAAAAACCCTTACACAATTGTTCTCTAGTGTTTACAGTGAAACCTTGCTCAAAACTATTTATCAATACCTTATGCTCCTCGTTGTGTTCGTTACTCTTATTTATCAAAAAAGCTACGATCGATACCTTGCACTTGTGGGTTAACAATATTGTTTTCTGGTTGTCGGGGAGTGTACCGCTATTGGTAAGTGGAATTGGTAATGAAACCTTTTACTTTAAGTGATGTTTTTATTACTATCTGTTTATTTTGCTGAATCATGGAATCCTTTACTGTTGGTTATATGTTTGGGAATGAGTCTGCCACCACTCGTGTCGTATAGAGAAGTTCCCCATCTACTAACATTTTCCCTTTTGAAATACCTATCGGAATTGTTGAACGTGTTATGGATAACCGTTATGCCGGTGACGTAACTGTCCATCCCGATGAGCACTTGCTTTATATTAAAAAATTGTGTGAGTTGTTTAAGATTGCAGGTGTGCCAAGAGATTTAATCATGAGGAAATTATTTTCCATATCACTGAAAGAAAGAGCATGGGAATGGTATAGGTTATTGGATGATTCACATTTGCTGGATTTGAAGGAGCTTACATCTCTCTTTTATTTTAAATTTTATCCTCTTCATGAAATACATCAAGATCGGAATTTTATTTATGATTTTTTGCCTCGTGATGGAGAAAGTACTGCCCAAGCTTGGGGGAGGCTGGAAAAACTAATGCTTAAATGCCCCAATCATAAGCTTCCCAAGGGGATTATTATTAATAATTTTTATGCAAGAATTTCACGTCATGAGTCATGACAAGGACCTTCTTGATGCCTCTTCTAATGGTTCATCACGAACAAGAAGATTGATGCTAAATGGGATCTTATTGAAATAATTCAACGTAATATTGTAGTTTGGGAGATGGGCAAAAGTAAAGAGCTAGGTATAAACTATGAATATAATTTCATTAAGTCCCTTGATGAAACTGAAAGTTTTAACATGCTTAGTGCTAAATATGGGCTCGATTCTCAAGTAATTGTTGAACTTTGCAAAACCTTTGCCTCTCATGTTAGTATTCCTAAAGTAAAGTGGGACAAGTATCATGAACCTTATAACGATAATATTAAAGATAAACAATTCCCTAGTAGTGAAACACTTGTTAACACTGTTGATCATGTTTTACCTGTTGTTCGCTTTGAGAAACCACATTTTCCTATCAGAGTGAAAAAAACACTCTTTTCCCAATGATAATGTGAACAAAAGTTGTAAGAAAGTTATTGAACCTGAAGATCAAATAATTGTGGAACCTACGGTTGCCATGGTTAAAGTTCTTGTTGCTGAAAATATTGATGGTAGTGATATATATTTGTGTGAGTTTGCCTCTAACTTAGTGGAAACTAATAAACAGCATAGACCTGTTGTTGGCACACGTGTTATTTCTGTCAAAATAGGTGATCATAATTATTATGGACTTTGCGATTTCGGATCAAGTTCAAGTGTCATACTGTTTTCTCTCTATCAGGAAGTAATGAATGAAATTACTCCGTGTGAAATTGAAGACATTGATGTTACTATTCGTCTTGCCAACCAAAAGAATATTTCACCACTGGGTATTGTAAGATATGTTGAAGTCCTATGTCGTAAGGTAAAATACCCTGCTATAGGTAGGAGAGGCTATTGTCGTGGGGCCCGTTGTGGATGATCTGGTGAGCATATCGCGAGGGGAACCACACGAAGGGACTTGGTAAGGTGTTGCGTACTCCAAGGCGCTTGCTCCTCATGAACTTCATCCTCGAGCGTGGTAATGAACCGCGAGAAGTAGTGGACACAGCCGGCGCCTCTATACTCGTGGGGGAGGTCCGGCGATTCAATGTGCAAGTGGTCAGCAATGGCACGGGTGTTGCGCACCGATCGAAGGAATAGCGCCTCGAACTGGCGCTACAGCTCACACGCCTGTTGAGTGGGGGTTCGACACTCCTCCTCTTCCTCTACGAGCGAGGAAATCTGTCCCTACAAGGCAAGCAGGTCCGCCTTGTACCCCGCAGCCTCTTTGGCGGCGAGCTCCTTCGCCTCCCTCTCCTCGCAGCGTCTTCGACGGACCCGGCGCAGGTCCTTCTCGAGGTCCTTGACCTTCTTCTCCAGCTCCTTCCTTCGCTGGACGAACTTGGCTTCCATGTCCTTGATCTTCTGGCCAAACTCCCTCAGGAGCTCCTTGCGGATAGCCGCGCGACCGACTTCAACCTCCTTCTGGATACCGGCCTCACGGCCGGCCCTCATCTCGGCGAGCCGGGCGTTACAGTTGTCTATCTTTTGTTGGGTATGGGCTTCCGTCTCCCGGACCTCATCCTCCATGGTCTCGAGGCGTTCCCACTCGAGACTAAGCTTGACCTTAGCAAGGGCTAATTTCTCTTCTCGCTACCAGAGGTCCTTCTCAGCCTCGTCAATTGTCCCCTCTATAGAAGAGAGTCTCTCCTCCCTGTCTTGGTGGGAGCGGGCCCACTCCTCCACCTCTAGAAAATGCTGATTCTTCTCCAGACGCAGCTCCTCTCGGCCATCTTGTGCGCTCGCCAACGCCCGCTTGGCCTCCTCCAGCACCAGGGAGACGTCATGGCGCGCGCGCTCTGCCTCCGCTAGCATCGCTCTCCTCGTAGCCACAGCCGCCTCTTCCCGCACGAGGCTACCCGCGATCGCCTCCCGAAGCTGACCGCCCATAACTTTAAGGCGCTTGTGCTCGGAGGAAAGAGCGGACACCTGGGAGGCCGACCGAGAAATGACGATGTCATTAATTTTTTTCACCAGATCATCGACAAGAACAACCAAGCTAGGGCAGGAGATGGGGTGGCCACGAGCCAACAGCGACCAGTGGTCAATGACGGGCCCCACGAAAAGAGCCTCTCCCGCCTCCAGGTTGGGCGGGACGATGGAGTCTTCCTTCGCGCTGGGGGCTGGAGGGAACATCGGGATAGACTCCCCCGGTATGCTCGGTTGGCCGGGAGACGGTGGCCCGAGGCCTGCGGAAACCTCGACCACCACCTTTTCAACAACCGGCTGCGCCGCCAGGGGCTCGACGACGGGGATAGGGACCTGCTCCAGTGGCCCCGCCGGTTCATCGACAACATGGCCACTGTCAAAGCAACGGAGATCCATTAAGATACGAAAGGAGAAAATGAAGAAGAAACCTCACGACAGAGTCCTTACCCCCCGGTGAAGTGCCACACTCTGGGGCGACGCCGACGGATAGAAGACCCCATGGTGAGAGTTCCTTCAGCGGCGGCACAACTTGAGGTAGAAGGGCCATCGTCGATCCTCAGCCTCTTCCCCATGCGACGCTCGTCTGATGCTTCGCCCGGATCTTCATCGCCTCCCGACCTTGATCGGCGCGAGGGCACAGCGTGGAGGGCACCGACGTCCTCGTCCCCCTCTTCATCAGAGGACATCACCACCATACAGCGCCCCCTTGACAATGAGGCCTCCGACCCGGCGGCTCGAGGCGACGGGGGACTCTCGACACTCTCCTCGACCGAGTCTAGCACGTACGGATTTTCCGCGCGTGACTCCGTCCCCTCAGCCATCGGGCCCCATCTATCGAAGAGAGGCATCAGTGCCACGATCGCGTCCCTCTCCTCTCCTGGAAGGTCGTAAAGGGGAGACAGGACGGGGGGAGTTTGGCCGGCATACCACAGTTTAGCAGCAGCCGAAGCGCGGTACCGAAGGTACAGAAACAAAGGAGGTGGCAGTCGAGCCGCATCAGGTCCTCGACCCCTGAGAACGCCCACATGCGCCTCTCGTGGCCCCTACAAGGGGGCGAGGCGCTGTTCGACGATCTCGGTGATGAGCATCTCGAGAGTAAGGCCTCTGTCGTACAAAGCGTGCATGCGCTCCGTCAGAGGCTGCACGCCGGCCCCGGAGAGCTCCTCCTGCCTACACCCGGGTGTCTCGCAGGCGGAGATGAAGGATACTCTAGAAGGTCGCAGACCTCGCCGGTGTCGACGTACAACCACCTTGCGCGGAAGCCTGGGGCCTCGTCCGGGATGTCAATCTAGGGAAACACGGTCCCTAGGCCGGTCCCGGTGTGAAAGGAAAGGTTGCCGATGCCAGGGTCCGCACGCCCCCCCCCCCCCCCCCCCCCCCGCGCCCCGCGGCTCGAAGAAGCAGCGGAAGAGGGCCATTGAAGGCCTCACTCTAAGGAAAGACTCAAAGTAGAAGGCGGAGGCGGAAAGAATAAGGGAGGAGTTGGGGTGCAAGTGGAGTAGGTGGATTTGGTAATGGTCAAGGACGGAGTGGAAGAAGGTGGAGAAGGGGGAGCCATCCCTGAAAGGATTGATTGATAGAAGATCGGGTACGCCATCTGGGAAAGATCGTCGAGCTCAGCCATACCCACGTGCTGGATGGTCATAAAGAGTTTGTTGCATACAAAACAAAAAATTCCTACGTGAGAGACACCCGAAGGGCCAAGATCTAATCTAGGAGATGTAAGCAACGGGCATAGAGAAAGTCTTAAGGAGAACATACCCTCGAAGACACAAAGCGTTACGAGATTGAATATAGTTGTTGATGTAGTCGAACTCACATCAATATCAAGATCGCGAAGAAGAGCGCTGCAATCCGGCAGCGCTTCCGCACTCGATCACACGTACAGCTCGATGATGACCTCTGTTCCCTCGATCCAGAAGGGCAGCGGAAGTAGAGGATCCACCGGAAACTCCAACAACACGACGACGTGGTGTGGTAGAGAAATTAGACGGCCATGGCTTCGCCAAGCGGATGACCAAGAGGTGGAGCAGCGGCAGGAGGGAGGGAGATATGACACCAAGTTGTGTGGGGATAGGGAGGTCCAACCCCTCTTTATATAGGAGGGGGAGGCAGCCACGAAAGTTTGGTGCCTCCACCTCTCCTCTCATCATGTGGGTGGAGTCTCCACTCAACCCACTCATTCTCTCATCAATTATCACTCAAAATTGAAAGAGTTTTCTTTAATAAATAAATAAAACAATTTCATTTCTTTATTTTAATATTTGTTAATCCTATTAAGAAAAATTAACAGTTAACCCCTTGAAATATTTGTTAATCAAACATTAGCATATACCACCTAGAACTATTTCAGTATTCCCCGAAACAATTCCGGTGACTATTTCAAAATTTCCCGAAACAATTTCGGTGTTATCCAAACTTTTCTCCGATATTCCGTATCCACTCAATCACGTCATCAAACCTTAAGTGTGTCACCCAAAGGTTCGTGAATAATGTAGACATGATCGAGACACCGCTCCGATCAATAGTAAAAAGCGGGACCTGGAGATCCATAATGACTCCTACACATTCAACGATGAATCTAGTGATCGTGTGAACCATAAACGTCGTAACCAATTCCCTTTGTCTCGCGATAGTTTACTTGTCCGAGATTAGATCATTGGTATCAACCATACCTAGTTCGATCTCGTTACCGACAAATACTCTTTTACTCGTTTCGTGATATGACATCCTTGTGACCTAGTCACGTGCTTGCAAGCGGTTTTGATGTGATATCACCGAGAGGGCCTAGAGTATATCTCTCCGTCATTTGGATGGACAAATCCCACTCTTGGTCCATGAGCCTCAACTAATACTTTCTAAATACCCAACGACACCTTTATAGTCACCCTGTTACGGTGTGACGTTTGATGACATCAAAGCACTCTTTCGGTATTAGTGATTGACATTATCTCATGGTCTAAGGAAGTTACTTCGTATGCAAGATAGAAAAATATAAAATAAATGACTTCATCGTATTGTGTT
Source organism: Alopecurus myosuroides (assembly GCA_028641055.1). Classification (NCBI taxonomy): domain Eukaryota; kingdom Viridiplantae; phylum Streptophyta; class Magnoliopsida; order Poales; family Poaceae; genus Alopecurus; species Alopecurus myosuroides. The sequence goes on from CM054057.1 coordinate 165,331,426, forward strand.
ATACTTAATTTGGGTCTATGTTCATCACATCATTCTTCTAATAACATGACCCTGTTATTAACAACATCCAATGTTCATGATCAGGAAACCTTGATCATCTATTAATCACCGAGCTAGTTAAAAGAGAGGCTTTACTAGGAACCATTGTTTGTTTATTAAACACACATGTATCAACGTTTCTGGTTAATATAATTCTAGCATGAGAAATAAACATTTATCATAAACAAGGAATAAGAAAATAACCACTCTATTATTGCCTCTCGGGCATATTCCCGTCAGTCTCCTACTTGCACTAAAGTCAATAATCTAGTCTGTAAGCACTTAACACATATGGCATTCCAGTGTTATACCATGCTTCGCATGTGGTAAACATCATCAAAAGATCTGACATGTCCAGGTCCTATTGTATTTGCATGTTCTTCGCGTCTACACGCATCACTCATTCTCTAATGAGATGGCTTCGTATATATTTGGTCAACCAGTGAGAGCTTAATTTATCAGATTAAACTAATGTTACTAACATTGTGAAAATGTAGCTTCATACCGTCAGCATTCTTGGAAATTCACCAAGTTCAATAAAGAACTCCTTGACACAAAATACTCCTATTATTTATTGTCAACACAACGATATACTTAGCCTTTGTTGTAGTATCCATCACAATACTTTAATTTTGAAACTCATTCAAATCCAGCTTTGTGCCACCCTTCATCACATATTTTAATTGAGATAAAATTATTTGAATAGATGACAAGACTATTAGTGCAACATATTACAATGAATATTTTTTCATTACTACATAGGAAAACATATCCTTAGCATTTATAAAATGGCATAAGGATCTCTCCCACAATTGTCTAATCATCATATGAATTATCCTACTATATCATTCTATAGAACATGACTCATCTGGTTGTGTACATAGCATGGAACACTTGACTTAGAAATCTCAATTTCAATTATGCTCATCATGTGTCAAAACACATGAATATTGCTCAATTGTTTTCCATGTGGCAAGAACTCCTTCTTGTCATTTCGATACTGATTTACTTCAATACTTCGTCTATGTAATTTGGCTCAACCATATCAGGCGCTTCAATCCATCTCTTATAGATATTGATGCCCAATATCTCCTAAGCCTTTCATCAATATGAAAATCTTAACCGTGTTAATTTAAAATACATATTTTCCAACAACTATATGTCTTCTACATAAAGCATTAGAAATATGTCTTAGCGCTCCCACTTAATTTCTTGTAATTCTACAAGCATCTTTACCGTTCATGATGGAATCAAACTCTTTTGATAACTTCATTAAAGTAAAGATTACAACTTCGTTATGATCACTTCAACCATTGAAGTTTGCATACCTTTCTGGCAACCTTTTGAATTTTACAAAAATCTCAGACTGTGTTACACATCCTCGATCAAACTTGCTAGAGAGGAGAGTTGGTTTTGTTATTCAACTACCATATCATAATATATAACTTTTGCTAGAACTATCCACAAAGACTAAAGCATCACTACGGAAGGTCAAAATCTTGTAGTAGTCAACTCTTTGAACTTCGTCGAAAACATCTTTTCGACAAGCACAACTTTCAAAGGATGTAAATATCCATGTCTTTGTTGCTATATAGACCCGTTTGATATCGTTAGGCATCATGCCTATCGAAAGGACTACCAAGTCACATACTTGATATTGATATAGGGATACTATCGCGGATATAATGACTCATAGACAATTTTACGAAGTCAGGGCCCATCATTTGCTTCCTTTATAAGTTACATGTCCTTTGTTGTCAAAACAACACTTCACTCTCAAACCACATGTTGGTCTAAGTACAAAGTTTTAGGACGTTTGTGGTTCAGTTCGCAAACTCATTCGAAGTATCTACAACACATCTAGTGTCTTCTACTTAGTTAAAATAGGAAATCCTAGAACAACTTCCCGTGTTGCGCTACTCTTGACATGATAACGAAGATTCTCTAATCTCGTTGAGTTTGTACTGTCCTCCCACTCACTTGTTTCGCAAGAACTACTTTGTCGATAAATGAACCCTTTCTGACAAACAACATTTGTCTTTGGTTTGGTGATAGGAGAAATACCCAATGGATTCTTTGGGATAACCTTATAAACATATATTTATCCTATTTTGGTTGTAAACATTTTACACATGCTATGCATACCAAAATTTTATGAAAAATACAATTCGGGTCACTACCCAAGCCATAGCTTATATGGTGTCAATTTCAATGGATCATGATGGCGCTCCTTTCAGTGTAAAAGCGGTTGTGTAATGGTATTTTTATTTATCTTACCATGTCCAACAAGGTTTGATTTTGTCTCTCAAATACTCCAAACTAATGTGGGGTATTCGAGTAGTATAAGTTGTAGAACAATTCTGCAACTCCTCAGATGTTTTTGCTGAACTTGTAACTCAAACTTTATCCTTTATGACCCAATCATAAATACTTGATTATCTTGTTACAATTATTTTTACTTCATACTAACAATAGTTTGAACCAATTCAAAAATATAAACTTCGTTCTCTTTAAATAGATATACTCATATATCTACTTAAATCATCGACGAAATTGTATGAAGGAAAAAATTAATACACCACACACGACTACACATAATGGACTATATACATCAATATGTATAATCTCCACTAAATTAGTCGTCCATTCTACTTTGGCCTATGAACAGAATTTTAGTCATCTTTTGGAAGAGGTCTCACAAGTGTCAATTTATTCAAAAATAAAACGACTCCGGAAGTCCATTAACATGGAGTTCCTCTCATGTTTTCCTTTCCGATATGAACTAAAATGGTGGTGTCACAATTTAAGTGAAATTCTTTTACGTCTTGCAACGTTTAGCATTTAGTCTTATAGATGTTTACTTTACCAACACGATTTATATTAACGCATCCATCAATTATGGAATATGGTCATAGTTTGAACAATCTTATTTGTTCTCACAAAAGACCAGAACAAAATAACAACTTATTAAGTTCTTAAAATAAATCTTGAATGTTTGATCGATACGACAATAAACACAATAACACTTTATTTCTGTTCTTGTTACAATCGATTCCACATATACTACTAGTTCCTTTTAGGCCCATGTATTTCTTCCATTGTGTTGCTTTGTATGACAACTCATACCAACAAATATGGTATCAAAATACCCAAAAACACTTTGTTAACTAGTAATACATCTATAACTTGTATATCAAGCATATACTCCCGCGCTGGACTTTTCCAGTTATCTTCTTTTCTGCCATATACCTTTTTGTAATTCTATTTTCAATATTCCCTTTTCTTTACAGAAGAATCATTCAACATCAAACAATGCTAGTCATACTAGCACATTTTCTTTGGCGTGTTAATCATATACTATCACTCATTGAGTCATACTTTGAGTTTGATTGTTATACTAATATCACCATATTAATAGCATTATTACGGATTCCACTCTTAGCAATCTCCAAGCAAGGTAAATGATTTTACCCATACTTTTAATCCATCCCATCATAACAATTTTGTGATGAAACTACTATAGCTCGAAGGAAGGAATTTAGAGGATAATATTAGCACCCAACTTCTTGGAAGATTCAAACGTCTAGCGTCTTCAATCATTGCATATATTCAAATAATATAAGCATATTGTCATGCTAAATTATGCTAAGTCATGTTGCCACAAATAAGTTTCTAGATATCAATATATCTTTCACTTGATTGTTTTTGAAAATAATTCTTTTCAGTTTCTAAATCAGCTTGATCAACAAAACACTCTTTTGAAGATAAAGTATTATGGAAGCATGCATGACACTGGATTCTAAGTAGGAATAATTTACTCTCTAGATCAATAAATCATTAATCATATGGACTTAGGTAGGTTATAACAAAAATCTACAATAGTAATCAATTTTAAATTTCACTAATACGGTACCAATCTTAATTGGTTTTACTAGATCATAACAATTATATCTCAATTAACAATCTAAGTGTAATGTAGTTTGTGGATTCCAATGAATACTACAATTTATGCAAATTCACTTTGATTGGTTGTTCATGATAAAATAAGTTCAAGTTAATTCAAAATTACTACGTGAACTCCCACTCAAAAACAACATCCCTCTAGTCGTTTTAGTGATTACACAAACCAAAATTCACTACACAAAACCGATCATCACGTGAGATGATGTAGTTGCAAAGGCGAACATCGACATGTTCATCATATCATACATACGACTCATACTTTACCTTTCGATTACGTGTTCCGAGGCCATGTATGTACATGCTAGGCTCACCAAGTAGAACCGTAGTATTGCGTGGGTTCCGATGCCATGTATGTAGATGCTAGGCTCGTCAGCACCCGTTGCATGCGAACATTGAGTCTGTCACACCCGATCATCACGTGGTGTCTCGAAACGACGAATTTTATTAACGGTGCATACTAAGGAAGAACACCTTATTATCTTGATATTAAGTGAGAGGTATCATCTTATAATGCTACAGTCATGATCAAAGCAAAATATGCATAAAAGGATTAACATCAGATGTATGGATAATGTGATATGATATGGTCCTTCTTGCGCTTGATCTCCATCTTGTGCATCACGGTATGATCTCCATCATTCCACCGGCGTGGCACCTCCATATTGATTTCCCATCAAAATTACAACATATCACATGGATCTGATATACAACACGCATGCCATAAATAATAAGACAACCATATGGCGCCCGCCGGTATGTCAATAATTTACAAAAGATATCATCTCATAAATCAAATTTGTAACATTGATCATATCACATCACATGCCCCTGCAAAAACAAGTTATACATCTCTAATTTATTTTTGCATATTTTACGTGGCTTAGGGCTTTCGAGGATAGAACCGTTCATACCTACGAACATGAACCACAACATTAATAAACATATTTTTAACAACCCTTCGTAGATTAGATCTTAACTGTAGTAGGAGAAACGGACACCCCCTCAGCCACAAGTGAGACAGGTCTCGCGTATAGAGTACACGTAAAGTTTGTCTAGGGCAGCTTCATCCTACTATGCCACTAAGATCATAAAATACTCAAGGAGGCAATAACATGATCATCAACACCCACATACACCTATATGTTCTACTCGTACAAATCATCTGTGCATAGATCCGGCTCTGATACCACTAAAGGGTTCATTGCATAAAAAAATCCTACGCGAGAGACACCCGAATGGCCAAGATCTAATCTAGGAGATGTAAGCAACTGGCATAGAGAAAATTTTAAGGATAACATACCCTCGAAGACACAAAACGTTATTAGATCGAATCTCGTTGTTGATGTAGTTGAACTCACATCAATCTCAAGATCGCGAAGAAGAGCGCTGCAATCCGACAGCGCTTCCGCACTCGGTCACACGTACAGCTCGATGACGACCTCCGTTCCCTCGATCCAGCGGGGCAGCAGAAGTAGAGAATCCAACGGAAACTCCAACAATACGATAGCGTGGTGTGGTGGAGAAATTAGACAGCCATGGCTTCGCCAAGCGGATGACCAAGAGGTGGAGTAGCGGGAGGAGGGAGAGAGATATGACACCGAGTTGTGTGGGGAGAGGGAGGTCCAACCCCTCTTTATATAGGAGGGGGAGGCAGCCACGAAATATTGGTGCCTCCACCTCTCCCCTCATCATGTGGGTGTTGTCTCCACTCAAACCACTCATTCTCTCATCAATTCCCACTCAAAATTCCAAGGGTTTTCTTTAATAAATAAATAAAACAATTTCATTTTTTTAATATTAATATTTGTTAATCATAGTAACAAACATTAACACTTACCCCCTTGAACTATTTTTAATCAAACATTACCATATACCACCTTGAACTATTTCAATATTCCCCGAAACAATTCCGGTGAGTATTTCAATATTCCCCGAAACAATTTTGGTGTTGTCCAAACTTTTCTCTGATATTCCGTCTCCACTCAATCGCGTCATCGAACCTTAAGTGTGTCATCCTACAGTTCGTGAATAATGTAGACATGATCGAGATACCTCCCCGATAAATAGTAAACAACGAGGCCTGGAGATCCGTAATGACTCCTACACATTCAACGATGAATCTAGTGATCGTGTGAACCATAAACGTCGTAACCAATTCCCTTTGTCTCGCGATATTTTACTTGTCCGAGATCCGATCATTGGTATCAACCATACCTAGTTCAATCTTGTTACTGACAAGTACTCTTTTACTCGTTCCGTTATATGACATCCTTGTGACCTAGTGATGCGTGTGAACACACGTTCGTTGGGAGACCCCCAAGAGGAAGGTATGAAGAGTGCAGCAGCAAGTTTCAATCAGAAAGAAACCAATATTGAATCGACTAGAAGGAGGAAGGAGTAACTTCAGAAGGTTGAAGAAGCTGAGATGGCAGGGCGCACTACCGGTTCAGCAACAACGTGGAACCTACACAACACAATCAAATCACTTTGTCGCAACAAAGCAGTGAGGTTGTCAATTTCATCGGTTTTGCTGAACACAAAGAGGTTAAACGTATGGTGTGGAAAACAGTAGGAACAGTATGAAGCAGCACGAGGAAAATGGAACGGGTCCACAGTTTACTAGTGGTGTCTCTCCGTGAAAGATAAATAACATGTGTGGTAAACAAACTGCAGCTAGGCAATTGACATAAATGAAGGCTGCACCGTAGTGCATATGCAAGACATAAAGATTACTATGTGATTCATGCGGGCATTACAACAAAATACATAGACCGTCATCCAACTGCATCTATGTCTAATAATCCACCCCCCGAATATCATCCGAACAAATGTTGGGTATTAAGTTGCTAGCAACAGATTATCGCCCTAAGCAAAGTGTGTAATTTAAACAATGTAAACTAGGTAAACACCGTTGTTTTCTCCCTAATGGCAACAACACATCCTCCATCCGTCACGTTTCTGTCACTCGAGCACAGATGAAAAGGAGGCATGAACCTACTATCGAGCATAAATACTCCCTCTTGGAGGTACTAGCATCTACTTGGCCAGAGCATCTACTAATAACGGAGAGCATGCAAGATCATAAATAACATAAGCATGAAGATAACATGATAGATTGATAATCAGAAGACATAGCATTCAACATTCATCAGATCCCAGCAAACACAACATGTAGCATTACATAAAGATGATCTTGATCATGATAGGCAGCTCACAAGATCTAAACAAGAGGTACAAAGTGGAGAGAACAACCATCTAGCTACTGCTATGGACCCGTAGTCCAGGGATGAACTACTCACGCATCACTTTGGAGGATGGCATGGTGGTGTAGACCCCTCCGGTGATGAATTCCCCTCCCGGCAGGGTGTCGAGGAGAGCTCCAGAACCCTCCCGATCTCGGGATGACGATGATGGTGGCCTCGGGTGTTTTTCGGGACAAAGTGGAATATATTTAGGGTTTATGTATTGGGGGGATTAAATAGGCGTAAGGGAAAAGGCGGTGGACGCCTGGGGGCCCCACACCACCCCCTCGCGCGGCCAAGGGGGGCGCCGCCCTATGGTGTGGGCCCCCTGAGGGCCCCCTCCGGGTCTCTTTGGGACTCCGTGGAACCTTCGGGAATTCTAAGACTTTCGGGCTTCAGATTTTCCAATTCCGAGAATATTTCCAGAACAACATTTCTGAAACTAAAAACAACAGAAAGCAGGGAACCGGTGAAAGATCATCGTCCGTTTTGATAATTATATGACAACATCCCTATTGGACTAATGTTTATTTGATATATGAAAATGCCCAGGTCCATCAAGTTTACAAATTCTATGGACTGCAATTTTGGTTGAAATGAAAAGAGCTAGAAGAGATAAAACTGTGAAGCAGTTTTTGTATGGAGCCGAGCCTCCGGTGAAACCACCGGAGCCTCCGTCCTAGCCTCCGGTGCGGGTTCGGTGCAGGGTCCGCCCAAATCGACCTCTGGTGCATATGAGCGGAGGCCATGACGGAGCCTCCAGTGGAGTTCCGGTGGGCAGAGCCTCCGGTGAATCCACCGGAGCCTCCGCCATCTCCACCAGGCCCTACACGGGATTGGCCTCCGGTGCGCATCCGATGGAGGATCCGCCAAAATGGCGCTCTGTTGGATAAGAGCGGAGCCTCCGGTGCGGCTCCGGTGGGCGGAGGTTCCGGTGTTCCCACCGGAGATTCCGCCTTTGTAACATCCCAGGTTTTTGAAAATTTTGAAAAATTCAAAACCATCATGCATACATGTGCATCATAGCATCCCTGTATTTTGATTGCATAAAAGATCTCTTTTAAATTTTCTAAGCACAAAAATCTAGGTATTTTTACCTATTAAAACCATCTTTTGTATTTAAATCAATTTCCTAAAGTAATTATTTTATTTATGGGAAATAATAGTACCAAAATATTCTATTTTCCACAAGTTGTCCAAAACATATTTTTAGGAATTTTTTTGAATTTTTTTGGTGGGGTTTTGGTATGTATTTGACTCTCTTGTCTAAAAAAAAGGAAAAAAAACGCAACGCAGCAGCCCACCTCCCCTCCCTCCCCGCGCGCGCGCCGCACAGAAAGCGGGCCGGCCCAGGAAGGCGCCCAGCCCACTCCCGCACCTTCCCTCTCTGCCATTCGGGCCCCGCCCCTGACGCGATCATGACGTCGCGCTGACGTCACCTCTCGTCGTTCTGGAGACGGACTCCGTCTTCCGCTCGACTCGCCGTCGCCATTGACTCCCTCACGGACACGGTGACGCCAGCGCCTCTCTGCCCCCTCTCCCACGCCTTCGCCCCCTTAAATACCTAGGCGCCTCGATGTCCGCACCTCAAACGCCCCCGCGAAAACCCTTAACCCTAGCCGTGCCTCGAATTCATCCGCCGCCACCGTCGCCATTGGAGAGACCCACGGGAAGCTACGTCGCCGCCGTTCCGAGCCACGGAAGACAGCACCAAGGAGACGACAAGGTTCGCAACGAGGAGAGGAAGCCGCCGCCGTCTTCACCTTCGCCGGAGGAGCACACAGATGTCCCCGCCATCCACGACGTACCACCCCGCCGCCGTCTTCCCCAGCTCCGACGTCACCACTGCCACCCGCCGGTGAGTCCGCCCTCGCAAGGTTTTCTGGCCGTCCGATATGCGTCAACGACCTAGATTAGAAGGCCGCGAGCGAAGCGGTATATTAGATCCTGACCGCCCGAACCCCTTTAGATCCAACGGCCCGCAGCGCCGATCTGCGCGGAAAGCCCCCGACCAATCACAGCGCTTCGTTGATCTCGCCCCGGATCGGTCATATTTTTAGTTAAAACAAAATAAAAACAGAAAATAACAGATTTGGTTTAAAACTTCAAAATATCATAACTTGAGTTCTGTTTATCCAAATTCGATGATCTTGGGCTTTTTGAAATCAGCACAATGTGTAGATTAATCTAGACTATTCAAATTTCAAAATTGATAGTGCACTCACATGTTATTTGTAGATCTATATTAATCACTATTTTGGGTATAACTTTTAATCTATAAATCCTTTTTAGGTGAAATCAATTGCTATGGTTTTGTTTTGATGTCCTCTATCCAGTAAATGCGTTGGAAAATTTATTTATACAACTTTGTAACAGAAACTCTATTAATGTTGATATTTGCCTATAATAAAACCCTAGTAATACTAATAATTACAATTTAATAATTAATTTGTTTTGCATGCATTATAACCATGTTATTAATATCAGAGAACTTCATTACTAGTAATTCTTGCTAGTTGTGAACTTTGTGCATTAATTTGATCATTGCATAGCATGCATACATGTTTTTGTATTGTTATTTTGTTTTCTATGTTATGTTTGTGTTGTATGTTTATGTGTGGCATGTTTTGCTTGCGTTAGATTGTGAAGAGGAGCAAGTCTACCCTTGTTGTTGTTATACTTGCTATGATTGTTCATCCTATTGCCAAGGCAAGTGACACACCATCAAATCTCCCATATTTTATTATGCATTACTAGTGTTTTGAGTAGTATGCATGATAGGGATTTTCTACTAAGTTATTATATGCTATGAAAAATCCCAGGTAGTGTGTAGGCATCCTTTAGACTTGTTATTTTGGAAAAATCACAAGTAGATGCTTAGCCTTGCTACAAAATTGTTTTACTCAATGTTGTGGAAAAATTCTAAGTATAAATATGAATGAACCACCTGGGTGGATTTGGTTGTTTGGTTGATGAGAGTTGAGTGTCGCCCCGAGCGGTGTTCACTTGTGGATTGCCACCCAGGAAACAAAGAGATTACCAAGTCCTCTAAGTTTAGTAGCTTCTCGTGCAACCCTTTGACATATGGGCTCTGTCTTGATCAACTAAGTTGTGAGAGTTCAGCCCATGCTTGACATGAAGATGTAGCAGAATTATAGGTGGAACGGGTCTTGCTGGTTGGGTTGAATTCTTGCTTCTGAAAGATCTCGTCTCAATTCTCTCCTTTGCATGATCCACTCCGGGTGTATAGGATGTTTGGGCTAATTGAAGACAAAGGGTGAAAGTGCACAACCTCTGCAGAGTTAGAAACTATGATCATAGCCGTGTTCCCGAAATGGACGACTTCGAGCAGCTGGACAGGGATGGACAGAAGAATCTCAACACCGTTTTGAAGAAGTAAAATTTGGCTAAGGAAATATTAGTTGTGGTGCTCACGGGTGTGTCCCATGGTGCCAATCTTTGAAAAGAAAACTCTTTTTCAAAAGTGTTAGGGAAAAACTTGCTTTTTGCAAATAGCCTAAGCTCCACCAAGCCAGATATGCATGTAGTTTAGACTTGCCATTTTATATCCACCATAGTGTCATTTGCTAGTACATTGTTTGTACTGAATCTTCTTTGGGGGCTGCATATTCCAACGTGTAGGAAATTCTGAGGATGAAGTTTGATTAAGTGCTTGGACTCGAGTCTACACCCAACATGTAATGCATGTGGCGCATGATTGAAGATGGAGGATCATTGCTATCTTATTTCAGCTGTTTAGAACTCTGAGTTTTGCTAGTCTTTCAAGACTATGCACTTTGTAATAAAGCTATACTTGGCTATTCTAGATCTTTTGCAATAGTTTTGATACTTCTGCAATGATACTTCACATTTTGTTCTGTGGTGCTAGCATTGATCCAGGGACTAGCACTTAACACAGTAGTTCTTACATTATTAAATGTGAGGACGCTACAGCCTTCCCCCACTGGCTCGTTAGGGGCTAGGCCACCGGTGCGCCTCCGGTGGTGGCTCCGCCCAAACCACGTTCTGTTCGATAAGAGCGGAGGCTCCACCAGAGCCTCCGGTGCAGCTCCGGTAGGTGGAGCCTCCACCCAATCCACCAGATCCTCCGCCCCCTTGGCTCAAGCAAGGAACAAATCTGGACCGCATGCCTGCGCACAGGAGAAGACCACCGGAGCCTTCGGTGCATCCAGGACTGCACAACGGCCACTTGTGGGAAGGGGTATAAATCCCCCTTCCTCATAAATGCTAAGCTTTTCCCATTCTCTCTCCTAGCCATTAATGAAAGCTTCACCCACCTAGATCTCCCTCTCCACTCACCCACTCACTCCCAAACTTTGTGGAGAGCTAGAGGAGACCAAGATCCACACTTCCACCAAAGGAATTTCAAATCCATCCACCACAACCTAGTAGATCTAGAATCCTACTTGAGGCCTAGAAACCTTAGTAGATCTTGTGCTTGTAGCTTCCACCTTGTTGCAAGAAGCTATGGATTGCTTGAGATCCTCCATCCATCTTGTGGAGTGACCTCGAGCTCATGTAAAGGTTTGGTCAACGCCTCCAAGTCGACCTCATAGTGGAAACGAGAATCTCCCTCACCGGAGAAGCTCAAGGAGAATAAGGCGTGCACAACCGTGCTATTGAGGAGTGCCTAGGTGTCTCCCCACCTCTCCAACGTAGACGTACTTCTCATTGAGAAGGAACTACGGGAATCATATCCTTGTCTCCTTGTTTACACTTGTGTTTTATCTTGCTACCTTTCGTTTTACTTCTGTTGCGCATATTATCTTGTCCACATAGGTTGCTCACCTAGATGCACATCTAGAGAACCTTATCTTATCTTGCTTAGCCCTACTAAAAGGAAAAAAGAAAAGAAAAATTGGTAGTCAACCTATTCACCCCCCCTCTAGTTGACCATACTGCACTTTCAATTGGTATCAGAGCCTCGGCTCTTACTAAGGGATTAACCGCCCAAGAGTATAATGGTCAATGAAAATGCCCTCGAAAGTTCTAATGCGGAAATCGCCAAAATGGCCGACACTATATCTAACCTACAAGAAACGGTTGGAACCATCCAAACCGAATTGTCCAAGGTTAGCTCTAGTGTTAGTTTAGAGGTTTCTAGCATAAAGAAAATGATGGAGTCCTTGATGGGGAAAACCAAGGAGTCCGAGGAACCACCTCTCACCGCCAATGATGTTAGCTCGGATGAAGAGTCCCTTCCGTACATCGCCGAAATGGAAGCTAACATTGCTTTAGCTAAGGCGAAAGCCAAAGCAAAAGCCGATAAAAAGGCAAAGAGCGGTGGGAGCTCCGAAGGCTCCAAATCTCAATCGGCTAACGGTTCGGGGTCTCACTCTAAAGTTACACCACATCCCAATTATGACACCATCCATCCCATTGCCACAATGCCACACATGGTTAATGTTGAAGTTCCTCCCATGCTTAACACTAATGAATTTTCATCTTGGAAGTTCGATATGGAGTCTCATATTTCAGGATCTTGCACCGCTTTGTGGAGAAGCATCCTCCATGGATTTCACCCTCATGATCCAAGCAACTTGACTCCAAAAGAAGATGTGGAATTTCAACTAAACAAGACCGCTCTTGTCACTATTCAAAAGGCTCTCCCAAGAGAACATCTTGAACACATCCGCGGTTTCAAGACCGCCAAGGAGGCTTGGGATAAACTTGACACCCTGTTCCAAGGCAATGCTAGCATCCAATCATCCAAGTATGATGTTGCTCTTGACAAGTCCGAGAACTTCGTTATGCTTGAAGACGAAAGTCCCGAGGAGCTATATAGAAGAGTGGTCACCCTTGGCAATCAATTAATGGATTTTGGAAAAGAGGAAATCTCCGATGAGTGGATCAAGAGGAAATTTGTCAAGGAAATAACTCCATTTGAGAAGAACCTTGCCACAAGCATTCGAACAAGATCCGACTACAACTCCCTCAACTCCATTGGTGTTCTTAGTGAGTTCATAGCAATATCCCTATCTCACAAGAGTGCGGATGACGCTCTCGCTCGCTCAAGAGGAGGGGGAGAGTCTCCAAACCTCGCCTTGAAGTCTAAGGCGATTGCTAAGATAGAAGAAGTGGATGATGATGATGATGAGGACTATGAAGACACATACAAAGGTGCTCATATGTGCATCGCTCTTGCCATGCATGGTTATTGGAAGAGATGGGAGGCTCACAAGGCCGGTGCTCCTAGACCTTCAAGGAACGAGATCTTTAGGAAGAAAGGGGGGCGGCCAAGGACATGCTACAATTGTGGAAGTGCAAACCACTTCGTCAAGGAGTGTCCCTTTGAGCCAAGAGAAGAAAATGAAGGGAAGCTTGTTCGCAAGGACAAGAACAAAGCTCCACAAAACAAGAACCTCGCTAGAAGAGTCCCAAGGGCTCTATATGTTCAAGAAGGCCCCACATTGGAAACATACTACTCCGGAGATGAAGGAGAAGATGAAGTCGTAGGTGTTGCCCACGTCTCCATAGCTACAACTTCCTCTTCATCGGTCTCTCTATTTGAATCTCCCAATGAGAAGACATCGATCCGACCTACATGTCTCATGGAAAAAGCCACCGCGGGAAGTGCTTCCGGGTCAGGTAGATGGACAGTGGATAGTGGTGCATCCCAACATATGACCGGAAGCTATGACGCAATGAGTAATATTGAACCTCCATTACCTCATCTCAATTGCGTTACTATTGGTGACAAGTACGAGTTTAAGGTATTGGGACGAGGCAAGGTGGCTATCTCAAATGATTTATCAATTGATAATGTTCTCCTTGTTGAGTCCCTTGGCTATAACTTGATGTCCGTTCTTCAACTTGTGAATTGTGGCTTTACCTCGTTCTTTAATAAAGAGAGTGTGATTGTCACTTGGGAAACATCTCTTAAAGTAGCCTTTCTTGGGTTTGTCGAGAACGGCATGTATGTAGTGGACTTCTCTAAAGGAGACACGTGTGCCGCGACATGCCTAATGGCTAAAGTTGATGTGGGGTGGATTTGGCATCGCCGGTTAGCCCACACCAATATGAGAATGTTGCATAACCTCCAAAGTGGCAATCACGTTCTAGGACTAACCAAGGCTAAGTTTGCTAAACATCGTGTGTGTAGCTCTTGTGCCTTTGGGAAGCAACATGGAGAACTTCACCCAACCAAGACAACTATCTCCACCACAAGAATTCTCGAGCTCATTCACTTAGATCTTTTTGGTCCACTATCCTATGATAGCATCGGAGGAAAGAAGTATTGCTTGGTGATTGTGGATGATTATTCAAAATATTATTGGGTGTATTTCTTCAAGAGGAAAAGTGAGACTCAAAAGAGAGTCATCGAGTTCATCACTCTAGTGGAGCGCCAACTCAATGCTACCATATTGGCCATTCGGAGTGTTAATGGCTCGGAGTTCAAGAACTATACCGTTGAGGGTTTTCTTAGTGAAGAAGGCATTGCTCATCAATATTCCACTCCTTATACCCCTCAACAAAATGGTTTCACAGAGAGAAAGAACCGGACTTTGATGGATGCGGCTAGGACTATGATTGCGAAGTTCTCTTCTCCCTATAACTTTTGGGCCGAAGCCGTCTCCACCGCATGTCATGCTACTAACCGGTTATATATTCGCAAGATGTTGAACAAGACTCCCTATGAGATTCTCACGGGCAAGAAACCGGTTGTATCTTACTTCAAGGTCTTCGGTTGCAAGTGCTTCATTCGCAAGAAAGGTAAACGGTTGTCAAAATTTGAGACCAAATCTTATGAGGGTATCTTTGTTTGCTATGCCACAAATGCTCACGCCTATAGAGTCTACAACAAGTCCACCGGACAATTTGAAGAAGTTATAGACGTGGTGTTTCATGAGGATAACGGCTCCCAAGGGGGCGTATAGATCATGGTGTTGTAGGAGATGCAATTCCTCCCATCGTCATAAGAAGAATGGGGATTGGTGAAATAATCCTCATTGAGGGTTACCGGATGACGGAGGGAGAAGGACTATGCCCCACTCAAGTGGAGCCATTGACTACACCCATTGATGATCAAGCTACTCAACAAGATGCACCAAGCCCTCAAGCTAATGATCAAGGTCAAACAAGCAATCAAGGCCAAGCTAATAACCAAGGCCAAGCAACTCATCTTAATCATGATCAAGATTCCATCATTGTTGAGAGTGCTCAACCTAGTGGTGATTCATCACCCATTATTGATCAAGGACGAAATGAAGATGGCCATGTCTCCGATGAAAAAGGTGATTCTCAATCTATATCCAAAGAATCCTTGGAGGAGATGCTAGCACGGAGCAAAGAGAAGGCTAGAGAATCTTGAACGAGCGGGTCACACGGAGGACAAGATTCTTGGGCAAGTTCGTGGGAGAGTGGTCACTAGGAGGCAATTGGTGGATTTTAGCAAGGTTCATGCTTTTGTCTCCTTCATTGATCCCAAGAAGGTCTATGAAGCTCTCGAAGATGAAGATTGGCTTGAAGCCATGCATGATGAACTCAATAACTTCGAGCGCAACAAAGTGTGGAAACTAGTGCCAAGACCCAAGGATTGCAAAAAAAAATATTGGCACCAAATGGGTTTTCAAGAACAAGCAAGACAAAGATGGTATTGTCATTCGCAACAAGGCAAGATTGGTGGCTCATGGTTTTTCCCAAGTCAAAGTTATTGACTTCGGTGAAACCTTTGCCCCCGTAGCTTGTCTTGAATCCATTCACATCTTACTTGCTTATGCATCTCATCATAATTTCAAGTTACAACAAATGGATGTTAAGAGTGCTTTCCTCAATGGTCCTATTAATGAGTTAGTATATGTCAAGCAACCTCCGGGCTTCGAGGATCCCAACCACCCCAGTCATGTCTATAAACTCGATAAGGCGCTCTATGGACTTAAACAAGCTCCACGTGTGTGGTATGAGCGCCTTAAAGAGTTTCTAGTGGATCGTGCGTTTAATATTGGTTTAATCGATCCCACCCTCTTTACCAAGATGGTTGGAGGTGACTTGTTAATATGCCAACTCTATGTGGACGAAATCATTTTGGGGTCTACTAACACCTTGTTCAATGAGGAGTTTTGCAAGCTTATGGCCGATAGGTTTGAGATGTCTATGATGGGAGAGTTGGAGTTCTTGCTTGGCTTTGAAGTGAATCAATATCATGAAGGGACCTTCATCAAACAAGCCAAATACACTCAAGACATGCTCAAGAGATTTAATATGCATGATGCCAAGCGTATGAAGACTCCCATGTCCACAACCACCGACTTGAAACCCAACCCCAACGGTAAAGAGGTAGATCAATGGGTATACCTCGCTCCATGATTGGCTCTTTGCTCTACCTTTGTGCATCTAGACCGGATATCATGTATAGCGTAGGTAAATGTGCAAGGTTTCAAGCCTCTCTGAGGCAAAGTCATTTGGAAGTTGTGAAACGAATCTTTCGATATCTAGTTCATACCCCAAATCTCGGTATTTGGTACCCCAAGGGTTCAAGCTTTCAGCTCATTGGATATTCGGATGCGGATTATGCGGGAGAGAACACGGATAGGAAGTCCACGTCCGGGGGTTGCCAATTCCTTGGCCACTCCTTGGTATGTTGGTCTTCAAAGAAGGAGAATTGCATTGCTCTCTCCACCACCGAGGCTGAGTATATCTCCGCGGAAAGTTGTTGTGCCCAATTGCTTTGGATGAGGCAAACCTTGAAGGATTATGGTATTCATTTTTACAAGGTTCCTCTCCTTTGTGATAATGGAGTGCTATCAAGATCGCCTACAACCCCGTTCTTCACTCCAAGACGAAGCACATTGAGATTCTTCATCACTTCATTCGGGATCATGTTGAGAAAGGTGATATTGATCTCTCATATGTTCCCACCAAGGATCAACTTGTCGATATCTTCACGAAGGCCCTTGATGAACCAAGATTTCGAGCGTTGAGGAATGAACTAAATGTAATCGATTCTTCCAACTTCACTTGAAACCTTGCATATGTACCTTCATTATACGTGCTATTAGGTTTGGATGTAGGCATGGACATAGGGGGGGCGTTACTCAACTCATGAGTATACACTCCTCTTATTATGCGAAAGTCAATTTGTGACTTATTGTGCTTAATTGTGAGTAGTATTTTTGGACCCAAGATATATCTTCGCGGTGCCAAAGTACACACTAAAACATGGTGGCTTCGGCCACTGATGTTTGGTATTTTTGGCTCTTTCACGCGTATCATACTTCTTCCTTGACAACTTGTACAGGTTCAGTCTTCTACTTTTTGTGCTTCTTGCAAACCTCTCCAAGTAATGTCTCTCGTATATCAGTGACTATTTTCCAACCCAAGCTTCCTCTGCCCAAAACATTAGTCCACTCTTAATGCTCTTGTTTTTATAATCTTGGCGCGCGAAAACTTGGCCGGGCGGAGCCTCCGGTGAAACCACCGGAGGCTCCGCTGCCCATGTCCACCGGAACCCACCGGAGGCTCCGCTGGCGCAAATTGCTCAGCGAGCCATATTTTGGTGGGCTATTGGGACAAGGGGAGGAGGCTCCGGTGAAACCACCGGAGGCTCCGCCCGAGGCTGTTTTGCGGGATAAGTTCCAGGGCGAGCGGGGGTCAACGAGATCCAATCTCATTTTCCTACCACTCGCCCTTCCTCTTCTCCCTCTCAACCTCCGCCGCCCCCAAGACCTCCGCCGCCGGATTTGGGTGCTCCACCACCGGGAGCCCTCCTCCTTGCCTTGGACCACCCCGGGCTCTTCTTCCTCCTTCCTTTCCACCATGGATGATGCGGGTATGTGCTCTCTCTCTCATCTAGTTGATGGATGGGGATGGATAGGAGTTTCATGTTCTTACATCTAGATGTGTGTATTTAGAGTTTTGGGAGTAGGAGATATCGAGTACAAACCCTAGCAACCTAGATAGTGTGTATTAGGCTTGAATCGTTACGGTTGTAGGGTAGATTCATATGCCCTAACCCTAGTTATTCAACCCTAACACCATGTATATCTTTGTTCCTTGGATTTGTGTGTTTTTATGAACTTGAGCATTCCCTTTTGTTCATGCTATCCTTGCTATTTCTTTCTTAGATGCTTCCGGTTCCAAAGGCAAGGGGGTTCGTTACAAGAGTACGGGTCGTCGCAAGACTCCTTAGGTTGATGAGATCGAAGAAATCCTAGACAATTCTCAACCCAAGCGCAAGAGGTTCCCGGCTCCCGAGAAGAAATTGCCCAACAGGAACAAGGAGAAGACCGCTTCCAATATGTCTGAGGCGGTATTTCAGAAAGAACGTCACGAGAATCCGTATGTCATTGACTGCGACCGCTTGATGCCTCAGTTCCGGGGTAAGGATGCTCGCTTCCACACTGTTTTCTAGAGCCAAATATATCACGAGATTTTGATGAGGAAGCAAAAGGACAACATTGCCCCTCAACTTGCCATTAACTTTGGGCATTTGGAAAGGAACCCCAATGTCGGGGGCTACCCCCGAGTAGGGGTAAGGCAAGTGGTAAAAGCAAAGATCTGAGTACTGTTGGACGGGTTGGTGGCTACCCGGTACCCTTTACCCGGTAGTCTCTATCCGGTCATAAGTACTAAAGGCCAAGAGAAGATATTAAAGAAGATTGTATTCGTCCGGGTAGCAATCATGTGGTCCGGGTAGATGGGATGCGTTTCTACTCGGGCAAGAAGTCAATGGAGCCGTTCTGACAGGATCCCACGTATCATGTGGCCGTACAGGCGTGCGGTTCAACTTACGGAGCGCGTGATTATCCGTGCTACGGCGTGGCTACAGTGAGGTAGGCGCCTGTCAAGTCCTGTCACTGACAGAGGGGACAGGACATGTCTAGGGGCCTACTCTATGTGACTGACAGGGTGGACAGGTCCCATCTGCCGAACGGCGCGGCGACTTCCCGCACCCGCATCAGCGAGAAGCCGGAGGCGTGCGCTGTCCTGCAGTAGGCGTGTCCCATCAAGTTGTACCTTATAGTCTTTGTTTATTTGGCTGGGCACCAGTATATAAGGTGCCCTGCCCCCTTTTGCGCGAGGGACGTTGCTCCAGATCGCATTTATTACAAGGACCAGCACTAGAGCGAGAGTGAACAGCCGAGTGGCTACTCGGCCAAGAGGCAAACTTGTACTGTGGCTACTCGGAGATTATACATACAGAGAGATAGGCAAGAGTAGGGGTGTTACCTCCACACGAGGGCCCCGAACCTGGGTAGTTCTTGTTGTTTGAAGTGATAGAGATACCTGAGCACGAATACTCGTCGTGCGATCCCTCCCCGGATACCTACAGCGTCCATCGGCCCCAACACTTAAGCCATCCCATGGCATCTGTCTTCTCCACACCACGACAGTTGTCGCCCACCGTGGGGCCAGCAGCGGCGCTGGCTGGGGTTCATATTCGGACGGGACCCGTTTCTGCTTCGGGGGAGCGCGTGGTCTGTGGCCTTGTCCACAGATTAGGCTCCTTCGACTTCGTCACCGACAACGCCGGCGATTTCGGCGGCAGGCCCGTGCCGGCACGCGGCTCGGTGCTTTCCTTCGGCGCGCATCTAGTCTATGTCGCCACCACCGTCATCCGTGAGTTCCTGGAGGAGGTTCTCGTCGCGGAAGATCCTCCTGCTGTACTCGCTGCCCGCGGGAAGCCTTCTGGCTGCTCTGCGGACAGCGTGGAGGTGATGATGACAGGCCCGGCTATCGATGTCGGGAAAGACGCGGCCGCTACCGCGGGAGTCATCGAGGAACCTGTTGGTGCAAGGGTCCACAAGCCCTACGACATGCCCCAGAACATTCCGGGCTACGTGGATGCTTCCACGTCCGCGGCTATACGAGTCGCTCGCGGTGGCGCCACCGAGCGGCTGGGCATGCTGCCTCCCACCGAGCTTGAGCTCATGACCATGAAGGCGCAACTCGAGCAGCAGCGTCAAGCGCTACTCGCGGGGTCCCAGGAGATGGATAAGGTTAAGCTTGAACTTAACCTAGATCAAAACGAGTACAACAGAGCACATGGCTTTACTCCTGTTTCTAGGCTGCCTAGCAAGCTAGGCACTACCCGTCGCAACTTAGGCACTGAGCTGGCTAGAGATGGTAGGGCTGCTAGCCAATCTACTAGTTTGAACACTGCTGGTAGGCCCAAGTATAGCACTCCTGCCAAAACTCTTAGGGCAGCAGAGGCAGTGGCTGCTGAGTTGCCGCATCTCGCTGGCGACGCGCGTGCTAGGCAGCAAGATAGGTTGAATGAGCTAGTGCTAGAGGCTGCCAGGCAGAACGAGGAGTTCCGGAAAGCCAATCCGGGTGCCGGCGCTTCTCAGGTTGTGCACTTGCATGCGGTCAAATCTACGGATCAGGCCTCATCTCCGCTTCCTGGCAATGAGAGGGACCAGAGTGTGAACTCTGGAAAGAACAAACAAATGCAGGTGTATAACCCGGCTGTCGCCGCAAAACAACACGCTGTGCCGCGACAGCCCGGTCAGAAACACAACTCTGCGGGAGCAGGCTATCAAGCCAATAAAGCTCATAGCAAGGGGCAAGGAGGAAATCGTGCAGGGCCATCTCGGCATCAGGCCGCAAACCCAAGAGTGCGGCAGCCAGCGGCTGTGCAGCCGCAAGTAGTTGAGGCAGCAGCCAACCCGCTGGCTCAACCCGGCCCTGTGCCGCAAGATCGCTATGATGATGGGTACTCGGCAATGGGGCTAGCCGGGTACGCTGACCCAAGAGATGTCACTGATCGTTTGGGTGACCGCATGCTGGAGCCCAACGATGCAAGATACAAGCTGGATCGGATCAACCGGTCTGCGCAGCTCGAGAACAAGGGGCCACCTGGCCCAGATTGTTTTGGTCGCCGCATCATGGAGGAGCCCTCCGTGTAACAGTTCCAGCTGGCTAGAGGGACCAAGTGTTATGATGGCAGCACCAAACCGGAAGACTGGCTAAGCGACTATGTCACCGTTGTGCACATTGCAGGCGGCAACAGGAGATGGGCTGTGCGGTATGTTCTGCAGATGCTGGAGGGCCCTGCTCGGATTTGGCTCAACAACCTGCCAAGAGATAGCATCAACTGCTGGCTAGACTTCTCGGAAGCCTTCATCAGCAACTTCACCAGCACGTACAAGAGGCCGAATAGGCCGCAGCAACTGTCTGCTTGCAAGCAGCGAGAAGAGGAGACTGACCGAGAGTACCTTAATCGGTGGAGCACACTGAGGAACACCTATGAGGGTGTGAATGAGTCACAGGCAATCGCCTGGTTTGCGCAAGGCTGCAGGCATGGCAGCATGT
Organism: Alopecurus myosuroides; assembly: GCA_028641055.1. Lineage (NCBI taxonomy): Eukaryota > Viridiplantae > Streptophyta > Magnoliopsida > Poales > Poaceae > Alopecurus > Alopecurus myosuroides. Next base: position 165,352,944 of record CM054057.1, read on the forward strand.
TGTGGCAGAAGCTGCAGAGAGAGATGACGAGTACGCTCGCCGAGACAATCAAGATTGCTGATATGTATGCACTTGGAGACCCTACTCAGTCTCTGCTCGATGCGTTCGAGCCGAGAAGGAAGCACCATGACAGCAGCAGACGCCAAGACTTCCGCAACAATCACAGAGGTGACCGCATTGATACTCGGTATGACCCCGAGGAGGTGAACACTGTGATTCAAGACCCTGCGGCTGCTGGGAGTAGCCAAAGGCAAAAAACTGCTGGATCCCAATACGGGCAGAACCAGAATCAGGGCCAAGGCATCAAGAAGCCGTACAATTCTCCCCAGCAGGGTAGCGGCAACCTGGATCCAAGAGAGACTCAAACTTTTGTCTTTGAGAACATGAAGGTCGGGCCATGCAGCTTCCACTACTCGGCATCCGAATAGGCCAGCCAACCACACTACCCGGCAGTGCAGCTGGTGGGACCGCATCAAGAGTGTAGACCTTGGTCAGCTGCCCCTCCTCCTCCTCTGCCGCCTGCGAATGCCAATGTGCAGCCTATTCGGGCAGCTGCTCCCAGGCCTGCAGTGAATCCGAGAAGGGAGAATGTGAACCAAGTGGCTCAGGGAGCCAATCGCAACTACAACAACGGCAACCGCAACTACAACAACAACAACAACCGCAACTACAACAACAACAACATGAACAACAACAACAACAACAACAACAACAACAACAACAACAACAACGGCAACAATGGTGGTGGAGACCGCAACCAGTATCAGGAGCACCATGAGAGCTACATGATATTCACCATCGAGCCAGACGACAAGCAGTCGCTGCACAGGCGCGCGATGGAGGTAAATTGAGTGATCCCGGCTGTGCCTCACTACCTGCACTGGTGCGACCAAGAGGTCACTTGGTCCAGAGCTGATCATCCCAAGGTGATGCCCAATCTGGGTACCTATGCTCTTGTGGTGGATCCCACTTTCTTGGGAACCCAGAAGAATGTCAGGTTCAGCAAGGTGCTGATCGATAACGGCAGCAGCATCAACATCTTGTACCGGGATACACTGGAAAAGCTTGGCCTCGCCGAGAACATGCTGCTACCCAGCAGGACCACCTTCCATGGAATTGTGCCGGGAGTATCTTGTGCTCCAATCGGCCGTATCTGGGTTGATGTCCTATTCGGCACCAGGGAGAACTGCCGCACCGAGTGCCTGCAGTTTGAAGTAGTTGATCTTCAGAGCCCCTACCATGCTCTACTCGGTAGGCCTGCCTCAGCAAGTTCATGGCCTCAACCCATGTAGCCTACCTGAAGATGAAGATACCTGGTCCCAATGGTGCCATCACCATCTCGGGTGATTACAAGTGTTCCTTGGAATGCGCGTCTGCTAGTTCTCAGCTGGCGAAGTCCATGGTCATTGCTGCCGAGAAGAAAAAGATACACGAGGTGGTTGCTATGGCTCAAGCAGCAGAGGGTGGTGCGCCTGGCATGCCGGGTTCCCAGTACGGAACTGCTTTCCAGGCGTCCCAGGAGACAAAGAAGGTCCAGGCTGATCCTGAGTTCCCAGACCGTGTTGCCATCATTGGCGCCGGGTTGGGAGAGAAATAGGAAAGCGAGCTCATCCACTTCCTCCGTGAGAATCGGGATGTCTTTGCATGGTCCAATGAGGATCTGCCGGGCGTCCCGAGGGAGTTGGTTGAGCACTCGCTACATGTGCGGCATGACACCAAGCCGGTTAAGCAGGTTATGCGCCACTTTGGTGATGAGAGGAGGAAAGCCATCGGTGATCAGATCACCAAGTTGCTGATAAGCGGATTTATCATGGAGGTACTGCATCCGGATTGGCTAGCCAACCCGGTTATGGTTGAGAAGAATAAGTAGGACCCCAAGGCCGATACTACATGGCGCATGTGCATGGACTACACCGACCTGAACAAGGCCTGCCCCAAGGATCCATTCCCGCTACCCCGCATAGATCATGTGATCGATTCCACGGTCGGGTGTGAACTTTTGTCTTTCATTGATGCCTACTCTGGTTTCCATCAAATAGCTATCAACCCGGATGATCAAATAAAAACTGCCTTTATTACCCTGTACGGGGCTTATTGCTATCGTGCCATGTGCTTTGGGTTGCGGAATGCTGGGGCTACCTATCAGAGATGCATGCAGAAATGCTTGCATGATCAAATTGGCAAGAATGTGCAGGTGTACGTAGATGACATTGTCATCAAAACGAATAAAACACATACTCTGCTTACTGATCTTGAGGAAACCTTTGCCAACTTGCGCAAGTACAGGATGAAGTTGAATCCGACTAAATGCACCTTTGGCGTCCCGGCTGGCAAGTTACTCGGCTTCTTGGTATCCAGTTGGGACACTGAAGCCAATCCTTCAAAGATAAAAGCTATAGAGAGCATGTCTTTGTCGAGATCACTGAAGGGTGTGCAGAAGTTCACCGGATGCCTGGCTTCTCTGAGCCGCTTCCTAGGCAGAATGGGCAAGAAGGCTTTGCCTCTTTACCAACTCATGAAGAAGAGTGACAAGTTTGTCTGGACACCAAAAGTTGATGTGGCATTCAAGGAACTGAAGATCATGCTGGGTAGCGCTCCCATCCTGGCAAGCTCGCTACCCAAAGAGCCAATGCTGCTGTATATTGCGGCTACCAACCGGGTAGTGAGTGTGGTGATAGTGGTGGAAAGAGAAGAGGAAGGCAAGACTGTGAAGCGGCCAGTGTCTTATCTCAGTGAGGTGCTATCCAGCTCCAAGAAGAACTACCCGCACTACCATAAGATGACTTACGGCGTGTACCTGGGCGCCAAGAAGCTGAAGCATTATTTCCGAGAGCATCCCATCACAGTGGTGAGCACTGCTCCCATCTCGGAGATCATGGGCAACAAGGAAGCAAGCGGCCGGGTAGCCAAGTGGGCAATCGAGCTAGCCGTGTACACTCCTCTGTACGCGGGAAGAGAAGCGATCAAGTCACAAACTCTGGCAGATTTCTTGGTGGATTGGGCCGAGATGCGGTATGAGCCTCCCTTGCCGGAAACCAACTACTGGAAGATGCATTTTGATGGCTCCAAAGTGAAGGAAGGCCTTGGTGCTGGCGTAGTGCTTACGTCACCCAAGCGAGATCAACTCAAGTATGTGTTGCAGATTCATTTCAAGGCATCTAACAATGTGGCCGAGTATGAGGTCGTGGTACATGGCCTGAAGGTAGCCAAGGAGATTGGGGTGCAGCGCATCGTATTCTATGGCGACTCGGATTTGGTGGTGCAGCAGGTATACGGCGCCTGGGATGCTTTGGATGCCAACATGGCATCATATCGGTTTATGGTGTAAACCATGACTGGCTTCTTTGAAGGGTGTGAGCTCCATCATATACACCGAGTTGAGAATGATGCAGCTGATGAACTGTCCAAGTTGGGGTCTTCTCGGCAGTTTATCCCGGCCGGGATTGCCTTGGAGCATTTGAGAAAGCCATCTATCAAGCCCTCCCCAACTCGGAATCTATCTTCGTTCCTTCTCTGCCAGGAGAGAAAGCTGTTCCAATGGAGATTGATTGGGAGGCTGCAAAAGAGAACCCGGGGACTGTCGTCTCCAACCCGGGGACTGGCACCTGCAACTCGGGGACTGCTCCATTCAACCCGAGGACTGTCGCATTCATCGAGGGGGTCCTTTCCGAGTACTCGGGGACTCGCCTCCAACTCAGAAGAGGTCTTGGTGACTGATCCAATGGAAGTGGACGAACCAGTGTTTCCCACACGGGAGACACCGAGTTGGGCTCTGCCCATATTATCCTTTCTAACGGATGGCACCTTGCCGGGTGACAAAGTAGCGGCCAGGCAGATACAGAGAAGATCCAAGGGCTACACTATCCTCAACAAGGTACTGCATAGAAGGAGTCCTACTGGTGTGCTGCAACGATGCGTCGAGCTAGAAGAAGGAGAAGAAATTCTTGTGGAGATACACCAGGGGGAATGCGGGCATCACGCCTCTTCTAGGGATTTGGTTAACAAGGCTTTCCGGCATGGTTTCTTTTGGCTCACTACCTTGAAGCAAGCTGAAGATATAGTAAGAAAGTGCAACGGCTGCCAGAGATTTGCAAGTAAGATTCATATGCCAGCTTCCGAGTTGAAGACCATTCCCATTACTTGGCCGTTTGCAGTTTGGTGTTTGGATATGGTCGGGCCTTTCAAGCCAGCTAGAGGCAACATGACTCACATCTTGGTCATGGTTGAGAAGTTCACCAAGTGGATTGAGGTCAAGCCTATTCGGAAGTGTGATGGAGTCACAGCTGTGAGTTTCCTGAAGGATGTGATCCTGAGATACGGCTACCGGCACAACATCATCACTGATAATGGCACAAACTTTGCTGAGGGTGCTTTCGCAAGATTTTGCAAAGAGAAGCGGATCCGGCTAGATGTTGCATCTGTTGCGCATCCGGCCTCCAATGGGCAAGTTGAGAGAGCAAATGGCATGGTGATATCTGGCATAAAGCCAAGGCTAATGGAGCCATTACAGCGAACCCCTGGTTGTTGGCTGGACGAGTTGTCGGCGGTGTTGTGGAGTCTAAGGACTACCCCTAACCGATCAACCGGATACACACCATTCTTCCTGGTATATGGAGTTGAGGCCGTGTTGCCCACTTACCTAGAGCATGACTCGCCCCGAGTAACCCTCTACACTGAGGCAGAGGCGAGAGAACCTCGAGAAAATGACGTTGACCTTCTAGAAGAAGCAAGAGAGTTAACTCTGTCACTTTCAGCTATCTATCAGCAAAACTTGAGGCGTTATCACAGCCGGAAAGTGAACCCAAGGGTTTTCCGAGAAGGAGACATGGTACTTAGGCTCGTGCAGCGCACGGCCGGGATGCACAAGCTATCCCCCCGTGGGAAGGGCCTTTCATTGTGAGCAAGGCTCTGCACAATGATGCCTATTACCTGGTTGACGCACAAGCACCCCAGAAGAACAGGCCGGATGGAGCTGGAGAGGAATCTAAGCGCCCCTGGAATGTAGCGCTACTCCGCCGTTTTCATTCATGAGCAGAAAGTTGTATGTATCTCCTCAACCGAGTTAAAATTCTAGTAGGCACTCCGAATTCAAACTCGGGGACTGCCCTTGTCCAAATTTGTTCTGTGTTGTTCTACTATGTTTACCTTTGTCTACTCGGTTGCTTTACTTAGAATTTAATAAGCATATCTAGTAATGTGTTTAAAACCAAAGGCCAACTCTTCGACTCTGCTGCTGTCCGCAACCCGGCTTCATGGCAAGCAAGAGAACAAGCCAAAGGCCAATGAGCACACGAAAAATTGCTAAGGAGAAGAGAGGTGTAGCAACCGAGTAGGGTGTTCTTTTCTGTTTCTATTCTCTCTTTTCGGCTAAGGGGTGGGCAGCGTTACTATGCATTTTTCTAAGTGGCTAAGTATTTGAAACTCAAACTTTGAAATCTTGTGACTCGACTACCAAAAAAGCCACAAGTGGCAGGTAAGAGCTGAGACAAAGAGATCGACCTGGAGTTCCTCAAAGAAATCTTGAAACTCAAACTTTGAAATCTTGAAATCTTGATAGCAGTCTGGAGTGCATCTGCGAGATCGACCTGGAGTTTCTCAAACTCGGTCTTCTCGGCCGCACGCTCCTTCTCTATCTCCACTTCCCGTGTCTGCATTTGCTTTTGTATTTCAGCGGGTGTGAGGCAGTCCAGATGCTGCTCCCGGAACTTCTTGTATTCTTCTGTGGGTAGAAGAGCGTGATCAGAAGAGTAGCCAACAAAGAGAAGACAAATACAGAGAAGAGAGATGATTGTTCACCTTCCAGAGAAGTGATCTTTCTTTGGGCAGAGGCAGCGAAGACCTCGCAATCTTGGTGCCTTTCCACCAGAGCCTTGAGCTCGCCTGCAGAGAAGACAACAATTGAGCAAAAAGCAAATAAAGGGCGTAAGTACAAAACGCATAAAACGAGATGCTAACAACTTACTCTCTATTTCGGAAAGCTTCAGGGTGCGCTCCAGGGCTTGCTCCTCCATAGCGTCCGTGTCTTTCTTCTCGGCCTCCAGGGCTTGGTTCCGCTCCTTGGCTTGGCGGTGGTTCCAGAGAAGCTGGCGGAAGATCTGTGTCCTTTTCTGGACGCTATTCTGCAGAGTAGAAAGGAAAATATGAGTATTGGAAGATTTGGCCCGAGTAAATGTCAACTCGGTTGAGTCTTCACCTACTCGGCCCGAATCTCGGGGACTGGGGGAATGACTAAGAGAAAAAAGAGAAGAAGAGAAGAGAAAAGAAGAAATCAGCAACTCGATGCAAAGAAGAAAGAGACACTTACAACATAGCTTTGCTCGATGTCCTCGGCGTTCTTGCGCATGACGAACAGCTTCCCGGCCAAGATGCAGCAAGGCCTGGCGACCATCATACCAACAGAGCCAATGTCGGCCTTGTTCCAGTCCATTCGATAGTGGTCGAGTTTCCCCAACACGGTACCGTTCCAGGCAGTGTTGTCGAGCACCTTGCTGTCCCAGGCCTTCCCGATGTGGCCTACTCGGTCCAGGATGGCCGCAAGGCCTTCTTCGGGAAGCTCTTCATCGTCTTTGCTGCCGGAAGAAAGTTCTACCACAGCTTCCTTCTTTCCTTTGGATTTGGAGGTTCCCACGGCTTGGCGCGCTTTGAGAGCGACTTGTCGTTTCTCCTCCTTGGACAGCGGGATTTGGTGCTGCTGCGACAGATCTACCCAGTATTCAGGATACTTGCGCTGCACGCTGGCGCCTGTACCAGCACTCGACTTCTCGGCAGGGCCAGAGGTGACCCCGGAGGCAACCAGATTGGCGCTCGGAGTAAGTGTCAGTTGAGTACTCTTGACTGGCTTCTTGGACGGCTCGCCTTGCGGCTTGGAAGGCTGCGGCGCCTGCCCAGCCTGTGAGGCAGTACGTTTCGGCTGCGTCCGGGTTGCCTCAGCTCCAGTCTTGCTGGTCTTCTTAGTAGTTGGCGCGGGAGTTGGCTGAGGAGGTGGTGGCACTTGTTGAACTGGCGGAGATGGTTGCTGAGTTGGTGGAGGAACTGAGGCGCGGGGTGGAGTTGCCTGCTGAGTTGGCGGCACAGGTGGCCGGCTACTCGGTGCAGCGTCCGGCTGCACTTGGTCTTGGCGGGCTGGCTCCACCACAGCGTCTTCTACCCGATGCTCCGCAGCGGGATCGTGCCTTTCGGCGATGTTGTCTTCTACCCGCGGCTCGGCCGCGGGGTCATGATGCTCTGCAGCGTTGTCTTCACCCTGCTGGTCTACAGCAGCCTATGGACGCTCCAGGGCGGCGTCTCCTTGCTGCTGCTCGGCAGCTCGCTCAATGATCTCCTCCGCTGATGCGGATGGGGGAGTTGGCGGTTTCTCGATGTCGGCAGCGTCTTGGGCAGCCTGCTGCGCTTCCGGCTGCTGCTGCTCGGGGGCTTGGTCGGTGTCGTTCCCGGCGCCGTCGTTCTCGGCGCTGAGATCTTGTTCTTCATCAACAGGGGAGGGCGCACGCGTCCTACCCTGCGGCAGTTCCTGGTCTTCCTCTTCATCAGAGAGATTTACGAGGTCTCGGGGCACAGTTATCTTCTTCTTGGGAAGAGTGGCAGCAGTGGCGTCAGCATCGAGAGGTGCGCTGGAAGAAGAAGTAGGATCAGAAAGAAAGCAGAGAAAGGGAGAAGGAAATAGCACAACAGAAAACGGCAATAGATCAAGGGTTAGTCGGAGAACACTTACCCCTTTCTGGTGGGGGCCTTCCTCTTACGGGAAACGACGGCTTTGTTGGCTGGCTGCTTCTTGGTTCTCTTGCCAGGAGGTGCATGTGCATCACTGCCAACCCTCTTCCGAGTAGAGGGAGCAGCCATGGACACAGAAACCGCGTCCACGGGATCCTCCAGCTCGTCCACCTCGGGCTCATCTGCAGAGAAGAGGGGAGAATTGAGAATAAGCAAAAAGAAGGGAAACAAAGCAAACTGCGAGTAAACAGAAAGGTGAACCAAGTCATCTTCGTCGTCTTCGGACCAATCCCGAATAGAGGCATCTGCTCGGTACTTACCAGGTTGATTAGCGTGAGGGATGCACAAGGTGTCCTGAGTGTCGTATGCCTTAGCATCATCCTCAGTCCTGTCATCGTGCCGGTTGGACTCGAAGATCTCACTGTCTTCTTCTCTCTGACGGTCGATGTGATGTGGGTACAAGTAAGCACTCGGAGTTAGGTTCTCGGATAAGAAGTTCTACTCGGGATAGCGTGCAAACACTAAGCACATAAAGCTAAGAGGTTCTACTCGGGATAGCGTGCAAACACTAAGCACATAAAGCTAAGTGATTCTACTCGGGATAGCAGGCAAATACAAAGCATATAAATCTAAGAGGAGTCCTACTCGGTGTCAAGTACAAATTATGAAGGTGCAGAGAAGAGCACTAACCTGAGGGGTCTTCTTGGTGCGGCTATACGGCATGAAGCCGTATGCCCAAGTATCAGAGAGCGAGGTCTGCATGATAGACCTGGCCCAGATGGCCACCTCAGCCTTGCTGAGCTCAAAGGTTGTTGTCCTGGTGCAGTCCCGAGGACCTCCCATGTAGCACATCTTGTGTGCTCGCTCCTGGAGCGGGAGTACTCGGCGGGAGATCCAGCAGGCGATCGGGTCGTCCTGGAGGAGCTCTTCCGAGATCAGCTCGGTTAAGCGCCTCTCGACCTGGAGGATGTCTGGGACGGTCTTCTTTGGATCGTAGCCCCAGTGCTGCACGGTGGGCAGCGTGTTCTTGAACTTTGGGAGCCCTATCCGGTCTTCGATGGGCTTCCCCTTCTCGGCGACAACATTCTTCACGTAGAGGAAGCCGCGCTGCCACTTGCGCACGGTTTCCAATCCGAGCACCCGCGGGTGGTGCCCGGTCTTGCGCTGCAACATCATTGCGCTACCCGTCTGGGTCATCGCGCGAGGGGCGTCAGTGTTACCTGGATCGGGAACACTCTGTTTGTGAAGGAAAAAGTATCTTGCCCATGTGTGGACAGTTGGGTAGACACCCAGGAAGTCCTCACACACGGTGGCGTGTATGGAGAGCATGACGATGGCGTTTGGGGGAAGATGGTGTGGCTGGAGGCCAAAGTGGTTGAGGAAATCGGAGAGGAATTTTGAGATGGGAAGGCCGTCGCGTTTGAAGTGAGAAAGGAAGACAACATACTCATCCTTCTCAGGTGCCGGGACGAGCTCGGTGCCAGGATGCCGGCAAACCACGCCGGGAGGAACCCAGCGGGTGTTCACCAGCCATTGGCAGTCCTCGGCGGTGACGTCCGAGCCCTCCCAGCCGGCTCGGGCGGCAGCCGCCTCGTCTCCGTGCAGAGCCATGGAAGGGGAGTTGCTGGTGGAGAGGAAAAGCTTGTCGGAGTTGGAGGCGAGGATGACAGCGATGGCGCGCCGAGATGCTTGCTCTCAGATCTCACGGTGGCAGCGCAGTGAGTGCTTGCGGTGGCGCTGGGCTCAACGGCAGTGACAGAGAAGTTGGGAGTGCGATATTGGAAATGCAGAGGAAAGAGAAGAAGTGGGCGGCGCGGGGGTATTTATCTCTCCCTGCGCGTTGCAGTTACTACGGGATCAATCGTGGGCATTGATCATGCGGCGTGGGTGAAGGATCGAGAGGTTAACTAGAGGGGGGGTGAATAGGTTAACTACAAATTTTAACTTCTTTTTCAAGTTAACAAGGCAAAGCTCAAATATAGATTATCTAGAGTATGCGACTAGATGAACAATCCTATATGTTGAGCAATTACGACTAGCACAAGGTGAGCAATATGACTAAGCTAGTAGTAACAAGTAAAGGTAAGTTGAGGAATAACCGAACATAATGACGCGGAGATTTATCCCGAAGTTCACTTCCCAATGGAAGCTAATCTCCGTTGGAGCGGTGCGGTGCCACCAAAGTGGAACACCGAGTAGGCCTCAAATGCCACACCGTATCTCCTTCGAGATCTTCCACCGATGTGGATAGACTCGAATCACTATGTTGCCGTTGAGGTTCACAACTAGAACCTTTACAAGGATGAGGCACACTCCACAAGATTGGAGGGTCCTCACCAAATCCCAAGAGCCGCCAAGACTCCGAGAAGCAAGATCCACGGGCACAAAAGCACCGGGGATATCAACAAGGCTCCGAGCTCCGATGAACTAAGAGCAACAAGATTCCTAGCTCCAATGAACTAAGAATGACAAGATCCCTATGGGATGAGTGGGTGGATTTCTAATCGGCTCGGTGGAGTTGTAGATCGGGGGTGTCTCCTTCAAATCCCAAAGTATCACTAGCTTTGGTTGGGGATTTGTGGAGATCTTGTTCTTGAGCTTGAGCTTGGTCAATCAATGGTGGTGAGAGAGAGTGTGAGTGGGATTGACAAAGAGCAAAGGTAGGTGAAGACCCCGTATTTATACTTGTGTCGAAATATGGCCGTTTTAGGGGGTTTTCCCCTTTCCTGCGTCCCACCCCGGCCTAGGGGCCGGCCTGGCCGGCCTGGGAACAGCCAGGGCCGGGCCAGACCCCACCCCGGCCTGGGGGCCGGCCTGGGGCCGGCGTGGGCGCCAGGGGGAGGCCGGCGTGGGCAGCCAGCCCGGCCTGGGGCCGGCGTGGACCAGGGGGGAGGCCGGACCCCCACCCGGGCGCCCCAGCCTGGAGGCCGGCCTGGGGCCGGCGTGGGCAGACGGGCGAGGCCGGCCCCCCACCCGAACTGCCCGGCCTGGGAGCCAGCCTGGGGCCGGCGTGGGGCTGGCCAGGGGCGCTGCCAGCCCGGCCTGGAGGCCGGCCACCCCCCTTTTCTTCTTCTTTTATCCTTTCTCTTCGCCGTCTCTTTTCTCTTCTTCCTTGTCTCTTCCCGTAACATTTTCTCACACATTGCTGAACTTTGTAAGACATTTACGGGTCGATATTTTCTGAGTACACTTAGCAAAGCACATTAGTCCATCTATATGTTGTGATCAAACACTCAAAACAGGATTTAGAACCTATGTTCTTTCAATCTCCCCCTTTTTGATGTTTGATGACAACATACGGATTTGCATAATAGATAATTTTGCATGGCTATTTGTGAGAGAAATAACATATATTCGTACTCCCCCTATTTGTGTGCCCATAACAATTGACATGTATATTTGATAATCATGGTGATGATGAGACTATAACATATTTATGTGAAGTGCAAGAAATTAGTTCGACCATGATTTTTACCATTGAAGATACACATGTATGAATAATAATGTTTACTAATTGCAAGATCTTACCATAGCATTCTTCTTATGAATAATAACTTCCCTCAATATGGCTTCAACACATTCAATATAGTGAGTGGAGAAATAACTTGATAATCTTGCTATGATCTTCAATAACCATTGTCACACACATAATAGAGAGTACGATAGATAATTAAGGACATAGTCTTACAATAACACCAAGGTTCACAAACCACACAAATAGCACAAATAGTTTCAACTAAAAAGCAAATCACGAAGATAAGACGCAAATGAATGCATGTGATGCAATGCTATGCGTGAGTGTTTCTCCCCCTTGGCATCATACACCAAAAAGGGAGAAAAATGCAATGCGATCACTCGTCGCCCATCTCGTCCTCATCTTCATCCTCATGGAAGTCCTCTGGGGGAACCTGACTCGAGCTAGCCTCAGCGGTGGTGTATGGCCCCGCAAAAGAGCCAAGAGAACTCACATCATCTCCGCACCAATATGTATGCTTAGACTTCCACTTCTCCTCCTCAATCTCGTCGGAGCTGGAAGAACTAAGAGGAATCTTGAGTGCAGTTTGGATGGCGCGCTGACGGCGACTAGATGCTTTCCCTTTGCGATAAGCCTCATAATCTTGATGTTGCTTATCAATGAAGAAACAATTCATCTTCTGAAGAATCTTCTTAAGATTAAATGTCTCAGGAGCAGGAGAAGGTGAAGGAGAGCGGCGAGTAACTGACTCGGTGCGGGTGCGCTTAGGCCTTGGCTCATGAGCAGTCTCAATGGGAGCATCATACATAAGAATGTTCTTCTTTGGAGTCACTTTGTCATAGTTGTTGACGAGACCTTCGGGAATGCGGGTCTCAATAAGACGCTGAATGTAGGAGCCATAGATGGGTACCCTCTTCTCCTTTACCACACTCTGCATCTCATTCCACATATAGTCTAGTACATCCAACTGCTTCTTTGCTTGCATCCGAGACTCAATGTGGAAGAGGAGGTTAATCATCCACTTGCGTACCTCGCCCTTCTCACCATATTTGGCGTTGATGGTGTTGCGAAGAACGGCGTGTACCATGTACCAATGCTCAGAGAAGAACTTGATCTTAGGAATATGCATGGAGCCGGTACCTTCGGGATAGCAATGACGAAGCCCTTCCTTGGCCTTCATAATCTTGGAGGGCTCCCCATGAATGCGGAAATAGAATGTATAGTCAAACCGATATTCGGGGATACCCAAGATAGCACCAAACTCATCCATGGTAGCCTCACACTTGGTGCCACCGCTCATCCATATCAAGGTAGGTGGGAGACGCGTGGGGCCACCAGAGGCGAAGTGAACGGTGGAGTAGAACTCCCTGATCAACTCTGGAGAGAACGGATGAGCCAGTGTGTCACCCATGAGAGGAGTGAGGTTGTGGTAGTCCATGATGGTCATCACTTCAGGCCACTTGTTGCGAGTATACTCAATGTCAAAGAAGCGTTGATCCACATGAGTGTGCTGTAGCTTGCCAAGAATGAATTCATGCATGACTTGATGCATCTTGCAATAAAACCGATTATCCGAGCACGTCCTTTGACCAAACTCATACGGGTTAAATTTCAGCCTAGCTTCCTCAAAATCAGCGGTACTAAGGCCACCCCAGTTCCTGATCACGGGTTCCTTTGGATTGATAGGAAGAGCGGATCTCCGTGAGGGAGTAGAGCCAGCAACCTCTTGGGCAGTCTTCTTGCGAGGGTTGCGAGGACGGAGAGAGCGAGAGGCATCATCTTAGGGAGGAGAGTCACCTGAAATATATGATGCATGGAGATGGAACATGATAATGAGTGCACATGGTCATTTGGTTTATGTGAGAGAAGAAAATGAAACCATGAATCTATGGGACAATGACATGGTAAACGAAATACTAGCCCAATAGTTAGCAAGCAAAAAAAAATTGAGGGGTGTTTGCATATGATCATATCATGTGGATAGAAGTGTTTGATGTGAAACAAAATATGTGGCATTTAAGCATACAAACAACCATGAGAAATGTAAAAATATTTAAGTGATATCATACACATTAGGTCATAATGATAGAACAATTGTATCAAGTAATGGGAAATTTTTTGAATATGTATTCATGGTCATAGTCATGATATCGAGGGCTAGGTGAGCATCAACATGGCATAATCAAGATAATATAGGGAACACGTGATATGAACAAAACATAATAAATCATAGTGGATGAACCCTAGCATTGATAGATTATGAGGAGCATGGAACATCAATCATGGCATATCATACCAAGAGAACAAATCATAGTATATCATAGCGGTATGAACCCTAATATGATGAGATAAAAAACAAAAAAAATCTAGCACATGAACATGAGTACTAGCACACACATGGATGGCATTAACATACACATAACACATAGAATAGCCCATAGAAAAATTACCCGAGTTCGAAGCCATGGTCAACCAAAAAGTACTAGAAAATCAAGTGTCCCGATCTCCTCCAATAAGGGGTGAGTGAGAAATCCGTGTGGAGGAGAGGGAGGAGAAGGCCGAGGGCTTGCGGATCCGTGATTTTGGGCGGTGGGGATGGGCTAGGGAGGTGGGGGGAGGGGGTAGGGAAGAGCTCCTAAGGGCTCTAATGGAGATGGGGGAGGAGGAAGAAGGAGTGTGGGGGCGGTTGGGGTAGGGGAGGGGGTCATGGGTGTGTTTGTGTGCGTGTGGGGTGGGGCAGCGCCCACCCCGGCCTGGGGCCGGTCGGGTGGCCGGCCAGGCCGGCCTGGCGTGCGGGCGAGCAGGGACCCCGGCCTGGGGCCGGGGCGGGGGGAGGCGGGGCCGGCCGCGGGGCCGGCAAGGCGGCCGAAGGCGCCGGCCTGGCCCCCGGCCTGGGGCCGGCTCGGCGGTGGAGGCGAGGCCGGCATGCCGGCCGAAGGCGCCGGCCTGACCCCCGGCCTGGGGCCGGCTCGGCGGCGGCAGGGGCCGGCCTGGGGACTTGGGCGCATTTTTTTTTTTTGGCAAGTTTGATTGGGCTATTTTTTTTGTTTTGCTGTTGGGGAGGGCTAGTGTGTGTGTGTTTTTTTTTTGTTTTTTTTTTTTACTAAAAATCACACGATTAACCTACCCAACTTATCAACCCACAACACATAAACAAATGAACAATATTGCAATTCAAGAAATTTTCATGAAATATAATCTAACAACATTTTCTTGAGTTTGTTTCGTAGAGCAATTTTATTTGACCATGTGCACGGATGATATGAGAATGATGACATGCATAATATGTTTTCATTTGTATCCAATGGGGAGAAAAAAAATGAGAAAACGAAATGAGCAACATTGGATACTAATGAAATATGAAATCAAATAGAGAAGCCACCATGTATGAGTATGTTCGATATGACACCGCGAAGATATATCTTGGGTGCATTGTCGAGACTCATCATTTAAGCACATGATGTCATTAAAAATGATCATTTTAGGCATGATTTGTTTATTTATGCATAATAGAGGTAGTGTTGGCTCATTGATTGAGCTACACTCCCCCTATGTCTATGCGTGCATCTAAATCCAAATAAGAGTCTAGTAGGGGTGTGTATGCGAGATTTCCAATCAACTAAAATTGCTTGCACATATGATGTTGAGCCCACTCCTCAATTCCTTGAATCTCTTCACATCTAGAGGCTTGGTAAGGATGTCGGCAAGTTGATCTTCAGTGTTGACATAAGAGAGTGAGATATCACCATTGGCCACATGATCCCGAATAAAATGATACCGAATCTCAATATGCTTGGTCTTGCCATGAAGTACCGGATTGTGACCAATTTTAATGGCACTCTCATTATCACATAAAAGAGGCATTGTCTTAATCTTAATTCCAAAATCCTTAAGACATTGCCTCATCCATAAGAGTTGAGAACAACAACTTGCGGCGGAGATATACTCCGCTTCCGTGGAGGAGGTGGCAATACAATTTTGCTTCTTGGAAGACCAACACACGAGAGACCTACCAAGAAATTGGCAAGCACCCGAGGTTGATTTTCTATCCACCTTGTCACCTCCCCAATCCGCATCCGAGTATCCCACAAGATCAAAAGTTGTGTTTGATGGATACCAAAGACCATGAGTTGGAGTGTCAACCAAGTACCTAAGAATCCTCTTGACCGCAATCATATGGCTTTCCTTGGGGTTAGATTGAAATCTTGCACACAAACCCACACTAAACATAATATCCGGTCTAGATGCACAAAGGTAAAGCAAAGATCCAATGATGGATCTATAAAGTTTGGGGTCTACCGGTATACCTTCATGATCCAAAGAGAGATTTGTGGTAGTTGGCATTGGATAAGGTAATGGTTTGGCATTAATCATATCGAATTTCTTGAGCATGTCTTGAATATATTTGGCTTGACAAATAAAAGTCCCTTCATGATATTGCTTGATCTCAAAACCTAGAAAGAATTTTAATTCTCCCATCATAGACATCTCAAATTCACTTGTCATTAGTTTGGCAAATTGATCTACAAAACTCACGTTAGAGGATCCAAAATATAATATCATCAACATATACTTGGCATACAAAGAAATGTCCATCTACACTTTTGGTAAAGAGTGTGGGATCAATTACCCCAAGCACGAAACCACGATCTACTAAGAACTCCTTTAAGTGATCATACCAAGCACGTGGGGCTTGTTTGAGGCCATATAAAGCCTTATGGAGGAAGTAGACATGGTTAGGATACTTGGGATCCTCGAATCCCGGAGGTTGTTTAACATATACCATTTCATTTAAAGGTCCATTTAGAAAGGCACTTTTAACATCCATTTGATGCAAGATGAAGTTATGACTAGTGGCAAATGCAAGTAATATACGAATGGATTCAAGCCTAGCTACGGGAGCGAAAGTTTCACCGTAGTCAAGTCCTTCGACTTGAGAGTAGCCTTGAGCAACCAATCGTGCTTTGTTGCGAATCACTTGCCCATGAGAATCTTGCTTATTCTTGAACACCCATTTAGTTCCAATGATATTGTGATCCTTGGGTCTTTCCACTAGAGACCATACTTTGTTTCTTTCAAAATTATGGAGCTCTTCATGCATAGCTTGAACCCAATCTTCATCTTCAAGAGCATCATATACTTTGATGGGTTCAACATGAGAGACATATGAATGAATACCACAAAACTTGAGTACTTGTCCACGAGTGGAGACACTTCTTCCCAAGCCACCAATGATATTCTTTTGATATAGTGACTTTTGTTGCAATCTTGATGCTTGACGAGACATAATACGAACTAGAGCATCATCGGGATGTTCATTTGGTGGAACATCTTCATCATTTCCTTCATCAAGACCATTGTCCACCCTTATTGGAGTTCTTGGTGAAGTATCACCAAGACCACTTCCACCATTATCATTGGGTGGATCTTGATCACTTTCTTGATGGGAGATATCCACATTAAGATCTTCTTCTTGTTCTTGGTTTACCATTTGATTGGTGGTTGATGTAGAGGGCTCCACTTGCGTAGAGCTAGTTCCATCCTCATTTGCCACAAGGTGTCCCTCAATGGGTATAAGTGGACCTACACCCATTCTTCCTATGGCTATGGAGGATGGTTCATCACCTACATCATCACAATCAATTTGCTCCACTTGGGAGCCATTATCCTCATGAAATTCCACATTCATAGATTCTTCAACACACCCGGTGGATATGTTGTAGACTCTATAAGTGTGGGAGTTCGTGGCATAACCAACAAAAATACCTTCAAATGTTCTAGCATCAAATTTAGACAATCTAGTTCCTTTTATGTATACTTGGCATTTGCACCCAAAAACTCGAAGATATGAGAGGTTGGGTTTGTTACCGGTTAGAAGCTCATATGGAGTCATGCCAATCATCGGACGAAGGAAGAGTCGGTTAGATAGATGACAAGCGGTGTTGATAGCTTCGGCCCAAAAGTTATATGGGGATTTGAACTCGGCCATCATAGTTCTTGCCATATCAATAAGTGTGCGATTCTTCCTCTCCGCAACACCATTTTGTTGAGGGGTGTACGCGGCGGAATATTGATGTCTTATCCCCTCATTACCCAAGAATTCATCCATGGTGTAGTTCTTGAACTCGGAACCATTGTCACTCCTAATGGATAAGATCTTGGTGTCATATTGGCGTTGCACTTCGGTAGCCCAAGTAATGAATCTTTCTTGAGTTTCACTCTTCTTCTTGATATAGAAAACCCAAGTGTATCTTGTATAATCATCAACAATAACCAAACAATACTTCTTGCCACCAAGACTATCATATGTGGGAGGACCAAATAGGTCCATGTGAATGCGCTCAAAAGGTCTTGTTGTGGCGATGATAGATGATTTAGGATGATTCTTCTCATGCATCTTTCCGGCAATACAAGAGCTACAAGGACGATCTTTGGAAAAATTCACACTTGTTAGTCCTACCACGTGCTCACCCTTCACAAGAGTTTGTAGATTTCTCATACCGACATGGCCTAGGCGACGATGCCAAAGCCACCCCACGTCGGATTTAGCCATTAGACATGTGGCAATATGTGTAGTTTCTTTCGAGAAATCCACTACATACATACCGTTTTCCACAAATCCAACAAAGGCTACTTTAAGAGAAATAGTGTGAAGGACAAGCACATGGTGACGCCCAAATACACATGTAAAATTGCATTCACAAAGTTGCAAGACGGAAAGAAGATTATAGCCAAGGGACTCAACAAGGAGGACTTTCTCAATGGATGAATCCGGAGAAATGACCACCTTGCCATGTCCCAATACCTTAAGTTGTGAGCGATCACCAATAGTTACATGAGCAAACTTGAGAAGTTGGAGTTTCAAGTCTTCTAATACTTCTTTGCTTCCGGTCATGTGTGCGGAACAACCGCTATCAATCATCCATGATGTTCCACCGGAAATGCAACCCTACAATAAATCAACTTCTTGTCTTAGGTACCCATTTTTGGATGGGTCCTTTTTTGTTAGTCACAAGGGTCTTGGGAACCCAAATAGCATGCTTGTAATCATCACCATATGAGGTGCCTACATACTTTGCATAAACATGACCATTAGTAGATTTTAGAAGCACATAGGATGGGTTATACTTTCCCGCAAAGTTGTTGTGAGAAGTAGTGTTCCTAGAAACAATACTTTTAGCAATAATATCAAACTCATCTTCCTCATTAGCCAACTCCCCCTCCTTCACAAAAACAATAGAGTTAGTGGAGGGAGTTGACTTCTTCTTGTAGGCCACCTCCGATGTGGAACCAAAACCAAGGCCTTCTTTACCAACAACTCTCTTATGATTACTCATAAGATCATGGAGGTTCTTTTGGCCTTGGATGCATGTGGCAAGGCCTTTGTTGAGTTGTGCCTTCAACCTATTGTTCTCCTCAATGAGAGTTGCCTTGACACACAAAGGGTTAGTATCACAAGAGTTTTCATTCACAATTCTAACTCCTTTTAAGGTTTTGAGCTCATTTGAGATAGTACGATGATAAATTTTAAGCTTATCAAAATCCTTAATGAGTTCATTATACCCTTGGTTAGTTGCATCATTTAAACTCATGAATTCCGTTACCTTAGCAAAAGCATGTTGACAATCAAGTTTAACTTTAGCTATGTCAATTGCAAAGGTTTCTTCAATGCTTTCTTTAAGGCAATGTGATTCATCTAGAGCTCTCAAGCTCCTCAATTTTATTAGCATCATCACGAGCAAACTTTTCAAGTAAAATTATTCTCTCCTCATGTTCATCAATGAGGCCATGTGCCTCACTTAATTGATCCATGAGAGAGACAAAGATGGATTTAGTTTCTCCTTCTAGTTTTTCAACAAAGTTTGTCAAGGGGTCTTCCTCGACACAATTTAGTAGTGAAGGAATAGAGGAGTTAGCAAGTTTAAGTGTAGGAGTCACCTTTGGGGGTATACCCTTGGCCATGAAGCACTTGTGAATCGAGGGGCCCTTATTGTCATTTGGGTTGGAGAAGAGAGAGCTTAAGTTAGGAGGTATGACGCCCCTAGCCATGGCCGCCATACCTACTTGTTCGCCTTCACCATCACTCTCTTCACCACCGGATGTGTACTCGACTTCTTTAGCAATCATTGCCCTAGGAGGGCCTCTCTTGATGAAGTTCTTGGACTTGGGAATGAAGGTGGATTTCTTGATAAGTCTTCCTCCATTCTCAATTCTACTCTTGAAGGGACACTCGGCAACGAAGTGCTCGGAATCTCCACAATTGAAGCAAGTTCTTGCTTTCTTCGTGCTCGAGGATTCCTTTCCTTTGTTCTTGGTGGCATTGGATCTAAAGTCTCCTTTCTTCCACCACTTGTGTTGAGCAAGAGCCAAGCATTCTTCATGTGATGTCCTCATTTCTTTCTCGGAGACCTCATGCGTAGAGCCACCATCATCACTCGAGTCATTATCTTCATGGGGAATGACCTTGGCCTTCAAGGCAAGAGATGCTTTCTTTGCTCCGTTCACACGAGCCATGACATCATCGGAGGTTTGTTTTATGACCTTGAGTGTGATAAAAAGACCTAGGACATCATTGGGGGATAGGTCCAAATAGTCGGCCCTTGCTTGTACATTCATCACCATGTTTTCATTGTATGGCATCAAGGTGAGTAGAAATTTCTCCTTGACCCAATTCTCCGTACAATCCGTGAATCCACTATCTCTCATATCATTTACAAGAGCCTTGAGTCTTCTAAACATGTCTTCTATGTTCTCTCCATCGCCCAAATGAAAGTGTTCAACTTTTCTTTGAATGATTGACCTCTTGGACCTTTGGAGGTTGACATTGCCGTCAAACATATCAACAAGACCATCATAAGCTTTCTTTGCACTAGTGAAGGACCGGATGTGCTCAACTCCTTCCTTTTCCATTGCCCTCTCCAACATGTGCAAAGCATGAGCGTTGAGTTGCTCATCTATGATGTCACTTGAGCTTAGATTTGCGGGGTCCTTTGGCTCATACCCTTTTTCAACAATTCTCCATATTTGCATTGAAGAGCTGCACATGTAAGACTTCATGGAATCTTTCCAATTAGTAAAACGATGCCGATCCACCAAAGGAGGTGGACCAAGATTAGAAACATGCGGATGTTGAACATTAGGAGCATTGTTGTATGCATAGCCAAAAGAATTGCCACCACTACCATTTGATGGTGCACTATTATTTAAAGGTGAAGTTGTATCACTTCCTTCTTTAGTTGGCAAGGGGTTTCCATGTTCATCTAAGATAATCTTTTCACTAGGTTGCTTAGATGGAGATGTCAATTCTTTTATTATTCCCTCCATCTTCTTCTCGGAAGATTCAATCATAGCTTGGATTAGCTTTTGAATCCCATCCATGGTGACGGGATCATCGGCCATCCTCACCTCCTCTTTAGGCGGTAAAGCCTTTTATAAAGAGACGAGGCTCTGATACCAATTGAAGGATCGAGAGGTTAACTAAAGGGGGGGTGAATAGGTTAACTACAAATTTTAACTTCTTTTTCAAGTTAACAAGGCAAAGCTCAAATATAGATTATCTAGAGTATGCGACTAGATGAACAATCCTATATGTTGAGCAATTACGACTAGCACAAGGTGAGCAATATGACTAAGCTAGTAGTAACAAGTAAAGGTAAGTTGAGGAATAACCGAACATAATGACGCGAAGATTTATCCCGAAGTTCACTTCCCAATGGAAGCTAATCTCCGTTGGAGCGGTGCGGTGCCACCAAAGTGGAACACCGAGTAGGCCTCAAATGCCACACCGTATCTCCTTCGAGATCTTCCACCGATGTGGATAGACTCGAATCACTATGTTGCCGTTGAGGTTGAAAACTAGAACCTTTATAAGGATGAGGCACACTCCACAAGATTGGAGGGTCCTCACCAAATCCCAAGAGCCGCCAAGACTCCGAGAAGCAAGATCCACGGGCACAAAAGCACCGGGGATATCAACAAGGCTCCGAGCTCCGATGAACTAAGAGCAACAAGATTCCTAGCTCCAATGAACTAAGAATGACAAGATCCCTATGGGATGAGTGGGTGGATTTCTAATCGGCTCGGTGGAGTTGTAGATCGGGGGTGTCTCCTTCAAATCCCAAAGTATCACTAGCTTTGGTTGGGGATTTGTGGAGATCTTGTTCTTGAGCTTGAGCTTGGTCAATCAATGGTGGTGAGAGAGAGTGTGAGTGGGATTGACAAAGAGCAAAGGTAGGTGAAGACCCCGTATTTATACTCGTGTCGAAATATGGCCGTTTTAGGGGGTTTTCCCCTTTCCTGCGTCCCACCCCGGCCTAGGGGCCGGCCTGGCCGGCCTGGGAACAGCCAGGGCCGGGCCAGACCGCACCCCGGCCTGGGGGGGCCGGCGTGGGCGCCAGGGGGAGGCCGGCGTGGGCAGCCAGCCCGGCCTGGGGCCGGCGTGGACCGGGGGGAGGCCGGACCCCCACCCGGGTGCCCCAGCCTGGAGGCCGGCGTGGGGCCGGCGTGGGCAGAGGGGCGAGGCCGGCCCCCCACCCGAACTGCCCGGCCTGGGAGCCAGCCTGGGGCCGGCGTGGGGCTGGCCAGGGGCGCTGCCAGCCCGGCCTGGAGGCCGGCCACCCCCTTTTCTTCTTCTTTTATCCTTTCTCTTCGCCGTCTCTTTTCTCTTCTTCCTTGTCTTTTCCCGTAACATTTTCTCACACATTGCT
This sequence comes from Alopecurus myosuroides, assembly GCA_028641055.1. Classification (NCBI taxonomy): domain Eukaryota; kingdom Viridiplantae; phylum Streptophyta; class Magnoliopsida; order Poales; family Poaceae; genus Alopecurus; species Alopecurus myosuroides. The sequence continues at coordinate 165,374,835 of CM054057.1, forward strand.
GAACTTTGTAAGACATTTACGGGTCGATATTTTCTGAGTACACTTAGCAAAGCACATTAGTCCATCTATATGTTGTGATCAAACACTCAAAACAGGATTTAGAACCTATGTTCTTTCAGTGGGTTAACTGCCCGTTAGAAACGCACACAGCGCGAAACGCGCGCGTCACGGGCGCAGTTAATCCCATGTCCCAGATCGTGGGCTCTCGAGTACCAGTGCGACGTGACCTAACGGGCTGTGGGCCCTGGTTGCAGTGAAGGGCGCGTGGCCTGCTGTGTCCCTGGCACCGAGGCGTAGGGTGTACGTGGGCTTGACACGTGCCCAGTAGCGACACGAGAAGATGGAGTTGGTCTGATCCAGCGGGATCGCGTTCGAAAGTTCACTAAGTCATTTTACTCGGTCGCGCAGTAGAGAAAGTGCTCTACTCGGCTACAAGGAAGTCTCTTTTGTGACCACAGTTGAGAGATTTGATAAGGAGTTCTTGGTTCAAGTTGAGGTGCGACTCGGCATCACTACTTCGAGAAGACAAGTTTGGTTTAAGCTGGCAGGGCTGATGAGGGGATAGTAACCCGGTATGCCAACTCCCAGGTGTAATCCGGCCCAAACGGCGGATGGACCAAATCCGGCTAAGAACAAAGAAGCTTCAGAAAGGCCCAGGGCTTGTAAGGATCGTAACCCGGATTGTGGGTTATGGTAAGGAAAGTTAGGTTTGTATATAGAGTTCGAGTAGGACTCAAGGAGCGCTTTGTATGGCAAGCCAAAGGGGGTATGAGTACTATATAAACCAACCCCTAGGCTTCGCCTGAGAGAGATTCAAGTCATAACTGTAACACCTATTATCGAGTATCCAGTATAATCATATCGAGATCCGGCGAGTTGTTTTCCGGCTCTTAGATTGCTTTTCGCCATGTCTTCCTTCGAGCTAAACCCTCTCCCAAATACCTGTGTCGACTTGCCCCTAGATCAGTTACCCCCGGTAACATCTGCCGTGATTATCCCACGACAGTTGGCGCCCACCGTGGGGCCTGCGTCCAAAGGTGTTTACATCACGGGAGAAGCTCGGAAGAGTATGGAGAACTTTGTCGTCGGCGAGATCTACTCCAATGACGAAGGAGAGCAGATAGTGGACGATTCCGGGTGGGAGTTGGAGCCGGATCACTTCGAATCCGGATCCATGGTGTCAATCGGCCAAATCAATATCTTCATCGGCATGGTACGTACGCTCAATTTGAAAGGACAATATCATGTGCATGTTACAGGGACTTCCAGCAGGGACAAAGGGGCGTTGAAGCAAACAGTGGATCCAGCCTCCTCGGCCACTTCGGGATCCTTGAGATGGGCGGAGCAAGAGGTAACATGGAGCAGAAGGGATCACCCGGAAGGAATAAAGCACCCCGGAACCTTGGCATTAGTGGTGGCACCCCAGGTCAATGGTTACGAGCTGAAGAAAGTCTTGATGGATGGGGGGAGTAGTATCAACATCCTATATTGGGAAACCTTCTTGCGCATGAACCTCAAGGAGTTCCCAGCTACAAAAAAGTTCGACGGTGTTCCATGGAATCGTGCCGGGTCATTCGGCACGCCCCGAAGGAAAAATTGCGTTGGAAGTAGCCTTTGGAGAATCGGTAGATAACTATCGGGTGGAGTGGCTCACGTTCGAGGTAGTCAAGCTGCACAGCCCCTACCACGCTCTGTTCGGAAGGCCGGCTTATGCTAAGTTCATGGCTAGGCCGTGCTACGTGTATCTGCAATTAAAGATTCCGGGCCCCAAGCAGACCATCACTATCCATGGAAACCGGGATATAGCAGCCGAGTGCGATGAGGGAGATTCAGTAATGGCCGAACAAGCCTGCAGGAAGGAAGAGCTTCAGTATTACCGGTCGCAGGTGGATCCGGATGATGGTACAGCGTTGAGAAGGCCAGATGCTGAAGACGAAAGAGTGAAGTTCAAGGCAGCTCAAGATACCAAGAAAGTAGATTTTGTGGAGGGAGATCCCACCAAGCAATTCACTATAGGGTCCAATCTAGATGATGCGCAAGAAAAGGCTCTGGTGGAATTCATCCGTTCAAATGCGGATGTGTTTGCTTGGACACCCAGCGACATGCCGGGTATTCCCACTGAGTTGGCAGAGCACAGTTTGCACGTGGATCCCAAGGCCAGGCCTGTGAAGCAAGGTATGAGAAAGATGAATGAGGAAAGGAGAAGAGCTATAGGTGAGGAAATCGCGCGACTATTAACCGCAGGCTTTATCATGGAAGTATTTCACCCCGACTGGTTAGCAAACCCGGTTCTTGTGATGAAAAAGACAAATGAATGGAGGATGTGTATCGATTTCACGAGCCTCAACAAGCATTGCCCAAAGGATCCGTTCGCACTACCAAGGATAGACCAAATCATAGACGCGGTAGCCGGAAGCGACTTGCTGTGTTTCCTGGACGCATATTCGGGGTACCACCAGATTAAACTCAAAAGGGAGGATTGGGAGAAAACGTCATTCATAACCCCTTTTGGGGCCTTCTGCTACAAAACCATGACGTTTGGATTGAAAAATGCGGGCGCAACTTACCAACGATGTATTCAGAAGTGCTTCGAGGACCAAATTGGGCGCAACGTGCACGCGTATGTGGATGACGTGGTTATTAAGACCCGGAAGGCAGAAACGTTCATTGATGATTTGAAGGAGACATTTAAAAACTTGAGAAGGTACCAGATGAAGCTTAACCCAACGAAGTGCGTATTTGGAGTCCCGGCTGGGAAGTTACTCGGCTTTATAGTCTCCGAGAGAGGAATCGAGGCAAACCCGGACAAAATCAGGGCCATCCAAAGTTTGAAGAAACCGGAAAATTTGAAGCATGTTCAAAAGCTCACGGGCTGCGTAGCAGCCTTGAGCCGGTTCATATCCAGGCTTGGAGAAAAGGCAATACCCTTGTATCGGCTTTTGCGGAAGTCAGATAAGTTCGTGTGGGATCAGGAGGCAGATGAGGCGTTTGAAGCGCTAAAAAAGCAATTGTCGGAAGCACCAGTACTAGCAGCCCCGGGTCCTAAAGAACCTATGTTATTATACGTGGCCGCCGGTCCCCGGGCCGTCAGCGCGGTAGTTGTCGTAGAACGCAAGGAGGATGGGAAGGGATACCCGGTCCAAAGGCCGGTTTATTATGTCAGCGAGGTGTTATCGGAAGCAAAGCAGCGTTATCCACATTGGCAAAAGTTGGTGTTTGGGGTCTTTATGGCCAGCCGGAAGTTGAAGCCATATTTCCAAGAACATCCCATAACAGTGGTTAGTTCAATACCAATGTCGGATATCATCAGAAACTCGGATGCAACGGGAAGAATAGCCAAATGGGCAATAGAGATGGGAGATTATCATATCAGCTACGAGCCCAGATCAGCAATCAAGTCACAGGCTTTGGTCGATTTTGTTAACGACTGGACACACACTGGAATGGCTACTATAGTCCCAAATTCCGAGTCATGGACCATGCACTTCGATGGATCAAAGCAGTACGAAGGGTCAGGAGCTGGAGTGGTGCTGACGTCGCCAAAGGGGGACAAACTAAGTTACGTACTACAGATTCACTTCGATTGTTCAAATAACGTGGCCGAGTATGAGGCCCTACTGCACGGCTTGAAGATAGCCAAGGAGATGAACATCAGAAGGATACGATGCTTTGGGGATTCGGATCTTGTGGTGCAGCAGGTATCAGGAACCTGGGATAGGAAGGACGCCACTATGGCAGCGTATCGCAGAGAGGTTGATAGGGTTGCCGGGTGTTTTCTCCGGGTATGAAGTAGAGCACATAGACAGAAGAAAAAATGAGGCAGCGGATGCACTCGCCAGACTCGGCTCGCGTAGAGAGCCGGTTCCACCTAATGTTTTCCTGGATGAGCTATGGCGACCGTCAGTTAAATCCGAGTCTGAGGAAGAACTAGCAAATCGAGACCCGGATGAGGAGTTTGTGGCTACAATACGTACTGTTCCCGAGTGGACAGAGCCATATCTGGCCTATCTATCACGGGGCGAATTACCAGAGCAGGAAGTATTAGCAAGACAAATCTTGAGGCGGGCAAAAGGATATACTATTATCAATGGGGAGCTGTACAAGAGAAGCGCGACAGGAGTCTTTCTGCGCTGCGTGACACCGGAAGAAGGCCGACAAATCCTTAAGGAGATCCACGAAGGTGATTGTGGGCATCATGCGTCCACAAGATCCCTTGTGGCTAAGGCCTATCGGCATGGGTTCTTCTGGCTCACGGCCTTAACAGACGCGGAGCGGATAGTGGCAAGATGCGATGGATGTCAAAGGTACGCTCGCCAAACTCATGTGCCGGCTATGGAGTTACGGACAATACCACTAACCTGGCCATTCGCTGTTTGGGGTATGGACATGGTTGGCCCTTTCCATATGTCACCATGCAAGAAGACACATCTTTTAGTGGCTGTCGATAAGTTTACCAAGTGGGTGGAGGTTATGCCGGTTACCAATTGTGAAGCGGCCACAGCAGTCAAATTCCTGAAAAGAATCATATACCGGTTTGGATATCCCCACAGTATAATCACTGACAACGGAACCAACATGTCCCTTGGAGAGATGGAAAAATTTTGTGGCAACAATGGAATCAGGCTTGATGTGGCATCAGTGGCACATCCGCAAGCCAACGGGCAAGTGGAGAGGGCGAACCAAGAGCTACTTCGAGGATTGAAACCGCGGCTAAGGGTCCCTTGTATCAGGGCCGCTGGAGCGTGGGTTGAAGAACTCCCTTCCGTGGTCTGGGGTATCAATACTACACCTAACCGGTCCACCCAGATGACGCCTTTCTTCATGGTTTACGGCGCAGAAGCAGTATTACCAAGCGACATCATTCATGATTCACCAAGAGTGACAGCCTACGTCGAAGTGGAGAACGAGAAGAACCGGCAAGACGCCGTGGACATGTTAGAAGAACAAAGGGAGCAAGCCTTAGAAAGGTCAGCCATATATCAGCAGGATTTGCGAAGATATCATAGCCGGCGGGTAAAAAGCCGGGTCTTCCAGGAGGGAGACTTGGTCCTGCGCTTGGTTCAAACAAACGAGGGAAAACACAAGCTATCGCCGCCATGGGAAGGACCTTTCATCATAAGCCGGAGTCTACATAATGGGTCATATTACTTGATAGATGCAAGAGAAGAATCGGCCACAGTCAACGACACTGCTCATACTACTGCACCTATGCAAGAAAGAGATAGACCATGGAACGTGGCTCAGCTACGTCCATACTATACTTAGCAGAAAATGATGTAACAGGCAGCAGGTTTCAGACGCACTCTTTTCCTATCCAGGGCACCCTTGGGGACTGGATGGGTTTTTAATGAGGCGGCTTGCTGGCCTAATTTTCTCATATCAAATGAAAAGGGGATTATCGAGAAAAGAGACAATTGTCATTTATACGGCGTAAAATATTTAGGTCTTGAGGGCTAGTTGCTCCTACAAGCACAGCTGCAAACTCAAAAAAGACCCGGCCTTGATGCCAATGAGTTATAGGGGCCGGCAACTCGAAAAAACGAGTGCGGCTACAATCTTATAACCGGACAAAGAAGTCCAAAATTCTCGTCTATTCTTACTTAAGCTCGATGTGACTCGCAACAAAGTGGCATGATCTGTTCGCCTACGATTACTATCAGTCATGAGACCCAAAAGGGACTTGTTTGACCCAGTTTTCGTATTGATGTAACAACATGGTATCCACGCGAAAGCCGGCTTATAGTACAAGATAGTCGAAAGGGTCATCTAAACCATAGGTTATGCAGAGTATAAGGCTTACAGCCGGAAACTCAACGATTATCAAGCATAACTTCAAACCTCATAAAAGCTGTCCTGAAGTTTTGGGCATCCAGCGATGGGCGATTCGTTTCCTTGAAAAGAAACAATCATGTGTCCTAGACGCGGAAACCCGGGCTGGGGACTTATGAGCTCTAATGAGGAAACAACATCATCCAGCCGGTTAAATTACAACGAGCCACGCATCCGGGTCTCAGACGAAACCCGGAGGACGGGCTTTGCTAAGAAAAAAGAAGTATAAGTTATCGAGAATAAAGCAAGTGGATATCAAGAATAAGAAAACGCAAAGATACATTCATCAAAAGCCCAAAGGGGCGCAAAGTGCATCGGGAGTTTAACTCAAAGTATTACAATATCATAAAAGTATCAAAAGAGCACAGGCGCTCTGCTTAAACGAATAGTAAAGCTGATGTAAACGACGCTTCGCCGATTGACGCATGTGGAATGATAAGCGTTACTGCAAGCTGCAGGATCCACCTTGGCCTTGCCCTTGGTGCCACTTGGATCAGTAGTCTCGGGCTGCGCAGCAGAAGTTGCAGGAGCAGAGTCGACCTCGGCCTTCTTGGCGGCTTCTTCCTTTAACTTGATCGCTTCCTCCCTCCAACGGACAAGCATATCGAACGGCTGGGGGCGGTCAGCCTTGACAACCTTGTCATTAGCATCATAAGCCGGAAGAATCACATCAATTTCTAAGGCATCAGCGATAACACTAGCCGGATGACGGACTTCTTTCTGAATAGCCTTGAAGTCCTTTGGCAAAAACTTGGACCCATCCAAGTTGAACTCTGGGAATCCGCTCATAAGCTTGGACAGCTCTAGCTTGGGAGCGTAGGCCTTAGCTAACGCGAGTCCCCGGGTTACCCCAAAGCGGCAGGAGGACCGTTTCCAATGCCAAATCCATTCGGGGATGGTAGAGCAGCTTTCTAGTAACTTCTTCATGTTATCTGGCCTGATACCCGGCAGACGTAACTCGTCAAGTATCCAACTGACTCCGCTGCAAAGTTGGCGAAGAGTATTCTTGATGGTTTTAAGCTTGGCAGCATCATCTCCTTCGGGGGCAGCGTCATGTGGCCCTGCTAAAAAAGGCAAAAGAAGCAAAGATAGTAGGCAAACAAGTGCAGTTGTTCAAATCAAAGTAATCCGAGTCACAAAAGATGAAATTCAAAAATCTTACCAGTTGCGGTACGATAAACACCATCAATTTGAGCAGAAAGAGTTGTCAGTTTGCCTTTTGCCTTACGAGCTCTCTTCTTGTACTTTTTCGTCATCTTCTGGCACCTGTGAGCCTCAGTCTCAGCAGCTTCACGAAGGGCCGCTTCTTTTTCAGCAAGCTTGGTGGATTTGGCCAGTTTCTTCTCCAACTGTGAAACATAGTCCTGTAGGGAAGCATGAAGAAGGGGCAGCCAGAAACATTATGCAAAGTTCCAAGCAAGCTACCTAGTAATTTACTCGGAACTTGGGGACTATATATGGAATCAATTGGTGTTAGTCGGGATTACCTCGTGCTTGAGTATTAAGGCATCTAGTAAGTTTTCTTCGTCACCCTTCAAGGTATGAAGGGCATCTAGCATCTGAGCAAAGGTCATGTCTTCAGGACGAAGTTGAGAAGGGCCGGAGGATTGGCCCTCTTGTGGAGGAGCTGTTCCGGGTCTGGGGGTCGAAACCCGGGTCGTTTGAACGTCCGGGTTAGGAGAGCCCGGCTTGGTCTCCAAGATGATGTCTTCGTCCACTTCTTCAGAGGGCTGGGGTGATGCAGTTTTCGGTGGAATTGGGTCCTTGAAAGGGTCTTCTTCTTTTCCGTCCTCGGCCTCGTCTTCAATCTCAACGTCCATGTCATCACTCGGCTTCTCCTCTTCCTGTCCTTCCGGTTCAGGAATATCCTGGTCGCTCAGCGTAACTGTGGCGCTGAAGACAAGAAGGAGGACATGGATCGGTGGAAGGTACCGAAAAAGGAAAGGTAACAAGTACGAGAAAATGCAAATAAAGGTAGTTACCCGGTATTTACGGCGTAGTCCGGAGGAAGTTCGCCACTGGAAGCGGATGACGTTGGCAAGAGCACTGGCTGCGGGACGCGAAATTGCCCGGCAAGTGGATGAGTAGGAGACGGGTGACGCTGAGGAGATTGGGAAGGTTGAGCTGGAGGGGTACTGGCTCGATGAGTAGGTGAAGTGGGAATACCCGGGTTAAGGGGATCATCCCCCGGAGAATTCCGGGTCACCCTACGTTTAGTCGGAAGAGGATCCTTCAAGAAGGGTGAATGTGATAATCGCTCGTTAAGTTCATGCATAGCAGCAAAGGAGTAAGGCGCACGAGACACAGAAGAGAAGGGAACCTTTTCAACTACCCCTCTAGCCTTCCTTTTGTTTCCAACTGGAGGCTCCCGGTCAGACTCGGTGGCTTCCGGGTCATTTTCTTCTTCCTCCTCGTCATCCCCCGACCCTGAAAGCCGAGTAAGTATCAGATAAGGGAAACAGCACAGATAAAAGGCAGGTATAAAGGTTATGGAGGAATACCCTCATCATCATCCACAGACTCGACCTCTTCTTCGGGGTCTTGAGAAGGAGGAGAGTTTTCGACTTTCCAGAAGGGATCGTCAGCCTGTAAACAGGTAAATACAAATGATGGTTAAAGGCTGTAGCGGACGAAAGTACTGAAATAAGAAAAAGGGGGCAGGACTCACCGCTGGGGCGGGATTCTCCCGAGTAAACGGGGGTAACCCGGCGGTGTTCTTTATGACGTCCAATCTCTCCACCAAGAAGCCCTTGATGGTCTTGATGGTGCTACCGGCAGGGAAGTTTTTGGTGGAGTAGCGGAGGGAGTCTGTGATATGGCCCGAGTATTCGTGCAGCAGTTTTGAACGAATGGAGTTGGGTTGAACCCGGAACTCCACCCAGGTCTTTACTAAGTTGAGCCCGAGAAGGCCATGGGCTGAGAAAGCTGCTAATTTGGCCAGAAGGGGCTGAATCGCTTCCCTATCAGGATCAGGCGCAAAAGCATTGAAAGACGCGGAGGGTTCGAGGGGGGTCTCCGAGTAACCCGGCAATTTCCTCTCGCCATCCGGAGAGGTATCATGGCAATAGAAGAAGGATAGCTGCCAATTTTTGGCGTGGGAGTTCAGATTAAGGGCTGGCATCAGCGAGTGCTTGCGGCGTTGGATAGATACCCCGCCGCAAGTAAGGATTGCTCCGTCATCGCTCTCGCGGCACGGTTCACAGTAAAATAACTCGGTAAAAGGAGCTAGGCTTGGTTGAATGCACAGGTAAGACTCGGACAAGACTATGAAGTGAGTGATGTTCAGCATAGAGTTAGGCCCTATGTCGAACACCCGGAGGCCGTAGTGGCTTAGGATTTCTCGGAAGAAGGGGTGACCCGGAGGACGGAACCCCCGGATCACGTGCTCGGTAAAGCAGATTACCTCATTCCCGGTAGGAGTGGGACGGGTCTCATCGCCAGGAGCCCTCCAGTGTATTTCCTTTTGGGAAGGAAGGATTCCTAGCTCGGCCATCCCATCCAGTTTGGCCTTCGTTGTTGAAGACCGGCCCCAGTCGGCAGAAGCGGTTTGGGAGGTCTTTGCAGGAGCCGGGTGTTTTCCCTGTCTTTTAGGAGCCATGGAGCTGACCTGCAAGGGACAAGAAATGTGTGGGGTAAGATTCGGAACATCAACTCATTTGAATCTGGAGACATTAAGACGCTGAAGGCTAAAACAAGACCCGGGTAATGCGCTACGAAGCTAAGTGCTGAAGATTTTCCGGGTGTCGGATGAAGTTGAGTAAATTGTTAATTACTTACGTATTGAGGTGGGTTGGGTGAGCAAGGATGGTTGCCCATACCTTACTGAGGAGGGATTAACTGGAAAAGAAGGATTATCCGGGTGTTAATGCGGCAGGCGGAGAAAACAAGGCGGAACGGATCTAGAATCGAAGGACTTGCAAGTAATCTTATATGAAGTTTAATGGTTAATAAGGGCGCGGAAATGAGTGGTGATTGCGTATCAGGTGCTTGAAGAAGCTAAGGACTATCGAAGCGGACTAATTTGATGGTTCCCTAAAATTGATTTGCGGGTTGACTCAGATCCAATCTTGGTCAAATTGATGAAATTGCCGGTTTCAGTTGGATGGTTGAGAGGGGCTTACCGAAGGAGTTGAGGTCCGAACTGAGGCCGGTGCGCGGCGCGGCTTGAGTGTCTCACCACAGTCCTTGATGAAAGAAACAAGAGCGTGGCGGCGGGGCTCGATGGCGGCGCTGGAGAGCTCGAGGTCGGGTGCGGCCGGAGGTGGCCTTATCTCTGGAAGCGCGCGTGAGCCCGGCGGCCGGAACTGTGAGGGAGCGAGGAGAAAGAAATGACGAAACGAGGTGAATGGTTTAGGGTTACCCTCTGCTGATATTTATAAGGGAGGTGGTGAGCTCACCCGCGGCCAGAAAGCCGGAAATTGCGGAACAGTAATTATCCGCGCGGATTTGGCGTTGTGGGCGTTCGGAGCAAGGGTTCAAATATGGAAAGGCCTATTAGGCGTTCGAGGAAGGATCGAGCTATCGGGATAGCGAGCGCCTCAAGAATGAATCCATGAAGCCCGCGCTATCCTGGGGACTACTGATGAGGGGATAGTAACCCGGTATGCCAACTCCCAGGTGTAATCCGGCCCAAACGGCGGATGGACCAAATCCGGCTAAGAACAAAGAAGCTTCAGAAAGGCCCAGGGCTTGTAAGGATCGTAACCCGGATTGTGGGTTATGGTAAGGAAAGTTAGGTTTGTATATAGAGTTCGAGTAGGACTCAAGGAGCGCTTTGTATGGCAAGCCAAAGGGGGTATGAGTACTATATAAACCAACCCCTAGGCTTCGCCTGAGAGAGATTCAAGTCATAACTGTAACACCTATTATCGAGTATCCAGTATAATCATATCGAGATCCGGCGAGTTGTTTTCCGGCTCTTAGATTGCTTTTCGCCATGTCTTCCTTCGAGCTAAACCCTCTCCCAAATACCTGTGTCGACTTGCCCCTAGATCAGTTACCCCCGGTAACATCTGCCGTGATTATCCCACGACAAGGGCCCCGTGAACAAGTTCACTGGACCCTACCAGCTTCGGGGACTAATGTCGGGGGGCTACCCCCGAGTAGGGGTAAGGCAAGTGGTAAAAGCAAAGATCAGAGTACTGTTGGATGGGTTGGTGGCTACCCGGTACCCTTTACCCGGTAGTCTCTATCCGGTCATAAGTACTGAAGGCCAAGAGAAGATATTAAAGAAGATTGTATTCGTCCAGGTAGCGATCATGTGGTCCGGGTAGATGCGTTGCGTTCCTACTCGGGCAAGAAGTCAATGGAGCCGTTCTGACAGGATCCCGCGTATCCTGTGGCCGTACATGCGTGCGGTTCAACTTACGGAGCGCGTGATTATCCGCGCTACGACGTGGCTACAGTGAGGTAGGCGCCTGTCAAGTCCTGTCATGACAGAGGGGACAGGACATGTCTAGGGGCCTACTCTATGTGACTGACAGGGTGGACAAGTCCCATCTGCCGAACGGCGCGGCGACTTCCCGCACCCACGTCAGCGAGAAGCCGGAGGCGTGTGCTGTCCTGCAGTAGGCGTGTCCCGTCAAGTTGTACATTATAGTCTTTGTTTATTCGGCTGGGCACCAGTATATAAGGTGCCCTGCCCCCTCCCGCGCGAGGGACGTTGCTCCAGATCGCATTTATTACAAGGACCAGCACTAGAGCGAGAGTGAACAGCTGAGTGGCTACTCGGCCAAGAGGCAAACTTGTACCGTGGCTACTCGGAGATTATACATACAGAGAGATAGGCAGGAGTAGGGGTGTTACCTCCACACGGGGCCCCGAACCTGGGTAGTTCTTGTTGTTTGCAGTGATAGAGATACCTGAGCGCGGCTACTCGCCATGCGATCCCTCCCCGGATACCTACAACGTCCATCGGCCCCAACACTTAAGCCATCCTATGGCATCTGTCTTCTCCACACCACGACACCCAATTATTTTGGGGAGCCACTTGGGCTTGTTGAAAGGTTTGGTATTGCTCCTATTATGAGTATCCAACAAGACTATGATGAAGACCTTGTTTGTCAGTTCTTGGCCACAGTTCATCTCTCCAATGAGACCGAGCGTCATCTTACTTGGATGACACACGTGAGGAAGCTGGAAATCAAGTGGTCTGAAGTTGGCACCATTCTTGGAGGATACCCGGACTTTGGACCATTTGTAGATAGTGAGGAGTTTGCCAACGGTTGGTTCCGTGTTCACGTCATCAACACCCCGTCTCTTGCCAAGTATCAACTCACCCCACTATATCATTGGAAGAAATTTGCCGTTGTGTTTGTCAAGGGTCTCTATCCCACTTATGATATCATGATGCGCATCTATAGAGAGACCATCAACCCAAAGGCGGGGAATGTGGATGAGATCCAAGGCTTTCTGAAGAATCTCTTGCTTCTCACTCATCAGAAGCGACTTGCCGACTCCCATCAAAAGCTCGATGTGCTTGACTACATATGGAATGAGCTATGGCACGTCGTGGTCAATCGCAAAAATGCTTGCTTTGGGTCATTCATTATGAAGATCATCTTGCACATGTGGGAGGATAAGTTCCCGGATGAACCGTTTGAGGATGGTAATTGGATCCCTCACATGGAGAGGAGACTCCTCATAAAGGACCACACCGAGCCCCCTGAGCATCCCACTCCTGCTCCTCGCAAGAACAAGGCCAAACCTCGTGTCATCAATGATGAAGAAGAAGAAGCCGGTCCATCTCGCCCTCCTCCTTCTGACAATGCATTCAAGTGGATGGCTAGGGTCCTCAAGAAGGTGTTCAGGTTGAACAAGAAGATTGATCAGCATCAATGGGAAGCCCATTATGATAAGGATCTCAAGAACCGCAATAAAGCACAGGCAGCTCGTCAACTTCGTCGTGATGGTGGCAAATCCGTGGACTCCCCGGCTCTTCCAAGCATCACCGACTGGGACAAGTGGAAAGCCAAAGATTCCAAGGGCAAATTGATTGAATGGTCTGAGGAAGAAGGAGAAGAAGCCACTAGTTCTCGTCGCCGTGCCCCCTCTTCGGACATGGAAATCTCCTTCGAGTGATCTTTGGGGCGTTAGCATCGGTTTCTCCCTGTCGTGGTGGTGTCACGGCAGATGCCATGGGATGGCTAAAGATGTGGGGACGAAGGACGCTGGAGGTGCTCGGGGAGGGATCACGCAACGAGTAGCCGCGTGAGGTACGACGTAAACACCGCAAACAACACGATCTACCCAGGTTCATGGCCCTCGTGAGGAGGTAAAACCCCTACTCCTGCCTTTCTTTGTGTATTCTGGTATCTCACCGAGTAGCCACAGTACAAGGTTCTTGCTACCGAGTAGCCACTCTCCTCTAGATGACGAACTAGGTCAAGAACTAGGGTTCCAGCATGCGATGCCTCACGCAGGAGGCGGCGGGGCACCTTATATACATGGTGCCCAGCCGGATACGTCCAAACATGGACAAGTGTCGACATAGTGTGCACATCGTCCTTCTTCCGGGTTCCCGCTGACAGCTTTGGTTCCTAACCTTGGCTTCATCTGGAAAGTCGTTGGGCAAAACAAGGGGACAGACTGGTATCACTGTACCTAAGCACAGAGTAGGCCCCCCTTATCCTGCCACGGCCTGCTTCCATGCTGTCACTGTCAGGCAGGCCGGTCCCAGATGAACAGTAGTTCGAATGCTGCCAAGTACGGACCCAGGATACGCGGGATCCTGTGTCAGAACGGCTCCTTTGACTTTCTGGCCCGAGTAGGTTCCCGCCAATTGTTCCCGCCAATTGTACTCGGGCCAACTCTTCTACTCGAACGTAGAGAACTTGAATGATTCTTCCTTCTGGTCATCTTGAGGTGAGACCGAGTAGCAGTCGACCGGGTAGCGAGTACCGGGTAGTCGGCTACTCGACCAAACCTCTCTTCTGTAAGACGCCTTTACCACTTGCCTTTACCCTACTCGGGGGTAACCCCCCGACAGCAGTCCCCGAAGCTGGTTGAGTCTTGCGAACTCGTTCACTAGGCTCTGCCAGCTTAAAACCAATCTCTTCCTCATAGCCCTTGAACCTCAAGATGCCGAGTAAAGCCTCCGAGTAGCTCTCTGAAAAGTATCTTGCGTCTCATGTCTGCCGAGTGGCACTTGATTTCTACTCTGTAACCGAGTAAAAAGACTTAGAGAATTTTTCTTGAATTGAGCCTCTGCAGCGCAGAGCACGATCCAGCCCTCCGCGCCGCAACTGGACACGCGTCAGGCATCCAGGCCCCCGTCGTTTCGTTTCCCAGGACGCATCGTGCCACGTGCCCAGTTTCCAGGTAGTGGGCCCACCCACTCGTCACGTCCCATCAAGAGTAATAACTGGCCACGATTTGGTGGTAGGATCAATTGCGGCCGTTACGCGCGCATCCCGCGCTTGTGTGCGTTTCCAGCCAGCCACAGATCCCACCACACGCCACGATCGATCCCACTTCCACGATGGTAACGGTAAACCCGCGGAGAGGATATAAATACCCCCGCCGGTAACTTCCTTTTCCCCTTCCTTCACACTATTCCTCTTTCGTCCTTTGTTCTTCTCCGCCACCGAGCTCTCCGCCGCCGCGCAATCTTTCGCGCCGCCGCGGACTCACTTCATCCAACCAATTCCTCTCGATTTCTTCCACCGCTCCTACTCGCCACCATGTCTCGCGCCGGCTGGGCCGGCTCGGTCGTCACCGCTGAAGATTGCGCCTGGCTTGTGAACACCCGGAGAGTTCCTCCCGGTGTGGAGTGCCGGGCGCCTGACGGCGAACTCGCGCCAACCCCGCGGGAGGGTGAGCACGTTGTGTTCATCTCGCACTTCGAGCGCGGCTTCGGATTGCCAGCTTCCGATTTCCTACGCAAGTTCTTGGACCACTTCGGCCTTCAGATGCACCATCTACCACCCAACGCCGTCGTCTTCCTCGCCTACCACGCCGTGGTGTGCGAGGCCTTCCTCGGCATCCATCCGACGACGGATACCTGGCTGAGGTACTTCCACCTCCGCCAGCAGACCACCGGGAAGAAGGACAGCGCGGGCGTTGGCCGCGCCACCGACACCGGCTGCGCCATGATGGTGCAACGGGCGGGGACCAACCACCCCCGTATCAAGGGGTTGGACTCCGTCCGAATGTGGCAGAAGACATTCCTGTATGTCAAGAACATCCCCGCCGCGAAGGGAGCAAAGGTAAGTGACCGAATCAACTTGCCCGCTTGGAGCACTCGTGCTCCGGCCGGGATGAATTGGAAGGAGAAGCCTGCCAACGACGCCAACGCCATTGAGATAGAGAACAGGCTTGGTTGGCTGAAAGACCAAGGCCTCAAGAATGATGATCCGGTGGCTTGCTGGATCAAGAACCGAGTGCTGCCTCTGTAGGAGCGCTGCCATCTCATGTGTTACATGGGAGGCCCCCGCGACTGCACCAGGACAACCACCATCGAGCTCGACAACATTGATGTCCCTGCGCACACAAGGACTATCCTGATGACGAGCCTCAGCGACCACTGGCAGTATGGGTTCGTCCCATACAGCCGCACGAAGCCGATTAAGCGGGTGAGTCCTTCTTACTCTGTTTTCTGCATATGCCTTCC
Source organism: Alopecurus myosuroides (assembly GCA_028641055.1). Classification (NCBI taxonomy): domain Eukaryota; kingdom Viridiplantae; phylum Streptophyta; class Magnoliopsida; order Poales; family Poaceae; genus Alopecurus; species Alopecurus myosuroides. The sequence goes on from CM054057.1 coordinate 165,390,274, forward strand.
GAGTAGATAATTCCGACTAGCAATTGCCCTCTGTACCGAGTAGGATACTCAGTCGAATAGCCTAGGCTTAATGTGCTTAGTGCCTGCACGCCTTGCCGGGTAGCCTACTCGGGAACAACTCCTAGGCTTAGTATGCTTCGTGTTTGCACGCCTATCCGAGTAGAATATTCTCCTGCTACTCGGCTAACCTGCGATTCTTCTTTGTTCTTCAGACCCTCAATCGCCAGCGTATGGAGAGCTGCGAACGTTTCGAAGGCAACTGGTCTGCTGATCGCGAGGAGGACGACGTGCCCTCCTTCGATGCCGCAGATCAAATCAACCTTGCACACTCCCCTACAATGGAGAAGCGCAACGCCGAATCATCTCTTCGCGATTGGTCCGAGGACGAATTCGAAGGTAATTGCTTACTCATTTTGCTTGTTTCCGAGAAGTGCCAATCCATCGCTTGCTGTTTCTGATCCGCTTCTCTTCTCTTTTGAATTCATAGACGATGTTGCTGAGGAGAATGATGGTGAGGATGAAGATGAGAACAAGGGCGATACGGCCCTCGTCGTCAAACCTCTGTCCGTTGCCGCTCCTGACACCCGCAAGCGTACTGGCAGTGGCGCCCAAGAGCTCCCCGCCAAGAAGAAGAAGCTAGCCGAGAATAAGAAGGCGACCAAGGCGGTCGCGAAGAGACCAAGGCGGAAGCTCGCCTCTACCAGCGCGTAAGTTTCTTCTCTGTTGTCTTTCTTCTCGCACGGTGTTATTTCCCCAATCCTCTTCTAATTTCTGAGTTCCTCTTTCTCCGCAGACCTCCCATGGACGCGAACGCTGCTCTCGCGCCCGACCAGGCTAAGAAGCCAGCAGCACCGCTTATCAACCTCGATGATGACGAGGATGAGGCCGCCAATGCACGGAGCATAGATGCTCAAGGAGCAGATTCGGAGCAGCAGTCCCGTGCGGAGTCAGCAGCACAGGACACTGCTGCGCATCAAGAAAGACCCCCTTCTCCTCCGGCCAATACTGCCGAGGAGACTCAAGACGAAGAGGTGCAGGACAACGCCGCCCTTGAGCGGCCAGAAACTGAGCAAGAGCAGCCAAACACAGGAGCTGCTGACCAAGTGAACCCCGCTGCCGAGCAGCGGGTAGAAGATGCCACCGCCACGGATGCCACTATGACAGATGCCTACCCACTGAGTGACGCGCAGACAGGCGCCACATCGAGTAGCGCCCAGCCAGATGCTGCACAAGGTGATGGATCCGTGGCTCCACCCGTTGTTCAAGGCACTACACCGCCAGTTTCCTCCTTGGTGCCGCAGAACCAGGACACAGCCAGCCCTCCTGCCGGGCGAGTAGCCAGGCAACAGGCCCTAGATGCCCTGAAGGAGGCAGTCGAGAGGAGGACTGCCGAGAAAGAAGCTGACGAGAAAGCAGAAGCCGAGAAGGGAACTGCCGAGAAGGAAGCCGCCGAGAAGGCGAAGGCCAAGGCTGAAGGAAAGAAGGCCAAGGAATCCGAGAAGCAGCGAGCCGAGAAAGAGAAAGCGAAGAAACAAGCCAGAGATCAGATGCCACCTCCGACCTCGACTGGACAGTTGGTTATTCGCGCGTCCGGCCCGGTTGCTACTGCTACCTCCGCCGCTCTTGCTGCTGCTGGTCAGCCTTGCTTCCCGGACTACATGGTGCAGGTTAGTCAACAAAACCACCGAGACTGCCACTCTCGCCGCCAAGATGTTCCTGCACCGCAAGAACGCCGAGGACATCGAGCAGGCTTATGCGGTAAGTCTTACTTGCTCTTTCCGAGTTGAATTTTTCTTCTCTCCTGTTCATCTTCATTTTCCTTTACTCTCACCCAGTCCCCGAGATTCTGGCCGAGTAGACGGATATTCTCCGAGTAGCCTCCTACTCGGGTTGAATCTCCACTTCTTTGCCTAACTTGCTTTCTTCCCGCTTCTCAGGATAGCGTTCTGAAACGTACCAATTTGTATCGTGTGCTCCTCTGGAATCATGCTATCGCCAGGAGGCGAATTGTTGCCCTGGAAAAGGAGAAGGCAGCTGCGGAGGCAACGAGCAAGAATGCTAATGATAGCACTCAGCAGCTGGCCGAAGTAAAAGGTACGCGTTTAGCTGCGCGGTTGCTGCGTTTTATGTTTACGCCCGCTTCTGCTTTCTTTTGCGCTAACCATTCCTACTCTGCAGATAACCTGAAGGCTTTAGCTGAGGAGCACGAGAAATGCCGTGCGTTTGTGGAGGACGCCGAGGCCACCATTAAAAGATTAGAAGGTGAGTTGTCGTTTACTCGGTTTGCCTCTTGTTTCTTTTGCTGCTCTGCTTCTCTGCTAACCTTGTCTGGCTCTTCGCAGAAGATCATAAATTGTTCGTTGAAGCCCACCAAGACTGCGTCAAACCAGAAGAAGTGCAGCAGCAATTGTCCAACCAGGCCGTGGAGCTGGTAAGAGAGCACACTTCGGAGGTTGAGAAGCTGCAACTCCAACTGCAGAAGGCACTGCAGGATGCTGTCACGCTCGGTGAGGAGAGGGACCGAGTTATCGCCGAGAAGGCCAAGGCTGAGAAAACCTTCAGAGCCAAGGAGAAGGCCCTTGAGCAGGAATGCGAGACGCTGAAGAAGTCCAACGCTGAGCTCTTTGCTCAAATGAATACTCTGCGCCAGGTCCAAGAGAGGCACATATCCAATGAAGAATCCTGGAGGACCCAGCTGCAGGAGCTGCGCCACGAACTGAATAGTAAGTCTTTCTACTTTCTGCATCTTTCCTTCTCGTTCTTACTTCTTCTCGGTTCTTCCTCTTCCCGGTTCTTCTCTTCTCTGATTCTGAATCTCTCACTTGCTGTTGCAGAAATTTTTCCTGACATCGTTTCCTCTTGCGCGCCTGCTGTGGCCAAGGCCCAAGCAGTTCGCCTTGAGAAGGGCGAAGCAGCTGATACCAGGGCTGAAATTGAAGACAGCCTGCTGGTGATGCGGGGCCAGTTTGAACGCCTAGCCGGTGTGGGCACCGATTTGGTGCGCGTTGCCTTCATGCTGCACAAGCTGTTCTGGCCAGAGGACTCTCCCCCGACAACCATCTTAGGCCTTGCCCTCAAGCTGCAGAATGTGAAAGCCGAGCTGAAGAAGTGGCGCGCCTCGGGAGCTCGGGCAGGTGCTGACTTAATGCTCCTCTGCGTCGCCTCATGGTATGAGAATCTGAATATGGAAATCATCCGTGGGAAGCGCGATAAGTCCAAGTGGGAGATAGACCCCAGCTGCGTGGCCGCGCGCAAGTTGATTGCGTACGAGGTCGCGGAGTGCGCTGAGACGGATGTCTTCATCGACGGCCTCCCCGAGCCCGACACCGAAGTGGAGGAGGGCGAGGAAGATGATGAGGAGACAGACTCTGATCTGGAGTCGGGTTTCTTCGACTCCCCCAGGAGCAAGGCCGGGAAGGGGAAAAATGTCGCCGTCGCGAGTAGCGATGAGGAGGCCGAGCACATCGACACCGCCGCACTCGAATTCGGCACCTCATCAGGAGCTGCTCTCGACGACACGGTCCGTCCCCCTGGCCAAGCCTCTGGCGCTTCTTCAACCCCAGGGCCTATCTCGGTGGCCACGGCTACTTCTGACCAGGTAGCCACCGAGCGCGATGTCGAGATGGAAGAGTCCGTCACCGTCCAGTCGGAGGCGGATGCCACCCATGCCAGCGCCAACGAGGAAGAACCCGCAAGGACAACTGCCACCAACTCGGAGGCAGAGGCAACCAGGACCACCACAGAAGATGCAGCAGCCAATGCCAGCGCCGACAACACTGCCTCCTCCACATGATTTTACCTGCACACTTTTTACTTGAACATTTATCAGATCCCCGGGATGCCGGGAGCATATGTATCAGACTTATTTATGCTTTTCTTGCTACTCAATTTTATTTCCACCCGTTATCTTTAATTTAATCATTTTGAGCAGCCCTGGCTCAATGCCGGGTTGCGTTTCCATGCGAGTCCCCGAGTTGCGTTTCTTATTCACCCTCTCCTTTCATCTCTGCTCTACCCGCAACTTGTTGCTTTTTTGGTATTCGAGTCACAAGAATCAACGAGCAGAGCTGCAAATACTTAGCCACTAGAAACAATCATAGTAACGCAGCCCACCACTTAGCCGAGAAGACGAAACAGAGAACAAAAGTAACAAACACTCTACTCGGTTCCTGCACTTTTTCTTCCTTAGCGATTTTCGTGTGCTCATTGACCTTTTGCTTGTTCTCTTGCTTGCCATGAAGCCGGGTTTCGGACAGCAGCAGAGTCGAAGAGTTGGCATATAGGTTTAAACACAGTACTCAATACGCTTATGAGTTCTGAAGTGGAGCAACCGAATAGACGAAAGGTAAAGCCGAATAAAAACACTTAGAACAATTTTGGACGAGGGCAGTCCCCGAGAACAATTTCAGATTGCAGAGTAGAATTTCAACTCGGATAAGAGGGTACATACACATCTTTGCTTACGAATGAAAACGACGGAGTAGAGCTACATTCCAAGGGCGCTTGGTTTCCTCTCCAGATTTATCAGCCCTGTTCGCCTGTGGTGGGCGCACATCTACAAGATAGTAAGCATCGTTGTGCAGCGCTTTGCTCACAATGAAGGGCCCTTCCCATGGAGGAGACAACTTGTGCATCCCGGCTGTGCGCTGCACAAGCCTGAGGACCATGTCTCCTTCTCGGAAAACCCTTGGGTTCACCTTTCGGCTATGATAACGCCGCAGGTTTTGCTGGTAGATAGCCGAACGTGACAGAGTCGGCTCTCTTGCTTCTTCGAGCAGGTCAACGTCGTTTTCTCGAGCTTCTCTCGCCTCCACCTCAGTGTAGAGGGCTACTCGGGGGGAGTCATGCTCTAAGTCTATTGGCAACACGGCCTCAGCCCCGTATACCAAGAAGAATGGCGTGTAGCCGGTTGACCGGTTAGGGGTAGTCCTCAGACTCCACAACACCGCTGGCAACTCGTCTAACCAACACCCGGGTGTTTTCAGCAGCGGCTCCATCAGCCTTGGCTTGATGCCTGCCAATACCATACCATTTGCTCTTTCAACCTGCCCATTGGAAGCAGGGTGCGCGACTGACGCAACGTCTAGTCGGATATGCTTATCTCTGCAGAACCGCACCAGTGCTCCCTCAGCAAAGTTTGTGCCGTTGTCGGTGATGATACTGTGCGGGTAGCCATATCTCAGGATTATGTCCTTCACGAACTTCACAGCTGTGGCTCCATCACATCTCCGAATAGGTTTCACTTCAATCCACTTGGTGAACTTGTCCACCATGACTAAGATGTGAGTCATGTTGCCTCTAGCCGGCTGGAAGGGCCCAACCATGTCCAAGCACCAAACAGCAAATGGCCAGGTGATAGGAATTGTTTTCAACTCGGAAGCAGGCATGTGAATCTTACTTGCGAACATCTGGCAGCCAGTGCACTTCCTCACGATATCCTCAGCTTGCTGCAGTGCTGTGAGCCAATAGAATCCATGCCGGAACGCTTTCTGGACCAGCGCCCGAGAAGAGGCGTGGTGCCCGCATTCTCCTTGGTGTATCTCTATCAGGATCTCTTCTCCTTCTGCTGGATCCACACACCGTTGCAATACGCCAGTGGCACTCCTCTTGTGCAGCACATCTCGGACAATGGTGTAGCCCTTGGATCTTCTCTGAATCTGCCTCGCAGTCACCTCATCTTCAGGTAGAGTACCGTCCCTTAGAAAGGATAATATGGGCATAGCCCAACTCGGTGTCTCCCGTACGGGAAACACTGGTTCGTCCAGTTCCATTGGGGCAGGCTCTTGTGGTTGCTCAGGAGGAGTAGGAGCGCTTCTTTGCAGCCCAGATCGATTGGCGAGAACTTCTTCGATGAGTGCGACAGCCTCCGGGTTGAGGGCGGCAGTCCCCGAGTAAGGAGTGGCAGTCCCCGAGTAAGGAATGGCAGTCCCCGAGTAGGGAGTGGCAGTCCCCGAGTAAGGAGTGGCAATCCCCGAGTAGGGAACGGCAGTCCCCGAGTAGGGAACGACAGTCCCCGAGTAGAGGACGGCAGTCCTCGGGTTCGCTGCAGCACTCTCCCAGTCAATCTCCATTGGATCAGATTCCTCACTTGGCAGAGAAGGAACAAATATAGACTCCGAGTTGGGAGACGGCTTGATGGATGGCTTCCTCAAGTGCTCCAAGGCGATTCCCGCCGGGATGGATTGCCGAGAAGATCCCAACTTGGATAACTCATCTGCTGCTTCGTTCTCTGCTCGGTGAATGTGCTGGAACTCGCAACCTTCGAAGAACCCAGTCATAGACTGCACCAGGAAGCGATATGATGCCATGTTGGCATCCAAAGCATCCCAGGTGCCCGAGACTTGCTGCACCACCAGATCCGAATCTCCATAGCATATGATACGCTGCACGCCAACCTCCTTTGCTACTCGCAAACCATGCACCACTGCCTCGTACTCTGCAACATTGTTGGATGCCTTGAAGTGAATCTGCAACACATACTTGAGTTGATCTCGCTTGGGTGACGTAAGCACAACACCAGCGCCAAGGCCTTCTTTCACCTTTGAGCCATCAAAGTGCATCTTCCAGTAATTTGAAACTGGAGCAGGAGGTTCATACTGCACCTCGGCCCAGTCCACAAGAAATTCCGCCAGGATCTGCGACTTGATGGCGTCTCTTCTCGCATACGCGGGAGCATACGCAGCTAGCTCAGTCGCCCACTTGGCTACTCTGCCACTCGCCTCCTTGTTGCCCATGATATCCGAGATGGGAGCAGAGCTCACAACTGTGATAGGGTGCTCCTGGAAATAATGCTTCAGCTTCCTGGCGCCCAGGTACACACCATATGTCATCTTCTGGTAATGCGGATAGTTTTGCTTGGAGCTGGACAACACTTCACCGAGATAATATACTGGGCGCTGCACACTCTTGCCTTCTTCTTCTCGCTCCACCACAATCACCACGCTGACTACTCGGTTAGTCGCAGCAATGTATAGCAGCATTGGCTCCTTGGGTAGCGGACTAGCCAAGATGGGAGCACTAGCCAGCATCGCTTTCAGCTCATTGAATGCCACATCCGCTTGCGGAGTCCAGACAAACTTGTCACGTTTCTTCATCAGCTGGTACAGAGGCAGGGCCTTCTCGCCCATTCGACCCAGAAAACGGCTCAGAGATGCCAAACAGCCTGTGAACTTCTGCACATCTTTCAGTGATCTCGGTAAAGACATGCTCTCAATAGCTTTTATCTTAGAGGGATTGGCTTCAATGCCCCGACTAGAAACCAGAAAACCGAGTAGCTTTCCAGCCGGTACACCAAAGGTGCACTTACTCGGATTCAGTTTCATTTTGTACTTGCGTAGGTTAGCAAAGGTTTCCTCCAGGTCGGCAAGCAGAGTATGTGTTTTATTCGTTTTGATGACAATGTCATCTACGTACACCTGCACATTCTTGCCGAGCTGGTCGTGCAAGCATTTCTGCATGCGTCTCTGATAGGTTGCACCCGCATTCCTCAAGCCAAAACACATGACACGATAGCAATAAGCCCCGTACGGGGTAATGAAAGCAGTCTTTATTTGATCAGCAGGGTTGAGTGCAATCTGGTGAAAACCAGAGTAGGCATCTATGAAGGACAACAGTTCACAACCAGCAGTGGAATCGATCACCTGATCGATGCGAGGTAGCGGGAAAGGATCCTTGGGGCATGCCTTGTTCAAGTCGGTGTAGTCGACACACATGCGCCATGCAGTGGCAGCCTTGGGATCCTCCTTCTTCTTCTCGACCATGACCGGGTTGGCTAGCCAATCCGGATGCAGCACCTCCATGATGAAATTGCTTATCAGTAACTTGGTGATATGGTCACCAATGGCCTTCCTTCTCTCATCTCCGAAACGGCGCATAGCCTGCTTCACTGGTTTGGCGTCAGGACGCACATGCAAAGAGTGCTCAACCAACTCCCTCGGGACTCCTGGTAGATCTTCATTGGACCAGGCGAATACATCCCGATTCTCACGGAGGAAGTGGATGAGCTCGCTTTCCTATTTCTCCGCCAACCCGGAGCCAATGATGGCTACGCGGTCGGGGAACTCGGGATCGACCTGGACCTTCTTTGTCTCCTTGGCAGCTTGGAAAGCAGTACCATGCTGGGTACTCGGCACACCTTGTGCGCCAGCCTGTGCGGACTGAGCCATGGCCACCACCTCGTACATCTTCTTCTTCTCGGCAGCAATCACCATCGACTCCGCCAACTGGGAGCTAGCAGAGGCACACTCCATGGACTTCTTGTAATCTCCAGATATGGTGATGATGCCATTGGGACCAGGGATCTTCATCTTTAGATAAGCCACATGAGTAGAGGCCATGAACTTGCTCAGGGCAGGCCTGCCGAGTAGAGCATGATAGGGGCTCTGATGATCCACCACCTCAAACTGCAGGCGCTCTGTGCGGCAGTTCTCCCGGGTACCGAATAGCACATCGATCCACACTCGGCCAATCGGGTTGCATGAGATCCCGGGCACAATGCCATGGAAAGTGGTCTTGCTAGGCAGCATCATGTTCTCGGCCAGGCCAAGCTTCTCGAGTGTGTCCTTGTACACAATGTTGATGCTGCTGCCGTTGTCGATTAGCACCTTGCTGAACCTCACATTCTTCTCGGGGCCCAGGAAGGTAGGATCCAGCACCAAGGCGTAGCTACCCGGATTGGGCATCACCTTGGGATGATCTGCTCGGGTCCACCTGATCTCCTGGTCACACCAATACATGTAGTGAGGGACAGCAGGAATCACTGCATTGACCTCCATGGCCCGCCTGTGCTGTGATTGCTTGTCGACTGGCTCAGAGGTGAAGATCATGTAGCTCTCATGGTGCTCTTGGTACTGATTGGAGCCATTGCCCCCATTGTTGCCGTTGTTATTGTTGCCCTGATAGTTGTTGTTGTTGCCTCTGTTGTTGTTGTTGCGGTTGTAGTTGTTGTTGTTGTTGCGGTATCTCTCATTGTTGAAGTTCTGGTTGGCTCCTAAGGCCACCTGGTTCACATTCTCTCTTCTCGGGTACACTGGCGGCCGAGCTGCGGGTGCGCGAGTAGGCTGCACATTGGCATTGGCTGCCGGCAGGGGAGGAGGAGGAGGCAAGCCATCACTCTTGATTGCCTCCCACCACTCGCACTGCCGAGTAGTGTGGTTAGCAGGCCTCGAGGGGTGGTGAGTGTGAAAGCTGCATGGGCCATCCTTCATGTCATCGAAGACAAACTTCTTCGGCTGCTCGGAGTTCCCGCTACCCGACTGAGAGGTGCGAAATGGCTTCTTGTTGCCTTGGCCCTGGTTCTGGTTTTGCCCGTAGGCTCCAGCAGGTTTCTGCCTCTGGCTGCCACCGGCTCCAACAGTCACTGCATTCACCTCCTCGGGATCATACCGATTATCTACTCGGCGCTTGTTGCGGAACTCATTGCGCTTGCTGTTGCTGAAGTTTCTTCTCGGCTCAGAGGAGTCCATCAGTGGCTGAGTAGGATCACCGAGTGCGTACTGATCCGCAATCTTGATGGTCTCCGCCAGAGTGTTCGGCATCTCCCTCTGCAATCTCTGCCACAACATACTGCCATGCCTGCATCCCTGCGCAAACCAAGTGATGGCATGTGCTTCATTCACACCCTCACAGGTGTTCCTCAATGTGCTCCACCGAGTAAGATACTCGCGGTCTGTCTCGTCTTCTCGCTGCCTGCAAGCTGATAGCTGCTGCGGCCTATTCGGCCTCTTGTATGTACTCGTGAAGTTGCTGATGAAGGCATCCGAGAAGTCCAGCCAGCAGTTAATGCTGTTCTTGGGCAAGTTGTTGAGCCAAGTGCGGGCTGGACCCTCTAGCATCTGCGGCACATAGCGCACAGCCCATCTTCTGTTGCCATTCGCGATATGGACCGCGGTGACATAATCATTGAGCCAATCTTCAGGCTTGGTGCTGCCATTGTAGCTCTTGGTGCCTCTAGCAAGCTGGAAGTTCTTCACGGACGGCTCGTTCATGATGCGCGGGCCAAAGCACTCGGGGCCAATAGGACCCGTGCTCTCCAGCCGCGCCGACAAGCTGATCCGGTCCAACTGATGCCTCGCATCTCCAGGCGCCAGCACGCGCTCACCAACACGGTCATGAATATCATAGTCAGCCATCTCCATAGCCGAGTAGCCATCATCGTACCTGTCCACCTGCACAGCTGCAAGCTGCTCCACCGGGTTGGCGACTGGTGCCACTGGGCGCGGCTGCTGCCTCTGCCGAGTAGGCTGAGCTGCGGGTTGCCGAGAAGAACCTGGACGCGCGGCATCTCGGGCACGGCTTTGAGCTTGATGGGCTTGAGAGCCTGCTCTTGCAGCGTTGTGTTCCTGCCCGGGCTGCTGCGGCACAGCAACCTGTTTCGCGGCAGCAGCCGGGTCATACACCTGCATTTGCCTGTCTCTGCCCGAGCGCCCGCTTCGGCTCTTCTCGCGGCTGGGATGCGGAGACGAGGCCTAATCGTTAGATCTAGCCGCGTGCGAGTGAACCACCTGCGAAGCCCCAGCACCCGGGTTGGCCTTCCGGAACTCCTCGTTCTGCCTAGCGGCCTCCAACACCAACTCGTTGAGCCTCTCCTGCTGCCTGAGACGCGTTTCGCCATCCAGGCGCGGCAACTCGGCAGCCACGGCCTCTACAGCCCTGAGCGTCTTGGCGGGTGTGCTGTACCTTGGCCTTGTGAAGGTGTTCGCGGTGGCGGACTGGGCGGGAACCTCCGCGACCGTTGCCATCTCGACATCCAAGTTGCGCCGCGTAGCGCCTACTCTGCTAGGCCTCCTGGCGACTGGCGTGAAGCCGTGAGCCTTGTTGTACTCGAGCTGGTCTAGACTCAGCTCGAGCCTGATCTTGTCCAACTCCGCCTGCTCGGCAAGCAGCTCCTGGCGTTGCCGCTCGAGCTGCTCCCTCACGGCTAGGAGCTCGATGTCGGTGGGAGTGGGCATACCAGGCCGCGTAGCAGACGCGGGGATGACCGTAGACGTGGAAGGCGGCAAGTTGCTCTCCTTCTCGTAGGGCCGGTGAACCCTGCCACCAGCCGGTGCATCAGTCTCCTCGACGACGGCCGCAGCGCCAGTAGCGGCTGCGCTAGTGTTTGCCGCCAAGCCCGTCACCATCACCTCAGCGCAGTTCGCAGAGCGGCGCGCGGGCTTTCCGCGTGCAGCAACCACCGCGGGAGGATCCTCCGCGTCATGCACCAGCTCGGGGTACGCGCGGTTGGCGACGGTGGCAACATAGACGAGGTGAGAGCCGAAGGAGATCACCGAGCCGTCCTCAGGCATGGCCATGCCGCCGAAACAGCCGGCGTTGTCGGTGACGAAGTCGAAGGAGCCGAATCTGTGGACAAGGCCACAGACCACGCGCTCCGCTGAAGAAGATCCCGTCCGAACAGAAACTCCAGCCAGCGCCGCTGGTTGCCCCACGGTGGGCGCCAACTGTCGTGGTGGTGTCACGGCAGATGCCATGGGATGGCTAAAGATGTGGGGACGAAGGACGCTGGAGGTGCTCGGGGAGGGATCACGCGACGAGTAGCCGCGTGAGGTACGATGTAAACACCGCAAACAACACGATCTACCCAGGTTCAGGGCCCTCGTGAGGAGGTAAAACCCCTACTCCTGCCTTTCTTTGTGTATTCTGGTATCTCACCGAGTAGCCACAGTACAAGGTTCTTGCTACCGAGTAGCCACTCTCCTCTAGATGACGAACTAGGTCAAGAACTAGGGTTCCAGCATGCGATGCCTCACGCAGGAGGCGGCGGGGCACCTTATATACATGGTGCCCAGCCGGATACGTCCAAACATGGACAAGTGTCGACATAGTGTGCACATCGTCCTTCTTCCGGGTTCCCGCTGACAGCTTTGGTTCCTAACCTTGGCTTCATCTGGAAAGTCGTTGGGCAAAACAAGGGGACAGACTGGTATCACTGTACCTAAGCACATAGTAGGCCCCCCTTATCCTGCCACGGCCTGCTTCCATGCTGTCACTGTCAGGCAGGCCGGTCCCAGATGAACAGTAGTTCGAATGCTGCCAAGTACGGACCCAGGATACGCGGGATCCTGTGTCAGAACGGCTCCTTTGACTTTCTGGCCCGAGTAGGTTCCCGCCAATTGTTCCCGCCAATTGTACTCGGGCCAACTCTTCTACTCGAACGTAGAGAACTTGAATGATTCTTCCTTCTGGTCATCTTGAGGTGAGACCGAGTAGCAGTCGACCGGGTAGCGAGTACCGGGTAGTCGGCTACTCGACCAAACCTCTCTTCTGTAAGACGCCTTTACCACTTGCCTTTACCCTACTCGGGGGTAACCCCCCGACACTCCCTCTTTTCGTATCTTGATGCCAAAGGAGGAGAGACATCTATCTATTAGGAGCGGGCATTTGCATGGTTCTCCCTCAAGCATACTTTTCGATTTGCATCTTTCTCTTGCTTGAGGGAGTTTGGTTTTTCATTTGGAACTTCAGTTGTTTACATTATTCCTATGTGTCGTGAACCTCGTATCGTATTATGCTTCGTGAGCTTATGAACTTATTATGTTATGTGTTGTGTGCTCACGTTTATTCATATTGCTCATATAAACAATGTGCCAACATGAAGGGAGCATATATTTAGGGGGAGCTCCGTTCATGTTGGGTTTTTAATTATGCAAATAGGGATGTTGTCGTCAATTACCAAAAATGGGGAGAATGAAAGATCATCGTCCGTTTTGATAATTATATGACAACATCCCTATTGGACTAATGTTTATTTCATATATGAAAATGCCCAGGTCCATCAAGTTTACAAATTCTATGGACTGCAATTTTGGTTGAAATGAAAAGAGCTAGAAGAGACAAAACTGTGAAGCAGTTTTTGTATGGAGCGGAGCCTCCGGTGAAACCACCGGAGCCTTCGCCCCAGCCTCCGGTGCGGGTTCGGTGCGGGGTCCGCCCAAATATCCCTCTGGTGCATATGAGCGGAGGCCACGACGGAGCCTCCGGTGGAGTTCCGGTGGGCGGAGCCTCCGGTGAATCCACCGGAGCCTCCACTATCTCCACCAGGCCCTACACGGGATTGGCCTCCGGTGCGCATCTGGTGGATTATCCGCCAAAATGGCGCTCTGTTGGATAAGAGCGGATCCTCCAGCGGAGCCTCCGGTGCGGCTCCGATGGGCGGAGGTTCCGGTGTTCCCACCGGAGGTTCCGCCTTCCCCCACTGGCTCGCTAGGGGCTGGGCCACCGGTGCGCCTCCGCTGGTGGCTCCGCCCAAACCACGTTCTGTTCGATAAGAGCGGAGGCTCCACCGGAGCCACCGGTGCAGCTCCGGTGGGCGGAGCCTCCGCCCCCTTGGCTCAAGCAAGGAACAGATCTGGACCGCGCGCCTGCGCACAGGAGAAGACCACCGGAGCCTCCGGTGAAACCACCGGAGCCTCCGGTGCATCCAGGACTGCACAACGGCCACTTGTGGGAAGGGGTATAAATACCCCTTCCCCTTCCTCATAAATGCTAAGCTTTTCCCATTCTCTCTCCTAGCCATTAATGAAAGCTTCACCCACCTAGATCTCCCTCTCCACTCACCCACTCACTCCCAAACTTTGTGAAGAGCTAGAGGAGACCAAGATCCACACTTCCACCAAAGGAATTTCAAATCCATCCACCACAACCTAGTAGATCTAGAATCCTACTTGAGGCCTAGAAACCTTAGTAGATCTTGTGCTTGTAGCTTCCACCTTGTTGCAAGAAGCTACAGATTGCTTGAGAGCCTCCATCCATCTTGTGGAGTGACCTCGAGATCATGTAAAGGTTTGGTCAACGCCTCCAAGTCGACCTCATAGTGGAAACGAGAATCTCCCTCACCGGAGAAGCTCAAGGAGAATAAGGTGTGGACAACCGTGCTATTGAGGAGTGCCTAGGTGGCTCCCCACCTCTCCAACGTAGACGTACTTCTCATTGAGAAGTAACTACGGGAATCATATCCTTGTCTCCTTGTTTACACTTGTGGTTTATCTTGCTACCTTTCGGTTTACTTCCGTTGCGCATATTATTTTGTCCACATAGGTTTCTCACCTAGATGCACATCTAGAGAACCTTATCTTATCTTGCTTAGCCCTACTAAAAGGAAAAGAAAAGAAAAATTGGTAGTCAACCTATTCACCCCCCCTCTAGTTGACCATAGTGCACTTTCAACTGGCTCTGTGGCATCTTGTCAATAGGTTATTCCGGAAAAAATCGATAAAAATGACATAAAGTGTATAGCAAAAATGTGGGAAACTATAAGAAAACAACATGGAACATCAGAAATTAAGGATACTTTATGACGTATCAACATCCCCAAACTTAGTTCCTACTCGTCCTAGAGTAGGTAAACAATAGAAACACAATAATTTCTGAGGTGGCATGCTACCAACATAAACTTGATCACCAATAATGTAAAAACATAAGTAAGCTGAGATCATAGAACTTAAACACAAACATGATAGATAGAATTTTAATAATAAAGCATAGAAATCACCTTGCATCATGAGAAGTAACTCAAATAAAAGATCATGAATAACAATGCAACGAAAGATATACTTTTGTTTCAAGTAGAGAGAGAACATCTCAAAGTGATATTTTGCTAGTCCTTAAGAGTGGGGCAACACATAAATGCGAGGACACCTTCAAAGTTCATGAGGAAGACCGGAACAAATAATTAGAGAACAAGCAATAACACATTATGAATCAATTAATAATGTTTCTGGGACAAATACACATAAAACCCAGAATGGCAAATATGCTCTCTCAACCGTGCATAAAGTTAGAAGATGGAGACACAACATAAAAGTAAAAGAAATGCCCTTCGCGGAGGGAAGCATGGATCACTCATGTGCTAGAGCTTTTATTTTGTTAAATAGAGGTATAAAAACTTGACACTCCTCCCAACCATCTTTCACAAACCATGGCTAACCGAATCCTCAGGTGTCTGCCAACAATCGCATACCGTGGAGTAGTGTCTATATTTTAAGAGAGGTGTATACTTATGTCAACGAATGGTAAACAGAAAATACAGTACGTCATAAGCCAACTAGACTTCACAAGAGCGGCTCCCATAGAAGGACGCATCTGGGTAGAAGGTCATCCCTCTTTGTCTTTTGTTTACACAATTATGTTTTGACTGATAAACCAGGGGCAAAAAAAGTGAAGATAATTTGTGTTATTAATTTGGGACTGGGCACCCCGCTGCCAGCTCTTATATGATTTGATAAGCGGATGAAGCCACTAGTCGAGGGTGTGAAAGTCCAATCAACAAGTGAGATAAAGATTCTCTATTTACGCCCCCATGAGCTAAAACAGGAGCACACAACAAAAGTAATTTTGAAAGTTTTAAAGGTAACACATGAGCAATTTACTTTGGAGTGACGGTTAATTACCACATGTAGGTAGGTATGGTGGACACTATGGGAAAACTTTGGTTTTTGGGAATTGGATGCACAAGTAGAGCTCATACTCAGTACAGGTGGAGGCTAGCAAAATACTGGGATCGACAAATCAAGAGAGCATAAGAGTCATAATAATGCATAGCGACATAAACATCATTAATCAAAGCATAAGTGGTACCACAAGTTCAAAAACTAAATGATCATGGAGGCTATTCGTGACTGGTTCATAGTCATAAACATGGTGTGAGCATTCGCCAAGTCAACCAAATAAAACATTCAAAGGAGAACACCACAAATTTATGCTTCAATATGACAAGAACAACTCATGATTCTTTAAATGGCACATTAAACATTATCAACTATTTGAGGCTAATCATGCTATTAAATAACCACAAGGCTTTAAAACTAAAATAACATCTAGCATGATATGAAAAAAATTCTATCCATAGTCTATACAAGCTTCTACTTGCACCGTTAAAAATTCTACCTCAAGCAGCATTTTCTTTTCCCAACAAGCACCATACAAAACATGCTTTAACAAAAACTCTCTAAATGCTACAGCAAAAAAACATGAGAGGACTCACAAAACATTACTAAAACTAACAGCTCTGAATAAGAGATGAAATGAAAAAGAAAGCTAAACATGAATTTTTGCAGCAACTAGAAGAAAAAACTAACAATACTAGCATATCAAGTATTCAAACGAAAAAGCGGAGCGTGTCTCTCTCCCAAACAAAGAATGCTAGGATCCAACTATATTATTGCAGCAAGGAAAACAAAATAAAATGAAGGAAAACAAAAGAAAAACAAACAGACGCTCCAAGTAAACTTCATATGATGTGACCGAATAAAAATATAGTTTCGCGAGAAGCGACATGATAGATAGTTGATGAAGATGGGGATGCCTTGGGCATCCCCAAGCTTAGGTGCTTGAGTCTTCTAAAAATATTCTTGGATGAACCACTGGGGCATCCCGAAGCTTCGACCTTGCACTCTTCTTGATCATATAGATCACCTCTTCTCTTGACCCTTGAAAACTTCCTTCACACCACACTCAAACAGTAATTCGCATTAGAGGGTTAGTGCAACAATAAAAAATCTATGGGTTCTGTATGGGCACAAGTTCTATTAACACTTCTAAACATTAGCTACAGACATTGATGTTTCATGAAGCAAACAGGGGCGGAGCCCAATAGGCCCACCACGATGCACATGAATATGGGACCAGAATTTTTTTACTAGTGCTTACCTGCAGAAAATGGCCTGTGCATCAGGTTGGGCTGGATATTGTGCATCAGGCAGGCCGCACCCAGTGCATCAGGGCTGCTGGGCTGGCTGTCCCGCATGCCCGAGTCTGCCATGTTCTGGTACACACGGATGTGCTCCTCTCGTTGGCTAGCAAGTAGGAACGACGGTTGGATCTAGGATCGATCGATCAAACAGCCAATGGCATGGGACCAAAGGAGTAAAAATATGAGCCTCGGGCACACTCCAAGGCAGGGCCGCAGCCAGCAGGCGTGCAGCTCCTCGATCCGATCATCATCCACCCACCCAGCCATCTTCAAGTACAACATTCACCTCTGATTCTCTGTCCCAGACTCCTAGTGGCCGGTGCCAGCCGATCGATATTCAATTCCCCGTGCCGGTAAAATCCCTAAATTCTCCTCTAATCAGTTGCAAATTGTTGCTAGTATATGAAATCGTATTGAAATTTTGGCGAGCAGATGAAATCTTATCAAAATTGTGGCTAGTAGATGAAATCTCATGTATCTTTTTCTTAGGCTACAGTTTAGAGGTGTTTTTCATCCATGAAAGTAGTGAAAATATTTTTGCGCAATCGCCTCAATGATGACAGCGTGAGTGATGATATTATTTGTTATGCGGAAAAAGAAAAAATTAAAAAAGCCAACAATGATCGGTTGGTAAAGTACTTCATGGTTTATAAAAATCAAAAGTACCAACGGAGTAAACAATAATGTGAAACCTGTAGCTACTTCAGGCCTATAGTTTTGGTCATTCTGCTATGTTCCACTTGAAATTCTAGTCTACTTTTTATCTTGCAGATTATTGAACCTGAGTGTTTGGTGATATGTTTTGGAATTGTTTCCAAGTAACTTTGCTCTCTATTTTAGTAATATAGTGGGATTTTTATTTTTTATATTTGTTCTTCTGTATTTATACACCGTCTCTTATTGTGTCATAGTATTTATGTTCTTCTATATGGTATATTCTTTCTTGAAAATTTTATGCCATAGTATAGTGGTGCATCAGGGTGGCTCGAGCTGCAGCTCCGCCCTGGAAGCAAAGAAATCCACTTGACATTGTAAAAGAGCAAATGCAAGAAAAAGGCAGAATCTGTCAAAACCAGAACAGTCTGTAAAGACGTATTTTTTTCGAGATACTTACATTGCTCAGATCGAAAAACTTAAAGAACGAAAAAGTTGTGGAATTAGCTGAGGAATAAGAGAAAAAATTTCAGATCATTCTGATCTTCCTGGATTGTATACGATTTTTTATGGTGGACAACAGAAATCTGTTTCCTGCACAGAAATCCGAAAACCAACTCCAACTCTCGTCAGAAACCTTACTTGGCACTACTGAAACATGAAAATAAAGATACAAAAGAGTTGCTACAGAAGTGTACAACCCTCGAATAAAAGAAAATAGAGAAAAAAAAGCAAAAATAAAACCATGGGTTATCTCCCAAGAAGTGCTTTTCTTTAACGCCTTTTAGCTAGGCCTAGAAAAGTGGAATCAAGTATTTTTCGAGTGAAGAAGCATCCAAATCATTACGAGGTTTACCCTTAACTTTCGTACCCTTATTTTTACTTTTAGGGAATTGATGGTCCAAACATGGGTTGGAAGTGAAAGTCATGGTACCTTTCCCCATATCAATAGTTGCTCCTAAGAGCTTCAGTAGAGATCTTCCAAGGGTAATTTTTCCTCCTCCTGCACATTCAATAACAAGATAATCAGTGGAGACCGTTTTTCCTAGGAGTTTTATAAACACTCTCTCAGCTATCCCAATGGGAAATATAGTGGTGTTATTAACGAGGGGAATTTTTTCTCCTCCCTCAGCAAGTCCCCAAAGGTTCAAAAATTCAGAAATCTATTTAGGCATAAGACAAAATTTAGACATAATATCATAACGAGCATGAAATGTTTCACCATTTATAGCAACCTTCACCAAAGGAATCATATTTGAGGCTTCAGAGTTTATTGGGACATAATCAAGACGTTCAGGAATCTGACCATAACCTTCTTTTAAATAAGATATATGTGACTCAAGAGTATTCAATCTAGCATAAATACTTGCAAAGGCTTTATCAGGACTACTCGCTAAACTGTAGGTTACAATTAATTTTTTAATAGCATTAAAATCTTGCTCTCCATCACAATGAAGGAAATCTCCTCCTACCACAGTATCCAAAGCATATCTATAGCAAAGAACAAGACCAAACTGAAAGCTACGAAGAAACAGGCTTAGAGTCATTTTAGGTTCAGTTTTGCAATAGGAATAAAAAACTCTAGACCAAGCTTCCTTAAAACTCTCATCACTCCGTTGTTTGAAAGTGAAGATCATTTCCTCATGTGACATGGTAACATGATCAGGAGTATTCATTTTAACAAGACTAAAAACAGGAATAAAACTACAGCTAGAATAAGAACTATTTTTTGTGTGTTTTTGATAAAGAGAAGCAAATAACACAAAATAAAATAAACTAGAACAATTAAAGAGATTGGAAGTGAGAGACTCCCCTTGCAGAAATTCTCTTCCTCCCCGGCAACGGCGCCAAAAAAGTTCTTGATGCGTGTGAACACACGTTCCTTAGGAGACCCCAAGAGGAAGGTATGAAGAGTGGAGCAGCAAGTTTCCCTCAAAAAGAAACAAGGTTGAATCGACCAGTAGGAGGAAGGAGTAACTTTAGAAGGTTGAAGCAGATGAGATGGCAGGGCGCACTACCGGTTTAGCAGCAATGTGGAACCTACACAACACAATCAAATCACTTTGCCCCAACGAAGCAGTGAGGTTGTCAATCTCACCGGTTTTGCTGAACACAAAGAGGTTAAACGTATGGTGTGGAAAACAGTAGGAACAATATGAAGCAGTAGGTGTTTTATCAGTATGAGGAAAATGGACCGGGGTCCACAGTTCACTAGTGGTGTCTCTCCGTGAAAGATAAATAACATGTGTGGTGAACAAATTACAGCTAGGAAACTGACAGAAATGAAGGCTACACCGTAGTGCATATGCAAGACATAAAGATTACTATGTGATTCATGCGGGCATTACAACAAAATACATAGACCGTCATCCAACTTCATCTATGTCTAATAATCCACCCTCCAAATATCATCCGAACAAACGTTGGGTATTAAGTTGCTAGCAACAAATTATCGCCGTAAGCAAAGTGTGTAATGTAAACAATGTAAAATAGGTAAACACCGTTGTTTTCTCCCTAATGGCAACAACACATCCTCCATCTGTCACGTTTCTGTCACTCGAGCACAGATGAAAAGGAGGCATGAACCCACTATCGAGCATAAATACTCCCTCTTGGAGTTACTAGCATCTACTTGGCCAGATCATCTACTAATAACGGAGAGCATGCAAGATCATAAATAACATAAGCATGAAGATAACATGATAGATTGATAATCAGAAGACATAGCATTCAATATTCATCAGATCCCAACAAACACAACATGTAGCATTACATAAAGATGATCTTGATCATGATAGGCAGCTCACAAGATCTAAACATGAGGTACAAAGTGGAGAGAACAACCTTCTAGCTACTGCTATGGACCCGTAGTCCAGGGATGAACTACTCACGCATAACTTTGGAGGAGGGCATGGTGGTGTAGACCCCTCTGGTGATGAATTTCCCTCCCGGCAGGGTGCCAGGGAGAGCTCCAGAACCCTCCCGATCTCGGGATGACGATGACGTCGGCCTTGGGTGTTTTTGGGACAAATTGAAATATATTTAGGGTTTACGTCTCGGGGGGATTAAATAGGCGAAAGGGCAAAGAAGGTGGAGGCCTGGGGGCCCCACACCACCCCCTAGCGCGGCCAAGGGGGCACCCTATGGTGTGCCCCCCCTGAGGTCCCCCTCCGGGTCTCTTCGGGACTCCGTGGAACCTTCGGGAATTCTAAGACTTCCATGTTTCGAATTTTCCAATTCCGAGAATATTTCTAGAACAACTTTTCTGAAACTAAAAACAACAGAAAACAGGGAACTAACTCTGTGGCATCTTGTCAATAGGTTAGTTCGGAAAATCGATAAAATTGACATAAAGTGTATAGCAAACATGTGGAAAACAATAAGAAAACAACATGGGACATCGAAAATTAAGGATACGTCTATGACGTATCACCTAGTCACGTGCTTGCAAGCGGTTTTGATGTGATATCACCGACAGGTCCCAAAGTACATATGTCCGTCATGTGGATGGACACATCCCACTCTTGATCCATGAGCCTCAACTAATACTTTCCAAATACCCAACGCCACCTTTATAGTCACCCTGTTATGGTGTGACGTTTGATGACATCAAAGCACTCTTTCGGTATTAGTGATTGACATGATCTCATGGTCTAAGGAATAAGTTACTTCGTATGCAAGATATAACAATATAAACTAAATGACTTGATCGTATTGTTATACTTCATTTGGGTCTATGTTCATCACATCATTCTTCTAAAGACATGACCCCGTTATTAACAACATTCAATGTTCATAATCAGGAAACCTTGATCATCTATTAATCACCGAGCTAGTTAAAAGGAGGCTTTACTAGGAACCATTGTTTGTTTATTAAACACAAATGTATCAACATTTCCGGTTAACACAATTCGAGCGTGAGAAATAAACATTTATCATAAACAAGCAATAAGAAAATAACCACTTTATTATTGCCTCTCGGGCATATTCCCTTCAGGTCGGCCGTGCTCGTTGAAGGAATGGGCGGCCATCTGGCGCACCTTATTCATCTTGCCCGCATCAATGGAGGAGGGCTCGATCACGGGCGCCATGACGTTGTTGCGGAGGTGGCAGTGAATGGCGGAGGAAGGGAGGCGTATCGAACCCGTTCAGGAGAGATGGAAAGAGCAGGACGAAGTGGAAGTGACGTGCAGAAGATGAGGAGTAGAGCACCGACTCGGTCTTTTAGGTCCTCCCCAACTGTCGGGCGGTAGTAGAGGGAACCGTTGTCCCTCCACGTCCAATCAGTCGTGGGGTGTCACGCGCGAACCGTCGCGCCTCGTGCCTGCGGCCGGGCAGGCAACAAGTAGCCCCGCGACGCCTTGCATCCTTCGTCCATGTGTCTGTCGCGAGCCCGGGGGCTACTGTCGGGCCTCTGGATACCAGGGTGTCCAGGCCCATCTGCTGCGGCCCGGTCCGGCAGGTGTTCCCGAGATCGAGCAAGCATGTTTCCTAACGTGGACGGCTCAAACCACATTGATGCCCCGGGTAAAGCCCCAGGAGAGAGCGCTCGTCGACTCTCCCATCGGGAGGAACTCTACACCACCATCGTTCCCTCCCGAAGAAGCTCAACCGCTCGGCGGGGGACAAGACATGTGCCGCTGACGACCGCACCTCCGTACGCTGACGGGGGCTGCACATGGACACAGGTCTGCTTTGGCCCGCAGTTGCCATACTGGTGTATAAAGCCCGGGGAAAAGATGCCCCGGCCAAATTGTCTTCCTAGGATTGCCTCTTTGTTGCAAGGAGACCAAGACCGCGGTGGGGAACGTTCCCCTTTAAAGATCGATTCCCTTGTCTCTCTCTCTCTTGTCGGTGGGGCCTTGGATCCTTCGGGTAAATTCTCAGTCGCGTCGATGTATCAATCACTCTCGCGCAGCGCTTTCGTAGCTCACAGCAAGGACATTTGGAGTGAGGCAAGGGTGCCGCTCAAGATTAAGATATTACATGGCAGCTGACCCGTCAACCGGCTTCCGACAAACAAACAGTTGGCTACCAAGAACGGGCCTTCGGATGACAAGTGTGCCCTCTGCGGTAAGGTTGAAGATGTGGCCCATTTATTCTTCTCGTGTTCCCTCCCCAAACTGGGTTAGAGTGTGATTAGGAGTCTATTGGGGTGCGGATGGGCCCCGGCGAACTTCCCTCGGTTATTTGCGATCCTGCAAGCTCTAAGCGGCCAACAGCGCAGAATCAACTGGTTGTTGTTTGCTGCCTTGTGCTGGGCTATCTGGCTGACGCGTAACAAGTTGTCGATTGAAGCAATCGTTCTGAAGCATCCCTCTAACGTCATTTTCAAAATGGCTACGTTCATGCAGATGTGGGTAAATCTCGCAAAGACGCAAGACAGGGAGGAGCTGTTGCAGCTGGTCGGCGGGCTTAGGGCCGTTTACAGTTCTATCACGCCGCCGCGTCGTGCGTAGTGGAGGTTTCATGTTCCTTCTGCTACATGTTTTACGGTCTGTAAGGGGAGGCCGGCCCTAGTTTCCGGGTCCTATTTGTTTCTGCCTAAGCTGTAGGCCTCAACGGTGTTGTCGTATTTGTGTACGCTAGGATCCTCTATGTTTTATTAAGTTAAAGTAGGCCAAGTTTTGCCTGTTATCTAACAAAAATGTTCTCGTCGCACGAACACGACAATGAAAATAATGTAAGACACGTATTTTTTTTTCTTGGATTCAGGGCCCATTTGGAGATATCACATCTGCATGATGTCGAATAAGGGCTCCTTTAATTCAAAGAAAAGGGAAAATGCAGGAACATGAATCCTACAGGATTGAGATGACATGTCTAGTTGAATCCTATGTGATAGGGATTTCCTTTTGATTGCGGTGAAGGAATTTTTCCATGAGATTGAATGTCATGTTATTTTCCTATAGAATTTACACTAGAAGATCCCTATAGGATTATTTTCTATAGAATATCCTATGAATCAAACAAGTGGTATAGAATTTTTTTCTATAGGAAGCAATCCTACAAAATTCGTATACTATTCTTTTGAATCAAATGGACCCTAAATGTTTTTACGAGGCCATGGTGAGTAAAAGTGTATTCATGAATTGTGTTAACTTTATGTATTATGAAAAGAGGTAGACCGGTGGTTCCAATGATTGAACCTTCAACCCAAGCACACTCCACGAGCTCTGACTTCACTTTACCACCGCATGGAAGGTGTGAAATCATCCTTGTAATTCACGCTGGGCATAAAACCCGAAACCCGAAGCCCGAACCCGAAAATCCCGAACCCGAACCCGAATAGCCCGAACCCGAAAAACCCGAGCACCTATTCGGGTATCAATTCTAAAAACCCGAATTTTATATGGGAAATTCGGGTTTATACTTCTATAACCCGAATATCCCGAATAACCCGAAATAGATAAGTAATTTTATCCTAATACAATGAATTAAACTCCCACATAGCCCAACAACGTGAATTAAACTCCCGCAGAGCCCAAGAACGCATCATTTTCCACAAGTCACGAAGCCTCAATCGCTCAACTTTATGCACATGAATAGGCCACGATGGACCGAGACCCTGACCTGGCCGCCGTCTGCACGCGGTCGCCTTCCACCCATCCCCTCGCATCCGTCCTAGCCTGAGATGACAAGGAGCTGCAACGTGTCAGCCGCCTCCCGCCGCCTACCTGGATGACGTGTTGTGGTGATATGCAGCACCCGCCGCCTACCTTGACGGCATGCTCTGGTACAGTGCAGCGCTCGTCGCCTACCTTGACGGCATACTGTGTACAGGGCAGCGCCCGGTGTCTCCTTGGAGTGAACGGCATGTTGTGATGAAGTGCTGCTCCGGTGTTGCGTGTACGGGTGCAGCGCAACGACGATCGATCTGGCTAAGTCCTCCTCTAGTAGCTACAACTGTGATGCATTGAGGAATTTCTTTAAGTGATTCTCCTATTCGGGTAAATCGGGAAAACCCGAACCCGAACCCGAATTATCGGGTACCCGAATTGTCGGGTTCTTATTATTCTGGCTAAATTTCGGGTATCGTTTTTCGGAACCCGAATTTTAAAAAACCCGAATAACCCGACCCGAATTTTTCGGGTAACCCGAACGCCCGGCCTAACTTGTAATCCTGCTTTAACTCCTATTATTTCTCCAAAGAAAACTCGAGCATGGCAGGCAAGACACGGTCAAAGCTGGAAAGCATGGGCACTTGGGCAGGCAAACCCCATCAGCATCAGCAAACAAAACCCATCTTTCCGAGGGTAAAACGGTCAAATGATTGAGCCTCCTTCCAATCCCAAGTAATAATAATTAAAAAACAAATGGAGAGACGAAGAAGAGTTATTATCACTTGGACGGGTAGCAGAGGACGGTAGAGGCGACGAAGAAAGTGCAGCGAAGGAAGCAACAGAAGAAGAAGAAGCGGACCAACACCAACCAAAGAAAAAGAAAGGGGGAACGAAAGCCATCGAAGCCATCGGGGAGACAAGCGAGAGAAGGCAAATTACTCGTGTCCCCTCCGAGTTCCCCGATATCGCGTCCGGGCTCTCCCTTCTTCCCCATGTGAGTTTCCTCCTCCTCGTCGGTCGTCGCCTGCACCAACCAGCCAGACGCGGAGCCGCCTCCTCCTGCCGCCCCCCCACGCCCCGGGTCGTCGCCTTCGGATATGGTGGCCGCTCGCCGGAGCACCGCCGCCATCCTGCTGCTGCTGTTGCTGCCCCTGCTCGCTGTCTGCGCCTCTTCCTCCTCGTCGTCGCGAGGTGGCCAAGAACAGGACAGATCGGCGCTTCTCCAGCTCAAGAACGCCGTCCCCTCCGCCGAGCTGCTACACCGGTGGTCCCCGGGCTCTGCTGGCGCGAACCACTGCTCTTGGCCGGGGGTCACCTGCGATGTGAAGTCCCGAGTCGTCGCTCTCGTCGTGCCCGCCAGCTCCGCGCGCTCCCCACCCGTGAGGGGGATCGCCGGCGAGCTGCCTGCGTCGGTGGGACTCCTCACCGAGCTGAAGGAGCTCTCTTTGCCCTCCCGCGGCCTTTTCGGCGAGATCCCTGCTGAGATCTGGAGGCTGGAGAAGCTCGAGGTGGTCAACCTCGCCGGGAACTCGCTCCGGGGCGCCCTCCCGGCCGCCTTCCCGCAGCGGCTGAGGGTGCTCAACCTCGCTTCCAACGCGCTGCACGGTGAGATCCCGGTCTCCCTTCGCAGCTGCTCGCACTTAGAAAGGTTGGATCTTTCCGGCAACCGTCTCAACGGGACGGTGCCAGAAGTCCTTGGCGGCCTCCTCAAGTTGAAGCAGCTTGACTTGTCACGGAACTTTCTTGCCGGGAGCATCCCCTCTCGTTTGGGGAGTTGCGCACTGCTCCGCTCGTTGCGCTTGTTCTCCAATTCGCTGGAGGGTTCCATTCCACCAGAGTTTGGAAGGCTGAGCAAGCTGCGGGTTTTGGATGTATCGGGTAACAGATTGAGCGGTCTGGTGCCACCGGAACTAGGGAATTGCTCAGTTTTGTCGGTCATCGTATTGTCAAGCCAGTTTGATGCAGTGAAATCACATGAGTTCAATCTGTTCGAGGGAGGGATTCCGGAAAGTGTGACAGCTTTGCCAAACCTTAGGCTGTTATGGGCGCCCAAGGTGGGTCTGCAAGGGAATCTCCCAACCAATTGGGGAAGCTGTCATAGTTTGGAAATGGTTAATCTCGGAGATAATTTGCTTTCTGGAGTGATTCCGAGAGAGCTAGGGCAGTGTAGAAACCTCAAGTTCCTCAACCTCAGCTCCAATATACTCTCCGGCTCGCTTGATAAACATCTTTATCCGCATTGTATGGATGTGTTTGATGTCAGTAGCAATGAACTGTCAGGCTCAATTCCAGCATTTGTGAACAGAGGCTGTTCATCTAAGCTTTTGTTGGATGGCGTGTCATCTGGTTATTCTTCACTCTTCATGTCCCAAGCTGTAGCAGAACTATCATTGGGTTACTGTGACTCTGGAGAGTGTTCTGTTGTATTCCATAATTTTGCAAAGAACAGTTTTGGGGGTCGTCTTGCATCCTTGCCACTTAGTGCAGACATATACGGAAATAGGACCGTGTATACAATTATTCTTGATCACAATAACTTCACCGGATCCTTGGATGCAATTCTGTTGGAGCAATGTAGTAACTTAAATGGTTTGATCGTCAGCTTCCGAGACAACAAGATATCTGGCGAGCTCACAGAAGAAATCAGCACAAAATGCCATGCCATCAGAGTTTTGGTTCTATCCGGGAATCAAATTTCAGGAGTGCTGCCTGCTAACATTGGTTTGTTGGGTGCTCTTGTAAAGATGGATGTCAGCAAAAATTTGCTGGTGGGTCAAATACCTGCTAGTTTCGAAGACCTCAAGAACTTGAAATTCCTCTCATTGGCTGGGAACAATATCAGTGGTCACATACCGTCCTACTTGGGTCAGTTGAGATCACTGGAGGTTTTAGATCTCTCATCGAATTCTCTGTCTGGAAACATTGCCGATCTTACCCCTTCAGCATCACTGTCTGTTTTTAACATCTCATTCAATAACTTGGCTGGGCCATTGCCTTCGAATGTACGAGCACTCAGTGAAACAGATGTTAATCCAGTACCTGATAATGCACCCACTGATAGCGGTGGCTTCACCAAAATAGAGATCGCATCAATAACCTCAGCATCAGCTATTGTTGCAGTTCTCTTGGCCCTTATCATCCTTTACATTTACACTCGAAAATGTGCATCAAGACCATCAAGACGTTCTCTCAGGAGAAGGGAAGTGACTGTTTTTGTGGATATTGGTGCTCCTTTGACATACGAGACCGTAGTACGTGCTGCTGGCAGTTTTAATGCAAGCAATTGCATTGGAAGTGGTGGTTTTGGAGCAACATACAAAGCTGAGATTGCACCAGGCATTCTGGTGGCAATAAAGAGGCTTGCTATTGGAAGGTTCCAAGGTATTCAGCAGTTCCAAGCAGAGGTGAAAACTCTCGGGAGGTGTCGCCATGACAATCTTGTAACACTCATAGGGTACCACCTTAGTGATTCAGAGATGTTTCTAATATATAATTTTCTGCCCGGTGGTAACTTGGAAAGGTTCATACAAGAAAGGACAAAGAGACCAATTGACTGGAGAATGCTTCACAAAATTGCTCTAGATGTTGCACGTGCACTTGCATACCTTCATGATAATTGTGTCCCACGTATTCTGCACCGGGATGTGAAACCAAGCAACATCTTGCTCGACAATGAGTACACTGCGTACCTTTCTGATTTCGGATTAGCAAGACTACTTGGGAATTCAGAAACTCATGCAACCACTGGTGTAGCCGGCACTTTTGGATATGTTGCTCCAGAGTATGCGATGACTTGCCGTGTTTCTGATAAGGCTGATGTGTATAGCTATGGAGTTGTACTGCTTGAACTTATTTCAGACAAGAAAGCACTGGATCCTTCTTTTTCTCCATACGGGAATGGTTTCAACATAGTTGCGTGGGCTTGCATGCTTCTGCAGAAGGGTCGAGCTCGTGAGTTCTTCATAGAAGGGCTGTGGGATGTTGCTCCACATGATGACTTGGTTGAGATTCTACACCTCGGTATCAAGTGTACTGTTGACTCCCTTTCTTCTAGGCCCACAATGAAGCAAGTTGTTCGAAGACTAAAGGAACTCAGACCGCCCTCTTACTAGAAATTGCAATATTCTGGTATGACATGTATCTCAGGACAGAGAGTAAGGTAAATTGAGCAAACTTTCCTTGATGTTCATTCTGTTCAACTTCTCAGCCAGATAATGATGGATATGAATATTATTTTTTTGTTGGTAGTATAAAAATTAAGTCATGTGCAAGTTTATTTTAGGAACTGTGAAAGCATATAAAAGCAATTTTTTACATAGTTTGCTTACATTTTTTTGTCTTGTCAACCTATAGCATGCCTGACACATTGTCTTGTCCACAACATATATTATCTAGCTCTCTTGATACACTTTTGGAAATAAGACACAATATCTTTCTGGTAGTAGTATCTCATGATTCAAAACATTATAAAATTGCTGCGTGAGGCTGGATCATTTGGGAGCATCTCTATGTTTCATGTGTAATATCGGTACATAAAAGAAGTTTAGTTCACAACTATACATGTGATCCTTCATATCTACAGACTTGAACATAAACTAGTGATCTCTAGTAAGCATAGTTAATTTCTTAATGTTAACTTTATATGTTAGATCTTGTTGAAAAATTATGCTTTTATTGGTACTTGATCGACGAATTTGTGCCTGCAGAAAGCAATGGAAGCATTGGTGGGATGAACTCGTTGACCCTGCTCAGATGATTTTCTGTTACAGTAAGTCTATATTCCTTCTGCATGGTTCATAGATGGCATCGGTGCTGATGTTCAAAGCCAATTTTTTCAGGATTGCATTGCTTTATAAAATGAGTGTTGTTAGCTAGTATATGGGATGAAATTTGAATGCACACGTTTGTAACTTTTTTATATAACTGCTGATTTCTTTTATTTTAGGCTCTTGAGGATTCTGTTTGACCAAATTAGTGGACATGGTATCCATATGTCATCTCTCGTGGGGTCATGCGATCTTTGTCTAGTCCAAGTGCAATATCAGATTACTGCGTAGCATGTTGGTACCACTGAATGCATGTGGCTCGGAAGTGACTATGGTGAACTTCCGCGTGCCTAAAATGACCTGTAGTGGTAAGCAACATACTTTCATGAGATGATAGAACCCTGTTTGGTACCGTGCCAGATTTGTTGACTAATATGAGACGTTCATCTTGCTCCCTCCCTTTGCAGGGACGAGGCATCACCTACATAACAATATCGACCCGTGTATCAAGTCAGCACACCGAGGCCGAGATTTCCTGCCATGGTCCAGGGGCCTTGCTGGGGTTCTGTCACAATCTGTGAAACTGGGGGAGGCAAGTGCGCAAAGGCTTGGTCTGGGTGGTCTGGGTGGCCTCGTCCTTGGATGAAGAGACATATGCTTAGAAAACGTAATTTGAGAAGGTCATGTGAAGCTCATCATTCTGATGCTTAGAAAACTTAATTTGAGAGGAAGATCATGTGAAGCTCATCATTCTGTGGCCGGTGGTTTCGGGTAGCGAATTTTCTCGGATCACTTGTTAGTTGGCTTGGCCTTTTGTAATATATGGTTTCGTACTCCTCGCAACTGACAGATAATGGGGAAAGATGTTAATATTAAAATGAGAATGAATAGTCCCTGCAATTGCTTCTTATGTGAGGTGTTCAGGAAATCGGAGGGTCACCGAGCAGCGGTTAGCAACTGACAGATAGGGGGGGGGGGGGGGAGCAGCGGTTAGCAACTGACAGATAATGTGGGGGTGGGGGGGGGGGGGGGGGGGGGGGGGGGAATGTATATTAAAATTTGAATGACTGGTTCCTGCAATTGCTTCTTATGTGAGGTCACTGTGTAGCCGGTAACTGGCCGTTTAGTCTGTTAATCCCCTACTCGCGAACTAACCGAGCAGCTTTCCTCAACAATGCTTTTGTGCTGTGATGATGAGGGAATATTGAACTGAGAAGATACACAGCTTGACGAACGGAGAGCGTTTAGCAAAACTCAATGATTGATCAAAAAGCAACAGTCGACTCCGCTGGGGATCGAACCCAGAATCTCTGGTTTCGTAGACCAGCGCCTTATCCATTGGGCCACGGAGTCATTGTTGGGTAAATGAAGATTTTAACATTCATCACTGTGACACGACGGTGAATTTGATACGGAGTATTTTGCTGCTGCACCTTATCATAGAACATCACACAACGATCCTCGATTCTCATCAGAAGATACCGTGATCTGTTTGCTGCTGCACCTGCTACTTCCACCACGAGCTGAGCGATGACTCACATGTGAATAGGAAGGTGCGAGCTGGGTGCTATCCTCCTCCCCAGCTACCACAAGCAACGAATTGGCAATATATTTTCTATAGAATTTTAAAAGAAAAAGAACTGCTCTGCCTTAGATTTATGACAAGGTCGATGCCCTCTAGTGTGTTTGCCTAGTCGGATGATGTAGCTTTTGCTTCGCCTTGGCCTGATCATGTGGCTGCGCGCGGCTGGAGCAAAATGGGACTTGGACGTTTCGATCCGTGAGACGCTGCGGCGTCGCGGCATCGGCCTCATCACCACAAACGATCATGTCCGCCGATCGGCTTGCGGCTTCGGGAGGACAGCAGCAACCTTTGAGCGCGCTGCACCTTGACGACTCAAAACTCCATGGCCCAACTCTCAAACTCCCTAGAGCCAGGGCCCACAGAGCAGACAGAGTGCAGACTAGTGTTAGAGCATCTCTAGCCGCCCTCTAGGGCCCGCTTTTTTTTAGCCCCCCGTTTCTCGCCGAGTTCCTCCATGAGCTAAATTAGCGGCCGGCGAACCCATGCCAAACCCAGCGCGCCGAGGGGCAATAGGGGCGCTGGATGAAGAGGAAAATGGCGCGAAAACGCGTGAAAGAAATTCCCGCCGCTTCCGTCGCCCGCGGCCCCGCCCTGTCAGTGAGAGAGAGGTTTGTCGTCCTTATCGCCTCGGCTACTGCGCGCATTGACGCCTCCGGTCAGTCAAGACGACACGCGGCAGCGGAGCAGTCCAATCGCCCACGCGGCGAAGTTATGACGTTGCCGCCGCTGTTTCGTCTTGCCCGTCCGCTCGTCGCTACATAAACCTGGCCCCCGTCGCCATTCTCCCCCTCTTCTCCTCGTCATTCTACTCTGCTTCTCCTCGCCATGGTTCACATGCACCACCTCGTCGCGGCCGCCAATGGGTTCGGCCGCCGAACCATGCACCTCTAGGAGGCCAAGCTCCTGTACGAGGCCAACTTTCATGCGCCGCCGGGCATGAGCACGCCGAGGACATGGCGGCTCAGTGCAGACGGCGTACCTGTGCCTCCGCCACCGACCGGCCCCGAGCGCGTCGCCGAAATCGAGGAGATCCGAGCGCGTATGTCGCCGGAGGAGCGGTGCCATCCTCAGTGGCATCCCGCCAACGAGGCCTCCTGGACGGTGTTCTTCGAGGACCGCTTCAAGGCGGAGCTCGGCAAGATCACCAACCACGGCC
The DNA here is from genome assembly GCA_028641055.1 of Alopecurus myosuroides. Taxonomy (NCBI): domain Eukaryota; kingdom Viridiplantae; phylum Streptophyta; class Magnoliopsida; order Poales; family Poaceae; genus Alopecurus; species Alopecurus myosuroides. The sequence continues at coordinate 165,421,685 of CM054057.1, forward strand.
CTGTTTCAGGAGAAACAACGCCGCGGGCCGCCGCATCTGGTGGACCAAACCCGGACACACTCTCGCCCGGGTCTTCAACCACATTGAGCGGCAGATGAGGCGGGGGAAGAACCGCCGCACGGCCACGGCTGGTCCCGTTCCTCTCGTTGTCATCAAGGAGAAGCCAGAGGAAGCGCCGCCGCGCCGGTGGACTCGGAGCCAGACCCTCGTCATCAGAGAAGGGCGAGCTCCTCCACAGTCGGCGGGCGATGTCATCCTCCTCTCCGACAGCGACGACGACGACGACGTCTGCCCTCCCCCACCGATGTACCTCGGCGACCTAGGGCAGGGCAGCAGCATTGCCCCGAAGGCGGAGTCGCCGAGCGACTCCGATGACGACGACGGCGGCGACTACACCAAAATGTACAAGGCCCTCGGCATGAAGTAGCCATTTTTTTAAATCCCGTCTAAATATGTAAAAATCGCCTATATTCAGCCAATTTCAATGAAATCGTTTAATATTTTGCCAAAATTTTGACGTTTTCATAGATTTTGTCAAATTTCGCCTGGTTGGGCTGGGGGAACGGCTGGAAACTGTCGCTTCCCCCAAGGCGAAAAATAGCGTCGGACACTCCCAGGAGGCGCTATGTAGCGCCGAAAAACGGCCCTAGGGGGAGAAAAGCTGAAGATGCTCTTAGGACCAGCGTCTCGAAATGCGTCCGACACTTCTAATGCTATGCTGACGGATTATGCCTTTTGGAAAGGACTCGGTCGTGAGAGTCAAGTATGACCTCCTCTCCAGGGTGAATTTTAGTTTAGGTAATGGACAAAACAAAAGGTTCTCGGAGGACATGGTTAGGAGGTAGGAAACATCTTTATCGGAGCAATATCCATCCCTCTCTAATATTTTCCAACGAAAACACATTTCGTGGACTCTGATTTAGAGGTTGCACATCCAAATATTGCTTTCAGAAGAGCGCTAACCGGTAATAAGTGGGATCCTAGGCTCCACCTGATTACCCGGCTAATTAATATTCACTTGTCCGATGAAAAAGATAGGCTCGTTTGGGAGGAAACATATAAATTGAGTTTTTATTTCTTAAGTGGTCATTCATATTTTTTTCAAAAATATGTTAGAAAATAAAAGTATCGCTAAAGATTACAATATTTTTGTGGTTCCTTTATCGTAAAGTCATTCTAACTAAAATTAATTTGTCCAAAATAAATTGGCAGGATAGCGCCAAATGTTGTTTCCGTGACAGACGAAACGGTTCAACACTTATTTTCTCCTACCTGCCTGCACAAATTATTTACTCCTCCAACTAATGTCATAAATTTTATTTGTGAATTGACTGCATGGACTTGTTAAGAAAGAGAAAGCTCAAATCAGAGTGGGAGCACGTGCTTTGTTACGAGCAATATGAAATGTGTAGAATGATATTATTTTTAATAAATCGAAAGTTCTTTTCTCAGTTTATACCTTTGGCTACGTATTGGATTCGTATATGTTCCTTTCTCCAGCCGGTTGAGTGCCAACGGAACACAAATTTTAGGTGCATCCATTTGAAGATGGTTGCTTGGGAATTATTCAGGAAATTCGAGTGGCAGCTTAATTATAAGCATGTTAGCGACATTTTTTAGTTAGTTGATACATTGTCTTGACCTTGTGTGATCCATGCGACGTGATACTCTATAAACCAAACTATTAATAAAGACCATTTCCAAATGGAATGCACAAAAATTGTCTCTAGAGTGTCCACAGACACGTTCGAACAGTGTCACGTGTCCGCTTTGCATCCTCATTTGTTGATATTCAGCCATTGAAAGTGCATTTCATTTTCCTGGTGTTTTGTGTTTTAGTTATCAATACTAAGTACATTATTTATCGAGTTGTTTAGTGTGCATGTGTTATACTTAACATCCGCATCGATCACCAAAAAGATCGGTGAAGATTGACCATTGAGATTTGGGACAAAGAGGAGCCGAATTATTCTAACCAGATTATTCGGTTAGGGTGGTCTCTGTCTAGTTCGGGACAGAGATGAGCCGAAATATTCCAACCGGATTATTCATGATGAATCAGATATTCTGATTGAGGAAGCTTTTGCTCAAAATCGGCTAAGGACTGAGGATTGAAGTTTCAGAAGTGAACCGGATTATTCGTACCGGATTATTCCGAGTCAACCGGATAATCCGGTTGAGGAGCCAGAAGCTAGCCGGAATATTCATATCTGATTATTCATCCCCAATCGGATAATCCGGTTGGAGTCAACGCAATCGACTTGGATCTAAGGAAACTTGCCAACCGGATATTCCGGTACACCTTTTCCTGCTCAAACGGCTAGATTTGAGGAGGGGGTATAAATACCCCTACTCTTCCTCCTTGAGCTCTAGTTCGTCCCAAGCATTAAATAGCATTTATTGAGCTCACCAAATCTTCAATTACTCCCAATCCCTCCCACCAAACTTGTTAATCTTCGGAGGATTGAAGAAGAAGGCCCGATCTACATCTTCACCGAGCCGTTCTTCATTTCCCCCTCATATTCTTGAGGGATTCGAGCCTAGGGTTTCCATTTGTGCATAACCTAGACCTCTTGCTACTCTTGGTGATTCTTGGTGTTGGGAGCCCCCAATTTGGTTGTGGGTGTGTGCCCCAAGATTGTTTGTAAATGATTCGATTCCCATCTCAAAGGGGATCAATAGTGGAAGGTGGGCTAGGCCTTTATGGCGGGGTTCATCGGAGAATAGGGTGAGGCCTTTGTGGCGTTGAGTAGGCCTTCGTGGCGAGCTCACACCCCTCCAACGAGACGTACTCGCTTAACAAGGAGTAACTCGGGATTACATCGTGTCTCCGCGTGCTTCATATCGGTTACCTCGTTCCCTTCCCTTTTACTTGTGCTTGTATTGTGTTTGTGCTTGTTCTTGTCATATAGGTAAATTCACCGTAGTTGCATTATCTAGAGAATTTACCTTTGTGTCAAGCCTAATTTGGTCGTAGCACTTATTCACCCCCCCTCTAGGTGCCCTCACTATCCGTTCAATTGGTATCAGAGTCTCGGCTCTTTTATCGGGCTTAACCGCCTAAGAGTTTAATATGGCCGATGTTCCGAATGTCGTCAGTTCCGTGGCGAGTGTCTCAATGGATGATCTCAATGAGTTGAAAAATTCATTGACCTCATCCATGAAGAGCAAAATCGATGAATTGCGAACACTCATGTTGCAATTCATGAAAGACAAGGAACCGGAAACCTCCAATACATCCCATACGGTTGAACCACCGGAGGGTGCCGAGGTTGGGGAAGATGGTGAACCACTAAAAGATGCTTCTGCTAAGAACTCCACCGATAAGGGTTCGGAAGGAAAAGGAGAATTCCATGCCGTCGAAGGACGCTATTCTCCCGATCCTCCCGTCCCACATCCCCATATAATTCCTAGAGGAGATCCACCTAAAATTGATGCACATTCTTTTGGTGAATGGCAATATTATATGGAAACTCACTTGAACTGTACTTGTATAGAACTTTGGAGGGTCACTCGAGATGGATACAAGCCACATGACCCCAAGAACTTGACAAGAAGAGAAACCGTAGATTGTCAACTCAACTACACCGCCTTGTCTATTCTTCAACAAGTCGTGCGTCCTAACCACATGCCTCATCTTCAACAATATTCCACCGCCAAGGAAACATGGGACGCTCTTGTCGTCATGTTTGTGGGCAATGAGAGTATGCAAAGGAATAGGTATGATGCCTTGATCAATGACGCCGAAGGGTTCTATATGCATGATGGTGAGAGCCATGAAGACATGTACCGAAGGCTCAAGACTCTTGCCACCGCATTCCACAATGTTGGTGCCAAGTACATTGATGATGCTTGGATCAAGATGAAGTACATGATTGCTCGCATTCCATTTGAGCCCACGGACTTGAAGAGCATTAAAGGAAGACATGACTTTGCTTCTTTGACCTCAACACAAGTAATGCAAGAGGTGTGCTCCTATCAAGTGCAAACCAAGAATGCTCTTGACAACCGTGCTAGAGCCATAGGAATGCACAAAGGGGCATCGGTTGCATTGAAGGCCAAGGTGGTGTCAAGGGAGGTTGAGTATGAAGAAGAGTGCCATGAGGACTTGGCTCCATTGAAGGATCAAGAATATGATCCCGTGCTCAAAGATGTCATTGCTCTTACCGTGCAAAAGTTTTGGAAGAATCCATTCAAGGCCAAGGCATATGTTGAGGATAAGACCAAGTCTCGCTATGGCAATAATGGGACTCAAAGAGTGAGGTCTTGCTTCAATTGTCAAGATAAGCACCATTTCATCGCGGAGTGTCCCTACAAAAATAGGGAACTCCATAGTGGCAAGCTCATTCGTAAGGACAAGTCCAAGCTTGCTTATAAGAAACCTCACTTCAAAAAGAAACTATTCAACAAGAAGTCCCCCACCAAGTTTGTGCTAGTGACTCAAGAGGAGTATGATTCCAGAAGTGATGAAGAATAAGAAACCACATGTGAAGTGGCCGCTCTTGCCATTGCTTCAACTCCATCATCCTCATCTCTCTTTGAATCCCCCAATGAGAATCATCCTCTCCCAAATGCCAAGTTCTTCATGGCTAAGCCTCGAAGGTATCACGTTCTCCCAACTCTAAGACCCCAAATGAATTGGAAAACCATGCTAGTCTTAGAGTAGAAGATGAAATTCTCTATTTGGAATGTTTTATGTCTAACGTGCAAGGGGAGACAAAGAAGTACTTTGATCATCTCATGAGCCAACTGGGAGAGGCCCATGAAGCTCTTGAGAAGAAAGGTGAGATTGAAAGAAGAGATGCGGATGAGATAGCATCTCTCTCCATGACTCTTGAGGAAGAGCATGATGGTAGAGTTTCTCTTGAGGAGGAACTTGAATCTATTGAAGAGTCACATAATGAACTTGTTTCTAATATCACTAAGGAACATGACCTTGCAATTTCTAAATATAAAAAGTCTAAAAAGGATAAGGTTGAGTTTGGTGTTGGTCATGATAAACTAACCGAAGAGTTTGAAAAGACCACCAAGGCTCACAAGGCTTTGGAGAGTCAACACTCTACCCTCAAAGAGTTACATGAAAAAGTTCAAACTCAAATTAATCAACTTAACAACCCTAGTACCTCTACTTATTCTTGTGATCATGCAAATATTATTGAGAAAAATGCTAGGTTGAAGTATGAGCTAGCAAGGCTCAAGGGCAAGAGCCCTCAAGTTGAGAAGATGGTTGCCCCTAGCCCACAAGTGGTTGCCTCTAGACCAGAAGTGAGTGCTCCAAGGCAACAAGTGGGCAAGAAAGGTCTTGGCTATGTTGCCAAGAATAAGAACAAGAAGAAGAAGAGCAAGAAGAAGGCCAACAATGGTGCTTCGCGGTGGTATTGTCATTAGGGACAACACTACTCGTAGCACTCCCGCACAAGCTAACAATGTTGCTTCGAGTGGTGGTGTCATGAGGGACAACACTACTCGTAGCATTTCCGCGGGAGCCAACAATCCACACCATTTCTTATATGTTGATTATTATGGTGTTGTGCAAACGAAATATGTTGGTCCTATTGAGGGTTACATTGACTATACCATTTGGGTTCCCAAGACCCTTGTTGCTAACATGAAGGGACCCTCCTCGGGTCCTAACTCCAGTCAATGATCTCTTGCAGGATTATGCTTCTAGTGGGTCTAAATGGATAATTGATAGTGGATGCACTAGTCATATGACCGGAAGCAAAGAACTTGTGAGGGAGTTGCGCCCAAATGATATTAATGCAACCGTCACTTATGGAGACATGTCCAAGTCTAAGGTATCGGGGTTTGGCAAGGTTGTGATTTCTCCTGATATCACTATCGTGGACGTCATGTTTGTTGAATCCCTTGGTTACAATTTACTTTCAGTTCGTTCATTAGGGAAGATGGGCTTCTCCGTCTTCTTTGATCCTGATATTGTGGTCCTTTTGAGGAGCAATACTCTTGACACCGCATACGTGGGACATGTTGAAAATGAGTTGTTCGTGGTGGACTTTTCAAAGTGTACCAACTCTCAATCAATGTGTCTTTTCGGAAAGACGGACGTGGGGTGGTTGTGGAATCGCCGCTTATCCCATGTCACCATGAGAAATTTGCAAAGTCTTCACAAAGGTGGCTTTATCATCAGACTAAAAGAAAATCTTTCCTTTTCCAAAGATCGCGTTTGTAGGTCGTGTATTGAAGGAAAGATGCATGAAGCCGTCCACAAGGCCAAGACTATTATCTCATCAAAGATGATCTTGGAGCTTCTCCATGTTTATCTCTTTGGTGCCGTGCCCGAGGCAAGTCTTGGAGGCAAGAAGTATTGCTTGGTGATTGTCGATGACTACTCAAGATACACTTGGGTCTATTTCTTCAAGTGCAAGAGTGAGACCCAACAAACTATCATCAACTTCACCAACCAAGTGCAACGTCAACATAATGTCCAAATCATGGCCATTAGGAGTGATAATGGCTCCGAGTTCAAGAACTACACTTTGAATGAATTCCTTAGTGATGACGGTATTCGTCATCAATATTCCGCTACCTACACCCCTCAACAAAATGGTGTAGCCGAGCGGAAGAATAGAACTCTATTGTATATGGCAAGGACAATGTTGGCATAGTATTATTCTCCCCAATATCTATGGGCGAAGGCTATTTCCACCGCATGCCACTCCTCCAACCGCCTCTACATCCGCAAGGGCTTAGACAAGACTCCATATGAGATCCTCACCGGCAACAAACCCAACGTCTCCTACTTCCGCGTGTTCGGCTATAAGTGCTTTTATTTTATCAAGGGTGTTCGGTTGTCTAAGTTTCAATCCAAAACTATCGAGGGTATATTTGTTGGTTACGGTGCCGAATCCCACACTTATAGAGTCTATGACAAAACCTCACGGATAGTCATAGAATCTTGTAGTGTGGCTTTCGAGGAAACTGATGGCTCCCAAGTGGCGCAATTTCATGTTTCTAATGTAGATGCTAAAATGCCTCAAGAAGCCATAGGAAGGATGGGTGTGGGATTTTTCCACCCCATTGAGGGAGACCTTATGGCGACTCGAGAAGGACTATGCTCTACTCAAGTGGATCCCTCCTCTACAATAGAAGAACAAGCCAAGGAACCAAGTGATGCACCTAACCAAGAACATATTGAAGACACTCCTCTCATAGACCAAGTTACTACGCAAGATGCAACCTCACCTATCATTCATGCTAGTCAAGGTCAAGGCCAAGATCAACCATCCTCATCCTCCTCTTCTCAAGCTGACGCAAATGTTGAAGTTGTTGATGATGATGATGATAATGATCAAGGCCAAATTGGTCAAGATTGGGACCCAAATGATCAAGATGATCAAGTGATTCCTCCTCGCAACAATGAGGAGATCGAAGCCCGTCATGCTAGAAGGATAAGAAGAGCTTTGAAGCAAATTTATGCCCAAGACAACAAAGTGTTGGAAGATGTTCAAGCTAGAAGATCCACAAGAAGGAAATTGGCTAATTTTAGTGAGCATCAAGCTCACGTATCTATGGTGGAACCAAAGAAAGTGTTTGAAGATCTTGAGTACTCCGATTGGGTTGAAGCTATGCATGATGAGCTCAATAACTTTGAGCGCAACAAGGTTTGGAGATTAGTTGAGAAACCCAAAGATTGCCACAATGTTATTGGCACTAAGTGGATTTTCAAGAACAAGCAAGATGAGCATGGCATTGTCATAAGAAACAAGGAAAGATTGGTGGCTCAAGGTTACACTCAAGTGGAAGGCATTGACTTTGATGAAACCTATGCTCCCGTGGCCCGCCCTCAGTCCATATGTATCCTTCTTGCATATGCATCTTCGCATAATTTCAAATTGCAACAAATGGATGTCAAAAGTGCTTTTTTGAATGGTCCACTCAAAGAAGAGGTATATGTTAAGCAACCTCTAGGGTTCGAGAACCTAAACTTCCCTAACCATGTCTACAAGCTCGATAAGGCGATCTATGGACTTAAACAAGCACCACGTGCGTGGTATGAGCACCTTAGAGAGTTATAGGATAACCGTGGTTTTGAAGTTGGGAAGATCGACCCCACTCTCTTCACAAAGAGGGTAAAGGGAGAGCTTTTCATATGCCAACTATATGTGGACGATATTATCTTTGGCTCAACTAACCAAGCTTTCAATAATGAGTTCTCAAAGCTTATGACTGACAGGTTTGAGATGTCCATGATGGGAGAGCTTAAATTCTTCCTTGTCTTTGAGATCAAGCAATTGGCTCGCGGGACTTTTATCTCTCAAGCCAAGTATGCCCAAGACATGCTCAATAGGTTTAATTTCCAAGGTGCAAAAATAAAGCCATCTCCTATGCAAGTCAAGTGCCACCTCAAGCGCAACCCGAATGGTAGCTCTCACGCAGAAAAGTTGGGCCCTCCCAAGCGTCCTTTGTACAAGGACACTAGTGATGAGGATCCCGGTGACTCTCGCCCTCCAAGGAAAGCTATTGCCAAGAGAAAGTCTCTCTCTTTGAAGCCACCGAGGAAGAAGAAAGGCAAGGAAGCAAGGAAGAATTACAAGCTGGTTGTCACCACTCAGGAATATGCTCAGATCCTTCAGAAGGATTGGTACAACAGTCCCCGTGATGTTGATTATGAGGATGCTTGGTTCTGGTGCATGGAGCAGGCCTACATCTATGCGGACATCTATTATGACTACAAGTTCCCTATCTGTCAGATGCATCCCACCAGGTTTCAGTTGACCAGGGATAAGGAAGAATTTGTTGATGCTACAAGTATCATTGAGAGGTTTGGTCTTGTGAAGCTTTTGGAGACTCGTTGCCCCTACAACACCGAACTCATTGTTCAGTTCATGTCTGCCCTGGTTTTCGACTCCGGTGTTCCGTGCTTTCTGAAGTGGATGACTCATTCCACTCCTTGTGAGGCTCCATTTCATAGGTTGGGTCGTATTATTGGCTACCAGCACAACTCTCATCTTCCACTTGGTCACTGTATGCATGATGTGGAGAGACCACAACGAGAGAGGTCCATGGCTGAGATGTATGCTCTTGGTTACACTGTTGGGAGGTTGGAAGGGATCCTCCCATTCTATGATCAGCTCGTGCGCCTCTTCTGGTCCTTCTTGGTCCCTAGTGGAGGTAACAATGATGCTCTCACTAGTCCGTTTCGCAACCTTCTAATTCCGTGTATTCAGTTGTAAGTGCTTCTATTTGATCAAGGGTGTTAGGTTGTCTAAATTTCAATCCAAAACTATTGATGGTATATTTGTTGGTTACGGTGCCAAATACCACACTTATAGAGTCTTTGACAAAGCCTCACGGATTGTCATAGAATCTTGTAGTGTGGTTTTCGAGGAAAATGATGGCTCCCATCTGGCGCAATTTCATGTTTCTAATGTAGATGTTGAAATGTCTCAAGAAGCCATAGGAAGGATGGGTGTGGGATTTTTCCGCCCCATTGAGGGACACCTTATGGAGACTCGAGAAGGACTATGCTCTACTCAAGTGGAGCCCTCCTCTACAATGGAAGAACAAGCCAAGGAGCCAAGTGATGCACCTAACCAAGAACATGTTGATGACCCTCCTCTCATTGACCAAGTTACTACGCAAGATGCAACCAATCCTATCATTCAAGCTAGTCAAGTTCAAGGCCAAGATCAACCATCGTCATCCTCCTCTCCTCAAGTTGAAGCTAGTGTTAAAGTTTATGATGATGATGATGGTAATTATCAAGGCCAAGTTGGTCAAGACGGGGACCCAAATGATCAAGTGATTCCTCCTCGCAATAATGAGGAGATCGAAGCCCGTCGTGTTAGAAGGATAAGAAGATATTTGAAGCAAATTGATGCTCAAGACAACAAAGTGTTGGAAGATGTTCAAGCTCGAAGATCCACAAGAAGGCAATTAGCACATTTTAGTTAGCATAAAGCTCACATATCTATGGTGGAACCAAAAAAGTGTTCGAAGCTCTTGAGGACTCTGATTGGGTTGAAGCTATGCATGATGATCTCAATAACTTTGAGCTCAATAAGGTTTGGAAGCTAGTTGAGAAGCCCAAAGATTGCCACAATGTTATTGGCACTAAGTGGATATTCAAGAACAAGCAAGATGAGCATGACATTGTCATAAGGAACAAGGAAAGATTTGTGGCTCAAGGCTACACTCAAGTGGAAGGCATTGACTTTGATGAGACCTATGCTCCCGTGGATCGCCTTGAGTCCATCCGTATCCTTCTTGCATATGCATCTTCGCATAATTTCAAGTTGCAACAAATGGATGTCAAAAGTTCTTTCTTGAATGGTCAAATAAAAGGGGAGGTATATGTTAAGCAACCTCCGGGGTTCGAGAACCTTAACTTTCCTAACCATATCTACAAGCTTGATAAGGCGCTCTATGGACTTAAACAAGCACCACGTGCGTGGTATGAGCACCTTAGAGAGTTATTGGAAGACCGTGGTTTTAAAGTTGGGAAGATCTACCCCACCTTTTCACAAAGAGGGTAAAGGGAGAGCTTTTCATATGCCAACTCTATGTGGATGATATTATCTTTGGCTCAACTAACCAAGCTTTTAATAATGAGTTCTCAAAGCTTATGACTGACAGGTTTGAGATGTTCATAATGGGAGAGCTTAAATTCTTCCTTGGCTTTGAGATCAAGCAATTGGCTCGTGGGACTTTCATTTCTCAAGACAGGTACACCCAAGACATGCTCAAGAGGTTTGACTTCCAAGGTGCCAAAATGAAGCCATCCCCTATGCAAGTCAAATGCTACCTCAAGCGCAATCCGGATGGTAAAGATGTGGACCAAAAGTTGTATTGTTCCATGATTGGTTCTTTGCTTTATCTTTGTGCATCTAGGCCCGATATCGTTTTGAGTGTAGGTGTGTGTGCAAGGTATCAAGCGGCTCCTAAGGAAAGACACTTAGTGGCGCATAGGATCTTTCGGTATTTGGTTGATACCTCAAGATTTGGTTTGTGGTACCCAAAGGGGGCACAATTCTCTCTGAAGGGATACAGGGACTCGGATTGGGCCGGTGATCAAGATGATAGAAAGTACTTCTGGGGCTTGCCGATTTCTTTGTAGTTCCTTGGTGAGTTGGTCTTCCAAGAAGCAAAATTGTATATCTCTCTCCATGGCCGAAGCCGAGTATGTTGCGGCCGCTAGTGCTTGCACCCAATTGCTATGGATGAGGCAAACCCTCAAAGAGTATGATGTTCACTTGGATAAGGTACCCCTCATGTGTGACAATGAAAGTGCCATCAGGATCGCCTAAAACCCCGTGCAACACAAAAGGACGAAACATATTAAGATTCGTCATCATTTCATCTGGGATCATGTGGCAAGAGGTGATATTGAGCTAGAATATGTCCCCACCAAGGATAATCTCGTGGACATCTTCACGAAACCTCTCGATGATGCAAGATTCATGTTCTTGAGGAATGAGCTAAATATCATTGATTCTAGGAGTTTGACTTGAAGATCTTGCACACACCCCTATAGTTGATACGTGTTTGGGTTTAGGTGTAGGCATGGACATAGGGGGAGTGCTATACTAACACATTGGGTTCTCCGTCCCCCCATTATGCCCAAAGCAAAAATTCATTGTTATCTCTCTTTTTCTAATGTTGAATTGTGAGCTTCAATGTTGAGTATTCGCCATGCATCCAACATATATATATTCGCGGTGTCATACCATGATCTCTTACACGGTGGCTTAGGCCACCAACCTCTTCTTTGTGAAGAGTTGGATCTTAGTTGGGGTTTATTTTATTTTCATTTCATTTCTCTTGTTTTCCATCGCTAAGTGTTTTCATAGGAAAATCTCACTCACGTGGTCTTTGTTGTTTGATTCTTGCAAATGAGCGGGATAAATACTACTTCCAGTTTGGTGTTTCTATCCTAAGCCTTTCTACCCAAAAACCAAACTCTATCTAGCACATTTGTCACTCCATTGAAACTAGGAAGTTTCGAATCAGAAGGCAGCCGGAATATCCGGTTCAATTCTGAACCGGAATATCCGGTTCATACTTGAAGCGTAATATCCGGTCCGGAAAATCTCCACATATCTGGAGGGGCATGGTGTGGAGAGGCAGTTCCTGCCTTTCTCCCCCAAGTCCTCTTCTCCACCAAATCGCGGACTCTCCAATTCTTGGCCTCCCGGGCCACCTCCTCCACGGGATCTGTGAGTTCTTGCCCGGATCTCGTTCTCCATCACCGTGGGATCATTTCCATCCAATCATGTTCATCCATGGACACGGGTAATGTTAAAAATATTTGAATCCTGGTTCCATAACCCTACCTCTCCACGGATTCGTGTTTTCTTGTCAATGCTTGGTAGTGGATGTTCCCTAGGTTATCTCTTGCATGCTAGAGACAATAGGTTAGATTCCTGTATCACCGATCTAGTTTTTGAATCTAGGCAAGGATCAATCTAGTGCTGGAATCGTGCACCCGGAATATCCGATTCAGTATTGAACCGGAATATCCGGTTGAGTTCTGTCCCGAATTTCACCATTACTATTTTGCTCCTAACTAGAATTGATTCTTGATTGTTGGGTGGATTCTTCCCTATTGTTTTGTCGTATGATTCCTTCATTGATGGCATGTGTGCACTTACCCCTATTGCTTCCTTCTATGTTATTCCTTCACATGTATCTCTCACGCTGACAAGTTGGGCCCTCGCAAGCGTCCTTCATACAAGGACACTAGAGGACCCTAGTGACCCTCCTACTCCAAGGAAAGATGTTGCCAAGGGGAAGGCCAAGTCTGTTGCCACTAATCCATCTTCAAAGAACAAAAAGGGCAGGGAAATCAGGAAGAGTTACAAGTATGATGTGACCACTCAGGAGTTTGCACAGATTTGTCAGGGGGATTGGTACAACACTCCCAGAGATATGGAGTGTGAGGATACTCGGTTCTAGTGCAAGAGGCAGTCCTATATCATTGCTGACATATATTCTGACTACAAGTTCCCAATCCGTCAGATGCATCCCACCAGGTTCCAGATTATCAGGGATAAGGAAGATATTGCTGATGCTGCTAGTAGCATTGAGTGGTTTGGTCTTGTGAAGCTCTTGGAGACTCGTTGCCCCTACAACACCGATCTAGTTGTTTAGTTAATGTCCACTCTGGTGTTTGACTCCGGTGTTCCGTGCTGTTTGAATTGGATGACCCAGTCCACTCCTTGTGAGGCTCCATTTCACAGTCTGGGTCGTTTGCTTGGCTACAAGCACAACTCTCATCCTCCACTTGGTCACCGTATCCATGATGTGGAGAGACCTCAGGGGGAGAGGACTATGGCAGAGATGTATTCTCCAGGATACACTGTTGGGAAGTTGAAAGGGATTCTTCCATTCTATGATCATCTCGTGCGCCTCTTCCGGTCCTTCTTGGTTCCTAGTGGAGGTAACAATGATGCTCTCACCAGTCTGCTTTGCAACCTTCTTATTTTGGCAAAGCAGTGTATGGAGGATGAGGGCCCTACTTCTTCCTATACTGTGGATGTCATGGATATTATCTTCAATGAGCTACGCAATGCTATGATTGGTGGGAACACCATCCCATATGGACCCTATATTATGATGTTGATCAAGGATACCATTAAGAGGGATTTCAATGAGTTGCCGTTGCAAGACCATGCCTTCAAGAAGCTGTATGTCAAGAGGAAGAAGGTTGTACGTGCTCCTGTTCCTCCTCATGAGGGTGGTTCCTATGGGAGGTGTTGCCCTTTCTAGTGCTCGCATGACTGACCCCTCCACCACTCTACGCAATGTCAGGAAGCTTTCCTAGTTTCAGCGCAATGTGTTGTGCATGAAGGTGGATATACACAAGAAGCAGTACCATGCCTACCGCATGGACACTGCTATATCCAACTCTCAGCGTCAGATTCTTCACCATGTGAGTGGTGCTACTGGTGATCTTCCTGCTGACCTTGTTCTAGACTCTTATTCTCAGTGGGCTGCCAGAGACTGTACCCCTTGGGAGCGGATTGAGGAGGCTCTTCGTTCCACTGCTGCTTCTTCCAGTACCCATGTAGGTGATGATTTCGAGGAGGAAGATGAGGATGTGGACGAGGATAAGGAGTCAGCTGGGGAGGAGTCTGAGAACTCGGATGCTTGGGACGCTAGCACCACTACCTAGCTCCTTTTTGGTGTCTCGATGCCAAAGGGGGATAAGTAGTATTGGGCCTACGGGATTTGCATGGGTTTCGGGCACAAGCATATGCTTTTACCATTTCTTGAGAGCTTGTGTCCATTTAGTCTTATTCGTGAACTATTTGCTATTTGTTGTTTCGTTTAGAACTATGTGCTATTATGTTTTGTGAGACTATTGTGACTATGGTTATTTGGGTCATCTATGATTATCTATGTTGAGTATATTATCTATTATTGTGCTTCGGTATACTTGACATTATCTCTCCGCACAAGGTATCTCGTTCAACTTCCTCAACATTTTGGTTATAGTTTTTGTTGGCATGTTTGTTTTACTTGTTGGAAATTACTCTCCGTATGGATATTGCACATTTTGCATTTGAGGCAAACAAAACATATGCATATGTGTAGGGGGAGCAATTTCCATGTCATTTCAAACATGTACTCGTCAAGGTTTTATTGCAAATCTTAGTATTGTTATCTAACACAAAAAAGGGGGAGATTGAAAGTGCATTTCATTTTCCCGATGTTTCGTGTGTTAGTTATCAATACTAAGTACATTATTTATCGAGGTGTTTAGAGTGCGGGTGTTATACTTAACATCCGCATCGATCACCAAAAAGATCGGTGAAGATTGGTCATTGAGATTTGGGACAGAGAGGAGCCGGATTATTCCTGGCAACCGGATATTCCGGTTAGGGTGGTCTCTGTCCAGTTCGGGATAGAGATGAGCCGGAATATTCGAACCGGATTATTCATGACGAACCGGATATTCCGATTGAGGAAGCTTTTGCTCAAAATCGGCTAAGGACTGAGGATTGAAGTTTCAGAAGTAAACCGGATTATTCTGAGTCAATTGGATAATACGGTTGAGGAGCCAGAAGGGGACAGAAGCTAGCCGGAATATTCATACCGGATTATTCATCCCCAATGGGATAATCCGGTTGGAGTCAACGCAGTCGACTTGGACCTGAGGAAACCTGCCAACTGGATATTCCGGTACAACTTTTCTGCTCAAACGGATAGATTTGAGGAGGGGGTATAAATACCTCTCCTCTTCCTCCTGGAGCTCTAGTTCGTCCCAAGCATTGAATATAATTTATTGAGCTCACCAAATCTTCAATTACCCCCAATCCCTCCCACCAAACTTGTTGATCTTCGGAGGATTGAAGGAGAAGGCCCCGATCTACATCTTCACCGAGCCGTTCTTCATTTCCCCCTCATATTCTTGAGGGATTCGAGTCTAGGGTTTCCATTTGTGAAGAACCTAGACCTCTTGCTACTCTTGGTGATTCTTGGTGCTGGGAGCCCCCAATTTGGTTGTGGGTGTGTGCCCCAAGCTTGTTTGTAAAGGATTTGATTCCCGCCTCAAAGGGGATCAATAGTGGAAGGTGGACTAGGCCTTTGTGGCGGGGTTCATTGGAGAATAGGGTGAGGCCTTTGTGGCGTTGAGTAGGCCTTCGTGGCGAGCTCAGACCCCTCCAACGAGAGGTACTCCCTTAACAAGGAGGAACTCGGGATTACATCGTGTCTCCGCATGCTTCATATCGGTTACCTCGTTCCCTTCCCTTTTACTTGTGCTTGTATTGTGTTTGTGCTTGTTCTTGTCATATAGGTAAATTCACCGTAGTTGCATTATCTAGAGAATTTACCTTTGTGTCAAGCCTAATCTTGATGAAAAATTAAATTTGGTCGTAGCACCTATTCACCCCCCTCTAGGTTTCCTCACTATCCATTCAACCATGTGTCCAATAATTTAAATTATCCGGTCACTTGCATGAGATTGGTGTGATGGAAGAGGTGAAGGGAAAAAAAAGACCGTGTCCTATGTGACCAGCATGTCCGGTCTGATAGACCGAACACTTAGGGCAAACCCAGCGATCCCCCTATTTGGTCCTCGCGGACCAATTGGGGTTAAAACCCCATCCCAACGGACCGCGGGGGGGGGGGGGGGGATCCCAAAGATGGCCCAAGTTTGGTCCATGTATGGGGTGGTCCGTGGACGCCATTTTTCCCTCCCTGGCCCGCCCATCAGACACACATCGTCATTCTTCCTAAACCCTTGCACCCACCCACTCTGCTCCCAACCTTCGCCGCCTTTGCAAGGGTAGCCTCCGGCGGCCTAGCCGACGATGACGAAGACGGATAGCGCCACGGCCGCGACGCCCAAGCCAACCCCCACACCACGACCGTCGCCCAATCCGGAGTCGAAGAAGCAGCAGGTGAAGGATGAGGTCGTCGCCGCCGCCCTGCTCGAAGCTCAGCGGCAGGACCGCGCCAGACTTAATGTCGACGCACTAGCCGCAGGATCCATGGGTGTCATCAAGATGAAGGGGGAGACGTATGGCGTCATCCTGCCCACGACGTCCCTCCGTGCGTACGTTCCGTTACCGTCCTCGAGCTCAGTTGCGTCCCCAGCGAGGTCGCCACTCTCGGGGTCGGCCTCACGGCGTGCGTATTCCCAACTGCGCCGCCAGTGGGTGCGAGTACTTTGCGCCACGGGGTGTCATCGCAAGACATGTCGCCGGAGATCAGCTCTCAGCCTTTTGGGACCGCGCCGCCGGGCACCGGTCTCAACGTGACCCCTTGTGTTGCTTGAGGAGACTCCTCGGGCCCCGCTGATCCAAAGGAAAGCGCCGCAGGTGGTGCCTGTGGAGAACATGCCCCAGGGCCGACAGCTGTTCGACGAATTGCCCGCCATGACCAGAGCCGACCCGGTGTGGGTTTCATGTTTGCACGGGTCCATCATTTGCGCATTGTGTTGTTTATGATATATGCACAATTGCAGGTGTACCGGGGCCACGAGGAGACCGGCGGCCATGATGGCGTAGCCATCGAATATGCCGAGACCCAACCATGTAGCCAATATGGAGCCATTTCCATCGACCATCGTTGTTTCGTGATGGCGATGAGGATCAAGAGATGGAATATGGGGACAATGAGCTTGTGGAAACAGGAAAGAGGCCGAAGGGGAGTAACTACTCGGAGAATGAGGACCGGGTGTTGTGCGTGGCTTGAATGATCGAGGGCCAAAACCCGGTCACTCGAGCACAGTAAAAAGGGAAAGCATATTGGAAAAAGGTTTGGCGATGCTTCCATGGGCACCACAAGTGGATGAAGTGGAACAGTGATAGTGACCGGAACTCCAACTCCTTCAACAAGAGATGGGTACACATCCAATCGGAGTGCAACAAGTTCAATGGCTCCTATGATGATATCCTTGCTAGGCCCGAGAGCGGCCTTGGCGTCCACGCCGTCATCGTTCAAGCGGTGAAATACTTCAAGGCTTGCCATGGAACCAAGTTCACCTTGCTCCATTGTTGGGAAGATATCAAGGTTTGTCCCACGTATAAAAGCCTCTACAACTCTTGAAGAAGGGGACCAAGCCGGACTACGGGGAGGAGAGAGTGCCCGACGATGAGGAAGGTCCAAGTGCCACAAGGCCGAAGGGGCAAAAAGCGAGCGAGCTTGAAGCAAAGCGGGAGGCCTCTATGCTAGTATTGTAACAAACACTCAAGGGGATGTTCGCCGAGGAGGAGAAATCAAGTGTCGATAAGGAGGAGCGCAAACATAAGGATAAGAACGAGGCATTGAAGACCTACCTCGATGCTCAAAAGATGAAGCTAGATGTGGATGCCGCCACGACCGAAGCAAGGAAAAGTGAGATTCATTTTGCTTTGGTAACCGAGGACAACCACATGAAGTTTGCTAAAAACCGAGGAGAACCGACACAATCTTGCTATTATGGTCGAGGAGAATCGGATCATGATGGTTGATTTGAGCTCCATGGACTTGAAACAAAATGTTTGGATGATCAAGACAAAAGAAGATTCTGGAACAAGAAACTTGATCTTCGTGTGTCCGGAATTAATTGTCACAAAGTTTGACAAAATTGGATGTATCTAGACATAATTTAGTGTTAGATACATCCACTTTTATCAAACTTTGTGACATTTAATTCCGGACGGATGGAGTATATTGCTTTGTTTATTTTATATGTTATCAAAAGGAGATATGAGAGAAAGAAGAGAAAAAAATGGAGGCACCAAACTTTGGGGAGCCGTTGGGATGGATTGATAAGAAATGCAAGGTTCGGCGCGCGGACCACGCTATACGAAGCAAAATGGACCAAAATTGGTCATATTTAGGGGTTGTTGGGTTTGAGATCTATTTTTACTCAAATGAAAGGTCTCCTATCAGACAATAAGAAATGAAAGGTCGCTTTGATGGAGAAGCCGCCTGGGCAATCTCCATTTAAAAAAATGAAACGAAAGTATTGAATTTCATTCAAATTAAAGACATTCTATACTAGCAAAATTTAAATGAAAAACTAATTTAAGTCGATGCCGGGACCGCTGCAGCCAACCTCGCCGTCGTGGCAAGCAAGCGCCAGCCTCCTCGCTGCCGCTGCTTCGCGTGCCGTCTGGTGGCGCGTCGTCTCCATCTGCAGGCGAGTCGCATGCGCTGCCTCCTGCTGGGCTTTCAACACCATGGCGCCGTGCTGCTCGTCAGCCTCGCTCGCCACAGTGATGACGAAGATCTGCATGACGTGTCGCTGGTTGAGGTTGTTGGCCTACTCGGCGGCCCCACTTCCCTCAGCTGCCGTTCGAACCTCTTCTGACGTGCGGTGCCGTAGGAAGCCAGCAGTCCGGCCTGTTCCGGCAAGCAGGGCGGCAGCCCCTTCTGCGGTGGTCTGACCATCTCAGGCGTCGCAGATGTTGACTTGGTTACCTCCGGAAGGAATTGAAGCTGCTGGAGAGCTCGACGGAACTAAACGACCCCAAATTCTTGTAGGGCCCCGGCGAGAGCCCGTCGCCGTCGGCGCCTAGCTGCCGCCTCGTTTCCGCTTCCGTACGGCGCCTCCTGTCCCACACCCTGTACGCCCCGAACGCAGCCGCGACCACCACCAACGCGACGCCGACTGCAAGCAGCGCCGCCTTAACACCGGTCGCCCTACCGCCGCGCTCAGCCGCGTCTTCCATGCTACTGACCTTAAAGTATCCCACCTTCCTCTCGTCGGCCGCCACCATGAGCTGCGCCGGGTAGTCCATGAGGTAGCAGTACCCAGTCCCGTTGGTGTACACCGCGCCCCAACAGCTGCAGTTGCGCGCGCACCGCGCCTCGCAATCCTCCGCGGACAGTGCTTGCTCGAATCCCAGCCACTCCTTGTTCGCCGGCTCCACGCCCTGTGTCCGCGCCTCCCAGTACAACCCGCCGACCTCGCCGCCGGTGGTGCCGCACAGACCGTTCCCGACGGATGCGGCGGCGGCGCAGCCCGAACCGTCCGTCGCGTTGGCCAGGCACGCGCAGCGGCCGCTGGGAGGGACGCAGACGCTGTAGGCGCCACAGGTGGTGGGCAGCTGGCACGAATCGGTGATGGTGGTGTAGTCGCGGACCCAGCGGGAGCCGTCCCAGTAGTAGGCCCGGAGGTTGCTGTCAGGCTCGAGAGTCATGCGGCGGAGGGCGCGGACGCCATGGTTGAAAGTGTCGAAAGACATGACGTCGGCGGGCGGTCCCTCCTTCTGGTACATGGCGAGGTAGCCGTCGGGCTCCACACGCGCGTACAACGGCCGCCGTCGGGCTGGATCTGGGCCTTGGCCTCCAGCGCCGTGTGCCTCCAGTACATGGCGGCGGCGACGCCGCCAGACAGAGGCTCGATGTAGAGCGCGAAGTAGTTGCTCCCCAGCCGCATGGCGAAGCGCCCGTCGACGGTGCGAAGCGCCGCCGACGAGGTGAGGTTCTGGCCCTGGACGATGGTGTCCGAAGGGTAGGTCGAAGCTCTGCCAGACAGCACCGGGCGAGCTGTCGCTTCTGATCTGAAGGTTCGACGTGTTGAGGAGGACGGCGCGGTCGCCACCTGCCGCCGCGCCTGCAACGGTAGTGGACCAGAGCACCTGGTTGGTGGCGCTGTCGGTGAGCACGAGGCTGCCGTTGAAGGAGAGGGACACGGCCGCGGACCACGGGCCGGCCGGTCCGGGGTCGCCCGCCAGAGTGGGAAAGCCGAAGGGAGGTGGAGGACGGCGAGGTCGAGCATGGTGGAGTTGACGCGGAGGAATCCCATGGCGAAGACGCCGGTGGGATCGGAGAGCACCGGCTGGAACTGGGCATAGGACGTGTCGTGGGCGACCGAGAAGCCCCGCTGGAGCTCCTTGGCCGCTGTCGAGGCCGCCTCGCCGGCGCCAACACAAAAAGAAACCAGCAGCGCCATGCATACCATTGCAATACACTTGCCTGCCATCGCTGCTTCCATGGCTTGGTCGAATGACTCGGATCGAGTGTGTATTTTAGAAAGGGTGTATGGAAGTAGCCAATGGAGATTCGAAATCGGGGTGGAGCAGGAGAGACGAGACAAAGAGCGGGGAATATTTATCTCTCCGGTGCACTTGTGGGGTGATCGCCACTAGCCTGCGGCCGGTGATGCACACGATCAGCAATGAAAGTGAAGCCATAAACGGGTGTTGGGACAGGGAGGTTTGGTCAACGAGCAGATGAGCACGCTCGGTGGATTATTGCCCGTGTCTTTACCTTTGATGCGTGGTTTTTTTTCGATAGAGACATTTTGATGCAATTGTATAATCTGATTAGTATATTGTCCACTTGCAGAATAGGTAGGAGTATACAATTGCGGTTGCTCACTCTTGGAAAATGTGCCTTCTTCTACCGTCCCATGCGAGGTATGCTCCTCTTCTCGGCAAGTTGAGAGAACTTCAGAGCTATCCTCCTTCGGTCCTTCCCTGTTAGGGTCCTTTGATTAAATGCCATAGGAATTTTGTAGGATAAAATCTTATACTCCTTCTGATCCATATTAATAGGTGCTGAAGTGGATGTATTTAGACATGTTTTATTGCTAGATACATCCACTTTAGGACCTATTAATATGGATCGGAGGGAGTAGAAAAATTTTCTTTAGAATTTTCTCCGTTCTAAAATGTAAGCCTTTCTAGTAAGTTAAAACAGTTTATTAAAAATGCTTACATTTGATTCATATGATTGTATTCTATAGAAAATATTGCTACCGGAATTTTGTAGTGCAAATCATATAAGGAACTAACATAAGGTCTAACCTAATGAATTTTTTTATTTACACAAAGAATCATTCTTTCCATAGAATTCAACTTTACATGTCATTTCAATCCTATAGGATTCATGTGTTTTTTCTATCTTACGAATGAGTCCCGGTCCGCTCCCCGCCTCCGTGCTCTCTCGCTTCGGGTTCCTTGGGTGACGTCCCTCCGGCCCCCTCCCCCTCGCTGGAATCCCGCGAGAAGGGTCGTGTCGGCGTCGTGGCGTCCCCTGCTTGGGTGTCCGATCCGGAGGCATCCAGGGCGCGGGAGCGTCGGAGCAAGGCTAATGCGGACATGCCCGCAAAGCTGTTGGCGGAGTCCATGACAGCGTTCCCGCAGCCGGACTTCTCCGGGGACTCCGCTCAGCTCGTGGGGGTGGTGCAGGCGCTTGCGGCTCCGGTGGCAAGGGGCCTCCGCAGCCACGCCATCCCCGTGGAGGCGCAACGCAAGAGTGCGCGAGGAGCGGGCGACTCCAACAAGCATGTCCTCGTCCGCGCGTCCGAGTGGGCTGCGACGCGCAATGACACAGGTTCGACCCCCATCTCAGACTTCGCCATTCTCCCGTTATGCTCAGATGATCACTTGCTTGCGGTCGCGGGCGACAGCGGCATCTCCCTGGGGGCCGGGCGTGTAGAACAGTTAGAGACCATCTCCCTACTTCGCGCGACAGAACTCGCGCAGGCTGACCTGGCAAGGGCCAGGAAGGCTCAGGCTGCCGCTTTAGCAGCTAGCTCGGGTGGTGAGCCTGGTGCGGAGGCCACCCCTACCACTCCTGTGGGAACCCCCGCCGTAGAGGGGGCGGGCTCGGGCGGACATCCAGTGGACCCTACACCTGCAGGCTCCCCTTCGGCTGTCCAACCATCCAAGGGAAGGGGGGGCCTTGTAAACGAGTCAAAAGACTGGCGCCATCCCCGACATCTAGGAAACCTTACACCAGACAAGCAAAGAAGAACTCCATCGCAGCGGCTGAACCCTCAGTCAATCCCCGCCAAGCACGGGGCGCTCAGAGGGTGTCTTAATGCGGTGGCTGTTTTCTAATATCCGTGGCTTCGGCGCGCCGGGGCGCCGGACCATGATCAAAGAAGCTCTCCGGCACCATAAGATAGACGTTATTTGCTTACAGGAAACCATTAAACAAAAAATTTCGGACCAGGAACTCAGGGGAGTGGAACCTGGGGAACCGTTCTTCTGGAACTGGCTTGCCGCCGACGGGCATTCTGGGGGAATGCTTATCGGCGTTAGGGATAGCCTCTTCGAGGTAGGTAGTATGGACCAGGGGCAGTTCCACCTTAGTCTGGAAGTGTACCACCGCCCCTCCCAACGTAAATTCATCTTCATTAACATCTACGGGCCAGCGGATCACGCCCTCTCTGGAAGTTTCCTTGACGAAATCTCGAATAAGATTGCAAACTGCCCCCACCCTATTGTGATGGGGGGAGACTTCAACCTGATTAGGGGTGCCCAAGATAAGAGCAACGGCAACATTAATTGGTCTCGGGTCGACCTTTTTAATTCTCACATCGCAGTTGGGGGCTGCAAGAGGTGGAGCGTTCGGGGGCACGTTACACCTGGACAAATAACCGAATTAACCCTGTTCGGTGCGTGCTGGATAGGGTCTTTATCTCGCCAATCATCGATCTCTGGTTCCCACTTCTCTCCGTGGTTGCTGATACTAGCATCGGCTCAGACCATACCCCTTTGATTCTAGACTCGGGTGAGGGAGCCCCAGTACGAAGCAACCGATTCTTCTTCGAGACGGGGTGGTTCAAACTGCAAGGGTTCGATGACCAGCTGACCGCCACTTGGGAATCCCTTGCGTGTATTGTTAGAGGCAGAGACATCATTGACTGGTGGCAGTTCATGAGTGGGAGGCTGCGCCAGTGGCTCCGTGGGTGGAGCCGCAATCTAGGCAGAGAAGCGAAACTCAAGAAGGATTCCATCCTCCTGGCTATCCAGGACCTGGACCTAAAGGCGGACTCGATAGGGCTAGAGGACGACGAATGGGCGCTTCGTATGTTCAAAGAGGAGCAACTGCTCCAAATCTATAAAACCGAAGAGGAATATTGGAGGCAATGTGGTAGAATCCGTTGGGCGCTCCAGGGGGACGCTAACACGGCTTATTTTCATGCGGTGGCCAATGGTAAGCGCCGTAGATGCAACATCTCCTCCCTCGTCTCGCCTGAAGGGATCATCACGGAGAAGGTGGCGCTGCAGCGACATATTTACTCGTTCTACCGTGAGCTGCTTGGCTCCTCTACGCAAAGACGCCGCGGCCTGGTCAGGAACATCTAGGAGGGCAACCAGAGGGTCTCGGCCGCTGACAATGACTCGCTCTGCCGCACATTCTCGGAGTCAGAGTTGGAGGCCATCGTGAAAGACATGAAATCAGACACAGCCCCAGGCCCGGATGGCATCCCGGTTCCCTTTTTTAAGAGATACTGGCAACTAGTGAAGCATGGGGTGCTCCACATTCTGAACGACTTCATGTTAGGCAGAGTGGACATTTCTAGGCTCAACTTCGGGGTGTTGACCCTAGTCCCAAAAGTTCCGGGGGCGGACTCGATCTCCCAGTTTAGACTGATCGCGCTTATCAACGTGATTTTTAAAATCATTGCCAAAGCGATAGCTTCAAAGTTGGACCCGGTTGCCAACAAGGTTATCAACCCCAACCAGATGACCTTTATTAAAGGCCGATTCATATTGGACGGTGCTCTCGCCCTCCACGAGATCCTTCACGAGTTGCACAGCAAAAAGCTAGGGGGAATATTGCTTAAACTCGACTTCGAGAAAGCATACGACAGGGTCAATTGGGACTTCCTGTCTGGGGTGTTACGTAGAAAGGGGTTCGAGGCCGGATACGTCCACAGGATCGCGCAGCTGGTGGCCGGCGGCCAGACGGAGATTTCCATTAATGGAGAAATGGGGCCTTTCTTCAGAAATAAAATAGGGGTACGTCAAGGCGATCCCCTGTCCCCGTTGCTGTTCAACTTTGTCGCAGAGGGGCTCTCGACTATCCTATCAAAAGCAAACTCGGCCGGGCACATTCACGGGGTGGTCCCTCACTTGGTGCCAGGGGGGCATCACCCACCTTCAATACGCCGATGACACGATTATCCTTATTCAATACGACGAGCTAGAGGTTGCAAATTTAAAATTCCTCTTGATGTGTTTTGAAGACATGTCCGGCCTTAAGATAAATTACCACAAAAGCGAGGTGATGGTGCTAAACCAGCCCCGCGAGACGCAGCAACGCGTGGCGTGTCACCTTAACTGTAAGCTCGGGAACCTTCCCCTAACGTATCTGGGCCTCCCGGCTTCCGACAAGAAACTATCAAAGGAACAATGGGCGTTCCTGATTCAGAAACTGGCAGCGAGGGTCGAGCCATGGATAGGTCGCTTCCTGTCCTCGGGTGGACGGCTGGTGTTGACAAACTCATGCCTCGATAACCTACTCTCTTATGCCATGGGGCTGTTTCTCCTGCCTAAAGGAGTACATGAGAAATTCGATTCTATACGGGCAAGATTCTTTTGGGAGGGAGCTGGCCCCGATAGAAAGTACCACATGCTTAACTGGCAATCGGTTTACCGCCCTAAGGACCAAGGGGGCCTTGGCCTGATTGACTCTCTAAGGATGAATAAAGCTCTTATGCTCAAGTGGAATTGGCGCCTATATCAATCGGAGGACTCGATTTGGGCGGTTCTTATCCGGAACAAGTACGCGCCTGAGGGAGACATATTTGCCAGCTCCCCCCGCGGATGCTCCCAGTTCTGGCGCGCCTTGCACAAAATCAAACACCTTTTCAAGGCTGGGGCCAAGCACAAGGTGGGCAACGGTAGACGGACCCAGTTTTGGACGGACTGGTGGGTAGGGGAGGGCCCCCTATTCCACAAATTTCCAAGACTGTTTAGTATTTGCGATAATAAAACCATCTCGGTGGCGCAAGTCAGTGGGGAGGGTATTCGGCTTCGCCGAACCCTCGACGGAGTCGGGACAGTTCAATGGCAGGAGTTGATGGATATCGTGCGGGAGATTCCTCACTCGGCCGATCAGGATAAAGTTTCATGGACCTTGGAGGGGTCCGGGGTTTTCTCGGTGAAGTCCATGTATGCTAATCTCTCCAGCGGCCCCAACGTAGTTTTTGCCAAGGTGCTTTGGGAGGCCAAGCTTCCACTCAAAATCAGAGTGTCCGCGTGGCAACTACTGCTTGATAGACTTCCCTCGGGAGCACAACTTGCCATAAGACACGGCCCGTCGGATGGCAAGT
Organism: Alopecurus myosuroides; assembly: GCA_028641055.1. Lineage (NCBI taxonomy): Eukaryota > Viridiplantae > Streptophyta > Magnoliopsida > Poales > Poaceae > Alopecurus > Alopecurus myosuroides. The sequence continues at coordinate 165,447,159 of CM054057.1, forward strand.
CACTAGTAGGGAATGGCTTATAGCCACCACCATACCGCTGGCGAACCAGAATGGCTGTTGCCCAGCGCTAATAGTGCTGGCGAACAACTATGCCTGTTCGCCAGCACTACCGCTGGCGAACAACCACCCTTGTTCGCCAGCGGTATGCCTGGGCCCCACCTGCGCGCGATTTGAAATGGTAGCGCCGCTGCCTTATTTTACCGCTGGCGAACGGCCTGTATTGTTCGCCAGCGCTACTACCACAACCGCTGGCGAACAGATGCTTCTGTTCGCCAGCGCTAAGATGTGGGCCCAGCACGCATCTTAGCGCTGGCGAACAGAAGCATCTGTTCGCCAGCGGTAGTCCGCAGATATTGCCACAAAGTGGCACCCCCACCTACCCACTTTCCCCTCCACTCTATCTTCTTCACCTTGTTCCCTCTTCTCTCTCTAGCTCGAAATTATGCCAATTTCTTCACCCTCCTACCTTATTTTGAACCAACTAAATTTATTTTAGTTGGTATATATATGTTTATCTCCCTCCTAACATCATTTCTACCCCAAATTTTCCCTCCCTAGCCATCTAGATCTAGAATTAACCCCTTTCTCTCCAAAGCTCCAAATTTCTCCGGATATCATCGTGTGGGCATCTATTCATTTGAGGTGTGATGAATGATAATATATAATTAAATGAGTTTGTATATAAATTTTGTCCGGATACACGCGATATGCAATATGTGTGAAATTTCACCGGATTCAACAATGGTCGTGTGATGGAGACGATAAATGCATGTGTGCGCAATTTGTTGTGGAATGAAATTGAGTAGCCAACTATCGCCGGAATGTTGATTCATTTCCGTCTCGGCATAGTTTGGCACTCCTCTAACCTCCAATTTGTAGGAAGGTCATGCCGATTTTTTTCCGTGAATATCGCAATATATATATATATTATGTTTGGTTCTAATATTAATTATATCGGCGCGCGCTCTCGTGCAGGCGACATATAATGGTGGTCGTTAAGAGTGAACGTGTCGTGAATAGTTACTTGAGACACGCGACAGAAGACATGTTACAAAATGGCCGCAAGGAGATACGATGTCCATGTCGAAAGTGCAAACTAGGGGGCTTGCTCAATCCCTTTACCGGAGACTTGCTCAGTCACCTCCTAAGGTATGGTTTCATGGATGGGTATAACAGTCAGTGGGTAAGTGATGATGAAGATGATGAAGTCCATGGGGCGGCGGCGGTAGGAAATGATGTGCAACAGGACAATAGCAACGATCGAATAGAACTACAGCAGGACCAACTACAACAGGACCAAGATCAGCCTTATGACCCAGCACATGATCATGGAGAAGATGTTGAACAAGACGTGGAAGAAGATCACGAGGACACAGGGACACCCCTAACGGAAGTTGTGCGTGACCCTCATCTGAAAGAACTGCTCTTGAGAAAGACGACTAACTCGATATCTGCTGCTAGAGAGCAATCGAAGCTGGCGCAACTAGAGATAGACTCGAAGACACCGTTGTATGCAGGCTGCGGTCCGGGAGAGTCCCGCCTGAGAGTGGCCCTCGATGTTCTGCAGATGAAGGCGAGATACAAATGGAGCGACATAAGCGTCGATGCAAGCCTGCAATACTGGCACGATGTCCTTCCAGAGGGCAACACTTGTCCTAAAAGTTGCGACGAGGCCAAGAAAGTCGTGTGCCCCTTTGATTTACCTCACGAAAAATACCATGTGTGCATCAACGATTGCTACATTTATCGGAAAGAGGACGCGAACAAAACCATTTGTCCAGTTTGCAGCGCCGCTCGATACAAGAAAGGGAAGAAGAAAGCTCCTCGGAAAGTTGTGTGGTACTTTCCGCTCATTCCCCGTCTGCAACGGTATTTCGCGGACCGCAAGGAAGCAGAGCTCATGCGCTGGCACGCGAAAAGGAGGAATAAAGTTTTGAAAGATCCAAATCGAAGTGAAAAAGTAATTCTGACACATCCTTCAGATGCAAGTCAATGGAAAGCAATTGACTGTGAATATCCAACGTTCGGGGCGGAGGCAAGGAACATCAGGTTGGGTGTGAGCACCGACGGACTCAATCCGTTTGGCAACCAGAGCAGCACCCATAGCACCTGGCCCGTGTTTGTATGGATGTACAACATCCCTCCCTGGTTGTGCATGAAGAGGAAGTATATTCACATGAGTATGCTAATTCAAGGGCCGAAACAACCAGGCAACGACATAAATCTATACCTGAAGCTGCTTAAAGATGAGCTGGAAACGCTATGGGCCGAGGAAGGGGTGAACACATGGGACGCCTTCGGTGAACAATATTTCCCAATGAGAGCTGTCTTACTCTGTACGGTTCACGACCTACTAGGCTACGGATATGTGGCGGGCCAGGTGTGCCACGGACATAACGGTTGCGTGAGGTGCATGGATGACCCCACGTTTATGCAACTTCCGAAAGATCCTGGGTCTTCGAAAACAGTTTTCGTTGGCCATCGAAGGTGGCTACCCAACAAAGACCCGTGGAGAAGGCGAGGAGACCTTTTTAACGGTGAGGATGAGCTCCGTGGACCTCCACGTAAGAGGTGCGGCGAAGAAATCTACAATTTGCTGAATGATTGGAAGGAATGCCCAGAGCCTGGAAAGAAGCAAAAGGCGCCAAAACCGCTTCTGGATGTATGGAAGACGAGGTCGGTGTTTTGGGACTTGCCATACTGGCCCTTTCTCGATACGCCTCACTGCCTTGATCTGATGCATATCACGAAGAATGTGTTTGAAAGTTTGTTTGGCACGCTGCTCAACATGCCGGAGAGGACCAAAGACGGGGTGAAAGCAAGAAACGACCTGAAATATTTTGGTATTAGGGTAGATCTTCAGGGGGGACGCCCGGATGATGACGACGGCGATCAATCGTGTGATGAGGAGACGGATGGTCGCAAGGCCAAAAGGGTTAAGAGGAATGACTATTACTGCCCCCCCTCCTGCTTCACTCTTAGTCCGGACGAGATCACAAAATTGATGATGTGCCTTCTCGGAGTCAAAGTCCCTAGCGGTTACTCAGGGCTAATAAGCAGATTCCTCGACGCGCAGAAACAAAAGTTTAGCGGGATGAAGTCTCATGACTGTTACGTGATGATGACGCAGATACTTCCGGTTGCGATCCGCGGAATAATGGACAAACACGTCCGGGAAACCCTGTTTGGCCTCTGTAACTTCTTCGACGTTATATCTCGAAAGTCGATCACGGGGAAGCAGATCTCAAGGCTGCAGGAAGAGATTGTCGTGATACTATGCGAGCTTGAGATGTACTTTCCACCATCATTCTTTGACATATGTGTTCATCTGTTGGTCCATATCGTGGACGATATCATCCATCTCGGGCCGTTGTTCCTGCACAACATGATGCCGTTTGAAAGGATGAATGGGGTCATCAAAGGATATGTTCGCAACAGAGCTCGTCCGGACGGAAGCATCGTTCAGGGCTTTCTCACCGAAGAGTGCATCTCTTTCTGCACGAATCATATGGACGTGGAGGACCCAGTTGGTCTGCCCAGAAACAAGCACATTGGCAAGCTCGATGGAGTAGGTCACAAAAATGGACGTAGAGAAGTGCATGTGGATCGGGCTTGTCGACGCACCGACTTTAACAGGGCAAACTTAGTAGCTCTCCAACACATTGACATGGTCGATACTTGGGTGGAAAAACACAAGAGCTCGATTATGAAAAAGTACAGTGAACAAGGCAAGCGGAGGACCGAAGGAGAAATAATCAGAGAGCATAACTCCACTTTCTTGCGTTGGTTTAAAGATGTGATCGTCGCTAATCCACCGCCAAGGGATTGTGCGAAAAATAAACTTTTGTACGCCTTGGCACATGGCCCAGCTCCCAACCTAGCGACGTTTCAAGCATATGATATCAACGGGTTCACTTTCTACACAGAGGAGAAAGACAAAACTTCCGATTATCAAAACTCAGGGGTAACGATGGAATCCTACACCGGTGACAAAAAGTTAAGATACTACGGAAGGATCGAGGAGATATGGGAGCTTAACTACTCTGGAGAGAAGGTGCCTATGTTCCGCGTCAGATGGGCTAGGATGTCGACCGTCAGGAAAGAAGACCAATACTTTACAACCATGGTTATTCCCGAAGCCGGAACCTCATCAAGCGCGAATGTCACAGCGCAAAATGAGCCATGGGTATTGGCTAAGCATGTGTCACAATGCTTCTTCATAACAGACCCCGCAAGGCCTAGCCGTGTTGTCGTGAGGAGAGGGAAAAGAAATATCATCGGAATGGATGGAGTCGTTGACGAGGACGAGTTCGACACGTTCGGCGACCCAAATATTGACGATGATCAAGAAGATGATGATGATAGTCATGCAACATACACAACAAGAAGAAGCAGAACTACGCTACCTAGGCATGGTCTTCCATTCAGAAGAAGAAGTCATAATGTGGGGTTAAATTATGCAACTTCGACCAAAAAAGGCAAAAAAATCAAACACTGATGAGAAACTATGTATATATTTTTCTGCCAATTGTATGCGACGAAACTATGTATATGCATGGATCAACTAGTCTGATATCGATGTGCACTTATTATAAATTTAATGTACCTTGTTCTTTATTTCAAATGTGTGGAATTATATTATTTGAAACATAAAGGAAACCAAATAGAAATTAAACAAGAAGGAAACAACGAAAAACAATAGAACACATAAAGAAAAAACAATAGAAAACAACTAAAACCAAAATGATGAAAACAGAAAACAAGAAGGAAATATTGGAAAACAATTGAAAACATAAAGGGAATAATGAAAAACAAAAAAAAACATTATTATTTGTGATGTGTTTGAAATTAATTTGTAATGTGTTTGAATTATTATAAATTAAATGTCTTTGAATAATTTAAACAAATAAAGAAAACAAAAAAAAACATTATTATTTGTAATGTGTTTGAAATTAATTTGTACTGTGTGTTTGAATGATTATAAATGAAATGTATTTGAATAATTTAAAAAAATAAAGAAACCAAAATAAAACATAAAGAAAAAACAGTAATGCTTCTCAAAATAAAGAAATAAAATGAAAAAGATAGCGCTGGCGAACATAGCTGCCTGTTCGCCAGCGCTATGTTACCTCTGGCGAACCGTACTTTGTTCGCCAGCGGTATGGTCGTAGCGCTGGCGAACAGACAGTGGTGTTCGCCAGCGGTGTTTTAGCGCTGGCGAACCAGCAGAAAAGTTCGCCAGCGGTGATCCCCACAGTTGGCTACACAGGGCCGCGCGGGACTTAGCCGTTTTTCTCGATCGAGCGAGAGTACACAGACACACACGCGCGCGCCCTCTCCACTCTCCGGCGACGCCCTCTTCGTCTCCGGCGACCACCGCGCAGCAGCAGCGCCCTCTCCACTCTCACCGGCGACGCCCTCCCTCTCTCCCACCCCCACTGCCCCACTCTCCCCCGCCCACTGCCACTCCATCCCTCTCCCCTTCCCTCTCTGCCCGGCCACCGCGCGCACGCGCCCCTCCCTCTCCGGCCACCGCGCACGCGCCCCTCCCTCCCTCTCCGGCCACGCCATCGATCCCTCTCCCCTTCCCTCTCTGCCCTCCCCTCCACCTCCTCGGCCTCGCTGCTGCCCCGAACACTGCCCCCTCCGCTGCCTCGAAGGTGTTCGACAGAAATCCTGAACGAGGTAACGAGTTCTCTGTTGCTAAATTTTTCTATTTTTGGTTTGCATATCCATATGCTTAGTTAGTTATTTGGATCCATGTAGCTAGGACTTTAACTGACGAAACTGAATTTCCCTAAGACTTTAACTGACGAAACTGAATTTCGATAATGCGCTTGATCTGTTGCTTGTGTGCTTTTTTCCGTGTTCTGATAAGAAATTAGCTGCCCCATGTCCAGTCATATATAGTGTGGTTACTGGGTGTGTATCTTTTTGCGTTTGGATAGGGGTTGTGTGATCAACTCCTGGTTGCATGCCCTGGCTATAGAAAGGAAGCAGTGGTAGTTTCTGAATTCTGAGAGCGGCCTAGGAAGGCAAGTTGAAGTGGCAGGCATGACAATGTAGAGAGGAACCAAATTAAGGAGTAAAGGTTTTACTTTTCGGTTTGGTGATCTTCCTTGTGTTTGAATCCATGTGCTACAACAGCACTGTCTTTGATCTCCTTTTGGTTCCTTGTGGGTTTTACTACTACTGATCCTGTCACACAGTTGAACCAACGAAATGGTTGCCTCAATAATCAATGCAGCACCTACAAAAGCTTAAGAGAAAGAAATTACAGCCATTAATTGGTAGGCACTTGTTACAACTAGTCTTCCCGTGTCTGAATTATTAGTTAAGCATGCTAGGCTAAGCTATCTCCCCTGATTAACTAAAACAAGGTAATGACAACATCAGTAGTATGCCATAAAAAACACTTGTTAATTTACTGGAATTGTTGCTGTTGCTTGTTCATCTGTTTGTCTAATGACATGTTACGGAAATTTTGTGCATGCCCAAGCTTAGTTTTTTTTATGCTAGCTACCAGATGTTGGCCCCTTCGAGTTTTTATGCTAGTTTTTTTATGCTAGCTAAATCAAATTCCTGCATGCTTGCACTTTTTCGGTGGGAACAAACAATCAGTTTTTGCCTATTTAGAAAAACAAACAGAAGCAAGTGCTTGTGCTTGCAGTAATTAAAATTAGCTAAAATGGTTGCTTCCTCTGATTGTTCAAGTCTTGTGCTTGTGCTGTTGCTAAAATGGTTGCACAGAAACAATAGGTGTGCTTGTGCTTGCAGTAATTAAAATTCAGAGATCTTGATTTGATCTTGTGTGTACCCAGAAACAATAGCTACTCACAAACATTTTTTTATTCATTTTGATTTGATCTTGTGTGTACCCAGAAATTTTATACAGAGAGTTAACAGAAATTTCAATGAGTTGTTAATTAGTTCATAGGATGCATTATCATTATCTTTGCTCTCCCTGCAGCCCACCAAACTAATCCTCTCCTTTTTTTTAGCTTTGCTCTTCCTACATTATCATCTTCAATGAGTTGTTAATTAGGTCATAGGATGCTAATTTCAAACAGAATGCATAAGAAGTTTATATGCTAATTTAGAATGCTAATTTATAATGTGAAACACATGCTGATTTACAACTGAACCTGTAGCTATTATTTGTTTGGTACTGATTTACAACTGAACCTGTAGCTAATTCATTCTGTTTTGTGCCCATGTGCTTATAAATCTTAACATAAATCATAGTTTTGTGCCCATGTTATGTCACAATTGTTTTTGGTGGTTGGTGATGGTTGGTGGTGATGGATGGTGTGTATGGATGGTGGTGATGGATGGTGGTGGTGATGGATGGTGGTGTATGGATGGTGGAGATGGTGTGTGGTCGTGTGGATATGTGCCCACCTTCGTGTGGATGACGATGATAATATGAGGGGTGGGATTATATGAGGGGTGGGTTTTTATGTGCAGGTACCCCACGTGAGTCCCTATTTGCCGGAATGTTGATTAATTTCCGTTCCGGCAAATTTGGGTACTCCATATGTGCTATTTTTAGCAAAGGTCATGCCGAAATTTTCCGTGAATTTTGGCATGATCTTTGCTAAAAATATCACAACTTAGAGTGTCCGAGAAATTTGGACTCATATGGGGTATACATCGTCTAAATTGTAGGATTTGTTGAACTTATTTCGGGTTTTCTCTCCTTCCTTAGATATGGCTCACAACGACGAGGCGGGTGGTTCTGGTCTCGGACACGGCGGAGACAACGACGATGCGTGGCTTTCCATGCTAAGCGCGGGAGGCGGACCCGTAGATCCGCACCCGGATCTAGAGATGGAGGGCGACGATGCAGACGACGAGATGGACGAAACCGTTCGCCAGGAGCTAGAGCCACACAACGATACATCGGGCGCAGAAGGTGATCAAACCGGTAGTGGCACCGGGGATACCGCCTCCGGTAGCGAGGCGGCGGCTAGGCGCAAAGAGAGGCGACACAACATGCTCGCCACCATGCGGGAAGAGTTCACGGAAGTGGACCCCAGCGGTGCTCCCATCGAGCCGGAGAGTTATGCCAAGGGCTATGGAAACCAGATAGGCTGCATAGCTCGAGACTTTGGCAACGTTAACATGGAGCACATCAAAGCTAAAGAAAACACGGCTCATGCCGCCCTGCTGATTGAGAAGCTGCACACAAGGTATAAATTCCCGGATCCTTACGACAACCAGGACCTGAAGAAGAATTTGGTCAACTCCTTAGCACTGAACAAGTTCGCCAAAGCGTTTACGACTTGGAGATCCAGTTTGCGGCAGATGCTTGCGAAGGGTAAGGATTTTGATGAGATCCATAAGATGTGGCCCTCCATTTCCGAGGAAGACTTGGCCCAATTCAAGATCGACGAACTCAAACCGGAAAGGATTGCGCTGACTAAATGGGGGAAAGAACAGCGAAAAAAGAACATTGGCCCTCACAATCTCGGAAGCCGGGGTTACCTTGGGAAGCAGAAAGTATGGGCCAAGGAGGATTCGAAGAGAGAAGGGCCGAACCCGTTTGACAAGATCACCGACCCGCAGGTGAGAAATTTTGTCAGGGCCCATTACAGGGAAGATCCCAAAAAGCCCGGCGATCTTGAGTTGAACGAGAAGGTCAAGCTGCTCGAGGATAAGTATATCGAGGAACAAGAAAAAGAACGCCTATCTCAATCTGACGCGGGGTCCTCGGCGACGACGAACAAGGACCCGTATGACACCCCTTTCATTAGGGCGCTTAACGCGATGAAGGGAGTGCCCCTTGACAAGAAGCCGAATCGTAGCCATGTGCATGGCCTCGGAAAGGGTCATCGGCATGCGCAATACTACCCCGACACCAGGGAAAAGCGCAAGGAGCGGAACAAGGGCCCGGAGAAGACGGTCGACGAGCTTGTGAACGAGAGGCTCAATGAGCTCCTCCCTACCATCTGTTCGACCGTCGCTCAGTCCTTAGCGCCGTGGATGCTAGGTGGAGGACAAGGGCCGCTCCCGCAGATAAACGTAGCCCAAATTGTGCAGCCAGCGCCGCAGAACGCGGCCCCCGTCGTGGCGCCGCAGAACCCGGCCCCCGTCGTGGCGCCGCAGAACGCGGCCCCCGTCGTGGCGTCTGCTGCGCGGAACGAGCCGACCCCCAACCCTCAGCCGGAAGGTCGCAAAGATCCGTCGCCGCCCCGCCACATCTCATCAACGCCGCCGCCGACACTTAGCGGTCCATCCCCCTTGTCCGAGCTCAATGCCCTCACGGTAATTCAACGTGCACTGCTTAATTATATATTATGACTTGATTCGTGACGGCATCAGTCTCTAACAACGATCGCGCGACGTTTCGCAGGCCGACGAGACGGGATGCACATTGCTCCTTAATGTGAACGGCGAGTTAAAGGACGTCGCCAAAGGAAAAATCATCACACCTCTGAACCGCGTATCCCACGGCGTTCGTATGCCCGAGGACGTGTTCAGAGTGACATTAAGTCGGGTGCTCCCTGGTTGCGGTGCTCTCGATCCTCCGAACCAACCACCCGCAGCCGACAGCGAGTTGAACCTGGAGCAATGCTTGGTTTGGCCATTGACCTGGCCGAAATCACTAATTCGTTTGGAAAGTACTCCTGCCAACACTCCAACACCGGTCCAGGGGTCGGGGCACCCGAGCCAACACAAGGATTTCTCACCTGCAAAGTCCGTGCAGCACGACGACGACGAAGATGAGAACCCGAATGACTACCTCGTCGACGATCCTTACGAGGGGGCGCCCGGCCTGGATGATCTTGATCAACTTCTCTTGCCAGCGGAGGAGGCGGATAAATATCGATGCACAAAGCGTCTTTTCTCTTCTCAAGAGCCGGCAGTCCCCGAGCAAGAAGTCATCAGCCAGGATGCCCTCAAAGAGGCGGTAGCTGATGTATTTCATAAGACTCAGCCTAACATCAAGTATGCACGGAAAAGAACTAAGAAGGCTCCTGCCGTTGCATCGATGAGCCAACCGGTGGAGGGGACCAAGTCTAAGCCGCAGACAGGACGTGTATTGGATAGGATACCCATAACCGACTGGCATCAGATCCATGAGTTGGGGAAACCGATGCTTCCGCCGAGGTTGGTCGCCTTGCTGACAGGTGATATGCGTAGCGTCCATGACGGTGTACTATATATGGAGGAGGTGCTTCTCAAAGAGAAAAATCCAACGCTGCCGGTTTTGGTCGCAAAGGTGCCATCTACGGCGGGATTTGTCACTGAAGGCAACGCAAACAAGATCATCATTAGATTTGACGACATTTTCCGGATGTTCCACATGAAAGCACTCCACTCGTCAATCGTCCGTCTGTTTACGCTCAGCTTGGCGCATCAGCTATCCGTAGAGAATGTCAGCAACATCGGGCTAGCAGACCCCTACTACATGCACGACATGTACTTGAACAACCCCAAGGGTAGGGCAAAAGCGACAAAGTACCTCGAACAAGTGTTGCTCACTAACCATATGCACAAGAGGATCACCCTCGTGCCCTACTTTCCTGAGTAAGTTATATTTCCCATCTTTACATAAGTTCGCGCATATACAATTTTTGAGGATTATATATATGGACTCTCCTGTTTTGCGCAGAAACAAATACGGCACCCTCATCATGCTCTACCCGAGAGACGCGCACGCAGTATATCTCGACTCCGGGAGTACGATGAAGGAGAAGAACTACACCCTCATCAAGTCTGTTCTCAATGATGCTATGGATGGCTACATCAGGGGGGAAGGATTCTGCGACAGGAAGAAACAAATTAAAGGAAAATATGTGTTCAGACACAGAACAGAGTTTCCCTGCCCCAAGCAGGCGCCAGGCGGCCAAATGGAGGCATGGTACCTCATCCAACACATGACGGAGATCGTGAAGGACCAACATAGTCTGCAATACATGTCTGCTGTGGACAAATGGTCTCGCAGCATCGTGGAATGGTCTGATGCTGAGTACAGACAAAACTTTGGTCGCATCCAGCGCAAGATCTGCACAATCATCTATAAGGATGTAGTAACTTCAGGATCTAGCTTCCACTGGAACGGTACCCCACCATCTAACAAAGAGTTGCGACAATATGTGCTAGAGCAGACTGACGAGAGACCATTCAACTCGTTAGAAGGTGCTCTTCCGTTCCCGCCGGAGAAGAAACAGAAGATCACAACATCGAGGAAGAAATGATCGACGGTATGTATTCGATTCGTTACGAATTGCTCCTAATAAGAACTTGTGATTTCCTTTGCCGGTCTAATGCTTTTATCTTGGTCTACAGAGAGATGAAGAAGTGGACGGCGCGCTAGCCCTAGCGAAAGATCGCAAGCGGAGGCGGAAGCTAAAGCGGAGGCGGACCGTATATCTAGCTAGTCTTCTTTGCGATTGATCTCTATATCGCGCGTACGTTGCATAGATATGTAGTAGTCATACCTTTGTAATCGTTGAACTAATTAGATGGCTATATTTTGGGTTCGAAATCTTCCGACATATTATTGAGATCAATGTGTTGTATTTGTACTTATGAGAATTGGATATGGATGCATATGTATAGATGTGTTAATATCGTTATCGATGTGTTAAATTCGTTATGGATGGATGCATATGTATCTATGATTTATCGATGTGCTATCAGTGATTTATATGTGTGAAAGTTTATAAATTATAGAATTTGAATGTATTTGGACCTGGGAATATATACAGAATCAGAATATATAAACTGTTATACAAAAAAAAAGAAAAAATACAAACCTGTGAAACTTACCACTGGCGAACACAGTACCTACCCCTGGCGAACTGAACCGCTGGCGAACACCCTGACTACCGCTGGCGAACCAGTAGCGCTGGCGAACAGCTGCACTACCGCTGGCGAACATATCGCTGGCGAACAAGGCCTTGTTCGCCAGCGGTAACCTGCACTACCGCTGGCGAACCCTTGTTCGCCAGCGGTAACCTGCTACCACTGGCGTTGTACCGCTGGCGAACAAGTGTTCGCCAGCGGTAGCTGATATTTGTTCGTCACTGGTAGCCCTTTCCCTACTAGTGAGTGCAAGGTTTGTGGGGCAATTGAAGACGCCGATCACATATTCTTCTCGTGTTCTCTTGCGAGGTTTATGTGGAACGTAGCCTGCCAGGTCCTAGGGTGGACCTGGCCCCCCACGAGTAGAGCTCAATGGCTCGACTTCTCGAGTCAGCTGCCAGCACTCTCGGCCAGAACATCATGGGTGTTGTTCCTGGCCCTAGCTTGGGCACTCTGGCTGGTTAGGAATAAACACGTGATTGAGGGAAAAATCATCAGGCATCCTGCTGATATTATTTTCAAAACCATGATTTTCCTGCAGGTTTGGATGCCCTCGTTGAGCGTGGAGGACAGAGAGCCCACTAGACGGATCGCCGACGAGCTGAGAGTGATTCACCGTGCCTACCTCCAAGGCGCAGTCGCATCGCCACCGTCCTAGGAGTCTACTTCAGTTTGGTTATGTGTGTGGGTCCTGTTCCTTCGGCTCACCGGTGCTGTCGCTTTTGTAGTTTGTTCTTGCTTTGGACGATCTGCATTTTATTTTCCAGCAGCCTGTTGCTGGTCGTGTGTGTGGCTAAGCTGTAGCGCCCAGCTTTTGTACGTACTCTGTGAGACCTTGCTGGCTTTGTTAACTCAAAGTCGGACATTATTGCCTTCTTTTATCTAAAAAACCGAGCCCTAATGTTTGGTTTCTGAACAAAACTAGGGAGGTGATCAGGTTCATTGGACAGTGGCATAATTTTTACTAGTTAATGGCTGAATGCGGCAATCAACATGGCAACCGCAGCCATTTGAGCCTTGCTTGCTCAGGCAAGAAGCCAGTCCGGTCGGCCCGTGCCCCTTTTCTCTTTCCGTCCAACCAAGATGTTCAAAATTTTCAACTAGGACGATGTGTTTCTAGTCCTGTCCACCCACTCACTCTAGGTACTCTTATCTTCAGTACATGTTTACTATTGTACTCACACTCATCTTGGGCCAACCAGACAATGACGCTCTACATCATATTCACACCAACCGTGCAAACAGCTTGGGTTGACCTCCTTTCCTTTTTGCCGACGTCCATGTACTAGCAAATTTGAACAAGGCTTCTTGATTCGACAGGCGCCGTATCCTCTTCAAGTCAAATCCATGTGCTTCTTTTTTTGGTGCCTGCAATATCAGCATGGGCAATTCATCTGCCATCGGCTGGGATCGATAGCGATCGGAACTCACAAGCCAGAGCTAGTGTAACCAGGTTCTGAGCATTTATCCTCTTGACTTGTAGTGACAGTAGGTCCTACTATCATATATTGTTCGGGTATTTATTTATGTGTTTATTTGTTGGATACCCAGCTCTCACAACCTGTCATATTTTAGCATGAAAATACTGGCCGACATGTTTTTTCTCCAACCACATACATCGGTCTTCATTTTCTCTGGCTTATTGCAGCACTGCGCAACGGTATTGCAGAAAGAAGTAGTTATTACAGTTCAGACTTCTGTAGGCTGTAGCCATACGTATTAGTCAACTTCCGGAACAGTGCCAACTTGCCACGCAGAGTCAACACATGCAACCAGCTCCATGCTAGGAGATCTGCCGCCGATCTTTCCATTTTCGGGTCAGAGCCTCCATGCCCACCTTCTTTTGATTGCAAACCACCAAACTGCAACTTCTGTAATCTGCCTACAGCCTACTTGCTAGTACACATTATTCAGAGGCTCTGCACTTATTGCAACGTCTTCCAGCTTGAGAGCTTCCGGTGGTTCAACCATCAACCGCCTACCATGCACGTTCAACTTCCGCTCACAAATGAGGTAAGGCCTTCCGTAATGCATCGCTTTCTTAGCGTAGTATCCTAGGTACTATTGTATTACAAGAGACAACCATCCTAATGCATGGTTTCTTAAGCGTCGTATCCAAGAGGACTAACATTTAATGAATTTGGCCTCATACTTGCATGTGATTGGTCTAATCATATTTTTTGCCTATGATCTCGTGCAAGAGCCGTATCCTAAATAAGATACAACAACACTCTCTCTCTTAAATTAATATAATGCCACATAAGCAATATGCCTATGATATCGTGCCAAGATACGACCATTACGGAAGGCCTAAGGAAGCTTGTTCTTTATTGCCCCCGCGTGGCATCTAAATTTGTTGTGATCTCTATAAGGGTCAACCACGCCTTAGAGCAACTTTAGTGAACGCCCTAATTTGCATTGATCTCAGGAGAAAAAAACGAATCTGCATGGTTTTACGGCTGTGCGGTTTGTGCGCAAAGTTAGAAGTCCTAAATTTGGCCCTCTAATTTTCTTCTTCTGCAATTCTCATTTCGTTGATCCTCAAAATAAGAAAGGGGTCTATTAAAATATAAGGAGTAGGTATTGACTCGTGAAGAGCTTATTTTATAGGCAAATCATATCGAAGTAACTTTCGGTAGCGGAGTAGAATGAATGCCACGTACGCGCCGACACATTCTTATTCCTAAGCCTCTTCGCTATCTTGCTCGCATGTCAAAAATTGAGTAGGCGAGCCTAGACAAACTTAGCTGTTGCATTTCTCATTTCCTTGATCATACAAACTTCATTTGACATCCGAAATAAAGCGGGAGTGTTTTAAATTTTTATTCTCGGGCGAATGCATTTCAAAAATCATCTTAAATCCATATATTATTAATTTTGAAATTTAAATTTGATAGAATAGTTTATGATAAAGCATCCCAAATGGTTACATCGCCAACAAATAAATTATTCAAACATAACATTGGATAAAGGACATGACCAACCGGATACCATCACTGACCATATAGCAAACGTTTGATCCTCTAGTTTAGACCAATATTAGGCGGTGAAATTTAGGTATCGTTCAGTGTATCCATACGTGTCCAAATATAAGAAATGTGAAAAATATTTAGTTAGAACATGTCAAAGGGATTAAAGTTTCGCTTAAGTCGATGCGTTACAGTTAGATGATTTTTAGTGAACTTTTGACATGACCTCTGCTAAATTTCTAAGTTTGAGCACAATTCAAATATTTAGAAATGTGAAATAAATATTTTCAAAGCAACATAATCTAATATTGAATACATGTTCAATCGTAAAATTGCATGATAAACATTTTGGAAAAAATGAATAAAAGTATGAATCAAAACTCAAGTCTTTATTGGTCATATAAGGATTATCCACTACTTACTGAAGCATCCCAATGTACAAAACAAATAAAAAAAAGAATTACAAATGAAGAAGAAAAACAAAATCCTAAACTAAGTTCTTTGTTCTTCTCGTTCGTGTTCTTTTTTCTCTTCCTACAAAATAGACATCAATGCAATTTTTTTATTAAAATTAAAATGTCTCTCATCATGATTAACGAGGCATTTTTTATCGATCTAAATTGAGCCACCATGGGGGGTCAAATGGATTATAGTGGGCCATATGAGGCATTATTTATAAAGAAAGTGACAAATAGATCAGGAGCAAAATGATTTGATCCAAACAATGGAGGTGCATAAAAAAACTTTGATCCAATAATTTGTTAGATGAACAAAGAGAGTTGAGCAAAACTTCATCAAGAAGATAAACTAAAAAAAAGAATCCCAATGTACAAAAGAAATAGAATAAGAATTACAAATGAAGAATAAAAACAATATCCTAAACTAAGTTCTTTGTTCTTCTCGTTCATGTTCTTTTTTCTCTTCCTACAAAATAGACATCAATGAAAAACAATAACTTTTATGAAAATTAAAATGTCTCTCATCATGATTAACGAGGCATTTTTTATCTATCTAAATTGAGCCAACATGGGGAGTCAAATGGATTATAGTGGGCCATATGAGACATCATTTATCAAGAAAGTAACAAATAGATCAGGCAAAATGATTTGATCCAAACAATGGAGGTACATAAGGAAACTTTGATCCAAGAATTTGTTAGATGAACCAACAGAGTAGAGCAAAACTTCATCATTTATCAAGAAAGTAACAAATAGATCAGGCAAAATGATTTGATCCAAACAATGGAGGTACATAAGGAAACTTTGATCCAAGAATTTGTTAGATGAACAAAGAGAGTTGAGCAAAACTTCATCAAGAAGATAAATTAAAAATCGACTCCGCTGGGGATCGAACCCAGAATCTCTGGTTTCGTAGACCAGCGCCTTATCCATTGGGCCACGGAGTCTTTGTTGCATTAATTAAGATTTTAGTCTTCATCATAGCAAAATTAACACAGCACACAGCTTTACCTACTACTTCCATGAGCTGACAAAGCCACAAAGGTGACTAGGGCGGTGCGAGTTCGCCTACCGCACGTTCACAGGCCACCGGTAGAAAAGTATATGGCGCGTTTGGTAGGTTGTAGTAGGACAGAGCAACCCATGAGCTGCAAAAGGGGCTACCCTTTGGTTGCATGCAGGCGAATTTTCGATTAGCAGGAATCTTCAAAACAGTGTCTACATAGCCATAGGCATGCTGCTGGAACTGCTAAATTGGCAGTTTTCTTGGAGTTCAGAACTGCTAAGAGGCATGCGAGCTCGTACCTGATCATTGGTTCTCCTTAGTCTCCTCTAATCTTATTTTACCTAGTCCCTCTTAATCAATGCAACAGTAACTCGATTCAAAATAGCTTATACACGAAAAATATATGCATTAGCGATATGGTTCCATGCGGCAATCAGTTCCAACTTTGGCTAACCATTAGATTTTAATTGTGTGTTTATGTATGCACACTTTTTTATATGAATTTCATCAAATTTTCCACATAAGGTGGACCATTTAAAATTTTCTTTGAGGAGCGCTTCAACTCAGCCATGTTAGACAACTCCAGCGTTGTAACTTTTCGTTTCGGTGGTCATAGAGGAATAGATATTATACTGTACCTCCGCACATTTATACTGTTTTTGGCGTACATTCTTCTTCAATCTCCGCTAAACCACCTATCGCCGTCATGAAATCAGTCGTTGTGTCAGCAGTTAGTAGGCTGTGTGATGTTCATGGTGTGTCTGTGTGGCTCAACTACCTCTTTGTAGTCTGTGCTCCATCACCTAAAACTATGTAGATACGAACGAATTATGGTGATTAATGAACATGTTCATGGTGTGCTTATGCAACCTCTCTGTTGTGTGTGCTCCATTGCCGTTGTTCCTAGTCGCTGAATAATCCGTTGGCACCGTCGACCTCCGCCACATCCATGTCGCGTTGTCGTTCCGCTGGTTGGTTGTCATGGCTCTATCATATAGAGTTGTCCAAGTGTGATGGTGTGAGGTAACTTCACACATATGAAAATGGGTGAGACTAACCAACACTGCAAACGAAACATGTTGTATGGTTGCTTTGTGTCGCTAGGGATCCCATTTTTTAATGTGGGCTACCTAAAGATGCACAACATGATTTTAGGGGTGGCTCTCTCTGGCAAAACCCGGAAGAGAAAGCCCCACGAAGCCACCGGATGCAGCCTACCAAACACGCTCATGGTCTTCCTTTGAATTATGACAAGATCGGTGTCCTCTAGTGTGTTTGTGTAGTCGGATGGTCTAGTTTTGCATCTTTTGATCATGTGGTTGCGTGGGTAGAGTAATGGTGGACTTGATTGGTCGCTTGGGTATTGGACCATGGTCCCTTCCATGGGCTGGACTATGAAAAAGATTGGTTTTGTGTCCACACGAAGGATTAAGCCATGTGCAAGGACTTGCTTTCGCCTCTTTACTTCTGGAAGAATTTTGTGGTTGGCTTCTCCAAGAGTATTTATCCCACCTATGAAATCATGCATTGTATCTACCGTGAGACAATAAATCCCAAGGTTGGCTACTTGGATTAGATTCAATGTTTTCTCAAAGATTTGATGGTGCTCACTCAAGAAAATTGGGGTAAAGGACTTAAGTTGGATGTTATGGGTTTTCTGTGGAATGAAAGGTGGCGTGTGGTTGTTTTCAAGAAGAATGCTTGCGGGTGAGGAAGTCATGACTGCAAGCTCCTCGCCCGCGGACGTGTTGCCCGCTTCCCGCTCGCCAGAGCTTCCCCTAGCCTTCGGCATGCCTCCATACATCTCGTCCTCCCTAGTAGCTTTCAAAACTGCTCTCAAGCTTAGCCGCCTTCGGCCAATCCAGCTGCTTCCTCCGCAAGTCTCCACGCCTGTCATCTCTTCCTCTACTCAGCTAATCGTATCGATCCATGGCTGTGACCATCATCTCACCACGTGTGCGGTGGCCACAATGCTTCAACTTCTCATTGGCGGTCTCGCCCACGAGTTTTGCGTCCATCAAATCACCCTGGTCTGCTTCTGCTTCCTTGTTGCCAACGAGCGCGTAGAGGACTTGCTCATCTCTCTCGAGCCCGTAAAATCTCACCCGTTCACCTTGATATTTGAACCTGTTTCTCTTTCTCCCTCCCAACACCTTCTCGCTGATGATGTCCCCTTCATCTGTGATGGTCTCCACTCGCTCCTGCAGGTCCCTTTTGACCTGGGGCTGGACTTCCAGCTCATTGCTGCCATACGGCTTAACTCTGACGTCCAACCTTCTAGTTCTGATTGTTTCCGTGCTACTATCAGGGTTGTTCAGTTCCCTGCCTTATCTCGGCGGATCTCATGAACCAACTCCTCACTTGCCTCTTTGGCGGCTCTGCTGCTCTCTACGGCTCCGCCCAAGACGATGATGTATGGAATATGCCCTAGAGGCAATCATGTATGATGTAATTCCCACTCTATTCATAAAGTTATTAAGTTGTCCTTGTTTTGAACATCTGATATATGTCATTGAATATGTGATTCGATTGTGGAACTATGTATTCATGTTGTTCATACTAGATTGTCCTTGGTCATTTAGGTTGTGCTGGACACACACCCTAGACTAATGTGAATGTTGGCAGATGACACGGTTCCACTTGTCATGGGCATGGTGATGCCATTCCAACGTTCATGGACTTGGCTAAAGAATTTAGCAAGTCGGACCGACCCACATTGAGATGCAACGATCAAGTCGTCATTTGCATGTCTCAATCAATGTAATCCTTAGACCTGAGGTTGTCGCACAATCCGAGTTGTGGATCACCGACATAGGTTCTGTCAAACGTTGTTCTATGACAAGGCAACTATAAAGGCAGAGTTCGGGTCGAATGAGAAGCAATCTGCGTGATGTGGATAATCAAGATGGGATTTTGCCCCTCCGAATGGAGAGATATTCTCTGGGCCCTCTCGAGTGATATGATTCAGGAAGCATGGCCATGCGCAACTCAGTTAAGTGTTAACTGTGTCTGTTGACTAAGAGTTAGTCAGGTGAATCACATATCACGGATCGAGAAGAGAGTTGAGCTATTCAAGGGATGACGATAAATCGCCTATAGCTCGACAAGGTATATCGAGAGGCAAAAAGGACTAAGATTAACATCACATTGAAAGGTATGTCGTCATGACTCAATGGGACTTGGGAGTCGGCACGTTCTGCTAGGAGCCGCTACCGATTGATCGATTGAGAGTCAGACTCTAATCGTTTCCAAGTCGCCATGAGCCTGCAGGGTCGCACACTTAAGAGCGTGAGCAAATATTGGTTGGGTTGGACCCGAACCGGAAATGGACTGAATTAGTGAGTTGGACTCACAGAGGGAATGGGCCACAAGTGTTGTGCAGCCCATTACCATACGCTACATAAAGAGGGGCGCAGGTTGCCCAGCGGGCACGTTAGTCCACTCTCCCATGCGTTGGGAACCGTAGCCCCACTCAGTCCAGCCGCCGCACCGGACATAGCAGTCCGCCGTCGGAGCTCCTCCTCGTATGTGTGGATACTGGCAGAGGTGCTGTACGTTCAGCACTTCGACGTTCGAGGGATTGGATCGGCCGGACCGGATCGTGGGACTGCACTGCCCCGACGCGCTGCACCGATAATCCGCACCTGCGCGTCTAGTGGTAATACTCGTGGTCTTCTACCTCGGCTAGATCTTGGAAGTACCGCGTAGGAAAAAGTTTTCGTTTATCTCTACGCGTTCCAACAGATGAGTGCTGCTTCGTTTTCTCGGGGGCGTCTGCGAAAGTTGCGGCTCTAATCCAGTCGTTCGGCGACTTCAGACGCACCGACATCCTCATCCGCTTCCCGTGCCGCCGGATGGTGCAGGGGGTGCAGAGGGCCCTGATGCCGACTGTCGTCTCTCCTGCCTCCTCCGTGGGAGAGATTCAGATGACGAAAAGGCTCCGCTCCTTCGCTAAGGTTAGTCTGTCTCGACCAGGTTTCAATTTTTTATCCCGTATGCTGTGTCACTTCCACCTTCATGTTGTTCTTGTTCTTACTAATAACCTGCTCACCTCCTCTCCTAGTCATAAGCCCTCTCCCATTTGGATTAGCTTTATTTCAGCAACAGTAAGACCTTCCAAGCTCCTGGTTAACGATGCCTTAAACCACTTCTTCTCGGGTAATAACGCTTTCGGTGTCCTAAGCAACCTAGATTCGGTGTTCCACGTGCATGTGTCTTTTGCGTCTATCCGTGCCGAGATTTTCAAATTTTCGCCCATTCACCTGCGAGGAGTTCACGTCCTTCCATCGAGCATTGCGGTGCGCCAAATTGTGGTTTCAAATCGCCCCCGTGCCTCTGCTTGAGCTCGACGTGGACGGGCCCACCACGTCCTGCCTTCCTACTCCCCCATCCATCCTTTTACTTCCCCCTTCCTTCCATAAACCTGCCAAGCCGAAGCCCTTTGATGTCAAATCTGTTGTTTCAGCCCCGCTAGGGCAGGGTCTCCCCGTTTCAGCCGCTAAGCCCATCACTTTGCTCCATGCCACCCACGCTCCCTCTGACCTAGTTGAGAGAAGAATCATCTGAACCTTCCACAGCCAACTGTTGCGATGCCATGTTGTCCTCCGTAGACTCAGTGTCCCTGCCTTCTACTCCTCCTGATGCTATGCACTCGTCCCTGGATGTGCTCCGCGTCCACGAGCCCACGCAGCCCCCATGTCATCTGTCTCTTGCGCTCACGCAAGCACGATGTGCCCCTCGCCCCGCGGTCTCCGAGGGCCTCGCCTAGTACCGTCGCTGGTCTTACGACAGCCTCGGACTCAGCCACTCCCTACCGTGATGCCCTCCTTGCTCCCCCATGGCTAGTCCTGTCCTGTCGACGCCTATGCCGCCTCGTCGCCATACCCCCTCCAGCCCCGCCTCCTCCGCTGCCTCTCGTCGCTCCTCTAAACCTCTGTGCTTCCGCTGTTACTCCTCGTCGTATTTGGTAGACGAGTGTCGGGACGCTATAAAATGTGCTAGGTGCGGTGGCTCAAGGCACATTGGTCGGGTATGCACCTCCACCGCTCCCCTAGCTCTCAAAGCCATTGCTCACAAAGAGTTCTCACGCCTCCCCACCATGGCATCCCCTCCCAGCCACGATCAAGCTCCACACCCGCCCTCGGTTATGCTCACTAGCCCGGCGGAGAGCTCTGGTTTGGAACCCATCGTGTCATTCTTGATGAGCCACTCATCCACTCTCCTTCTCCATCTAGCGTTCCACTCCCTCGCCTTCGCTCTTCGGCCACTTCCGATGGTGACTCTGCACCTCTCTCCCAGCGCGGTTTAGCTCCGCCGTCGTGGGCGCCGTATGACACTGATGTGGCCGCCAAGGGCATGGCCACTGATGCTTGCTATGATGGCGAGGGCAAGGATCCCGATGCCGCTTTGGCCGCGGACGTAGCCCTAGGAGGCTTCTCATCCGTGGGGTCCTCCTCGGAACCGTACCCAGCCGACTTCCCCGACATTTTCATCCTGGATGACCTGGTCGTTGGCGCGCGCCACTTCGCCCACGTCTTCCTCGACACCTCCCTCGCCAACCCCTATGCCTTCATTCGCAAGGTCTTCGAGTCCCACGTTGGAAACCCGACTTTATCCTTCGCCGCTGCTACAGGTTGCACTGCCCTTATCGCCTTCCCCAGCCAGGTGGAGCGTGACGTGGCTCTTCTGCTCTTCCCTTCCACCTTCGACGGGATCCATGTCTCCCTTGCTCGCCCTGAGGACTCGGACAACAGGTCAGCCACTGTGTACGACACACTCATTTAGCTGGAGGTCACTGACTTCCCCTACGAGCTGTAGTACCGAGCGGGCGCGTGGTTCGTCCTTGGGCGTTTTGGCAAGTTCTGTTGTGTTGACGATAGGTGCCTCGACCGAGGTGATTACACCGCCATGCGTGGCTTTGTTTTTAGTGAGGCGAGTCGGTACATCCCTCCGCGCGTCGTCATCCACATGCCCGGCGACAAGGTCATTGTCATCTAGCTGTGCACGGTGCAGACTTGGGTGTGTGACCGTTCGGCGCCGGCCTCTGACCGTTCGGTGGTGGCCAACATTCTTCCTCGCCTCCCGCGTTCGTGGCCCCCAATTCTGCGAACATCGTCATTGTCATTAGTGACGATGACGATTGCTCGGGCGATGTTCCCGCATCGACGGGGGATGACGCCATCGACCTTGCTGCCAACCTCAACAAGCTCGCCATTGAAGACACCTTCACCTTCTCGGCTTCCGCGGCCTCTGGGACCGAACTGCCGCCCCTTCCTGACGAGGCCTCTCACGAGGACGACCTCTGTAAGCGGCGCGTGCGCGCCAAGTGTAGCCATGACTCCTAGGCCGAAGCGAGGAGCAACAAAAGGCTGCCTGCCGTAGAGGCTGACGATTTCCTCGACATGCAGTCCAAAGCGGTGCGGTCCAAGGCGCGCTCATTCAACCTCTCCCTCGCATCAGCGTCCCTCGCCGCTGCTCTCAGCCGCTCGCGCCTTGTCGACCAGCCTAACACTGTTCTTGCCACTCCTGGTGACCTCGCTACGGTGATACTCGAATGCAATGCTACTCCTCAGAAGGCTGCTCTTGTTGCCAACGTCCGGGTGACAGCCGAGGACCCATGACTGGTTCTCTGCCTCCTGTCCGTGCTACAGCTATCTCCGGCTCCAGGGCCCTTTGTCGCTGTGTTATCTCCTCTCCCGCACCATACCATGCTCCATGTGTCGGTCTTAGGGCATGTTCTAGTTGCTTAGTCGAAGTTTGTCCGTGTTTTGGTCCCTGTACGTGTTGTGTTGTCTTGTA
Organism: Alopecurus myosuroides; assembly: GCA_028641055.1. Lineage (NCBI taxonomy): Eukaryota > Viridiplantae > Streptophyta > Magnoliopsida > Poales > Poaceae > Alopecurus > Alopecurus myosuroides. The sequence goes on from CM054057.1 coordinate 165,470,204, forward strand.
ATGGCCTTTTGGCTTATCATGTTTATCAAGAATGTTATCTATGACGTGTGCCTCTACGGTTCTTTTGTACTTACCGATGATCCCAAGTTTCCCACATGACGCTTTCCTCCTAAACCTTCTGCTCCTGGAACCCTCGTGGTCTGGGAGCTGCGCTAAAATGTACCGATGTGCTCGCTGAACTCATTGACATGAAGCCACATGCTATCTTCTTACAAGAAACCAAAATCTATTCCATTGACCCCTCTAAAACTAGGTCCTTCCTCCCTAGAAGTACTTGTGACTTCACGTTTAAACCTGCTAACGGATTTTGCGGTGGTATTCTCAACGCATTTGCCCCAAATAAATTCACTTGCCTCGTCGCTTCTTCTACAACGTTTACCCACACCTCCATGATCACCTGTCTTGCCTCACCTAAGCCTATTATGGTCACTAACGTCTATGGGCCTACGGACCATGACCTTAAGCTTCCCTTTCTCCTCGAACTGGCAGGTTTAAACCCTCCTCCCGACACACCATGGATGATTCTTGGCGATTTCAACCTCCTTCGGTTTCATTCGGATAAAAACAACTCCTCGTTCAAATCCACCAAAGCTCAATGGTTCAATGAAACAATCGATCAACTTTTGCTCATCGAGTTGCCCCTCCTTGACCGCCTCTACACCTGGACTAGTAATCGTGCTACCCCTACGCTAGAGCGCCTCAATCGGGTCTTCATTAATCTTGGTTGGGACCTTCCTTTTCCAAACTCAACTCTTGCCACCATCACCAAATTTGTCTCCGATCATGCCCCCCTTCTCATTTCGGTGTCCACATCCATCCCTCGTCCCGCCATTTACCGTTTCGAAAATGCGTGGGCCAAATCCCCGGCCTGCAAGGATCTGGTGCACTCCACTTGGAACTCGGCCCACCTGCTTTCGAACAGCGCTTCCACTGTGGTTAGCACGCTTAAGAAAACCCGTTTCGTTCTCAAATCTTGGCGCAAAGCCCAAATTCACTTTAACATTTTTTTTGCAAAACATGTATTTCTATCTTAGACATTATTGAAGAGTCTCGGACTCTCTCTGCCCATGAACTTTCCCTTCGATGTGTCCTCATCCCCGTCCTCCAGCATTCCATCCATGACCGTGTTGCCTTCTGCAAGCAGTGCACCGAAATCAGGGCGGCTGTGGAAGGTGACAAAAACACCAGGTATTTTCATGCCTCTGCTTCAAACGATTTCGCCAGAACAAAATCTCGGTTATTGAGCTTAATGGCTCAGAATTCTCCGCCCACGACCAAAAGTCCAAAATCCTCACAGACTTCTACACTCAGCTTCTTGGCATCTCCTGGACTCCAGTTTGGAACTCGATTTCAGGAAGGCCTTCGACTCTGTTTGCTGGGATTATTTGATTAAGATCCTTAGCCTTCTTGGTTTCCCGCCACGTTGGTGTCGATGGCTTATGGATATACTCTCCTCTAGAAGCACAGCTATCCTCCTTAACAGAGTTCCCGAGCCTTGGATCAAATGCAAGAATGGCCTCCGTCAAGGAGACCTTCTCTATCCCTGCCTCTTCAATATTGTTGCAGATGTCCTCCTTCAAATAATCTTATCTGAAGCTCCGCTCAACATTCTTTGCGAACCCCTTTTCCCTACCTTACCTTGTCATGTGCTGCAATACGCGGACGCCACCCTTATTCTTGCCTGCTGCCTCTAATGGCGCAGCCTATTGGATTAGGCGCATCCTTGACGATTTCGCACTCTCCACGGGTCTCGCAATTAACTTCCACAAAGCGACCTTCATCCCCCTTAATGTTACAGCTTTAGACGCCACCTCTCTCGCCTCTTCTCTTGGAACATCCATCTCATCCTTACCCCAAGTCTATCTTGGCCTCCCACTCTCCTCGCACAAACTCCCGCCAAATGTTTTCCTCCCACTTCTCTCAAAATCGGTTCGGTACCTCTCCGGTTGGGCGTCCTCTCTTCTAACCAAAGGCGGTCGCCTTGCCCTCCTCGCCTCTGTGCTCGACAGCCTACCTACTTACTACATGTGCTCCTTTGCTCTATCCAAAGGAACTATCGCTAAACTGGACAAAAAAAGGCGGTCCTTCTTCTGGGCCCACGACGACTCATGTTCTGGTGCCCAATGCTTAGTCGCTTGGGACAAAGTGTGTACACCCAAAGATGTGGGTGGTCTAGGTGTCAAAAACCTCGGGATTCAGAATGTTTGCCCGTTTCTGAAATTTTGTTATAAGTTCCTTCATACCTCCAACCTACCCTAGCGAGACTGGTTGCTGCACCATTCTCCTTTTGCCCCCCGCTTGCTGCCACCAACACCTCATACCTAGACAAGATAGTTACCTCAAATATGCACACTCTTCGCCTAATCACCACCTGCACCGTTGAATGGCAACGCCACCTATTTCTGGCTCGACAAATGGTTACTTCCAGATTTGCTAGCTGCCACCTTCCCGGCCCTCTTTTCTCATGACACCTCTCGGTATGCTTTTGTTAGTTCGTGATGCATCATGGGATTGATTTGAACCTGCACAACATACTCACCTCGGCTGCGGCCGTGGATCTTGTTTCTCTCCATTCTCTTTTGCAAGGTGTGCAGCCGACTAATCAACCGGATGTCCACCGTCTCGCGGATGAGAGTTTGTTCTCCTCTCGCGGTGCCTATAAGGCACTATCTCTCTGGGTGGCTAACAGGAGGATGGACATGATCTGGGCTGCTTTTGTGCCACAGAAGGTCAAGATCTTCGGGTGGTTGTTCCTTCTAAACCGCCTCAACACTCGGGAGAACCTCATCAAGAAGAACATTGTTGACTCCAAGGTGTGCCCATGTTTCCCCGCCACCACTGAAGACCGGGACCACCTCTTCTTCAGTTGTCCTGCCGCTGCAGCTTTCTAGCGATGCCTACAGATCACACCTCGCTCTGATGATGTCGACAACTTCTGGTCGTCCCATTCACTACCAAGCCTACCTTCAGACATCCTCCCCTCTGTTCTCCTGATTGTCCCGTGGAAGATTTGGGATTCTAGGAACGCTTTGGTGTTTAGAAAAATCTCCCACCCTACTATGCTTACTCTCTCAAACATTCTAGACGACTTGACCTTGTGAACTCACCTGTGCAAAGACACGACGCATAAGGAGCACGCCGGTCTGAGGCGTGACTTCATCTCCTCACGTCGTTCATGAGACCCAAGTATCCTGTGCTATGAAGTAATATATTCAGGTGGGGATCCTCTCCCCCCGGTGATTGTTTAAAAGAATGCTTGCTATGGTCCTCTCATCAAGAAGATCATTCTCCATGCTTGGGAGCTCAAATTTCCTGGAGTGGAATTTTGAATTAGTGATGAGGGGACATGGACTCCACATAAGGTAAAGTGATATAGGCTAGGCCTCTAGGTTGGCCTGATCTTCACATATTGACGCATGGGAGGTGGAGAGATTGGTAAGAACGCAATGAACATGAAGAACAAGAGGAACTCACAGACACAAAAGGGGAGGTAACTCGTGGAACCTACGAGGGATCACAAACCCAAGTCAACAACATGCTAATTGAAACCGATTTACCTTCACGTACGGTCCATCGTGCCAACAGATGCTCAAGGGTCAGTTGAGGAGGTTGGTGTGACACTAACTGATTCCCAAGGGGAAACAATAGAAATCACTAAGGAATCTTGATACAATCCAATAGAGGAATTTATGGAGTGGCCACGAATACCATGGGGGAGGTTCTCCACATGGGAGGGGGAGCACAAAGCCTAATTCTATCGCATACTAGCTCTTTCCTAGGAACGAGGGGGAGGGGTCCTATATATAGCAGTATGGGGTAGGTAAAGGGATACAAGAGATTATTCCCTGCCACTGCGCGTAGGAAGGTAAGTCGCAGGGGAGCCCGTCTAGGAGGCCGGGTGGCTCGGTTGGGTGGCCGGCCTAAGGCGCAGGGAGGCCGTCCTAAGGCTAGGGTGGAGGCCGGCTAGCTCGGCTGGGAGCCCGGCCTGAGGAGCAGGGAGGCCGGCCCGAGGCCGGGGTGGAGGCCGGCTAGCTCGGTTGGGAGCCCAGGTTTCTTGGTCTTCTTCTTCGTCGTCTTCTCGCTTCTTCTTTCTCTTCCACGCATACACCTTGGACGGCCTTGAGTCCTGGGCTTTCTCGGCATCTCCCCTCGCATCCGTACTCTTCGACTCATATCTAGCAATGCATGAGGGTAGATGATCAAGTAGTATACCATCCAAAGGGGTACGAAGTGGGTTATAGAAGAGGAATGAGTTCACCTTTTTAATCCATGGTGACTTGACATATGATGGAGTGTTAGACATGCCCAGTGGGATGGGTCGCGCTGCATCAGCAAGCGCTTGATTATAAAGGATCACACCGGTCCCATAGAGATCCTCATTCCCTCTCAATGCAAGGGCAAAGCCAAAGCTAAGATCATTATTGATGAAGAGGCAGAGCCATTTCATCCTCCCTCCAAAGTTCCTTTCAATTGTATGGCTCGTGCTCTCAAGAAGATCTTTCGTTTGAACAAAAAGATTGAGCTCTGTTAGTGAGAGGTACACTATGAAAAAAAAATCAAGCACCGCAAGAGTATCAAAGGACTCCAATGCTCGGCGATGTGCCGAAGGTGAAGAAGTTGTTTCCGAAGAAGAACATACCATCACAACATATGGAAAGTGGCAAGCTAAATATTATCGTGGTCAAGTCCTCGCATGATCAAGCCCTAGTGAAGATGGTAAAGAGGTTTCAAGCTCCCGTTGCCATGCTCATCCTCTAAGCGACGACAACCTCTCGGGATAAGCTATGGGATGCTAGCATCGGTCTCTTCCCTTTTTTTGTGTCTTGATGCCAAAGGAGAGAGACATCTATTTAGGCTTCGAGGATGTTGCATGTGTCAAGTAAATCCATTTTTGCTTTGCTTCTTCGTGGCTTGTGAACTTTGTAATTTTTATATCGTTACTTCGGACATGGTGTGAGACATGTTTATCTTTTGTACTCTATGTTGGTTTATCTCAGTGAGCAAGTCGTTTTGTTTTATGTTACTATTCTCTCTTGCTCGGGTCATGAAATCTAGGGGGAGCTTGTATTTCGAGACATGCATATGTCTAGGGAGAGCACCGTCTTGTTTTTATTGACCCTTGTATCCTAATTAGTTGTGTTGTCATCAATCACCAAAAGGGGGAGATTGAAAGATCACCATTGATTTTAGTGTTGATGACAAAACAATTAGTTCTTCTAATTTTGTGTTATGTTATTTCTTAGATAATTGTAATACAAATCCAAGGATTCGGTATTCTCGGATCAAAATCCTTTGATGACGCCATTCTCATCAGCTTGGCGAGGACTCGTTTGCTCAAGGGGGAATCTGTCTGTGTATGGAAACATAGGCAACAGTAGTACCGCTGCATGTTAGTTCAGAGCAGCCATGGCTCGCTGATGCTTCTCTGTGTGAGAGAAAAACCACCGGCGGTAGTACCGCTGGAGGGACCGCCTATTTTCCCTTTAGGGAGGGTCTGTTGGTACCAGTAGCTATAATACCAGCCACTGGTACTACCTCTCCTCAGGGTTTGAATGGCTGCGCTCCCAGGCAGCGGCAGTATCGATCCAAGTACCGCCTATTCACCCTTCGGGGTGGGGCTGTCGGCACCTCCGGTGGTAGAGCAAGCGGTAGTACAGTGAGCTATAGTACCGCTGATACTATCGGTAGTACCGACATTGCGGGGTCAGGAGCATTCTGTAAAGCCGCTCATCAACTCAGGTAGTACCAGTACTTGCAGCGGCAGTACCGCGAGTGTGGGTTGGTGTGTGCAACTGCCAAATTTGGAGGCAGTGTATTTAATGCACTCCTTCTTTCCCAAAAGAGCTAAGCTTAACACACACTCTCCTAGGCATTAATGCGAACCTCATCTTCCTAAATGTCTCACTCCAACCACCCAATCAAGCCGAAACATGGTGGAGTGAAGGCCACGTTACAAGTTTACAGGCTCCTTAAACAAGTTTGCACGGTTTTACGGCTCTTCGGTCTGTGTGCAGAGTTTGGCATTCTAAATCTGTTCCTTTAATTTATGTTCTTCTGATGTTCTCATTTCGTTTATCGATAAAATAAGAAAAGGGCACATTAACTTGTAAAATAAGGAGAAGAGATTGATTCCAACAATAAAGGTTTGTTAAATCGAATCCAACCGACCTTTTGTACCGTAGTGCAATGAGGGCTACGGTACACAATGACCCTCTCTTACCCTTAAACCTCTTTGCTAGATTGCCCGCTACAAAAAATGAGTAGGCGAGGCTACGCTGCCTCGGTTGCTGCATTTCTCGTTTCCTTGATCATACAAACACCATTTGACATCCGAAATAAACCCGTGTTTGAGATTTTTATTTTCAAACCAAATAAATTTGAACAACGTTTTAAATCTGTATCTTTCAAATTTTCTAATTCAATTTTGAAGTTCATGATAAATCATGACAAATAGTTCATACAACACCCCCAAAAAATGATTTAACATAACATAGGATAAAAGACATGAATATATACCATCAGACCAAATAAAAAATGGTTGATCATGTAGTTTAAACCAACATAAGATGTAAAATCTATACATGTGCAAATATGGAAAATTATAAAAGAAATGTTGAAATTTTTCAAAAGGATCAAAGTCTTGCTTAAGTCAATAAGTTCAGTTAGATACCCGATTTGAGCGTGACAAATTTTGTTTTGACATTTGCTAGATTCCTAAGTTTGAGCACAATTCAAATATATAGAAATATGACATAATTAGTTGCAAAGTAACATAAACATATAATACATTCATTTTAGCACATATTTGGAAATAAAATTTAACAATTAATATTATTGAACACATGTTCAATAATAACATTATAGGATAAATAATTTGGACAAAAATTGAAACGATTTAAGTCTTTATTTTCATATATCAGGGAGGAGGACGGACCGAAACATGTCTGAATATGAATGAATGGTCCCTGCAATAGCTTCTTTTGTGATGTGACGACGACGAAAATGTTCATACGGAGAAGGTACACAACACAGCCTGATGAACAGAGAACCTTTAGCAAAAATACAACACTGACAGCCTAATGAACAGAGAACGTTTAGCAAAAATAAAACATTGACCCAAAATGAACTACGACTCCGCTGGGGATCGAACCCAGAATCTCTGGTTTCGTAGACCAGCGCCTTATCCATTGGGCCACGGAGTCCTTGTTGTGAAATTTAGATTTCACAGGGGATATTCGGAAATCGTTACAGCACATCAGAAGATACAGTGATCGGTTTGCTGCATCTGCTATTTCCACGAGCTGAGTGAGGACTCGCAGGGGAATAGGAAGGTGTGAGTTCAGCTACCACAAGTAACCGGTAGAAAGGCATGCTCTGCCTTGGAATCATGACAAGATTTGCGGATCTAGCTTTTTTGCTTCGTCTGATCATTTGGCTGCGTGATTCGTGAGACTGCTGACGGTCCGACAGCTTCGGCGCGACAAACTCTTCCGCCGGCCGCATTCGCCTCACCATCACAAACGACCATGTCCACCGATCAGCTTGCAAGCTTCTCGAGGACAGCAGAAAGCTTAAGCGCTGCACGCCTGCACCTTGACAAAAAACTCTTCAAACTCCATAGACGAACTCCCACATTCGCTTGCGCCCAGGACAGCAGAGACAAATAGAGCGCAGACCGTGTTACAGCCAACGCCATCCTGAAGAGGATGCAGCATCCGGCGCGTGTCCAGTACTCCACAGCCTCCTCGCTGTCTGACCATGCGCCTTTGCTCATGTCCTTGGACTGCAACATCTTCCTCAAACGTCATTTCCGGTTTGAGTCCTTTTGGTGCTCGCTGCCTGGATTTGAGGCGGAGGTGGAGCGTCTTTGGAACTTGGGGTCGGCCACGGGTCGAGACCAAAACCCTCTAGTGGAGTTGGATCGGTGGCTTAGACGCACGGCTGCCGGTTTACGTAGTTGGGGTGAGAGGGGGTTGGCAATGTTAAGCTCCAACTCCTCATGGCGCATGAGCTTATATTGCGGTTTGACGTCGCTATGGAGAGTAGAGCCCTTTCGGCGGTGGAGGCTTCGCTACGTAAGCAATTGAAGCTTAAATGCCTTGGCCTGGCTTCCTTGAGCGTACGATTTCTCTTACTCGTTCGCGTCTCCTTTCGCTCAAGGAGGGAGACGCGAACACGCGCTTCTTCCATATTCACGCGGCTACGCGTAGGAAGCGCAACTGCATCCGTAGTCTTCGGGTGGAGGAACTACGACTGACTTCCCAAGAGGACCTTGAGCGCATTGCGTTCGACTTCTTTGCGGATAAGTTGGGCTCAAAGTTGTCCACGGCTTTGGGAAAATTTTCTCGAAGTTGTTAGCGGTTCGCTTGGGTAACCGGATGTCCGAGCTTGTGGATCGTAATCAGAGTACTTTCATACTTGGACGATCGATCTTGGACAACTTCTAGCTTGTCCAAGGGGCGATTCGTGTGATCCACTCTAAGAGGGTGTCAGCCATCTTCCTCAAGTTGGATCTTGCTAGGGCCTCTGACTCGGTCTCCTGGCCCTTCATTCTTGAAGTTCTGTGGGCCCGTGGGTTCGGCGAGCGGTGGTGTGCGTGGATTATCGCGATCCTAGCCTCTACCAGCTCCAAGATTTTGGTGAATGGGCATGCTACGGATCATATATGGCATCAGCGTGGACTACGGCATGGCGACCCCCTTTCACCCCTGTTGTTTGTCCTCATCATGGATGTGCTGGCTGCACTTTTTGTGCGTGCGGAGCAAAGTGGACTTTTCGGCTCCCTGGAGCCGGCTCCTGTCAGGCACCGCCTTTCGCTGTTTGCGGACGATGTGGAGTTGCTGATCAAGCTGGTGGAGGGAGAGATTCATCTCGCCTTGGGTCTCTTTGGCGATGCTTCGAGAATGCGGGTAAACTTCGCCAAAAGCTCGGCGACTCTCATTAGATGTGGACTTCCGACTTCTGTGGAAATGCATACATTGATCCCGTGCTCCCTGGTGCAATTCCCCTGTACTTACCTGGGCCTCCCGCTTGCCCTACGTGTATCCTAAAGCATGACCTTCAGCCTTACGTGGATAAGATCGTTAAGCGGCTGCCCTCGTGGATGGGGTCCCTTCTAGTGGCCCCACGAAGATCGGTTCTCATCAAAGTATTTCTTATCGCCATGTCCATCTATGTCTTGATGGCGCTGGATCTCCCTAGTGGAGTGATTGAGGCTTTCGAGAAAGTTTGTCGGGGCTTCTTATGGTGTGGTAAGGACTTGGCGAAAGGTGGGTCCTGCCCGATAGCGTGGCATAATGTTTGCCTCCCTACTAGGTAGGTGGCCTCGACATCTGCAATCTCCACATCCTTAATGACGCTTCGAGAATGAGATGGCTTTGGATGTGGAGAACGGACCAAGACAGACCGTGGGCTGGGATCTCCATCTCGGCTTTTGATAACTGTAGAGCCATGTTCCACTCTTCGACTAGGATTGTGCTTGGGAACGGAAATCGATGCCTCTTCTAGTGCGATAAGTGAATTGGTGGCAGTGCAATCCGCACGGTGATTATGATCTCCTCAGCTTTGTGGAGCTGAAGCACCGCACCTCCTGCACGGTTGCTCAGGGCCTCGCAGGGAATGCTTGATTCCAGGACATCTCAGGCGGGATTTCGGTGACGGCGCTGGGGCAATTTCTTTCCCTTTAGAATTTGATCCAACCAATCCAGCTAGGGGACACTGTGGATACCTTTGAGTGGATTTGGACGGCCAACAAGAACTTCTCTTCGCGCTCTTCCTATTTGGCCTTCTTCGAGGGCAGGACCTCCTAGCCCCTATTCGCTACCATCTGTAAGTGTAAGGCTCCCCTTAAGTACAAGTTTTTTGTGTGGAAAGTGGCATGGGACCGGTGCAGGACAAGCGAGAGGCGCCTTCGACACGGCCTGGCGGACAATGATACTTGTCCCATGTGTTTGCAGGAGTCGGAGACCATCCAGCGTCTTCTCATCCACTACCCCTTCACCCAGGTGGTTTGGTTCGAGACCCTCTCAGTCCTTGGTCGGAGGACCTTGCCCCGTCAATGGCCCAGGGTTTTGAGGAGTGGTGGGGCTCGGTGGCTACTCATTGGCCGGCTCCGAAGGTGCACAAGATCAGAGCGCTGGTGCTTCTGGTTTTGCGTTCTATTTGGGTGGAAAGAAACAACCGTGTCTTCGATAGAGGCTCTAGGTCGGACGCGGTTCTCCTTGACGCAATCATTGTCGAAGCTACCAGGTGGGAAGTTGTAGGTTTTTTGGGATATTAGGTGGGAGCGTGGGTGGGGGTGTGTGTGTGTTGTTTTTGTGGAATTTTGTAAAACTCTGGGTTCTTTGTCCCCCTTCTTTATATAAAAAGGCGTGATTACTCGCGCGTTCCTGAAAAAAAAAGTGTAATCAGTTTGCGGTGCGGGGATAAAACACAACTACTCCCTCCGATCCCTTTTAACTGTTGCAGATCTAGTAAAAAATACTAAATGGCAATTGATACTGATCGGAGAGAATACTTGTGTAGCTGAAGGTGAAGGCTCTTCAGTCCTTCGTTCTCTGTTCCTGGAGAAGGATTCCAAGGTACGGTCGGCCGGAATAACCTGTTAACTACCGCTATGTCCTATATGGTATATTTGGTGGGGAGGAGGCAGGTAACTCACGGTGAACCAGTGCAAACACCTGTAGAGGCCTGACGTAGAGCGTCGAGTGTCCGAGCAGTCAGCCCAGTCGAGGTCGGTTCGGGAGACCATGTAGTCCGACGATGACGAGTAGATCTGGAGGCCATGAAAAAGTGTGCCCTTGCCGTAGCACAAGATGTGCTTGATGGCCGCAAGATGCTGCTCACGAGGGTCGTGCATCTGAAGACACACTTGCTGAACGGCATACACGATGTCGAGGCACGTGGAGGCAAAAGCTTTGCCTTTTTGAAACGAGGCACGTGGAGGTGAGGTACTATTGAGCCCCAGCGAGACTCCGTTACTCGGTGGGATCGACCATGGGAGGGCCTGTGATGGCAGCGAGCTTCGGCAATGTGTCGATCGACATCGTGTCGTAATTACAGGCAGTCATGGTGGTCCTGTCCAGAATCTTCGAGGCGTGCTTGGCTTGCTAGAGGTGCATGTCGGAGGAGTCACGGTGACTACGATGCCGAGGAAGTAGTCGAGGCTACCCATGTCGTTCATGGCAAACTCAGAGCGAGAGGTCGTGATCCTATCGAGCAATCTAGTCGAGAAGGCGTTGTGGACGATGTTGTCCACATACATATGGAGGTGCCACACGATCCCAATTGTTGTTGCTTAGAGGAGAGCGGGGTATTACAGCATCTAGACAGTTGGGATCCTTGAGAGCAATACGGGTGGAGGTGGGAACTGGTGAGTATCTGCCGACAGATGAAACATGCAGGTCTTGCGTGTGTGATGAATAGGTGTGGGAGGAGTGTGCAACGAGGGAGGGGTGCGCAGAAAGGGAGGTGCAGGTGCGGCGACCAAGGGAGGGGGGCGACAACTCGCAAGGTGTTGTCATCGTCGAGGGAATCATATGTGGCAGCAGCGGGAGGTTGTATGGAGTCAAAGGAAAAATTCATCTCATCAAAAACAACATGAAAGAAATGATGATGTGATGATTGGTAATATCCATGCACCAATACCCCTTATGGAGAGAGGAATGGTCGAGAAAGACACAAGCACTCGAACGTGGCGAAAATTTATGTGGCATAGTAGAAATGGTGTTAGGATAGCATAGTCATATGAAGACGTGAAGCAACAAGTAATCGGGATGGGTGTTGTGGTGGAAAAAGTAGGGAGAAGGAACGACGTGAGTGTGGGTGTGGAGTGATTCTACCCAAAAGGTGGAGGTAAGATGGTCTGAAATAAGAGAGAACACACGATGTCATTGGTAGTACGAATAATATGAGTTCGGCTTTACCGTTTTGTTGGAAAGTGCATGGGCAAGAGAAGTGAATATAGATACCTTGTGTGACGGCGAGAGAGTGGAGTTTGTTATTATTGAACTCACATCTGTTATCACATTGTATGGACACGAGAGGCAAACCAAACCGAGTAAGAGCGAACACGCGAAAAGCGGAGAGCAGGGTGTAAGTGTCACACTTTTAGTGGAGCAAGTCATCAAGACTATGTATTTCCGGATATACTCAAAATAGGTGAAGTCCAAAACGTACATGACGTCCAATCTGACACACAAGCCATGAAGTCCTATGATTTATTTGTTTAATACAATAGAGATAAATATGTTGCGAGGCAAGCATCATGTCCTAGATGACGAAGCGACGGTGCCAGACGTCGTGAGCGGTAGTGAGCGCAGCTAGGGCACGAGGGACGCAGGACGTGAGAACGTGTAAATCTCCCCATGTACTATTGCACAGAAGAACCTCATGCCAGGAATGAAGGCCCTTCACAAAAAAACCAAAAGGGTCAAAAGCGACGATGCAACAGAAACAAGCTTTTTGATTATACGCGGTGTGACTAAGACATGGCGTAAATGAGGAGGGATATTAGTGAAAAAAAAGAACTGAAGAATGTCGTACATGGTGATGGGGTTGATGGAATCGTCGCCAACAACAACATGGTGGTACATAGGATGGAGATAAAGAGAGGAGAGGATACCGGCATTGGAGGAGTAGTGGGCGGTCACGCCGCTGTCCATGACCACTCGTGGGAGGGCTGCTACAACATCATGTTGGTGAAGTGTTAAGTTAGGGAGGAGGTGTCCCAAGTTTGGTTCGGTGCCGGGGGCGCGGCGCAGTGGGCCTGGCCATAGGGCGCGGCTTCGGGTGGTGCGGCAACGTAGGGAGCGACGCCATGGAGGCCGCATCATTGGCGGTCGGAGGGTCGTCCACGTTGGCGTGGGTGCGAGGGGCCGGACCCCGTTCGCGGAAGCTTCCGGCACTCCCGACACAAGGCTGCATGGGTGCGGTGACCTAGTGATACGTGTCAAATGTATCTATAATTTCTGATGTTCCATGTTGTTTTCATGCGAATTGTTACATGTTTTCTATACACTTTATAGCATTTTTATGGATTTCCTGGGACTAACCTATTAACAAGATGCCGCAGCGCCAGTTCCTGTTTTCTGCTGTTTTTTTGTTTCAGAAAAGTTGTTCTGGAAATATTCTCGAAATTGGACGAAACAAAATCCCAAGGTCCTATTTTTCTGTCACGTACACGGAGTCCGGAGGAGACCCGGAGGGGGGCCACCTGGTGGCCACACCATAGGCCCCCTGGTCGCGCCACCACGCAGTGTAGGACCCTCGTGCGCCCACCGACATCGCCCTTTCGCCTATAAATTTCCCTCGAAGCAAAAACCCTAAATCATCCAGCCTCCATCCACAGAAAGTTCCGTAGCTCCACCGTCATCGAAGACAAGTTTCTGGGGACATAAATCTCTGTTCTGGCACCCTGCCGGGACGGGGAATCGCCCCGGAGCCATCTCCATTGACTCCACTACCATCTTCATCGCCTCTGCTGACTCCCATGATGAGGAGGGAGTAGTTCTCCCCCGAGGATGAGGGCTCTACCGGTATCTATATGGTTAATATCTCTCTCCAATGGTGTGATATTTATGTGATCATGAGCATTGTAATTTAGTTGAATAAGTAGATGTTACTCTTCATCTAGTATGCTACCCAAGTGGTTTTATTAATGTGAACTCTGGAGTCACCTTGTCCCATGGTATGAAGGTGACAGTGTGCGCACCATGTGTGACTCTTAGGCTAAAGTATATATATTTTGTGTTGGATGTCTCTACGAAATTGTGGTGTTTGTCTGGAACCATCTAGTCCGCTCAAGGTGACAGGTGTGGGGCTACCTAGATGGGGAAGCGACTTTAAGGTGTGCTTTTGTAGCCCTACGCGGAATTGGTGTTCGTTATTCAACTGGAGAGGGGTTCAGAGTAGCATAGTGAAGAGAGGATATTTATTTATTCAATTACATTATAATTGTTTAGAGTGTCCACTAGTGAAATTATGATTCCTAGGCCTTGTTTCTAAGCATCGAAACACCGTTTACAACCAGTTTTGCTACATGTTTTCTAGTTGCCATTTTTATTTCAGATTGCAATTGCCACTTATAATCATCCAAATTACTTGTATTTCACTATCTCTTCGTCGAACTAGTGCACCTATACAACGGACAATTTTATTAGGTGTGTTGGGGACACAAGAGACTTCTTGTATCTTAATTGCAGGGTTGCTTGAGAGGACTATCTTTGACCTCTACCTCTCTGAGTTCGATAAACCTTGGGTGATCCACTTAAGGGAAACTTGCTACTGTTCTACAAACCTCTGCACTTGGAGGCCCAACACTGTCTACAAGAATAGAAGCGTGTGTAGACATCAAGCTCTTTTCTGGCGCCGTTGTCGGGGAGGTAAGGTGAAAGGTACTCACATCCTCTTGATGGTGTGTGAGTGATCAAAGTTATTTCCTTTAGATTATGCAATTATATCTTTTTTGTTTCTTGTTTTTATTTTCACTAGTTAGGCTTATTTTTACTTGTTCCTTGTTTTTATTTTTCCTAGTTAGGCTTAATGGAAAACAACAAAAATACGAGAGAGTTTATAATATTTATCTTGAGTTAGGGCATGGTGCTTTTGAAGAGAAAATTAAAAAACCCATGGAAGTTTCCTTGCATGATAGTGGTAATGTTATTAATATAAATTCTTTGAACACCATTATTGCTAATGCCATGGAAATCTCTAAGCATGGGGAAGCTGGTTTTGATGAATATTATATTTTTAGATCCCCAAGTTTTGAGGAGAAAATTTTCTTTGATGACACTTTGCTTCCAATATATGATGATTATAATGATTGTGGTATTCTAGTTTCACCTACTATTGACGATAAATTTTATTTTGGTTATGATATGCCTCCTGTATATGATATTTACAATGATGAACCTGCTATTTTCAGTCCACCTACTATTAAGGATAAAGTCCATTATGATTATACTATTCCTCCAGTTTATGATAATTGCAATGAAGGGTGTGATAGTTTTACTCCCACTATTACTAATGAGAAGGATTGTTACTTATGTGGAAAGTAATGATAGTAGTTTTATGCCTGATAATGATAAAAATGCTTTATGTGATAACTATATTGTTGAGTCTATTCATGATGCTACTGAGAATTATTTTGAGAGAGGAAACTATGGTTATTGGAATCTTCATGTTATTAAATTTCCTCTCTTTATGATGAAAGTTTTGAGATTTATCTTGTGTTGATTCTGTATGCTGGTTTCTTTAAGACCCACTAGTCATTATGAAAGAGGAAGACACAGTTTCATATATCTCAATAATATTAAGTCTCTTCTCTTTATGTTAAAATTTTGAAGTTGCACTTGTTTTGCCTTCCTATGCTAGCTTTGTGCTTCATTGATTTGTTTTCTCCTATGGATAGGAAGAGTGTTAGGTATAAACATGTTTTATATATGCTTCTTTATGCTCTCTTTTATTTTTTTCAACTCTTATCCTTATGTGAGCATCTTCAAAAATCATTTTGCCTTGCTAAAAAGCGTTAAAGAAAAGCCCTTATGGGAGACAACCCAATGTTTTATTTCTGCAAAAAAAAATGAGTCAAGGTGTTTTTTACTTATGTAGAAACTCCTTTGTATATTTACTTTTTCTAATTTTTGTGCCAAGTAAAGGATCTAGTGAAAAGTTCATGCTATATTTGGATTTCTGCGCATGAACAGATTTTTGCTAACCACTGTTTAATTCGCCATTTATTCCAGAAGAGTCAAAACATCCTGAAAGTTTTTTTGCATGATCCTTATATATTTACGCAACCTTTTCTAGTTCTGATTTTTCTGATTTGAGCAACTTAAGGGCCTAGAAAAAATTCGTCTTTATGGATTGTTCTGGTTTTGACAGATTTTATCTTTTACTTTGTATTCTCTCTTTTACTGTGTTGAGTGGATTTGTTTGCTTCATGAAACATCAGTGGCCGTAGCTAGTGTTTAGAAAGTATTAGTGATGCTTGTGTCCATGCAAAACATGTGATTTTTTTATTATGCACTAACCCTCTAATGAGAATTACTTCGAGTTTGGTGTGAAGGAAGTTTTCAAGGGTCAAGAGAAGAGGATGATATAATGTGATCAAGACGAGTGAAAAGCCTAATCTTGGGGATGCCCCCATGGATCATCCTAGAAAATATCAAGAAGACTCAAGCGTCTAATCTTGGGGATGCCTAAGACATCCCCTTCTTCATCAGCAACTTATCACATCACTTCTAGTGAAACTATATTTTAATTTGGTCACATCATATGTACTTTACTTGTAGCGTCTCTTTGTTTTATGTTCTTTTATTTTCTGTAATAAATTTGGATGGATCCTAATATTTTAAAGAGCATGGTGCCCCCATATGTGGTTTTGGTAATTAATGCCAATCCTTATGGACTAATGTTTGCATTGAGCTATCCTTGTAGATCTTGTCCATAGGAAAGATTAGAGTTCATGTGTTGAACTCTAGAATCTTCCATGATAACCATTGTTATATTCAAGGATTTATATGAAGAATGGCCATGTATAGAGTTGTTGAAAGCGCATGGTGCCCCCATGTGTGGTTTTGGTAATTAATGACAGTCCTTATGGACTAATGTTTGCATTGAGTTATCCTTGTAGATTTTATCCATAGGAAAAATTGGAGTTCATGTGTTGGACTCTAGAAGCTTCCTTGATGGCCATTTTTATGTTCAAGGCTTTATATGAATAATGGTCATGGTTTGTGATCAACACACAAAGCTACAAGATGTACCAAGTGGGATTGTGTATCTCGTGGTATGGTAAGGATTTGACCATATAGATTTGTGAACTAACCCATGATATGTGTGCGTGGCATATCTATGTGCGGCTAGGTATCTTTCCATGGGATAAACCAAAAGAAATATTTCATATCCCACGGTCTATGTTGTCAAGCGGTGTTCGTCATCAAGCTTGACGTGGAAGGTCAAGTGAAGCATCTAAAAGAAATCCTATGCTTGATGCTTGCCACCCATTTGTAGATTGTGGCCTTGTTAAGATTTTCCTAGAAGGTTCTCTCCCATAATGGTGTATGGGAGAGATAGTCCCTCCCATAATGATGCATGGGGGAGCAACTTGCAAGTCTTCATCAAGAGGAGCTTGTGCTAGAAAGCACGGTCAAGAAAGAGGATCCAACTTGAGAGAGTCAAGGTTGTCATCATCTATATCAAGTGGAATTATCAATTCAAATGTATTATCTTGATAGATTTTCTATTTTACCGGTCTCATGCTTTGGGAGACCAGGTATAGGATCGATAGTCGTACTATCAAGAGGGACTCTCAAGTGAGTAACTTGATCGAATCATTGTGGAGATCTCAAACATTTGCATACTTTCATATCATATTTCTTGGTTATTATTTGGCTTTTATCTCATTGAGGTTTTGGTGCTTGTCGTGATCTTCATAACAAGCCAAGGTTTATCGAAAACGGTTTTGGTAAGAAAAACTTGTTGCGTTTGTGGTGGTGAAAATATCCGGTTCAGATTTTAGAATGTTTCCACACCTTCCATGTGTTGTAACTTCTCCGTTAATTTTTGTTTGAATACTTCTTTTTGTTACCTTTCCAACCCAATTGGATTCACCTCTTTCGGAGTTCATTCGCAAAGTTATGTGTGTTTTCGGTGATGAGGTTTTACTGGTTGTTCCTTTTAGAGAGGATTAAACCTTTCTACATTTGGTTTTAATTTCCATTGTTGGGCAGTGATTTTTCTCTGCATGATCTTGTATAGGTTTTTGTTCCAAACTCAACGAGCCAAAGATCATTGAAAATAGAGTTCGGACGCAAAAGTTATGAGCTTTTAGTATTGGTGTTTCTGCAATTTTCGTGAGGCTGGAATCTCCGGACTTAGGGCCGAAAACTCTAATCTTGATACTCAAATATATAATGGTCTCATTTATGTTTTTAATTATGTAGTTCTTGTGTCAATAATGACTTTTCGGAACGCTCATGAGATATGGACAAAAATTCATGATATATATGATGTGTCCAACATTATTGAGGATGATTGTTTTTCATCCACTTCCGGCCGTGATGAGTTCACATCTTTCTCCACTCCACCAACATGTGATTTGTCACAAGGTAATGATATGGTGAGTGGTGATAGAAATTGCATTGTGGGTAGTGAATCTACTATTGACTATACTTCTTCTCTATCTCATTGCAATGTTCTATCTTTGGACTTAATATCTTCTAGCATAAAAATGCCTTACATGCTAGTAATTGATAGTCCTTGCATATCATGTGATAGTTGTTCAATTAAATCTCATGTTGATATGCTTCCTATGTCTTGTTGTCTTGAAAACAATGCTTCTATTTCCTCTAGTACTTGTGTGGCTAACAATGTAGAGGAATCCCAACTTTTGTTGGAACAAGACATGTACCTCTATGGAGCTTCAAGTCCGGAGAAAATATTCCTAAATATAAAGTCCTCTATAGAGCTCCTCTATGGATCTTCTAGTCCGAATCTCCTTTAGTATTGGAACTTTAAAATATCGATGCGTCCTTTTAGTATTAGAGCTCCTCTATGGAGCTTCAAGTTTGGAGCTTTTAGTATCGGTGTCTTGTTCCAACAAATTTCTACCTCTATGGAGCTTGTGTGGCTAGCAATGAGGCACAACTTGAATCTATTGAGGAGCTTTATAATGAACAAATTTCTTTTCACACTAAAGCACGTGACCATACTATTGCTAAACATAAAGTGCTTAAAAAGGAAAAGGCTGAATTTGTTGTTGGCAATGCTAATCTAATTGAGAAAAATACTAGGTTTACTAATAAGCTTGCCAAGTTGTCTTCTTATATTTCTAATGATGCTTGTGATACTAACTCCACATCTTGTGAAGCATCTATTTTGAAGGAGAATGTTGAGCTAACGGCTCGGCTTGAGTTGATGATTAGCAAGTGTGGGAAATTGGAAGAAAGCCATGAAAATGTATCTAGCTCTCATGAGGATCTTCTAGCATCCCTTACCAAGCTAAAGTTAGATCTTGAGGCTATCACTACAAAGATGATATCTTGTGAGCCTCATGTGGTTACTAGCACAATATCTTCTAGTAATTTTATATTGCCTTGTGCTAGTTTTAGTAATTCATATTATCGTAATGTTTCTAGATCTTATGATGAATTGCTTTCCTTGCCTTGTTGCTCTAACAATGAAGCATCTACTTACTGCTAGATCTTGTGTTGATTCTAACCATGTAGAGGAAATCAAAGAGCTCAAGGCCCAAGTCACTTCTTTGAAGAAAGACTTGGAAAAGTTTCATGAAGGGAGTTCCACCCTTGACAAGATGTCGAGAGTGTGAAGACTTCCCAATGACAAGAGTGGACTTGGATTCAACACCAATATCAAGAACAAGTCCAAGGTTGACAAGAAGAAGGGCCAAGAACAAGTAAAAGACTCGTCCAAGATTATTTGCTTTAAGTGCAAGATTCAAGGGCACCATGTTAGATCTTGCCCTTTGAAGAAGAAGCCTCTTAGTGAGAAGCAACTAGGGAAGCGGCCTCTTGTTCAATCTCATCCTCAACCACGTGTTGAACAAAGGCCACATCCTAAGAAGACTCAAGCCAATGCTCCTCAAGTTAAGGAGCCTTCTAAGAAGAAAGAAACGAGTCGATGTCGCAACCTTTGTCGTGAGAACGGACACTTTTCCTCTTCATGCACTAATGGTACATTATCCAAACGTATCCTCTTTGACAATGTTTATTCCATTCAGAAGGATAATGTGGGAAATGTCTTTGCCAAGTATGTTGGTACTCAAAGTTGTGTCAAGAAAAGAACCATTTGGGTTGCCAAACCTATTGTGACTAACCTCTTAGGCCCCAACTTGGTTGGGGACCAACAACCTCTAACTTGATAAATATGCGTTATTGGAGGGCATTGGAAACTTGGCTATATCATGAAGAATTAAGGTATCTTCATCAATTATATTTCTTCAAGCCAAGTCAATTGGATTATCATTTTTTATCTTATATCCAATGTTTCTCCTTGCGGTAACTTGTATTTAAATCATATATTTATTGTAATTTACTTGCTCCCTTGCATGTGTTGGTTTTGTTCCTAGAATGTGTTTGTATATGGTGTTCTTACTACTTACCTATCTTGAGTAATCTAGTATGTGTTTTTTGGTTTGCACTCAATGTACTTGTGTGTTTTGTGTTGAGCCTTCATTGCTATTATTCCTTATTTTAGTTGGATCTATGAGAGACTAATGGACTATCCCATTTTGGGGGATTAATATGATCTTGGCATTTTACTATTCTAAAATTTGTGTATAAACGAGGAATACCACTTAGTTTTTATATATCAATATTATCTAGTCTCTATGTGGTATGTCATTCTCATGAGAAATTCAAATTCTAATGTCCATTAACTTTCTCTAGTTGGGTTTATTTTCTCTGCCCCTTGTTAAAAAAGGGATTATAACATTATGGGGGAGTAATAAGCTATGTGCATACTACAATACTATAAAATGTGAACTTGTGAGGTATTGCCACCTAAAATTGATATTGTTAGTTATCTTGTTCCTATGTGGCATGTTGCTCAAACAACTTCCATATTTTCTTAAATGTGGTTTGTCTCTATTCTTTTGATATATTGTTTGTGAGAGTTTCTTCGTGCTTTTAATATTCGATTTTTAGTTGAAGCCTTAAAGAATCTCTATCTAAGCATGTTTTTCTATTCCTATCTTTTGCCACATTCTTATGTTTTGTGAATATGATTGTGAATAAATCATATACCACGGAGAAATATCTCCAAACATTTCTTGTCTTTAACAAGTGATAATAATTTGTGGTAAATTAATTGATCATATTTACGTTGCCCTTTGCTCGAAAATTGCCTTATTTCTTGCCAATGTTTTTTTTTGGTTTAACTCCCTTGTGTCTTCCTTGTACCTTTTGTTTCCTTTTGCTCTACTCAAAAAAAAAATTATGATTTCTTGAGTTAGGTAAAGCAATGATCCCATTCTTGTGCACTTACATTCAAATTCATACTTCTTTGTGTTGCACTATTATGGGAAGCTATCCTACTTTGAGTAGAACGTCTTTCTTTAAATTGGTATTGCATCTTCTTGCTTTTCTTGAGCATGACTGATGTTTGAATAATATATATGGAGAGTAATGATTACATTATGTGCATTTTGTATTAAAATTCAAGATCATAATTAATGCACTATTCTTGGAAGAGCCATCCTATTTTTTTTTGAACACTTGTTGTCTTAAATTGGTATTTTATCCCGATGACATGTCTTTTTGGAAGACGTACATTTTTCGTCTTGGTACTTTGTGTGCCATCATTAAAAGTGTAGAGGGTTTGCTTATTCTTTTGATCTTACTTTAGTTTGGTATCTTCTCTATTTTGGTTTCCTACATCATGTGTTGATTTGGGTTTTTGATATAATTTGGACACTTCTTTTGATTTTCTCTCTTGTGAGTGCCTTCTTTGTTTAAATTGGTTTTTTGTCCAATTTTTATATTGTTTGGTTCTTGAAAGTTTTGTGCATGAATATTTACTATGTATATCTTTTGACATGCTTACTTTCGTTGATCCAATATATAGGATAAACTCAAATCCTAAATGGCTAAGATGTGATTGAAATTCAAATTCATATTAATATGCACATATTTATGTGGAGTTTGTCCTATGTATTGTAGTTGTTCTAACTATTTTGGACCCAATGAGTTTGGGTACCATTTTGTACTTTAATTTTGTTTTTAGGTACAATGGAGATACATTGGTTGCTTTTGTCATTCATAAAGAAGGAGTTCTCAGCATGGTATTATAGGATTCAAGCTACGATGATTAACAAACTCGCATCCTCTTCATCACCAATGTCATCTTGGTATCAAGTATCTATCTCATGCATACATTTCTAGATTTCAACCTTGTGTAGGTTGCATCATGGCATGAATTCCAATTGTTTCATTTCATTAGCTTGTTGCAATTGTCTTATAAAAACATCTGTATTGCAAATATGAGTAAGCCAGGGATGATTACATATCAAGGCGATATTTATAATCATTTTGATGATTCACCAATCCCAAGTATATTAATCTAGCAACTTCGACTCAGAGTCTCTCATATGCAATATTGATGAATTCTCAAAAAACCATTTGCCTTTTTTTGATACGTGTTACCTTTCTCGAAGCATACCAACTATCACTTTTCCCTTGTGATATTTGTGATAATTTTATGAGTCTATTGATTGTTCATCTATATCCCTTTAAGATAAAATTGAGATTTCTGCCTTGCTTTCAAGAAAAAATCTTTTGGTATATTTATGGCTTTGTCTTGGATATCATGTTCTTCACCTTCGTACCTATTTTGCGTGTTCATGTTCCTTTTTGGATATATTTCTTTGTGGTTGGTGTCCACTTAGAAACTTATACACACGAGAGCATATACATATTTAATTGGTATTCTAATTCTTTAGTGAACACTTTTTATTTCTTTATATTCTTTGGTTGTTCCTAAAAGGCACAAGCATTTCTTTTCATTTGGTATTCCTTTTGCATCTTAATAAGCTTGTGGACCTATGTGTTTTAGCCTTATTGATTTGTGTGTATGGGAAGACATGATATGCACTATGTTCCTCATATATTGAAAGACTATGTTGATGATTTTATCATCCTATTAGTCTCCTAAAAAAATTCCTTTGCACACCCATCTATTTTGGTTGAGTAAGTCTTTATTTGTCGTTTCTTGATCTTAATTGCTCAACTTTAGTTTGTTTTCAAGTCGCTTTGCTTCATTTCCAATCTATTCTCTTGCTCTTGTTTATTCAAAATTATCTAGAAGGGAGTGATGACTCCATGTTGTGCACACTAAATAGAAATTAAAATCTAACATTGTGCATGTACCTTGGGGAGTTCCCTCTTGATTTTCTAGAATACTTTGTTGATCTTATCATAATATTGTTTTCGGTCAATCGGTTTTTCGGATCCTTTGGTTGGTTGCTTCTTTGTCAAAGTATCTTTCAATTTTATATTCTTTGTAAATCTTTGGATCCCTAATATAGTTTGACCTCCCTCCATCTATTCGTAGTTGGATATATGCACTTGATTTCACTCATATCATGAGGAATGCATACACTATGGGTAGCTCTTATTATATTGGCCTTCTAATTTTTTTCCCATTTCGGGAATGGATGCAAATGGGGGAGAACTTTAGAGGGTTTAGGGGTATTTGGTTTTATTCTTTGGTTTCGTTCTTAAGCATTTTCCTTCCATGCTCTCACATCCTTGCTCATTTGTTTGCATGGTTTCTTAATTCGTTATATAAACCCTCGTAAAAATGGACTGTCATCAATTACCAAAATGGGGGAGATTGAAAGCGCATGGTGCCACCATGTGTGGTTTTGGTAATTAATGACAATCCTTATGGACTAATGTTTGCATTGAGTTATCCTTATAGATTTTGTCCACAGGAAAGATTGGAGTTCATGTGTTGGACTCTAGAGGCTTCCTTGATGGCCATTGTTATGTTCAAGGCTTTATATGAAGAATGGTCATGGTTTGTGATAAACACACAAAGCTACAAGATGTACCAAGTGGGATTGTGTATCTCGTGGTATGGTAAGAATTTTACCATATATCTTTGTGAACAAACCCATGATATGTGTGTGTGGCATCTCTATGTGTGATTAGGTATATTTCCATGGGCATGCACCGAAACAAAGATTTCATATCCTATGGTCTATGTCGTCAAGCGTGTTTGTCATCAAGCTTGACGTGGCAGCTCAAGTGAAGCATCCTGAAGAAATCCTATGCTTGATTCTTGCCACCCATTTGGAGATTGTGGGCTTGTGAAGATTTTCCGAGAAGGGTCTCTCCCATAATGGTGTATGGGAGAGCAAGTCCCTCCCATAATGATGCATGGGGGAGAAACTTACAAGTCTTTATCAAGAGGAGCTTGTGCTAGCAAGCACGATCAAGAAAGAGGATCCAAGTTGAGAGTCAAGTTCGTCATCATCTATCTCAAGTGGAATTCTCAAGGCAAAGGTATTATCTTGATAGGTTTTCTATTTTACCGGTCTCATGCTTTGGGAGACCGGTTATAGGATTGATAGTCGTACTAACAAGAGGGGCTCTCAAGTGAGTAACTTGATCGAATCGTTGTGGAGAGCTCAAACCTTTGTATACTTTAATATCATCTTTCTTGGTTCTTATTTGGCTTTTATATCCTTGAGGTTTTGGTGCTTTCGTGATCTTCATGACAAGCCAAGGTTTATCGAAAAAGGTTTTGGTAAGAAAAACTTGTTGCATTTTCGGTGGTGAAAATATCCGTTTCAGATTTGAGAATGTTTCCACACCTTCCATGTGTGGTAACTTCTCCATTCATTTTTTTTTGTATAATCATTGTTTTTATGTTTTCAACCCAACTGGATTCACCTCTTTCGGAGTTCATTCGCAAAAGTTATGTGTGTTTTCGGTGATGGAGGTTTTACCGGTTGTTCCTTCTAAAGAGGATTAAACATTTCTATATTTAGTTTTAATTTAAATTGTTGGGAAATGATGTTTCTCTGCATTATCTTGTAAAGTTTTTCTTTCTCTCAACGAGCCAAAGATCATCAAAAACGGAGTCCGGACGCAAAAGTTATGAACTTTTTAGTATTCATGTTTGTGAAGTTTTCGTCAGGCCGGAATCTCCGGACTTAGGGACGGAATCTCCGGCCCACCGGAGTCTCCGGTCTTAGGTCCAGATTCTTCGGCCCTAGGACACCCCCAGTTGTTTCTCCAATGGTGTCACCCACCGTATATGATCCGGAGACTGTCTGGAGTCTCCGGTGTGAGTTTTCCTACAACGGCTCTTTTTTGTGAGGACCTATAAAAGGCCCCCTTCTTCCCCAAAGAGCTAGGTTTTCTAAGCACGGATTTTCCCCCTCTCTCTCCACCATTGTTGACCTTGGAAAGCTTGCCCCTCTCTCAATTCCTCCCATGATTCTTGCATATCTTTGAGGGAAAAGAGAGAGGAGATCTAGATCTACATTTCCACCAATCCATCTTCCTTCATAGTGAGGGAAACCTAGTAGATCTTGATCTTGGAGTTCTTGGTGTTTTTCCCCTTGTTCTTCCTCTCTTATTCCCCCATAAGCATTTGTTTCTTTTTTGGAATTTGAGAGTCAAGTATTTGAGCACTTGTGCTCTTGCCATTTGCTTCGGTTGTATCGGTTTGCTCTCTCCACGAGGATTCATGGAAGTGAAAGTTTGTGGACTTGTTACTCTTGGGTCTTGGACCCTAGACGACTTGTGGTGTTCTTGGGATCCTCCAATTGAGTTGTGGATGTGTGCCCCAAGATTGTGGTGACATGGAGAGCCTCCAATTAAGTTGTGGATGCGTGCCTCGATCGAAGGCTGCCAATAGTGGAAGGTGAACTAGGCCTTTGTGGCGAGGTTCGTCGGACAATACGGTGAGGCCTTTGTGGCGTTGAGTAGGCCTTTGTGGAGAGCTCACACCCCTCCAATGACACGTACTCCCCTCAAAGGGAGGAACTCAGGAATACATCATCGTCTCTGTGTGCCTCGGTTATTTGTATACCAGAGATTTTTACTTATGCAATTTACATTGTGATAGCCTTCGTGCTTGAAGTTATATATCTTTCTATCACCTTGTTACTTGTCTTACTTAGCATAAGTTGTTGGTGCACCTATTTGACCCTAGATTATTTATGTTCTGTGCTTTTTAATTTAAACACCTAGCTTATTTCCGCATTTAGCAAGCCTTAACCGGAAAAGTTTTAATCGCCTATCCCCCCCTCTAGGCGACATCTTTGTCCATTCAGTTGTGCGTATTGCTAGTGTGTTTTGAAGAAAATGATTAGATGGTACTTCAAGATTATCTTCAAGACATCATCATTTGAAGAATGAATAAAAGATACAAGGTTGATCAAATCAACACACAAAGCTACAAGATGTACCAAGTGGCATTATGTATCTCTTGGTATGGTAAGCATGTGACCATATAGCTTTGTGAACTAACCCATCATATGCGTGTGTGGCATCTCTATGTGTGGTTAGGTATCTTTTCATGGGCATGCATCAAAAGTAAGATTTCATATAGCCCATGGTAGATGATGTCAAGTGGTGTTCGTCATCAAGATTCAAGTGGAAGATCAATAGAAGCGCCCATGGTCTATGTCGTTGTCAAGCGGTGTTCGTCATCAAGCTTGACGTGGAAGCTCAAGTGAAGCATCTCGAAGAATCTTACGCTTGATGCTTTCCAGACATTTGGAGATTGTGGGCTCGTGAAGATTTGCCGAAAGGGTCTCTCTCATAATGGTGTATGGGGGAGCTAGTCTTTCCCATAATGGTGTATGGGGGAGCAACTTGAAATTCTTCATCAAGCGGAGCATGTGCTAGCAAGCACGATCAAGAAATAGGATCCAACTTGAGAGATTTAAGATCGTCATCATCTAACTCAAGTGGAATGCTCAAGGCAAAGGTATGATCTTGATAGGTTTTCTATTTTACCGGTCTCATGACTTTGGGATACCGGGTTATATGATAAATAGTCATACTATCAAGAGGGGCTCTCAAGTGAGTAACTTGATCGAATCGTTGTGGAGCTCAAAACTTTGCATTCTTGCATATCAACCTTCTTGGTTCTTATTTTTCTTTTATCTCGATTGGTTTTTGGTGCTTTTCGTGATCTTCATGACAAGCCAAGGTTTATCGAAAACGTTTTTGGTAAGAACAAAAGTTGCGTTTTCGGTGGTGAAAATATCCGGTTCAGCTTTGAGAATGTTCACACACCTTCAATCTGTGATAACTTCTCCACCCATTTGTTTTTGGATACTCCTTGTTTTTATCTTTCCATTCCAATTGGATTCACCTCATTCGGAGTTTATTCACAAAAGTTGTGTGAGCTTTCAGTGATGGAGGTTTTACCGGCTGTTCCTTTTAGAGAGGTTAAACCTTTCTACATTTGGTTTTATTTTCATTGTTATAAATGATATTTCTCTGCATGATCTTGTAGATATCTTTGTTGCGAACTCTACGAGTGAAAGATCATCGAAAACGGAGTCCGTACGCAAAAGCTATGAGTGTTTTAGTATTGGTATTCTCCCTCTTCCGGTACTAGCGGACGAGCTCGGCAGTACCGCAAATAACAGGAGCTGGAGTGTTTTTGGGCGCATTTTGCCCCAGAACTTCCGGTACTACTGGACGAGCTCGATGGTACCTCAAATAAGAGTATCTGGAGTGTTTTTGGGCGAATTTTGCCCAGAACTTCCGGTACTACCGGGTGTCGTCCGGTACTACCGGTTGGAGCACGTAAAAAGGCCCTAACGGGCAGTTTTCTGGGCACCTATTTAAGGGGCCTTCTTCGCCAAAGGTTTTGTGCTTACTCAAGAGTTAATTACTCTTACTTATCGAAAAGGCTACACACGATCCCCTGTACTTGTGGGATATCAAGGCTCACAAGATGTTACCTTTGTAGTGAAAACCTCAAGAGCTAATTTTAGGAATACATCATCGTCTCCGTGTGCCTCGGTTAGGGGAAGAAAGCCCCTTGATGCATCATCGTCTCTGTGTGCCTCGGTTAGGGGAAGAAAGCCCCTTGAAACATCATCGTCTTCGTGTGCTAGTATTAGTAATTCATCCTCTCATAATGTATCTACATCTTGTGATGAATTGCTTTCCTTGTCTTGTTGCTCTAACAATCAAGCATGTACTTCGTCTAGCTCGAGTGTTTATTCTAACCATGTAGAGGAAATTAAAGAGCTCAAGGCCCAAGTCACTTATTTGAAGAACGACTTGGAAATGAGTCATGAAGGGAGTTCCACTCTTGACAAGATGTTGAGAGTGCAAAGACTTCCCAATGACAAGAGTGGACTTGGATTCAACTCCAATATCAAGAACAAGTCCATGGTTGAAAAGAAGAAGGGCCAAGAACAAGAAAAAGACTCGGCCAAGATTATTTGTTTCAAGTACAAGATTGAAGGGCACCATGTTATTTCTTGCCTTTGAAAAAGAAGCCTCTGAGTGAGAAGCGACTAGGGAAGCGGCCTCTTCTTCAATTTCATGCTCAACCACGAGTTGAATAAAGGCCACATCCTAAGAAGACTCAAGCCAATGCTCCTCAAGTTAAGGACCCTTCTAAGAAGAAAGAAAAGAGTCGATGTTGCTACCTTTGTCGTGAGAAGGGACACTTTTCTTCTTCATGCACTAATGGTACATTATCCAACTCTATCCTTGTTGATAATGTTTATTCCATTCTGAAGGATAATGTGGGCGATGTGTTTGCCAAGTATGTTGGTACTCAAAGTGGTGTCAAGAAAAGAAACATTTGGTTTCCAAAACTGTTGCGACTAACCTCTTAGGACCCAACTTGGTTGGGGACCAACAAGATCAAACTTGATCAATAGGTGTTGTTGGAGGGCGTTGGAGACTTGGCTGTCTCATGAAGAATTAAGGGATCTTCATCAATTATATTTCTTCAAGTCAAGTCATTTGGATTGTATATATCTCTTATTTAATGTTCCTCCTTGAGGTAACTTGCATTTAAATCATATATACATTGAAAGTTGCTTGCTCTCTTGCATATGTTAGTTTTGTTTCTAGCATGTGTTTGTATATGTTGTGTTTACTACTTACCCATCTTGCTTAATCTAGTGTGAGTTTGTTCGTCTGCACTCCATGTATTTGTGTGCTTTTTTGTTGCGCCTTCATTGCTATTCTTTCTTATTTTAGTTGGCTCTTTGAGAGGTTAATGGACTATCCCATTTTGGGGAGTAATATGCTTTTGCACTTTACTATAAAATGTGTGTTCATGAGGAATACCACTTAGTGTTGATATATCAATACTAGAGGCTGCGACGCCCCTTGGGGCGCCTCCTAGACGGTCAGCTGCATCCCTATCATCGTCCCAGCTACAACGTCATGGACAACCAGTGTATATTGCTATTACGTTTTTGGCATAAGTGATGATTGCCCTACATCACAAGGTCTAGACTTCATATATTCAGATTACCATTCAATAGATCCCATCAATTTTAACATCACACTTTAACATGTGAAGTACATCATACTGTCACATTCTCGTGTCCTTAATAAGCACACGTAGGCAACTAATTCTATCAGAATGTTAGAATAGCCACAAAAAAATCAAGTGCCTATCTACTCTACTAGTGTCTTGTTTGTACTCTTTCGAATGTCGATTTAAGAAGTTGTTATTTTCATAGTATTAATACGAAGAAATTGAAACTTATATAAATACAAGGAGTAAGGAATCATCAAAACCTTGATCAGCTTGTCACGCTTGCCGAGCTAGTGAATCAGGTTCCTGACGGATGTACCAAACACCATCAGTTAGAGATTTGGGACCAAGGAGGTGTACGCTGCGAGATAAGCCTACATGCTACACTTTCTTGGGGCACCAACCGGCCAGATGCAAAGTTCTTTATTTAGACTCTGATTCTTGAAGGAGTCCTAACTGCAAACAATTGAACTGAAGACAACGGGTTAGCGAATATTTTTGTCCTCTATGCCAAAGAAACCTAGATACACCAATGCACTTATTCACTGAATACCCCTACAGCCGCAAAAACTGGAAAGGGGAGCTTCTGAATTTAAAGAGGACTCCTCTTATCCAAGCTCCTGGAGTAACAAAGATACAACCTTTGCTGTGTGGTATAGAAGGATCATAAGCACGACACATCCTGCAAAGAAGAAGTCCACCGATGTGCTAAATAGATTAATTTATGCAAAAACATTTGCAGGTTGTTTTGGAAATTTTGAAGAAAACATTCAAACACAGTTTCAGCCCTTTTTGAATTTCCAAAACTTTGTGAAACAAATATTTCCAAAATCTTGTGAGGCCACCATACCTAGACTCCATTTTTCATTATCTATCCAAAATTATTGTGAAAACAATCAAAATGTATTTGTGTTATTCCTGGACATTATTGAGTTCATGCATGTTCTGGTCACCTCTTTCACACTCACTGCCTATCTCTTGCCCTGTGGCAGGGGAAACATACCCCTTAACCTCCTAGACATGGTCTACCTGCTCCATTCTCTCTCTCTCTCTCTCTCTCTCTCTCTCAGCTACCAACCATTGGACAATGGAGTGATCACCACCTCCTTTTCTAATCCATCTCCACGGTGAACCACAGGGGGAAACCTTGCGCCAACATACTCTATTGCCAAAACCCTCTGGTGAGAGCCCTACGCCTATGCTTGTCCTCTTCTTCCTTTCCCATGAGCTGGAAATGGATCCCAGGACACGCACGACACGTCGCCCGCGTTCCGACACCTGGTCGCGCGCCTTGCTCCTCCTCCTTGTCCGCATGCCTCACGAGACCTCCAGTAGCCCTCACGTGCTCCTTATTCACTCCCTATCAATTTCCTTCTTCCTTTAGATCTTGTCGAACACCTACGGGTGTCGGAGTTTGCACTCGACTTCCACTCGCCTCGAACCTCCTCCTCCCCTTCCCTCTCACCTGGAGGACCTCCTCACCTCCGTGACCCTCCTTGACATGCTCTCCGTGTCTCATTGAGCTTGAGCAAGCGCACCCGTGGCCTCCATGAACGACGAGCTCTGAAGGCAAACTTCCCCGAGCTACCTCCTTGTTGCCCATCATGACAGTCCCCCTCCTCATACCTCTAATCAAGCTCCTACACTGAAACCCCTCTCCCTAGCATTGTTGTTCTCCAGAATCGGCGACCACCGCTGCGGGTAACCTCCTCGTCGAGCCTTCGATTGAGGGCCTCCCAAACCCTCGAGTTTCTTCCCCTGGGTTCCTCCTGACCCTAATCGGCTAGTGCCCCTCTCTATTTCGGAATACATCCTTTGCAGGGTTCGCCGCCATCAACGTCCTTGCTCGACCTTCGCCTGATGTGCGTGTAACACACGTTCGTTGGGAGACCCCAAGAGGAAGGTATGAAGAGCACAGTAGCAAGTTTCCCTCGGAAAGAAACCATGGTTGAATCGACCAGTAGGAGGAAGGAGTAACTTCAGAAGGTTGAAGCAGCTGAGATGGCAGGGCGCACTACCGGTTCAGAAGCAACGTGGAACCTACACAACACAATCAAATCACATTGCCCCCAACGAAGCAGTGTGGTTGTCAATATCACCGGTTTTGCTGAACACAAAGAGGTTAAACGTATGGTGTGGAAAACAGTAGGAGAACAGTATGAAAGCAGTAGTAACAGTATGAAAGCAGTAGGTGTTTTATCAGTATGAGGAAAAAGGACCGGGCTCCACAGTTCACTAGTGGTGTCTCTCCGTGAAAGATAAATAACATGTGTAGTGAACAAATTACAACTGGTCAATTGATAGAAATGAAGGCTGCGCCGTAGTGCATATGCAAGACATAAAGATTACTATGTGATTCATGGAGGCATTACAACAAAATACATAGATCGTCATCCCACTTCATCTATGACTAATAATCCACTCTCTGAATATCATCTGAACAAACATTGGGTATTAAGTTGCAAGCAACAGATAATTGCATTAAGCAAAGTGTGTAATGTAAACAATAACATCATCCTTAGACAAAGCATTGTTGTTTTCTCTCTAATGGCAACAGCACATCCTCCATCCGTCATGTTTCTGTCACTCGAGCACGGATGCAAAGGAGGCATGAACCCACTATCGAGCATAAATACTCCCTCTCGGAGTTACTAGCATCTACTTGGCCAGAGCATCTACTAATAACGGAGAGCATGCAAGATCATAAATAACATATGCAAGAAGATAACATGATAGATTGATAATCAGAAGACATAGCATTCAACATTCATCAGATCCTAGCAAACACAACATCTAGCATTACATAAAGATGATCTTGATCATGTTAGGCAGCTCACAAGATCTAAACATGAGGTACAAAGTGGAGAGAACAACCATCAAGCTACTTCTATGGAACCGTAGTCCAGGGATGAACTACTCATGTATCACTTTGGAGGAGGGCATGGTGGTGTAGACCCCTCGGTGATGAATTCCCCTCCCGGCAGGGTGCCGGGGAGAGCTCCAGAACCCTCTCGGTCTCGGGATGACGATGACGCGGCCTCGGGTGTTTTTCGGGACGAAGTGGAATATCTTTAGGGTTTACGTCTCGGGAGGAATAAATAGGCGAAAGGGCAAAGGCGGTGGAGACCAGGGGGCCACACCACCCCATGGCACGGCCAAGGGGCGTGCCGCCCTATGGTGTGGGCCCCCTGGGGGGCCCCTCCGGGTCTCTTCGGGACTCTGTGGAACCTCCGGAATTCTAAGACTTTCGGGCTTTGAATTTTCCAATTCAGAGAATATTTCCAAAATAACTTTTCTGAAACTAAAAGCAGCAAGAAACGGGGAATTGGCTCTATGGCATCTTGTCAATAGGTTAGTCCAGTAAAATCGATAAAAATGACATAAAGTGTATAGCAAACATATGGGAAATAACATGAAAACAACATGGAACTGCTAGTGGGTCGGCCCAACGTCAGGGTTAAATCCCTCTGGCGTGGGAACTGCTAGTGGGCCGGCCAACTCTTTGAATCCATCCTCTGTGTTGTCTTCCGCAGCAGATCCAGCCCGTTTACATTTTTTTGCAGGTTGATTTTTATTTTCTTACATATCAGTTTATGGATCTTTGGTTTTAACCCAAATGAAAATGCTAATCAATAAAACATGCCAAACCAAAAATCACACTGGTAGATATACTTTTAATTAACCACACCCAACTTCTAGATCTATGTTTTGTGCTTTGTTTTAGGAGAAATTGAATAAATGCCAGAACTACTCATTTTCACCTTTCAAATCATAACTTGAGTTTTAAGTGTCCAGATCTTGCAAACCAAATTGTTATGTGAATCCCTTGTTGATACCTATCTTTATAAATTAACCTTGTGTTGACTTGAGTTTTTGTTTGAAAATGCCATGCATGTTTGTTTAGGACTAGAGAGCACTTCTATGAATTATTTAATTTTATTGGTGATTAATTTTGATGTGAATTCAATTGTGTTGGTTTCCTAGTGATTAGGAGCACCTAATACTAGTTTTTCATCATTTTAGGAGTTACAGAACAGGCTTGGTGAATTATTTAGTGTTTAGCCATTTTCTGCCATTTAATATTATGTCTTTATTAATTGAGGTGTGGTGTTCCTATTGTTGTGGTTGTGATTCCTAGCATGTGTAGGGTGGTAATACATAATTTATATGTGCTTTGTGTGTGTCACTAGCATGTTAGAAAATTATGTGTGAAAGCCATGTTTGTTATAGTTTAATTCGCATAGGGTTATTTACCTAGTAAATAGAGATTAATATTTGATATATCCTTTTTATTTTGATGAATTGAGTAAATGTTTCATTATTGTTTGTTATATCATAGCTACTGATATTGTGGCATGTTGTACTTTCTTGCATGATTTAATGAGCTTTATATTATTTTGACATGCAATGTTAGTTTTAGGTGTTTTCTACCATATTTATTATTTGCATGCTTAATTTTTGATAAATTGTTTACGTTGTTATTTTTATATTACTAGCATTCCTAGGTGTTGGTTTCTCTGTTATATGGATGCTATATTATAGATCTATCATGTTAGAATAAACCTTGTTTGATGACTATTATGGTTATGCATGTCTACATGTCTAAATAGTCATTTTCCATGTCTAGTTTTAGTTGTTGTTTTGTTCCATGATTATTTTCATGTATTCAGTGATGCCATGACATGTTTATTATAGATATCACTATGTTATTATATTACTTAGCCCCTGGTTATATCAATTCTCCATGTATATAAAAGCATGTGTTACTCTATGCTTGTAGTATTGCTTGTTTCTACTTCCTTATGCATTTGTAGTTGTTTCTAGTTTGTCTTTTTATTATTTTGTTCATCTTTGATAACCCACAAGTATAGTGGGTGTATCATAGTACTTTTGGTAAATAAGAGTGTTGAACCCAACGAGGAGCAGAAGGTGTTGACAAGCAGTTTGGATAGAGAATTCACTTTAAACACTAGCAAACAGGTTTTTGGTGGTTTTTGATTTAGCAGATAAATAAAGTGCGAGTAAATAAATAACAGTAATAATAATTGCAGCGAGTGTTCCAATCCTTTTGAGAGCAAAGTACAAGCAGGTTGTTTTACTTATGGTGACTAAACGTTCTCGAGGACACATGGGAATTTCGTCAAGTGATATCGCTTCATACGGTTGATTAATATTTATTGGTTTGATAGGTGTTGTGTGGGTAAACCTATGATAATGCACCGTCCAAGTAGGACTAATACATACTTTTGATTATACCCCTTATAAGCATCTGCAAATACAAGAAAGTAATTAATATAAATCTAATCACACGCTTAAAACTCCGGGATCCTACACTCCCTCGTGCATTGGTTTCCTAACGGGGGTTTAGGTTTCTGTCACTCCGGCAACCCCACAATTAGTAGCCAAATACACAATGCATCCTCCTAGGCCATGTAGTCGACGTTCACATGACACCACTAGAAGAATAACACCACAACTTAAATATCAAACCATATAGATATAACTTCAACATAACTCTACTACTAGCATCATGACTTCTCCCATGTCCTCAAGAACCAAATGAACTACTCACAAGAAATCATATGGATCATAATCAGAGGTGATATAATGGTGAAACAATCTGATCATAAAGTGAAAACACCGATAAATCTCACAAGCATCAACTACCAACAAGTAATCCACACCGGGAGAGAGATCTAGTGGAAAACAATGATAAAGGCCCCTAATTGTTACAGCGGGATGAAGGCGGACCGTGACTATGATGGTGCTGGTGGTGAGGATGATGATGATGATGATCTCTATGAAGCCTGAAGTGATGACGGTGACGATGGTGACGATTTCCCCTCTCCGGGGACGAATTTCCCCGGCGGATTTCTCTCTGTTGGAGAGCTTTTCTCTCTCTGTTGTTTTCTGCCCTGAGGCGGCGGTGGAATATTTCTTCGACGATCTATTATGTCTTAGATCTCCCTGGGGTCAAGTACGCCAAAGGGGGCGCCCAGAGGTGGGCCAAGGGGCCCGACCAACCCCAGACGCGGCCAAGAGGGGGGTGCGCCACCTGGTGGTGTGGGCCCCTAGTGGCCCCCCCTCTGGCTGCCCTTCTGGCTGGATTCCTCCTCGAGACATCTAAGACTTCTCGTATACCCCCCTTCTTCTGATCATCTGAAATAGGGTATCGCGACGGTGCTTTTTCCATCAGATTTCTTGTCCCGGTGTTTCTTCTCCCATAGCAAAATAAGATGAAATAACATAAGTAATGTATCATAACATGAAATATATCGATGAATAACATAAAAATGATATAAAATAGTGATGCAAAATGGACGTATCAACTCCCCCCAAGCTTAGACCTCGCTTGTGCCCAAGCGAAACTGAACTCGGTAAACATGACCACGGGTTTATGGAGTGAGGTGTCGATAAATATAATACGGACAAGAAGAATCACAACTATCAATACACTAGTCATTCTAGGAAGTAACCCCCTCTCATATAATTTAACTTGAAACAAGTAAATGGAGTCACAATAAAGGTGCAAAAAGGAAATCAAAATTGGTGAAGGCAAACTTTGTTCTTGGTCAGAGAACAATAAGCAGTGTACTCATGTTTCGATCAGAATCTTTATATTAGAGCTTATATTGCAAAGTTTAACATGCTCAATCATAACAATTTCTTTGCAAACATTGATAACTTTCAAAGTGGTATTCATTCAGATAAAAACATTTGTACTAAACAAGAAAGAATAAAAGACATGATTGAGTAAATCAACATATAGATGGATGGATCACAACAACTCAAATGCTTGCTTAAGACAGAAAGAAGTAGGTCAACTGACTCAACATAAAAGTAAAAGATATGCCCTTCCTAGAGGGAAGCAGGGATTAACTCATGTGCTAGAGATTTTATTTAATAAACAGAGGTATAAAATGTTTGACACCCCTCCCAACCTTTCTTACACAAACCATGGCTAACTGAATCCTCGGGTACCTGCCAACAATCACATACCATGGAGGAGTGTCTAATTTTTAGAGAGGTGTGTATGTCTATGTCAAAGAATGGAAAACAGAAAATACAGTAGGTCAAAAGCCAACTGGACTTCACAAGAGCGGATCCCATTGAAGGACGCAAGTGGTATAGAAGGTCATCCCTCTTTCTCTTTTGTTTACCACAATCATGCTTTGACCAATAAATCAGAGGCAAAAAATAGTGAAAAGAATTTGTTGTAATTACGTTTTGGGCTGGGCACCCCTGCTGCCATCTCTTCTAGCATTTGGATAAGCGGATGAAGCCACTAGTCCAGGTGTGTAAAGTCCAATCAACAAGTGAGATAAAGATTCTCTATTTGCGTCCTCGTGAGCTAAAAGAGGAACACAAAACAAGGTGTAATTTTGAAGGTTTTAAAGGTAGCACACAAGCAATTTACTTGGAGTGGAGGTTAAATACCACATATAGGTAGGTATGGTGGACACAAATGGCATGGATTTGGGCTCAAGGTTTGGATGCACGAGAAGTATTCCCTCTCAGTACAGGTTTTTGGCTAGCAAGGTTGGGTAGCAAGCATAAAAGTTGAGGGAAAACAAACAACCATATATATGATAAAACCAATCATGCAATCTTCCTTGAAAGTACAAACAATATTACTTGAGAATACTAAGCTTATGGGCTAACAAGGAAGAAAGATCATGGAATAATATATTTACATCAAACTCCCTCTTTTCTACTTAAGTCTCAAAGTATTGTTGCTATTGACCAATGCTAAGTTTTCCAAAACCAACTAGATTAACTTGATGCTCCAATATCGATACCAATACTAATAACAAGATCGACCATATAACATAAATTGCAAGCTAAAAGAAAGTGTAGAAGATGATGAAGCTTCTCATTAATATTCCATAACGGCAACTCAAACCAAGGGATACAACGTTAACCAACTAAAGAGTGATACTTCCATACTGCAAACCATACTATATGATATTTTCTCTACTCATGATATGACTCTACTAAAAGGTAAAAAGGTGAAATGTAAAGGTGTGATACCGCAGCACTCCCCCAAGCTTGGAACAAGCCAAGGAGATTCCAATACCCATGACGAATTAATTCTTTAGTTATGGTGGTGAGTCCTTTTCATCATCACACTTCCAAGGTAGAGGCTCTCCATCAACAAATGATGTCCTTGTCTCCAATATCCTGAAACTAGCAGCAGATCCTATACGTTTAAACTTGTTCTCATACTCACAGTTCTGATTCTGCACATCGTAGAGTTGTGCTTGCAATTTTTTGGTGGTTTCGGTGAGTGAAAGGATCTCCTCCCAAAGCTTTAAAGTCTCCTTCTTGTGCTCAGCGATCAGTTCTTTCTTTATCCTAAGGATGATGTCAACTTCACGCTCTGCCATCTTCTTGTACCTAAAGACTTCTTGCTCCAGCTCTTCCATTCTAGCTTCCAGACTGCCTTCTCCTTTAGGGCCCCGAACATCTTCTATGTTTACCACATCATCCTTGAGCAGCAACTCCTTGGGATGCATCTTCAACTCGTTCATGTACGGGTTGACGACGTTCGCAAAGGAACCGTCTTTGGGAGGTCTGGAAGAGGACACCATAGCTCTAGACCCTGGCGGAAACAGCTCGAAACAGAAACACGACGACAAAATGATATACAGACCTCGGGGAGTCCGGCGGGGTTAAATATTAGAAACATATGTAACGAAAGGAAAGTACATGTCGAAAACGAGTCGGAGAGGGACTCCGGGGTGCCCACACCATAGGGTGGCGCAGACAGGGGTGAGCCCGCGCCACCACATGGTGTGGTGCCCTCGGGCACCTTCTTCTACTCCTCTTGGGCTCGATATTATTCATATTTTCCAAATCAATAATTTATAACTTAGAAGTTATTCTGTGAACTTTTTCTTAACAGAACTGTTCCCTACTCAAAAACGGACTCTGTAGATTCTGGAATCTTCCCTCTAATAAACTTCTCTAGAGTCATTACTTGAATAACATCAACATCTTCATCATAAGAATCCCCAGAAATATAATGTTTGAGTCTTTTCCCATTTACCACTTGTGTAGTGTTATCTTTGAGGGAGGCAATTTTGATTGCACCCGAACGATACACTTCTTCAATAACATAAGGGCCTTCCCATCTCGAGAGTAATTTTCCTGCAAAAAATCTGAGACGAGACCTATACAATAGAACTTTCTCACCGACATGAAACTCTCTTTTAAGGATTCTTCTATCATGCCATTGTTTAAATTTCTCTTTAAAGAGTCTAGAATTTTCATAAGCTTCACATCTCCATTCATCTAGGTGATTCAAATCAAGCATTATTTTCTTACCAGCAAGTCTAAAATCTTTATTAAGTTCTTTCACTGCCAGATAAGCTTTGTATTCTAATTCTAAGTGCAAGTGACAAGCTTTTCCATAAATCATTTTGTAAGGAGACATACCCATAGGATTTTTATAAGCAGTTCTATAAACCCATAAAGCGCCATTCAACTTATCAGACCAATTCTTCCTAGATTTATTAACAGTCTTTTGCAAGATGGATTTAATTTCTCTATTTGATAATTCTACTTTCCCACTGGTTTGAGGATGATAAGCTGAGGCAATTCTATTATTAACATCATATTTAGCTAGGGTTTTTCTAAAACCACCACAAATAAAGTGAGAACCTCCATCAGTCATAAGATATCTAGGCACACCAAACCTAGAGAAAATAACATCTTTAAGCATTTTTAATGATGTTTCACCATCAGCACTTTTAGTAGGTATAGCTTCTACCCATTCAACAGCACAAGAATATGTGTATAACCATTTGAAGGAGGAAAAGGACCCATAAAGTCAAATCCCCAACAACCAAAAGGTTCAATGATAAGAGAATAACTCATAGGAATTTCATTACGTCTAGAAATATTACCAACTGTTTGACATTCATCACAAGATAAAACAAATTTACGTGCATCTTTAAATAGAGTAGGCCAATAGAAACCTGATTGTAGGGTTCTATCTCCAGCGTGATGTCCTCCATAAGCACTACCATGGAACTTTTTCAATATTTCACGTTGTTCATGATCTGGAACACATCTTCTCATAATACCATCTACTCCTTCTTTATATAAGTGTGGGTCGTCCCAAAAATAATGTCTCAAATCATAAAATAATTTTCTTCTTTGTTGAGCTGTAAATGTTGGAGGAAAAATACTTGGAAACAATAAAGTTAGCACAATCAGTATACCATGGAATATCTTGGGAGTTTAATTTTATCGCAGCTAGTTGTTCATTTGGAAAACTATCATTAACATGAATAGGATCAAAAGCAATGTTTTTCAATCTAGACAAGTTATAAGCAGCAGGATTTTCAGCACCCTTCCTATCCACAATATGCAAATCAAGCTCTTGTAAAAGCAACACCCATCTAATAAGCCTAGTCTTAGCATCTTTCTTTTCCATAAGGTATCTAATAGCAGTATGATCAGTATGGATAGTGATTTTTGAATTAGCAATATAAGGTCTAAATTTATCACACGCAAAAACTACAGCTAAGAACTCTTTTTCAGCAATAGCATAATTCTTTTGAGTAGCATCAAGAGTCTTACTAGCATAATGAATAACATTCAATTTCTTATCTACTCGCTGTCCAAGAACAACACCTAAAGTAAAATCACTAGCATCATACATAATTGCAAAAGGTAAATTCCAATGAGGTGGTTGAACAATAGGAGCAGTAGTTAAAGCCTTCTTTAAAGTTTCAAAATCTTCCTTGCAATCATCATCAAAAACAAAAGGTACGTCTTTTTGAATAAGATTAGTAAGAGGCTTTGATATTTTAAAGAAATCTTTAATAAACCTCCTATAAAAACCAGCATGACCAAGAACACTACGAATACCTTTAACATCCCTGGGACAGGGCATTTTCTCTATTGCTTCCATTTTAGCTCTATCAAGTTCAATACCCCTTTCGGAAATTTTATGTCCAAGAACAATTCATTCATTAACCATAAAGTGGCAGTTCTCCCAATTAAGAATACGATTAGTTTTCTCACATCTCTCCATAACTTTATCAAGATTGTGCAAACAATTATCGAAAGAAGTTCCATAGACATAGAAACCGTCCATGAATACTTCCACAATTTCTTCACAAAAGCCATAAAAAATAGCAGACATGCATCTTTGAAACGTAGCAGGAGCATTGCATAAACCAAAAGGCATACCTCTATAAGCATAAGTTCCATAAGGACAAGTAAAGGTTGTTTTCTCTTGATCTTGTTTTCTATCAGCAATTTGAGAAAACCCAGAATAACCATCAAGAAAATAAAAATGAGTTTTCTTAGACAACCTCTCTAGCATTTGATCAATAAACGGAAAAGGATAATGATCTTTCGTAGTTACTTTATTAACCTTTCTAAAATCAATGCACATTCTATAACCAACTACTACTCTTTGTGGAATAAGCTCATTATTTTCATTAGGCACAACAGTCATTCCACCTTCTTAGGGACACAATGCACAGGGCTTACCCATCTACTATGAGCAACAGGAAAAATAATACCAGCATCAAGGAGTTTTACTACCTCATTTATTACCACTTCTTTCGTCTTAGGAATTAAACGGCGTTGATGTTCAACAAATGGCTTCTGATCAGGTTCAATATTAATAACATGCTGACATACATTAGGGGAAATACCTTTCAAATCATCAAGAGTATATCCAATATATCCATGGTGTTTCTTAAAAATTCCTAATAATTTTTCCTCTTCTTCACCTGAAAGTTCGGAGCTAATAATAACAGGATATATTTTCTTCTCATCAATATAAGCATATTTAAGATCATCGGGTAAAGGTTTTTAATCGAAAACATGATCCTCTTTGGGTCGTAATGTGGTACCCAAATCCTCCACATGTAAATCGTGCTTCAGTATCACTGGTTAACGAAGAAGAATACTGTCAAATTCATTTCTTTCTTCCATAAAGACTTCACTTTCACGGGCCTCCATGAATTGCTGCAAAGCATTGTTAGGAGCAAGTTGTTCAACCTTAAAGTTTTCATTAGGCAATTCAGATTCATAAGGAGCTCTAGCAAATTTTGAGAAATTAAACTCATAAGATTTTCCATCAAATTTAGTCAATATTTTCTCCTTCCTACAATCTATAACAGCACCACAAGTGTTCAAGAAAGGTCTACCAAAAATAATAGGAAAAGTTTTACTAGCATATTTACCCAATACTAGAAAATCAGTAGGATGTTTAGTTTTACCACATAAAACTTCCGCATCTCTAACAATACCAATTGGAAAGACAATTTCTCTATTAGCAAGCTGAATAACTACATCAACATCTTCAAGCTCACAAGAACCAATTTCATGCATAATTTCTTTATAAAGCTCGTAAGGAATATCACTAGAACTTGCACCAATATTACATAAACTATAATAGCAATGATCACCAATCTTAAAAGAAAGCACAGGAATACTAGTTTTCTTAGGTCTATGAGGATGGGAAACAATATTAGAAGCATCCTCACATAAGACAATGTGTTCATCCTCTACATTCCGCAAACAAGGTCTTTTACTATTGCTACTACAGGTTCAATAGTCATTTGTTTATCATGTTCAGTAGATTTCTTTATGCTCTTATTAACCACACTAGCTACAATAGAGTGTTCTTTTACCTTAGCAGGGAAAGGCATTTTCTCAATATAAGGCTCATGAACAGCATGCACTTCTATATTTCTAGCAGGAACACTATCTTTATACGATGCATGATATTTGTGATATTCCTATTTGGGAATATCAAGATAGGAAGAAATGGCTTTAAGACAATTTGCAAAGATTTGAGAATCAAGATCACAAACAGCACTAACATTATAGAAATCATCAGTTCCCATAAAATATTTAATGCATTCATAATCGTAATTTACACCGGACTTTCTACTTTTGTCATTCTCCCATCCTTCAGTTTTTTCTTGAATATGATCAAGAAGGTCCCATTTAGATCCTTCCTTCAAACCTCTGAATGATCCAGAACAAGAAGCCTCCAATAAATCCTAATCATGAAGAGAAAGCCTTGCGTAAAAATTATTGATAACAATATTACTCGGGAGCTCATGAACGGGGCATTTAAGCATTAATAGCTTCATTCTTCCCCAGGCTTGGGCAATACTCTCTCCATCATGAGGCCAAAAGTTATATATTTGATTCCGGTCTTTATGAATCTCACTAGGAGGATAGAATTTAGAATAAAAGAGAGGTACAATTTCCTCCCATCCAATAGATGCATCATTCTTCAGCAGTTTGAAACATTCAGCGGTTCTACCTTTCAGCAATAAAGAGAATAATTTCCTTTTAACTTGATCCGTAGTAACACCTGCACACTTGAATAACTCGCATAATCCATGTATAAAGAGCAAATAATCACGGGGATGGACATTCCATCTCCATAATAGCAGTTATCTATAACACGTCCAACAATTTTCATAGGTATTTTATAAGGACCTAATTCAGCAGATAATGGGTCACCTACTACCCTAGCAGTAATAGTAGTAGTACCCCTAAAAATAGAACCAAAAGAATTCTCCATAATGAAATAAAACAGCAGACAAATAAAAACAACACTCACAGTAAAAGTTTCTCTTACCAATTCCACTTACCAATAGCGCTTCACTCCCCGGCAACGGAGCCAGAAAATAGTCTTGATGACCCACAAGTATAGGGAGTGTATCGTATTACTTTCGATAAATAAGAGTGTCGAACCCAACGAGGAGCAGAAGGTGTTGACAAGCAGGTTGGATAGAGAATTCACTGTAACACTGGCAAATAGGTTTTTGGTGGTTTTTTGTTTAGCAGATAAATAAAGTGCGAGTAAATAAATAAAAGTAATACTAACTGCAGCAAGTGGCCCAATCCTTTTGAGAGAAAAGGACAAACCAGTTGTTTTACTTATGGTGACTAA
The DNA here is from genome assembly GCA_028641055.1 of Alopecurus myosuroides. NCBI lineage: Eukaryota > Viridiplantae > Streptophyta > Magnoliopsida > Poales > Poaceae > Alopecurus > Alopecurus myosuroides. The sequence continues at coordinate 165,513,144 of CM054057.1, forward strand.
ACGTTCTCCAAGACACATGGGAATTTCGTCAAGTGCTTTCGCTTCATACGGTTGATTGATATTTATTGGTTCGATAGGTGTTGTGTGGGTGAACCTATGCTAATGCACCGCCCAACTAGGAATAATACATACTTGTGATTATACCCCTTATAATCATCCGCAAATACAAGTAATTAAGATAAATATAACCACAGCCTTAAAACTCTGGGATCCTACACTCCCTCGTGCATTGGTTTCCTAACGGGGGTTTAGGTTTCTATCACTCCGGCAACCCCACAATTAGTATACAAATACACAATGTATCCTCCTAGGCCCATAAAGGTGAAGTATCATGTGGTCGACGTTCACATGACACCACTAGAAGAATAACACCACAACTTAAATATCAATCCATATAGATATTACTTCAACATAACTCCAATACTAACATCATGACTTCTCCTATGTCCTCAAGAACTAAACAAACTACTCACAAGACATCATATGGATCATAATCAGAGATGATATAATGGTGAATAACAATCTGGTCATAAAGTGCAAACAACGATAAATCTCACAAGCATCAACTACTAACAAGTAAACCACACCAGCAGAGAGATCTAGTGGAAAACAACGATAAAGACCCCTAATTGTTACAGCGGGATGAAGGTGGACGGTGACGGTGATGGTTTTGGTGGTGAGGATGATGACGATGATGATCTCGATGAAGCCCCGAGTGATGACAGTGACGATGGCAACGATTTCCCCTCTCCGGGGAGGAATTTCCCTGGCAGATTTCTCCCTGCTGGAGAGCTTTTCTCTCTCTGTTGTTTTCCGCCCCGAGGCGGCGGCGGAATATTTCTTCGACGATCTATTATGGCTTAGGGTTCCATGTGGGTCAAGTACGCCAAAGGCGGCGCCCAGAGGTGTGCCAGGGGGCCAGACCACCCCCAGGCGCGACCAAGAGGGGGCGCGCCACCTGGTGGTGTGGGCCCCTAGTGCCCCCCCCCCTCTAGCTGCCCTTATGGTTGGCTTCCTCCTCGAGACATCTAAGACTTCTCGTATACGTCCCCTTCTTCTTCTGATCTTCTGAAATAGGGTATCTCGACAGTTCTTTTTCCATCAGATGTCGGGTCCCGGTTTTTCATCTCCCATAATTATTAAACATGCAAAATAATATGAAATAACATAAGTAATGTATCATAACATGAAATATATCGATGAATAACAGAAAACAACGATATAAAATAGTGATGCAAAATGGACTTATCAATCCTCATGAATGACCAGAGAGTCATCTAACCTTATATGGCCATGTTATGAGAGTGGTACACCCACTAGACTCATGCCATTTTGGTTGAGGATCCATAGCATCTATTCTAGTGTTACTCATGTGTATTGTCTATGCATGTTTTGCTTGTTGGGTTGTACCCTAGTGCTCTTGTTTTTTAGTGTATTTGTTTGATGAATTTCTTGTTGTATGTTTACTTTGTTAGCACGTGTTTGCCTTTGTTTGGTTCTGATTGGGTGTTTTTCATTTTATTTTACGACGTTAGATAACGAAGACGGTATTATTCCCGGAGTGGTTTTTATTGCAACTCTTGTTTATTTCACGAGCAAGACCAAGACCAGTGCCAAGGCAAGCCCCTCTAAGTGTTTGCTTGTTGATTACTTATCGTTATCTATCATGCATGTTTTATTTCTAAAGTATTACAAACGTTTGGTTCAAAAACTATTTCCTTAAGTGGACTATATCACCATCTATATTATGTATCTAATATGCTTTATCCACTACATAATCTTGGTGTTACCAAGCCCTTTAGAAATTTTAGTATCATCACTGAATTCACTTAAGCCCCTTAGTGGACATTTTAACTTGGTGTTTTTGGAAAACAAAAGCTTTGGAAAAAAAAAACCGAGAAAAGGTGGGACCTTGTCCGAGGGAGGTATGTGAAGGAGGAAATGTTTTCGACCTGTTTTCCAAAAATGACACATAACTTAGTCTTCGCCGGACAACCAAGCCGTAATGCCACATTACCTCAATATGGGAACGGGGTCTAAGTAAAATCTTGTCGGCGTTAGTCCGTGTCTACCTCAATGTGCTATAGGGGTTAGAGTCCCCTGAACCGAATTGTCGCCAGAAAGGAAAAAAATGGAACATTCAGAGTGTAGGATTAACTTCGCCACCGGTTGCAACAATTGGGTCTCCTGTCATGGCGGTGTGTTGTCAGGGGGAACCGAATCGATACGACTGACTCTCTCGGTGCCGGGGAGAGAAACCCGGTTGAAGAGGTAGCCATTTACTAGCACTTGCATAGTGGATAGTTAGGACCTGTTATCTGATGTTTGCATACTGTCTTGAACAGTCTGTGGTTGTTCACAGTGGATGTACTGGATCTTGTGGATTGTGTATAACTCTGTAGAGTAAAACTATTCAGAATAGCCGCGTCCTCGGATATGGACAGTTGAATGGCCATGTAGCTAGCATTGTGTCGATGTTTTCAAAAAGATTGAGAAGTGTTTTGGAATTGTACCTGGAAGGTACTCGGAAAGGTGAATGGTCATACCTTTGAGGTACCGGAAAATAATGGTTTTGAAGATGTGATCTTCCAAGAATTTTTGCAAAGAAAAACTTTCTTTTGTTTAGAATGTTTTATCAAAACCTTATGGACATGCAATATCTACAAGAGAAACTAAGTGTCTTTTGAAGTATCTTCTTCAGCAAGAAAACCTAAAACTTGATCAACCATGATGGGTCTTCAATTCATCATGGCCAGTCGAATCCTAACTACAGCCTTTCCTACCACCTATATTTATGCATACTTGCATGCTTTAGCTTTCATTTGGGGTGACCTGCGAGTACAATTCAATGTACCCATATTTGTTTCGTCTCTGGCTAGCCATACTTTGAGCAGAAATCCGGAGAACCTGACGAAGATGATGTCGCTGACGACTGTGCAAACTAGGAACGTTTCCGAGTCATTAGCTTCTAGGTAGTCAAGGCATGACTTGGGTTTACCAAGAGTTTGTTTTGGCAGTTGTTTTCAACTGAGTAAGTGATCAGTGGTGTAAGTCGTGTATTCGTGTAGTGTATGTTGTAATGTGCAAATGCCGACTCGAATATGTTGTTCACGACTAACTGATCATGGGATCGTGAATGTATACATACTGGAGGTCTCGGACTGCTAGTCTAGGTCCCCACACCATTGGGGAGGAGCTCAGGAGGCTATTGTGAAAGGCGGAGGAAGCGGTGATGTTGGAGCGCCGAGTCGTTTTCACATTTGCGCGCCACCCCCTGCGATCTTGAGGAACTCCTCGGCGAGATAAATCCCGTGGCTCTTCATGTTTATTGCAGTGAGTATTCCATACGTTGATGATACAGGTAATCAATGGCTCTTAGAGATGGACTTACCCTCGCGATGCAACCGACTCATGGTAGAAACCGACTAGCCATCGAGGATTCGAGATTAAGTTAAATGGCGGAACCTTTACTCAGGATTTCTTTGCAACACAATTTTGCAGAAACATATTAATACGCTCAGCATTTCTTCTTTTTGTTTGTTTTCATCACCGTAGCTAATGAACTCCTGATCAATTCGATTCAAAGAAACACTCCAGATGTATTCATAATTGTGTTTTGAACTGTTAGAACAGGGGTCCGCAAAGAACTCGAGGCACGCAGACGCGCAACAGAAGCTTCGAGCCAGCGCCGTGCGAAGCTCTAAAGAACTCACCCGACAGGGAACCAGCCACTCACCTGACAGGGAACCAGCCCATCAAAAAGGAAAAAATACGTCAAGACCGCCCGCATGGACCAAGGATCCCACAGCGAGATCAGCAAAACCATTGAAACCTCCCTCATGCACGTCGACGGCGAACGCAACATGCACCCAACAACTCATGCCGCCGAGGTCCTGGACGCCGCTACCTACTTACGACGCCGCTACCTACTTACAGGAAAACCAGCCGCCAGAAAACGACACCCGCACAGAACAACATCGCCAAGTCCAAAGGGGGCTAATCAAAGAGGCCCAATGTCTTAAGAGCACCCAGACAAATTGACGTCCTGCTTTTAGCAGAATGCAAACTACACAGGCCATCAATGGAAATAAGAGGGGAAGGTAATGTCTCACCCGACAATTTCCATACCTTAAAAATGACTGTAAAGTTAAACAACCGTAACAAGCAAACTGTCACGGGCAACATACAATAGTCCAATAGATGAGGATCTCCAAATGCATACATTTGATAAACGAAACAGTTCACCGAGTAGAAAACTTCAAATGAGGGTAGCAGAACTGCATGCATAACAAAGGTTTACCAACCAGATTGTACTATCACAGGGTTACCAAACTACTCGAAATAAGAGGACACAGGTTCCACAAAACTGATGGCACGCAGAAGCCTGATTTTCTAGTATTTGATCGGAGCCAGAATCTCCAGCTGAGTACCCAGCTTCTCCTCGGCTGTCTTCTCAGCCTTGACACGGAGCTTAGCAAGTTGCTTTCTCCTCTCGTATGAAACCTTGGCCTTCTCCTTGCGCTTCTCCTCGAGCTCCTGAATACAGATGATAGAGAGCTGTGAGACATCATTCATTTGCAATCACAAAGATAACAAGTACAGTAGTAATCAGTAGCTACTATATGGTAGAACTGTAAAAATGTAGGACTACGAGCCTCAGAGATCTTGGTGGTTAAACATCATCAAGTGGGAGAGAACCCATCAAGAGTAGCAAATATTTTGATAACATCACAGGCTCTACGCTAGATTTTTCAAAAGCACGCGGTTGTAAACAGAAACCAATCACCTAATCCGATAGGGAAAATAGTGGGGCTCTGTCACTACTGCAAGTAGTAACATTTGGTTAATAACGAAATAATTTGCACATAAATCAAAATGTTGGCATGTTCTGTCAGAAGTAGCTGGTTGATAATAATCATGAAATATCAGTGGGAATCCGAATGATTTTCTTCGTCACCCAGAAACATGCACAACCCAAGCCAGTAGAAAATCACAAATGTAAACACTGTCTCCAGTAAAAAGCAATTTGCTAATGTATGAAACACAAACGCACAAAAATGAGCATGCCCTGTCAGGAGTAGCTGGTCAATAATAATCATGAAATATCAGTGGGAATCCGAATGATTTTCTTCATCGCCCAGAAACATGCACATCCCAAGCCAGTAGAACATCACAAATGTACACACTGTCTCCAGTAAAAAGCAATTTGCTAATGTATGAAACACAATCGCACAAAAATGAACAATTCTCCGAATCAAACTGAGTAGGCATGATCTGTCAGAAGTAGCTGGTTGATAATAATCATGAAATATCAGTGGGAATCCGAATGATTTTCTTCGTCACCCAGAAACATGCACATCTCAAGCCAGTAGAAGATCACCAATGTAGACGAAGTGTGCCCAGTAAAAAGCAATTGCTAACGTATGAAACACAAACGCACAAAATGAGCAAGCAATTCTCTAAATCAAACATAGTCGGCGCGATCCGTCAGAAGTAGCTGGTTGTTAAAATCACATTGTGAAATCAGTGGGAATCCGAATTATTTTCTTCATCGCCCAGTATCATGCAAGTCTCAATCCACACAATGACAAAGGTCGTGTGCACCGAGTGTCCACTAAGATATACTAACTGTATATCGGGGAATTCACATGACAAATCCAATTGATATAATTACAGCTCAATGATTGGTGACAACAAGGATAAATCAGTTCAACGACAGGCCAATTAAATTAAAACACCATAAAAAAAACTAGTGCTATATTAACTCGGGGGTACAATTCGGACACTAAGGAGCAGTGAGCATTGAAGATAGAAGCGATAACTTTACCTTGATGGTGTCACCGTAGTTCCACCCAACCTCCTTGGAGAGCTCGCCGAGGAGGCAGTACTTGTGACCGGCCTGCAGCCTCAGAACCCTACAGAAACAACAAGCCACGTCAACACCAAACTTGCATATAGGAAGGATGCCGAGATCTAGACGACAGGCGATGCGACGTACTTGAGCGCGTCGGGGATGACCATGCGCTTGGTCCTGTCGTACGGCGGCGGCACGCCCTCGTAGGCCTTGAGCCTGGCGAGCGCGGCCTCGCCCCTCTGGGTCTTGTGCGGAATCATACTGCAGAACACCCAACACGGCATCAGAATCAAATATTCGAAATGGGAAATCGTAGAGAGGACAAGGATCTTTGCGCTGTTCTCGTACCCACGGATGGTGCGCCAGAGGATCTTGGCCGGGGCGCGGAAGTGGATGGGGCCGTGGGAGGGCTTGGTGTTCATCCTCTTGCGGAGGAAACGGAGGTACTTCATCTTCTGGCGGACGAGCCCGCCGGACATGCAGATCTCCTCGCAGCGGACGATTACCACGCGCTGCCCGTTGAGCAGCTCCTTGGCGACGATCGACGACAGCCGGCCGAGCATGTGGTGGCGCGCGTCAATAACCACGCGCCGCGCGGAGATACCGGAGCCGGACACCATCTCGCCTACTTACCTCGCGGCGGCGGCGGCGCTACTAGGGTTAGAAGATCGGGGGTGGAGGCGGAGTGGAGTGGGGTTCGGCTCTAGGGTTTCTGATTTATAGATCGACGCGTTTAGGGCCCCTCACAATTGGGCCAGTCCGGGACGTAATACTAATGGGCCATGCTTCGATTTAGAGGCTTTGTGAGGTCAGAGAAGTTATTCTGCGCTAACGGGCTTGCTGGACAATTCTTTTGGGATAGAAACATTTTGTACAAATTGCGCAGGAAGACGATTTCACACCTAATAAGGGAGGTAAGAAGAATAGGGTTTTCTCAAAAAAAAAAAGTAAGAAGAATAGGGCGCTCCTAAATACCGCCGGCACACGGTACTTCACCGCCGCCGCGTGAAACAAACCGCAGCAGGTCAGCCCATTTAAGCATCTTCCTTTTTCTGGGGAAAAATCTAAACAAAAGAAAATTTGAACAAAAATAAGAATAGAAATAAAACAGAAAAGGAAAAACAAGAATCCTTCTGAATGCCATAACGGGCCGGCCCGACAGCACCGTCCCTAGGGGGCCGAGGCGAAACACGCCGACTGCGGTCTGTATTTAGGATTTGCTAGAAGAATATGCACATACAAAGAGCTTCTCCTAAGCACCGCCGAGAAAAGGAAAATAGAGCCCCGCTTCTACTTCTGTCTCCTCCATAGATTGGTTCTCACTCCTCGGCCGGCCTCGGAAGCGTCAGGACGGGTGGGGAAGTCGATCTATGAGTGCAGTTTTTCATACATTTAGTGTTTTGGATTATTATTCATGTGTCCTTGATTGCTTAGTTCTGCTCACTCTTCCCCACGCTTGAAAGTTTTACTCTTTTCCTCATCTCCTTAGGTGAAACTCTCATAAATGCTCACATCTGACGTTGTTGTGTCTTCCGTTAACTCTGACTAGTGGGGCCGTGTGGGACTGTGTCACTCGTTGGACCTGACAAGTGGGACAAGTGCGGCTGCGTTTCTGTGGCATTGTTCGTTGGGTCGTTGTATGCTTCGTACGTCATAGAAAGGGCCGAGTTTGTTGATAATTAAATTCAGCCTACTAGCATACCCACGCGTGCGGTCGGCCTTTTATGCATGCCATCGTTTCAGCCTGCTATGCATGTGCCCGACGTTGGCATTGATGAGCGCAGCGTTGACTAGTTTACGTGATTAAAAGGTTGTGATTCAGCCGCCACCTAGCAATCCATGGATGCGATTCAGTGGCAACGCTGCCATACACGCAGCCACCTAGACACGCACGCGGGTGTGATTCGATCGCCACCTATCCACCTAGCCACGCACTGCAGCTTGATTCAGTCGCACGCTCGATTAATTTGTCGCATCGTTTCACGTGTCGAGCCACGCATCGGGGAACGGCCGGACTGAGTGATGAAAAAACGGCGGTTCCTCTACCCCCTTCTATCCACAGTACAACCGCGACGTCTCGATGCAGTGTGAAAAACGGCGGTTCCATACACCCCTCTCCTCTCCCTTGGCTGCTTAAACAGCGTCTCGTAACCTCCTCCTCCACATCTTCAATCTCCGCCTCCTCCCAACTGTCTTCTCTCCAATCAGAGCCAAAGCACAAACAACGACTCGACGTATGTGAAGATGCAGTTCAACGCACCCACCGTCCGCTACCCCCCCTTCCCCCGCCCGATAGGGTCGTTGAGACCGCGCTGCGCATGTGGGAGTTCACACGCTGGAGGAACAATACGGAGGTGGCCCGTCTCTTCCTCCGTGCGGGCTTTAACCACCTCCCGGCGGGGTCGGCAGTCATGTTCCGTCTGGAGGGACAGCGCGCCCACTCCACTCGAGTGGTAGGCCTCGTCGTCTACTTCACAAACAGGTTTGATGCGTACTACGTGCTCGGCCGCGTGTTCTGGTGTGGATGCGAGTTCATCGCATTCACGGCCTACAACATGTACACCGACTTCGAGAGCATCTTCCCCGAGGAAAACCACATGCACACCCTTCCTACTATCTCGGCGATGACGGCGTCGAGGAGCGATGAAGACGACGAGTATGGCGGCAACGAGGAGTGAAGACAACGACGGTGAAGTCCAGACGGTGTTGGTGTTGCGCGCCCGTAGTGTTGCCGGCCCTAGCTAGTGTACTATGCTATGTACCATATATCATGTGTTCCCCGTACTATGTAGGGATCTAACAATCTCATATATAAGTTATTTATCGTTGGTCGTGCGTGATGTGTTCTTTTTTATTTGTATTCATATTATTTCCAAGTGGTTTGCCCCAAGTTAATTAAGGCACGACTAAGAGCACATACAACACAGCCTATTAGAGTAGACGCAGCCTTTTTTATCTTTTCTTTCCTATATTTGAACTAGTAGTTAGACTAGTTTGTACAAAAGAAAAGAACCCAAACTAAAAAGTAAGTAAGATAAATTTATGAACTACTGTAGTTCTGTGTATGCGGAGATAAGGACAAAAATCAAAACATATTTGTGAACTAAATAAGGTTAGATATCAAACTAGTCGAAAAAATAACTCATTTTTTTGCGCGTGCATGACAACTAACTTGTGGAAAAAAAAAATAGTATTATTTCCCTTCTTTTTTTTGCATTCTTAAAACCCTTTGCATTTTGTGAACACTTTGTATTTTACTATCACCTCCAGCAAATAGAAGAGGGTGGGCAATCAAATCTCAAATAAATGAAATCTCTTTGAATCGTTGAAAGAAAAAAAAATCAGAGCATCGCGTGTTTGTGGATTTTTCCTAGAACTTGGTGTAACCAAACTGAACTGAAAACGAAAAATTCAGAGCTAAAGGATGTGAGAGGAACCCAGATCTATCTGCCCCTTCGTTCTGCTCTCGCATCTGACAAACTCGCGTCCAAAGTTGCCGTTTTTCTCCTCCTTCGAAGTCCAACGCTTCAGTGGCGCGGTGCGTGGACAGTCCGGACACCGCTGCATCAGCACTGGACCATACGTAGGCCACGAGGGGCAGGAGGATGAAGTAGAGGTCGACATTTCGCCGGAGAGAAAGAAGAACTGCTCTGTCGTCGAGATCCAAAGGGGAGGCAAGCACGGGCTGTTGTGTGACTGTGTCGATGGGTGGAGGAGGGTACGGGCTGTTGTGTGACTGTGTTGATGTGTCAATGGAATACAACGGCGCGGCCAATCAGGATTAGAACCAGCCTCCTGCGGATCGTCCGCCTTTCTAGAAGACTGGACTCGGATCTCAACCGTCGAGGCCATCCAACGGCGCGGAGACGACGCACGGGCCTGTCCTCAGAATTCCTTCTAGAAGGTCAGATCTTACGGCTGGCATTGGCGGTAGGGTATGATCGGATGGCTGACGTTCGGCGCTAGGGTTTTAGGGTTACGAGGTTATCGGGGTTTGGGGGTTATTAGGGTATGACAGAACTTCAAATGACCATAACTAATTCAAAAAAATCAAAAAATGAAAACGAAGCGTAATTTGTCAGCTTATAAGATATAGTTACTAGAAAAAAAAACATGTTATAGGAACATTTTCAAGAAAAATCATTTTCACAAGCGAGCCATCAAAATCAGGTTCAAATGACCATAACTAATTCAAAAAAATCAAAATAATGCACGGCAAGCTCACATAGCCGTCATATGTGACATGGGTATGAGAAAAAAATATAAAATCGGTGTCAACACATTTTCATGAGAAAGGCTTCTCACAAATGAGCAACCGTGTATAGACATGTTCAGAGTTCGATGGAGAGTGAAGGAGGGTTTTGGTTTTGAAAAAATTCAAAAAAATCAAAAAAAAATCACCAATGCTTCCTCTTGGAGTGAATAAGACGGTTTTGAACTTACTTTTACATTTTCATATCTCAAACGTGTGTTTTGGTGTTTTTCAATTAAAAGGAAATTTTTCAAAAAATAAATAAATAGTATGGAAAACAAATCAATAAATAGTGAGACTTCGACTGGACACTATTTAGATGAAATAAGTGTCACCTAAAAAATATTGGCTCATTTAGAGAAGGTTAAAAAAAGACTTGATTACAAATGGGGTTGTTTACCCTAGATTTAGAGCTCATTTGTAGCACGTTTCTCCTTCGGATTGATCACCTTCAAATATTGGGGTTAAAATGTTGGTGAAAGTTCAACTTTAGCTCAAACAAGTACTAAAGAACAACATACTTGAAATTTGTGTACAACTTCAACTTTGGCTCAAATTATAATTTTGTTCCAAATTCAAACATCGCTTCAAATTCAACCTTTGTTTCAAATATGCATTATGCCTCACATATGATACCAAAGCACAAACAATATTATTAAGACTTATAAGTTATCACAAGATCTAAAGTTGACAACACAAACACCTAACTACAAATCCATCAAATTCAAATTCATAGTTCGAATTCAAATCTTCGACCTGCTCCTTGTGTGAGCAGATGGCTTCACCGTCTTGCTCCGGGTTTCCCTAGCTGGAGTACTCTTTGGAATCATCTTGTTCCTTCTGATCTTCCCTTGGGGCTGTGGTCGTGGAGGTGGTGACTGAGTAATTCCACTCGGCGAGCACTCGACGACAAGTTGACGGTCATCTATGTGTTCAGTAATCCTTAAAGGAACAACTGGTACAATTACTCTGTCCTCTTCTTCTCTTATAGCTTGAAAACCATCAAGAGCCATGGATTCAAATTCTAAGCCATCCGATGATGATTGAACTTCATTTTCTTTGACTCTATCCTCTTCTTCTCTTATAGCTTCCTCTCTACACCTTTTCTTCCCTCTGCCTCCATTTATCCTAGTACTGAGAAATAAAATTATAAGACATATGGAGAAAGGAGAACAAAATGCATAAAAAGGGAATGCATACACATACCAAGGTGATGCTTCAATGAAAAGTGCATCTTCGGACTCAATTACTGCTGCATGATCCCCTTCATCTTCAATCTCCATTGCTGATGCATTCTCCTTTGCATTTGTTGTTGTCCATCGGTCCTCTTCTCCAAATGATGCATCCACTGGATTGGAACAAAACCTAGCAATGTGCCCCAGAATTCCACATTTTTTGCACACCCTCTTTTTTGGTACACAACCCTCTTCACCTGCTATGTACCTGTTTTTTCTTGGTCTTCCTGGTGGTCTAGTCAGTAAAGGAGAGTGGAGTTTGAACCCTGGATCTACTATGTTCCATTGGTTTTTTCCCACGAGTGCAGGCACATTGTGAGCATAAACAGCCTTAAATTTAGCAACAGAGAAATACTCAAAGCAATACCGGTCAACTTCACCATCTTCACCCCCAATCAGAGTCATCAGATGTAGAGCGTGTATGCATGGCTTCCCACGAATCTGTCATTGCCTACAACAACATTCCCTTGTGGCTAGGTTCACTGGATACCTCCATTCCCAATTTTTACTGTCAGTGTACGCTACCTCAGCCTCGTATGTCGACGATCGAATGCATCTCATCTTCAGTCCTCTTGCCTTCTGATGCAATGTCTTAATCAGTGATGGGAGTATAACATGGCCAACATATCGTGTTTCAGCAATTCTTTTGCGAAGAGCATCTTTATCATGATCATCTGCCTCATCTTGTCAAATGCTTGCCAAACCAAATAAACCCTTCACTGACTTGAACTATGCATTGAAGCATTCTGCAAGATTATTGGTCACATAGTCTACTTTGCATATGGTGTTGAATTTACTTCTTGACCACACCTTTCCATGATGTGCATCCATATACTCCTTCACCTCTGGATGTTTCTGAGCATACAACACTCTCAAATGGTGCCTATGCTTCCTTTTTACTGCATGTGTATGATGTTGGCCATAAGTTCTCATCAAAAACTTTTCCTTTGAACTTCTTTTTAAAATTTTGCGCTAGGTGTCGCATACATTCCCTATGCTCCACTCCGGGGAATACAATTTCTACTGCACTCTCTAGACCTTTGCAAGCATTTGTATGTATAGCTAAACCTGGGGGTGTGCCTATAATGTTGCGCAACCGCTGCAGAAACCAGACCCAACTTTCCTCGGACTCTACCTCCACAACACCAAATGCAACTGGGAATAGCCAGTTGTGTCCATCAACTGCAGAAGCTGCTACTAGCTGTCCTCTCCATCTTTCAGTCAAATGGGTAGCATCTACAGCCAAATAAGGCTTGCATCCATCAAGAAACCCCTGCCAACAAGCCTTTAAACATACAAAAGCTCTTTTGAAGCACTCCTTCTCAAATGTCTTCCCTTTTATTTTGAATGGAACTGTATGCTTGTCAATTTGTACAACACTACCTGGACTAGCCATCTCCACTTCAGCCTTGAAGGTGTAAAGCAACTGAAAACTTTCATTCCATTGACCATTAATTCTATCAAGAGCCATCTCTTTAGATTTGAAAATCCTCATGTAAGGAATTACAATCTTATACTTCTCAAAAAGCTTCCCTTGGAGTGTTGTTGGACCAAGACCAGGTTTTTCTCTCAACCAATCCAATATTGCATCTGCCACCCATCGAGTTTTTGCTAGTTTGGATTTTTCCTTCCTCCCTCCCCCTCCAGGTGGACATGTGTGCTTATGTGGGGTTTTCTTTATTTGAAACAAAAGAAAGGGTAAAAAATAATGGATAAGAAACATTACTCAATGATCTGAAATAAAATAATCAATCAACTAGGATTACCTGAATCAGTTTGCTCTTTAGCATACGGGATGCATGCAACCTCCACATACACTATCATATGCACAATAAATTGTGAACCTTCTTGGATCACTCCTTTTAATCTTATACAATTTTTCAGTAAGAATGCAATATGTAGTTACTGCATTCCGGCAGTCAACCATCGATTGGAATATGGTGCCTTCAGTAAGTTCAGGATTCTCCTTGTTCCACTCAATTGTTGGCACGTCGTCACCATCGTATTCATCCAAAATTAAGCTAACTCCGGATATTTATCATCCACTACTTGCCGACTAGCTCTATCTACCAGTTCAGGGTACATTATCTCGTCTTCATCATCATTTCGAGGCACTTCCTCGTCAGGTTCTATATCTTCTTCTACAACGACCATATCAGGTACAAGAGAAGCAGCATCACTATCTGTAGCAGATTTAGCAGCAGATATGTTGTGGCTCCACGAACCACTCGCTTTATTTGGTCTCGACCTACAAGGAGTCCCGGGGTGCTGGCTATTAGCAGAGACGGATGATTGTCGAACACCCTTCCCCTTGACTAGTTCTGCGCGTGGCTGAAGCATGTCGATACGAAGTTTACCGAAACGGCTGCCAGCATTCAGAGTAAAAAACAACCCGAGATGCTCGTCGCAAGTTAGTGGGAGAAATATTTGCTCGGTACTGCTGAAGTAACTCGATTCAACAGCATCGGCATCGCTCCACGGATAGGATGAACGAAGAGTAGTGAGAAAATCTATGAAGCAAATGTTTGTTTCTACCACAACCGGGTAGAAAAACAAATGAAGTAAATGCGGTTTATTACCACGCATCACACTAATTTCCATTCTAACCGCCAGCCGAAAAGCCAGCGCAGGATCAATCCTATTTAGTTCAAACATACGGCTGCAGCTAGGCACGTGACAGAGGAAATCAATTGGAACAATTCAAGCTAAAAAAAGTCAAATACGACCTTACTTACAAGTTAGAACACCAATTCAAGGGGAAACGTTGTTTACCCGGGTCTAATCCATGAAGTATATGTTGTTGATTCGACCCAATCCTCTCCACGGCTGAGGGCATTCTGGGGGTCCTGGATCAACATGGCTTCGGAGATGGTGAGGTGGGGTTGATGGTGAGGTGGGGTAGATGATCCGGATAACGCGGCGATGGGGATGGGGCGGCGGTGAACGCGACACGACCACGACGGAGGGGATGGGCGGCGGCGGAGGGGGCGAGGCTGCGCGATGCGGCGGTGTTGATCTGTTTCAGCTTCAGACAAGCTCGCTTACGTGTCTCCTTGCGGTCCCACTAGGCACGCAACGGTCAAAGGAGAACCCGGCCCCACTCGTCAGCACAAACACAGAAGTTGACAGTCAATGCATTGACTGGACGGCAAACGCCAGTTATCAACTATTGCGATAGTTTCGGCTAAGAGAATGGGGAAAATTGAGAAAAAGTTTACAACGTGGGGAAGAACAAGCAAGACTAAGGAATCGGAGGCACATGAGTAATAATCCCTTAGTATTTTTAGTAGATTAGTGTTTTGATAATCGTCTTCGTTTTGATCTCCGCGTCAATGGAGATGGAATTGTTTGTAATAACTGATCTGTGTCCCTTCGTTTGACAAAGAGATCTCCATCACAGCGTCAATTGTGGTGTTGAAAGAATTAATTTATCTAGGTATTATCCTTTATATCTTACTTCAAGAGATTGGTTTTGGATCTTTTCTCTTGGTTGCCGCAAGAAGGATTGTCCTTGCAATATTTGTCCCGGCTGCTGTGTCCTCAGCAATGGTTATTCGTACTTTTGGCTCCTAGCGACATTGACCAGATTGTTCGGTTGCTTTTCCTTGCAATACTAGTGTTGTTACTTTTGCCAATGTTTGTTGACTACTTTAATGCCTCCCTGCAGCCTTGCTATTTATAGGTTTGTGGTTTGTTGGTATCTATGTCATTGTTCTACTCTGCCTTCAGAAAAGTATATTATTATGTTCTCAAAGAAAAAAAGGTTTAAATATCTCAAAGATTTTATCGTTGTAACACCCTGGTGTTTAGAGAGTTGTAAGGATCGAAATATAATTTGTGCGTTTGCAAAGCATGCATCTAAAAATACGAGAAATTGTGGCGCGGAAGTTTAAACGAGGTAAAGTGACCAATGTTCCTTGTGTGACATGGTGAGTTAGGTTTAGATCATTTCGTTAGGAGTATATTTTGGAGTGATCTTTATAACAAGTAGCTTATAACCTAAACCATTTGATTAGTCAAACTAAATTTGGATATGACAAACACTAACTCTCAACAAACTTAACCACAAGTCTATAAGTGATTTGTGAGTATTCAACTAGATACATAGAGCTCAAAGAGGGATGAGCATCCAAACCACATATTTTATGATCCTACTTCCACAAATTAGTGATGCACAACTCACTAATCACATCAGCAGAGATATTATGTCCTTTAAAACATGAACTATTTAAGTTATCAATCCATTCATACATCACTTTTAAATCATCTCATAACTCTTGAGTGAACCTTTAGAAGTGAATGCCCAAGGTTCAATAGAATATAACTGATACAAACAAGTATTGATTCAAACCATACAAGTGGAAATGATAGAATAATTATATTAAATTATTTATGGAATATGTACATATCTCATCAACCAGAAAGGAAGTGTCTAAAAGAATAAATCAATCTTCCTAAACTAGTACTCAACCATGATCATTACATGTGATCTCCCCAAACCTCTAAGTGTGCATTCCTGCATGACAAAGACTACAAAAGAATAAGAGAAAGGCCTAAACTAGATCTTGTCAATTCCCAAACATTCTGATCACAAGTAATTACCCGAGACTCTGTGAAGTCAATTAATGGTTATGACTTAAATTAATAAATTACAACAACATCCATGTGCTCATTATATCATCCATATATGAGCATCAGAGAACCTAAAATCCTAAGGGTATATCTTGTCAACTATTCATCTTAAGTCATATTTCATAAGCACTACATATCTCTAATACTAGTTGAATAATCGAAAACTAAAGTAGCTCTAGCCACAACTAATGGAATAATAACAAAATACAACCTTTATATGGGGAATTGAATTGAAATCAAGGTAAAATCCATCATTATGGAATAATTACATATCTTATGGAAAGGAAATGAGAAGTACAAGAAAGTGGAATAAAATCTTGAACTAACTCGTAATCTAGATCTTCTTACTTTGTCTGGACTATCTTATCTTCTTATTTCCCAATATTCTCAAAGTCATTCTACAAGGGAAGCAACCCACAAGAAAGGAGGAACTATAACAGGAAGATCTTCAGAAAGATTATTTAGGGAAATGGTAGGATTTAAGCTTACCATAATCTTCATCACATAGATAGATAGCCCGTGGATGACATAGTCTTACAATAGAATAATGTGATAACCAAGTTCCACGAACATAAAAACTAAATAGATTTCAACTAAGATATTTAAAGCAAATTGCAAAGGGAATAAGCAAATGGATGAAATGCACTTCCCCGAATGCAAATCGCCGGTAGTCCTAATAAATCCTCTCTCCCCATTGGCATCAAGACACCAAAAAGGGAGAAAGCAATTCTACGCACCCAAAGCATCATGCGACGAGGTCATCATCATCATCGTCACCTTCATGTCCTGCCTCATCATCATCATCATCATCCTCATCTTTGCCAACCTGGGGGATAACAGCTCGACTGGAACTAGCTTCTGCATTATTTGCTTGCCAAAACTGACCAATAGACAAAGCATTCTCACCAAGCCAATAAGTGTTCTCGGACTTCCAAGAAGTTGCGGAGAGCTCATCAGAGGTCTTAGGACAGGGGAGCTCTAATTTGTACGCAATGATATTTCTTCTCCTTGACATATGCCTCGTATCCTTTGTCATGCTGATCAACAAAGAAGAAATTCATCTTTTGGAGAGCATGCTTGAGAGTGAACCTCTTCTTGGGCTTGGAAACTGGGACATACGTGTCAGAGGCACCATCCGCAAAGTGAGAGATAGGAAGCTCCTCAGAAAAAAGAGTTGCAGGTGTCCTCTTGGACTTGGGCTGAGCAACCTCAAGAGACGGACCATGGAGAGAGAATATGGTGGGAGCGTTCATCTGATAGTTCGAGATAAGGGAAGCTGGGATCTTGGCCTCAAAGAGAGTCTGGAGGTACTGTCCATATATAAGAGCCTTCTTCTTGCGGATCACGGTCTTCGTCTCATTCCACATGTAGTCAAGAACATCCAACTTTGTACCTTCATCCTTAGCTCGTACAATGTGACGAAGGAGGTTGATGAGCCACTTCTGAACCTCACCTTTCTCGCCAAACTTCACATTGGTAATATTCCTCAAGATGGTGTGAATGACATACCAATTCTCGGTGAAGTAGGCAGCCTTGGGAATATACTTAAGGCCAATCTTAGGGGTAACACTAATGGATGCCTTCACGAGCCTTCATCATGCGCTTTGTCTCACCATGGATCCGGACATATGACATAGGAAAAAGGGGTAGTTCCTCAAGGCCGAGGAGAGCACCAAAATCAGCAAGGGTAGCAGTACACTTGCCACAGCCACTCATCCAAGTCATAGAGCGAGGATGCTCTGAGAAGTGAACCGTGGCATCGATTTCTCGAAGAAGCTCAGGAGCAAAAGGACGCTCACGACTCGTAAGCGAGCTGATGGCATGAAAATTCATCACTTCCATAACTTGAGGCCGCTGCTTGTGGGCTTCATCCAAGTAAAAGAAATGCTACGAGACATGATAATTCTTCAAGGTTCAAATCACAAACTCATACAGCTCTTCGTGCATCTTGCATTAGAAGCGAGTGTCTCGGCAGGTGTGTTGTCCAAAATCACACGGATTGAACTCAAAACGATCCTTCTCAAAGACAGTTGTGGGGGTTTGATACGTCCATTTTGCATCACTATTTTATATCATAATTTTCTGTTATTGATCGATATATTTTATGTTATGATGCATCTCTTATGTTATTTTATCTTATTTTGCATGTTTTATAATTTTTGGAGAATAAACACCGGGACGAGGAATCTGATGGAAAAAGCACCGTCGGGTTACCATATTTCAGAAGATCAGAAGAAGAAGTGGGACACCGGCGGTGTCCTAAAAGTCCATAGGAAGAACACGGCCAGAAGGAGAGATAGAGGGGGACCACCATGGGGTGGCGCCCCCCCCCCTTGGCCGTGCCACCTTTAGGTGTGGCCACCCTAGCCCACCTCTGGGGGATATTTTTGGCGTGCTTGTCCCCCAGGAAACCCTAAGCCTCATTCCATCATCGAAGAATTATTCCGCCGCCACCTCGGGGCCGAAAACACCCGAGAGAGAAAAGCTCTCTGGCAGGGAGAAATCTGCCGGGGAAATTCCTCTCTAGAGAGGGGAAATCATCGCCATCGTCACCGTCATCACTCCGGGCATCACCAAGATCATCATCATCATCGTCATCACCACCAGCAACATCACCCTCATCATCCACCGTCATCCCGCTGTAACAATTAGGGGCCTCTATCATGTAATCAAAAGAGAATGAAGGATGACCTTCTACCCCAGTTGCGCCCCTCATATGGGAGCCGCTTTTATGAAGTCTAGTTGGCTTGTGGCGTACTATATTGTCTGTTTAGCATTCGTTGACATAAACATATACCTCTCTTAAAAATGTTTTCAATACCTATGTTTAATAAAATAAAAGCTCTAGCACATGAGTGATCCATGCTTCCCTCTGCGAAGGGCCTTTCTTTTACTTTCATGTTGATTCAGTAAACCCATTTATCTCTGTCTCCAGCAAGCATTTGAGTTGTTGTGATGTCACCATCTATATGTTGATTTATTCAACCATGTTTTCTATCCTTCTTTGTTCAGCACATGCTTTATTATCTGAATGAATATTACTTTGAAAAGCTATGAATCACTGTAAAAGAATTGCTATAATTAAACATGTTAAGCTCTACAAAATGAGCCTTATTATAAAGACTTCACCTAAGATAAGCAGGATATCATTAAATGTTCTTTGACCAAGAATGAAGTTTGCCATTACCAATTTTGATTCTCTATTTTGCATCTTTGTTTGTGACTCCCATTACTCATTTCAAGTTAGGTTATATGATAGGAAGTTGTTGTCTATAATGATTGGTGCATAGATAGATCTGATGCTTCTTGTCCATATTTTATTTATCGACTCTTCACTCGATAAACCCGTGGTCATGTTTTCTGAGTTCAGTTTCGCTTGGGGACAAGCGAGGTCTAAGCTTGGGGGGAGTTGATACGTCCATTTTGCATCACTATTTTATATCATAATTTTCTGTTATTCATCGATATATTTCATGTTATGACGCATCTCTTATGTTATTTTATCTTATTTTGCATGTTTTATAATTTTTGGAGAATAAACACCGGGACCAGGAATCTGATGGAAAAAGCGCCGTCTGCATACCATATTTCAGAAGATCAGAAGAAGAAATGGGACACCGGGGGTGTCCTAAAAGTCCAGAGGAAGAACACAGGCAGAAGGAGAGTCAGAGGGGGGCACCATGGGCCCATACCATGGGGTGGCGCGCCCCCCTTGGTCGCGCCATCTATAGGTGTGGCCACCCTGGCCCACCTATGGGGGATATTTTTGGCGTGCTTGTCCCCCAGGAAACCCTAAGCCTCATTCCATCATCGAAGAATTATTCCGCCGCCACCTTGGGGCGGAAAACACCCGAGAGAGAAAAGATCTCTGGCAGAGAGAAATCTGCTTGGGAAATTCCTCTCCGGAGAGGGGAAATCATCGCCATCTTCACCATCATCGCTCCGGGCATCATCAAGATTGTCATCATCATCGTCATCACCACCAGCACCAGCACCCTAATCATCGTTGTAACAATTAGGAGCCTCTATCGTTGTTTTGCATTAGATCTCTCTCCCGGTGTGGATTACTTGTTAGTAGTTGATGCTTGTAAGATTTATCGGTGTTTGCACTTTATGACCAGATTGTTATCATCCATTACATCACCTCTGATCATGATCCATATGATGTCTTGTGAGTAGTACGTGTTGTTCCTGAGGACATGGGAGAAGTCAAATTGTTAGTAGTAAAGTAATGTTGAATAATATTTAATGTTTGATATTTAAGTTGTGGTGTTATTCTCCTAGTGGTGTCATGTGAACGTCGAATACACGATACTTCACCATTTCTGGGCCTAGGGGGATGCATTGTGTATTTGGCTACTAATTGTGGGGTTGCTGGAGTGACAGAAACCTAAACCCCCGTTAGGAGACCATTACACGAGGGAGCGTAGGATCCCGGAGTTTAAAGCTGTGGTTAGATTTATTTCTTAATTATTTTCTTGGAGTTGCGGATGCTTGCAAGGGGTATAATCACAAGTATGTATGAGTCTTGGATGGGACGGTACATTAGCATAGGTTCACCCACACAACACTTGTCAAAACACCGAAAGTATTCAACTGCATGGAACAAAAGCACTTGACAGAAACCTCCCGTGTGTGCTCGAGAACGTTTGGTAATCATAAGTAAACTCAGCGGCTTGTCCTTTGCGGAAGAAAGGATTGGGCCACTTGCTGCAATTATTACTACTGCATTTTATTTACTCGCACTTTATTTATCTGCAATATCAAAAAACCCTACGAATCTATTTTCCAGTATTTACAGTTATTCCTTCATCGAAACTGCTTGTCAACACCTTCTGCTCCTTGTTGGGTTCAACACTCTTATTTATCAAAAGTACTACTATACACCCACTATACTTGTGGGTCACCAAGACTATTTTCTGGCATCGTTGCCGGGGAGTGAAGCGCTATTGGGAAGTGGAATTGATAAAGGAAGCTTCTGCTGTAAGTGTTGTTTTTATTACTGTCTACTGTTTTATTACAATATGTTTGGAACTCCTTTTGAGTCCTTATTTGCGGGCACTGCTGCCACTGCTAGGGTAGTAAGTGACCCACCGCCTGATGATTTGGATCCTTATAAAATACCTATAAAGATTGTTAAACATGTTATGGAGAACTGCTATTCGGGAGATGGAAACGTCCATCCTGGTGATCATTTGCTCGTTTTACATGAATTATGCGAGTTGTTCAAGTGTGCAGGTATTACTATGAGCCAAGTGAAGAGGAAATTATTCTCTATATCATTGACAGGCCGAGCCGCTAAATGGTTCAAGCTGCTGAAAAATAGCCAGACTATTGAATGGGAGGAAATTGTACCTCTCTTTTATTCTAAATTCTATCCTCCAAGTGAAATCCATAGAGATCGGAATTATATATATAATTTTTTTGCCTCACGACGGAGAGAGTATTTCCCAGGAATGGGGGAGATTGAAGTTGTTGATGCTCAAATGCCCCATTCATGAGCTCCCCAGTAATATTGTTATTAATAATTTATATGCAAGGCTTCCTCTTCATGATAAGGATTTATTGGATGCTTCTTGTTCTGGATCATTTACACGTATGAAGATGAAGCTAAATGGGATCTTCTTGACTGTATTCAATAAAAAATTGAAGCATGGGAGAATGACAAAGGTAGAAAGTCAGGTATATATTATGACTATGACTGCATTAAAACCTTTATGTCATGTGAGGATTTCCATAATGTTAGTGTTGTTTATTGTCTTGATTCTCAAGCTGTTGCAAACTTATATAAGGCTTTTGCTTCTTACATCGATATTCCTAAAAAGGAATGGGATAAGTACCATGCACCTTATAAAGATACTATTAATTGTGTTCCTGCTAGAGATATAGAAATTCATACTGTTGATTCTATTGTGCATGAACCTTATATTGAGAAAATGCCTTTCCCTGCTAAGGTAAAAGAACACTCTATGTTACCTAGTGTGATTAATAAAAGTGCAAGAAACTTGTAGAACCTGAGGAACAAATAACTGTAGAACCTACAGTAGCAATAGTAAAGGACCTTGTTTTTGAAAATGTAGAAGAGGGACACATTATATTTTGTGAAAATGCTTCTAGTATTGTCTCTCATCCTAGTAAATCTAGGAAACCTAGTGTTCCTGTGCTATCTGTTAGGATAGGTGATCATTGCTATTATGGTTTATGTGATATTGGTGCTAGTTCTAGTGCTATTCTTTATGAGCTATATAAAGAAATCATGCATGAAATTGGTTCTTGTGAAGTTGAAGACATTGATGGGATTATTCAACTTGCTAATAGGGAAACTATTTCTCCAATTGGTATTGTTAGAGATGTGGAGGTCTTATGTGGTAAAACTAAATATCCTGCTGATTTTCTAGTACTAGGCACTTCTGCTAGTGATACTTGTCCTATCATATTTGGTAGACCTTTCCTAAATACTTGTGGTGCTGTTATAGATTGTAAAAAGGAGAAAATCCTTACAAAGTTTGATGGAGAATCTTATGAATTTAATTCCTCCAAATTTGCTAAAACATCCTATGAAGTTGAATTACCTAATGAAAATTATAGAGTTGAACAGTTGGCTGCTATTGCTCTTGCTCCTAACAATCCTTTGCAGCAATACATGGAAGACCAAGAAAGTGTTGTCTTTATGGAAGAAAGGAATGAAATTGATGAGATTTTCCTACATCAGCCAGCAATGCTGAAACATAATTTACCCGTGGAAGACTTGGGTACAACATTACCACCCAAAGAAGATCCTGTTTTCGATTTAAAGCCTTTGCCTGATAATCTTAAAGATGCTCATATTGATGATAAGAAATTATATCCTGTTATTATTAGTTCTCAACTTTCTAATAAAGAAGAGGAGAGATTATTGGGGATATTGAAGAAACATAGAGGTGCTATTGGTTATACTCTTGATGATTTGAAATGGATTTCTCCTACTATTTGTCAGCATGCTATTAATATTGAGCCTGATGCAAAGCCAGTTGTTGAACATCAACGCCGTTTAAATCCTAAAATGAAGGATGTGGTAAGAAATGAGGTATAGAAACTCCTTGATGCTGGCATTATTTATCCTATTGCTGATAGTAGATGGGTTAGTCATGTACAATTTGTTCCTAAGAAAGGAGGGATGACTGTTGTGCCAAAAGAAAATAATGAACTGATTCCTCAAAGAGTAGTAGTTGGTTATAGGATGTGCATTGATTTTAGGAAGGTTAACAAAGTCACTAAGAAAGATCATTATCCTTTTCCTTTTATTGATCAAATGTTAGAAATATTGTCTAAGAAAACTCATTTCTGCTTTCTTGATGGTTATTCTGGGTTTTCACAAATTGTTGTTCAAAATCTTGATTAAGAGAAAACAACTTTCAGTTGTCTTTATGGAACCTATGCTTATAGACGTATGCCTTTTGGTTTATGTAATGCTCCTTCTACTTTTCAAAGATGCATGTCTGCTATCTTTCATGTTTTTTGTGAAGAAATTGTGGAAGTTTTCATGGATGATTTCTCTGTCTATGGAACTTCTTTTGATAATTATTTGCAGAATCTTGATAAAGTTTTGCAGAGATGTGAGGAGACTAATCTTGTTCTTAATTGGTAGAAATGTCATTTTATGGTTAATGAAGGAATTGTTCTTGGACATAAAATATCTGAAAGAGGCATTGAAGTTGATAGAGCTAAAGTTGAAGCCATTGAGAAAATGCCATGTCCCAGGGATGTCAAAGGTATTCGTAGTATTCTTGGTCATGCTGGTTTCTATAGAAGGTTTATTAAAGATTTCTCTAAAATATCAAAGCCTCTTACTAATCTTCTTCAAAATGGTGTACCTTTTGTTTTTGATGAAGATTGTTGAGAAGCTTTTGAAATTTTAAAGAAGGCTTTAATATCTGCCCCTATTGTTCAACCACCTGATTGGAATTTACCGTTTGAAATTATGTGTGATGCTAGTCATTATGTTGTAGGTGCTGTTCTAGGACATCGGATAGATAAGAAGTTAAATGTTATTCATTATGCTAGTAAAACTCCTCATGTTGCTTAGAAGAATTATGCTACCACTGAAAAAGAATTCCTAGCTGTAGTTTTTGCTTGTGATAAATTTAGGCAGTATATTGTTGATTCTAAAGTTACTATTCATACTGATCATGCTGCTGTTAAGTACCTAATGGAAAACAAAGATGCTAAGCCTAGGCTTATTAGATGGGTGCTTCTTTTGCAAGAATTCGATTTACATATTATGGATAGGAAGGGTGCTGCAAATCCGGTTGCTGATAATCAGTCTAGATTAGAAAATATCCCCGATGACCCTATTCCTGTTAACGATAGTTTTCCTAATGAACAGTTAGCTGCAATAAAAGTGAGCTCTCAAGAGAGTCTATGGTATGCTGATTATGCTAACTTTATTGTTTCGAGGTATTTGCCTCCTACCTTTACAACCCAGCAAAGAAGAAAATTCTTCTATGATTTGAGGCATTATTTTTGGGATGACCCACACTTCTATAAAGAAGACTTTGATGGTATTATGTGAAGATGTGTTCCTGAAAATGAACAACGAGAGATATTGAGAAAATGTCATAGTAGTGCTTATGGAGGACATCACGCTGGAGATAGAACTGCACATAAGGTTCTACAATCAGTTTTTTATTGGCCTACTCTCTTTAAAGATGCTAGAAAATTTGTTTTATCTTGTGATCATTGTCAAAGGGTTGGAAATATTTCTAGACGTAATGAAATTCCTATGAATTATTCTCTTGGTTTTGAACCGTTTGATTGTTGGGGTTTTGACTTTATGGGTCCTTTCCCTCCTTCATAAGGCTACACTCATATTCTTCTTGTTGTTGATTATGTTAGTAATATACCTACTAAAAGTGTTGATGGTGAAACCTCATTAAAAATGCTTAAGACATTATTTCCCTAGGTTTGGTGTACCTAGATATCTTATGACTGATGGAGATTCTCATTTTATTCATGATGGTTTTAGAAAAACCCTTGCTAAATATGATGTTAATCATAGAGTTGCTTCACCCTATCATCCTCAAACTAGTGGGCAAGTAGAATTATCAAATAGAGAGATAAAATCTATCTTGCAAAAGACTGTTAAAAAATCTAGAAAAAATTGGGCTAAGAGATTAAATGATGCTTTGTGGGCTTATAGAACTGCTTATAAAAACCCCATGGGAATGTCTCCTTATAAAATGGTTTATGGAAAAGCTTGTCACTTGCCTTTAGAATTAGAACACAAAGCTTATTGGGTAGTGAAAGAGCTAAATAGAGATTTTAAACTAGCTGGTGAGAAAAGGTTGCTTGACTTAAGTTCTTTAGATGAATGGAGGAGTGAAGCATACAAAAATGCTAATCTCTTTAAGGAGAAAGTTAAAAGGTGGCATGATAAGAGAATTATTAAAAGATAATTTCATGTTGGTGAAAAAGTGCTATTGTATAGGTCTCGTCTCATATTTTTTGCAGGAAAATTACTCTCGAGATGGGAAGGACCTTTTGTTATTGAAGAGGTATATCGTTCGGGGGCAATTAAAATTGTTTCCCTTGAAGAAACCACTTCACAAGTGGTGAATGGCCAAAGACTCAAGCATTATATCTCCGGAGATCCTTATAATGAAAATGTTGATTGTATTCAAGCCATGATCCCGGAGGAGTTTATTAAGAAGCATATTTTAGAAACTGCAGAGTCAGTTTTCGAATAGGTATCAGTTTTGGTAAGAAAACGTTCGCGAAACATATTCCAACTTATATTTTTACTGTTTTTAGAAAATATGAAAAATTATGAGCCGGAAACGAGAGGGAGACGGAGCCCGGAGGCTCCACATCATAGGGTGGCGCGGGCCCACTTCTGGCCGCGCCAGCCCATGGTGTGGGCGCCCCGGAGCCCCTCTCTGACTCGTTTTCGACCTGGACTTTCCTTTCATTATGAAACTTTTTGCTATATAATCCCCCGGATCCCCCGAGGTCCGTATAATTCTTCTATGATTTGAGGCATTATTTTTGGGATGACCCACACTTATATAAAGAAGATGTTGATGGTATTATGCGAAGATGTGTTCCTGAAAATGAACAACGAGAGATATTGAGAAAATGTCATAGTAGTGCTTATGGAGGACATCACGCTCGAGATAGAACTGCACATAAGGTTCTACAATCAGGTTTTTATTGGCCTACTCTCTTTAAAGATGCTAGAAAATTTGTTTTATCTTGTGATCAATGTCAAAGGGTTGGAAATATTTCTAGGCGTAATGGAATGCCTATGAATTATTCTCTTGTTATTGAACCGTTTGATTGTTGGGGTTTTGACTTTATGGGTCCTTTCCCTCCTTCACAAGGCTACACTCATATTCTTGGTGCTGTTGATTATGTTACTAAATGGGTAGAATCTATACCTACTAAAAGTAATGATGGTGAAACCTCATTAAAAATGCTTAACGACATTATTTTCCCTAGGTTTGGTGTACCTAGATATCTTATGACTGATGGAGGTTCTCATTTTATTCATGGTGGTTTTAGAAAAACCCTTGCTAAATATGATGTTAATCATAGAATTGCTTCACCCTATCATCCTCAAACTAGTGGGCAAGTAGAATTATCAAATAGAGAGATAAAATCTATCTTGCAAAAGACTGTTAACAAATCTAGAAAAAATTGGGCTAAGAGATTAAATGATGCTTTGTGGGCTTATGGAACTGCTTATAAAAACCCCATGGGAATGTCTCCTTATAAAATGGTTTATGGAAAAGCTTGACACTTGCCTTTAGAATTAGAACACAAAGCTTCTCTTTAAGGAGAAAGTTAAAAGTTGGCATGATAAGAGAATTATTAGAAGAGAATTTCATGTTGGTGAAAAAGTGATATTGTATAGGTCTCTTCTGAGATTTTTTGCAGAAAAATTACTCTTGAGATGGGAAGTACCTTTTGTTATTGAATAGGTATATCGTTCGAGGGCAATTAAAATTGTTTCCCTTGAAGACAACACTTCACAAGTGGTGAATGGCCAAAGACTCAAGCATTATATCTCCGGAGATCCTTATAATAAAAATGTTGATTGTATTCAAGCCATGATCCCGGAGGAGTTTGTTAAGAAGCATATTTCAGAAACTACAAAGTCAGTTTTCGAATAGGTATCATTTTTGGTAAGAAAACGTTCACGAAACATCTTCCAACTTATATTTTTTACTGTTTTTAGAAAATATGAAAAATTATGAGCCGGAAACGAGACGGAGACGGAGCTCGGAGGCTCCACATCATAGGGTGGCGCGGGCCCACTTCTGGCCGCGCCAGCCCATGGTGTGTGCGCCCCGGAGCCCCTCTTCGACTCGTTTTCGACCTGGACTTTCCTTTCGTTATGAAACTTTTTGCTATTTATTCCCCCGGATCCCCTAAGGTCCGTATATCGTTTTCTCGCCGTGTTTCTGTTTCGAGCTGTTTCTGCCAGGATCTGTTTTCGGTTTTAGAAGCATCAGGGTCTCCGCCAACGACAACAAGGGGAAGGGACCGAAGGAAGATGATGCCCAAGACCGGGAGCAGGAGGAGGAGATCGAGAGCGAAGCTGAAGGAGATGTAAAACAGAACTCGTGAGTGCGTCCACGCACCATCGTCGCAAGCATCAGAGTGGCGGCTAACCCCTTGAAGCTTAAGAGAGGCGCGTGGATGAGCACTAGAGGGAAGGTTCCACGTCACTCCTTAGCATCGAGAACGCCTGCTGCGGGCGCTTCCACTCGTTAATTCATGATTATCAGTACAAAAAGGTGCCCCTGAGGGATTTACCCTCTATGTGGGATATCAATCGTTCTAACAGTGCAGATGAAGGAATCTCTCAACCTAAGGAAGAGTGGGGAGAAAATCTTGGTGGCTGGGATTCACAGTCCGAGAGGCATGCAAACTTTACTGATCACAATACGGAGGTGATACGTATGCTTATGTCCGCGATTGAAGATCCGAAGAAGTCAATTTATAAGCTCATTGAGAAGGACTCACCACCACCACCGAAGAGTTGATTCGTCATTGGGTTTGGTATCCCCTCGGCTTGTTCCAAGCTTGGGGGGAGTGCCGCGGTATCACATCACTATCTTTCATCTTTTACTTTTTCAGTAGAATCATATCATGAGTAGAGAAGTTATCATATAGGATGGTTTGCAGTATGGAAGTGTCTCTCCCTAGCTGGTTATCGTTGTATCTGTTGATGTGAGTTGTCGGTTTTGAAATATTAATGAGAAGTTTCATCATTTACTTTCTGCACACATCATTCTTAGTTTTCAATTTCTGTCATGTGGTTGAGCTTGTTATTAGTATTTGGCATCACTCTAGAGATCATCAAGTTAATCTAGTTGGTTTTGACAAACTTAGCTTGGGTCAGCAGAAATAATAATTTGAGATGCTAGTATAAGAAAGAGAAATTTTCTTATTAGCTCGTAAACTTAGTATTCACAAGTTAAGATCGCTTGGGCTTTCAATAAAGATTGCACGATTGGTTTCATCATATATATATTTGTTTGTTTTCCCTCAGCTCTTATGCTTGCTACCCAACCTTGCTAGCCAAAAACCCTGCACTGAGAGGGAATGCTTCTCGTGCATCCAAAACCTTGAGCCCCAAAACCTTGACATTATGTACACCATGCCTACCTACTTGTGGTATTTAACTGCCACTCCAAGTTAATTGCTCATGTGCTACTTTAAATCTTTCAAAACTATTCATGTTTTGTGCCCCTGTTTTAGCTCATGAAGACATAAATAGAGAATCTTTATCTCACTTGTTGATTGGACTTCAAACACCTAGACTAGTGGCTTCATCCGCTTATCCAAATGCTAGAAGAGCTGACAGCGGGGATGCTCAGCCCCCAAGCTAATACACAAATTCTCTTCACTATTTTTGCCCCTGATTTACCAGTCAAAGCATAATCGTGTAATCAAAAGAGAATGAAGGATGACCTTCTACACCAGTTGCGCCCCTCATATGGGAGCCGCTTTTATGAAGTCTAGTTGGCCTGTGACGTACTGTATTGTCTGTTTAGCATTCATTGACATAAACATATACCTCTCTTAAAAATGTTTTCAATACCTATGTTTAATAAAATAAAAGCTCTAGCACATGAGTGATCCATGCTTCCCTCTGCGAAGGGCCTTTCTTTTACTTTCATGTTGATTCAGTAGACCCATTTATCTCTGTCTCCAGCAAGCATTTGAGTTGTTGTGATGTCACCATCTATATGTTGATTTATTCAACCATGTTTTCTATCCTTCTTTGTTCAGCACATGCTTTATTATCTGAATGAATATTACTTTGAAAATCTATGAATCACTGTAAAAGAATTGCTATAATTAAACATGTTAAGCTCTACAAAATGAGCCTTATTATAAAGACTTCACCTAAGATAAGCAGGATATCATTAAATGTTCTTTGACCAAGAATGAAGTTTGCCATTACCAATTTTGATTCTCTATTTTGCATCTTTGTTTGTGACTCCCATTACTCATTTCAAGTTAGGTTATATGATAGGAAGTTGCTGTCTATAATGATTGGTGCATAGATAGATCTGATGCTTCTTGTCCGTATTTTATTTATCGACTCTTCACTCGATAAACCCGTGGTCATGTTTTCTGAGTTCAGTTTCGCTTGGGGACAAGCGAGGTCTAAGCTTGGGGGGAGTTGATAAGTCCATTTTGCATCACTATTTTATATCATAATTTTCTGTTATTCATCGATATATTTCATGATGATGCGTCTCTTATGTTATTTTATCTTATTTTGCATGTTTTATAATTTTTGGAGAATAAACACCGGGACCAGGAATCTGATGGAAAAAGCACCGTCTGCATACCATATTTCAGAAGATCAGAAGAAGAAATGGGACACCGGGGGTGTCCTAAAAGTCCATAGGAAGAACACAGCCAGAAGGAGAGTTAGAGGGGGGGCCACCATGGGCCCACACCATGGGGTGGCGCCCCCCCTTGGTCGCGCCACCTATAGGTGTGGCCACCCTAGACCACCTATGGGGGATATTTTTGGCGTGCTTGTCCCCCAGGAAACCATAAGCCTCATTCCATCATCGAAGAATTATTCCACCGCCACCTCGGGGCGGAAAACACTCGAGAGAGAAAAGCTCTCTGGCAGGGAGAAATCTGCCGGGGAAATTCCTCTCCGGAGAGGGGAAATCATCGCCATCTTCATCGTCATCGCTCCGGGCATCATCAAGATCGTCATCATCATCGTCATCACCACCAGCACCAGCACCCTAATCATCGTTGTAACAATTAGGGGCCTCTATCGTTGTTTTGCATTAGATCTCTCTCCCGGTGTGGATTACTTGTTAGTAGTTGATGCTTGTGAGATTTATTGGTGTTTGCACTTTATGACCAGATTGTTATCATCCATTATATCACCTCTGATCATGATCCATATGATGTCTTGTGAGTAGTTCGTGTTGTTCTTGAGGACATGGGAGAAGTCAAGTTGTTAGTAGTGAAGTAATGTTGAATAATATTTAATGTTTGATATTTAAGTTGTGGTGTTATTCTCCTAGTGGTGTCATGTGACCGTCGACTACATGATACTTCGCCATTTATGGGCATAGGGGGATGCATCATGTATTTGTCTACTAATTGTGGGGTTGCCGGAGTGACAGAAACCTAAACCCCCGTTAGGATACCATTACACGAGGGAGCGCAGGATCCCGGAGTTTAAAGTCGTGGTTAGATTTATTTCTTAATTACTTTCTTGTAGTTGCGGATGCTTGCAAGGGATATAATCACAAGTATGTATTAGTCTTGGATGGGACGGTACATTAGCATAGGCTCACCCACACAACATTTATCAAAACACCAAAATTATTCAACTGCATGGAACAAAAGTACTTGACGGAAACCTCCTGTGTGTCCTCGAGAACGTTTGGTAATCATAAGTAAACTCACCGGCTTGTCCTTTGCTGAAGAAATGATTGGGCCACTTGCTGCAATTATTACTACTGCATTATTTTTACTCGCACTTTATTTATCTGCAATGTCAAAACCCCCTACAAATCTCTTTTCTAGTATTTACAGTTATTCCTTCATCGAAATTGCTTGTCAACACCTTCTGATCCTCGTTGGGTTCGACACTCTTATTTATCGAAAGTACTACGATACACCCCCTATACTTGTGGGTCATCAGGGTCTTCTTCCAAGAGGCATGAACGGTCTCATCTTGATTGACCAGAAGTCTCTTGGACTAAGTAGGAGTGGAGCCACAAACTTGAGAAGCGTTACTCTTCTTGAGAATATAGGTTGCGGGGGGCTTTGCCCGTTGCCTTGTCTTGAGGATCATTGCCTTGAGCTGTGAAATGGAGAGCATATATACGAATATGCGTAATAATTGTACATGGTCATAAAAAATCCTACGTGTGTCAAAGAAAAATTAGTGGAACCCTAGATGTTCATGGGAGCATAAATTGGTGATGAATTTTAATAGTTACGATAGTGCCAGTCACCAAACTACATTAATTAGAGTCTCTAGAGAAACCTAGGTGAAATAGTGCTATGAGTAATTAGTGGAATATCACATGACCATGAACCATAGCATGAAATACTCAAATATCCCAAATCAACGGTCTAATGGTGGAAAAGGAGGGGATTCGAGAGAGGGAAGACCAAAACATACCAGAGGAGATACGACATCCTTGCCCTAACTAAGCGGATAATTCACCTAGGAGTCCAAAGGTGGGTAGAAATCCCAAGGGCACCAAGAATGGAGGGGATCGCCTCCAATCTTCCAACAATGGAGAATCCTTATGGAGGATTGGAGAGATCGGGGATGAGGCCTTCATATTTGTGGGCTAGAAGGTGAGGGTAGGGGCTAGGAGGATGGGGGAGGGAGGTTGGAGTCCTCCAATGGAGGTTTTTCGTGGAGGGAGGAGTCGGGAAGCTGGGGGCACCATTGGACCCCCCCTCGCGTGGTGTTTTTACCTCACACGGGCAAGCCGGCCAGGCCGAGCACGAGGCTGGCAGACGGGGCTAGGACATAGTTACCCGAGCCAGCCGTCCTTGGAGCCATCCTAGGCCAGGCAACCTGCCCCCGAGGCCGGGCGCCCAGCCGAGCCAACTAGCCTCCATGCTAGCCTAGGCAGGGCACCTGCACCCGGTGCCTGGCACCTAGCAGACCAAACCGGCCTTTCTATGTAATCCCCCTTTTCTTTGTTCCCCCAGACATTTGTGTTGTGGCATATGGATGTGTTCTAATCTTCGCGTCGGTTGAAATTTTTGACCATGTACAAATATAGATGCGATATTTTCAAGAACGTGAAAGACTAGAGGGGTGATGATAGACACATGTGAGAAAACCTGTTAGCATGATAATTTCACACACATCCGATGGAAAAAATGGTAATCCCCAAATAAGCAACATTGGATGTGATATGAAATGAGAATAAGAGCACAATAATTAAACCAAGACCCAATTTCTATGAAATTTAAACTCAAAAAAAAAAAAGATGGGGTCTATGGCCATAGCCACCATGTATGAGTATGCTCGAAATTAAACCGCGAAGATATATCTTGGTATTATTATCTAAAACTCATCATTTAAGCACACTTTGTCATACAAATGACCCTTATGCCTGATTTTGTGTATTTATGCATTATAGGGACAGTGTTGACTCATGAATTGAGCTACAGTCCCCCTACGTCCATGCGTGCATCTAAAAGCCAATCAAGAGTCTAGTAGAGGTGTGTATGCAAGATTTTCAATCAACTAAAATTTCTTGCACATACGATGTTGATCTCACCCCTTAATTGGTTGAATCTCTTTTCATCAAAAGGCTTTGTGAATATATCGACAAGTTGATCTTTTGTGTTGACATAAGAGAGTGAGATATCTCCATTGGCCACATGATCACATATAAAGTGATACCGTATTTCAATATGCTTGGTATTGCCTTGAAGTACCGAATCATGAGCAATATTTATAGCACTCTCATTGTCACATAAAAAAGACATTATCTTAATCTTAATTCCAAAATCCTTAAGACATTGCCTCGTCCATAATAGTTGAGAACAACAAATTGCGGCGGCAATATACTTCGCTTCCTTGGAGGAGGTGGCAATACAATTTTCTTTCTTAAAAGACCAACACACAAGTGACCTACCAAGGAATTGGAAAGCACCCAAGGTAGATTTTCTATCCACCTCTGAATATCCCACAAGATCAAAACTTGTGTTTGAAGGATACTGATGGTGAAATTGACACCCTAGTTGGTAAACCCCATGTGCAAGGTGTGAAGAGCACAACACCAAGTTTTCCCTCAGAAAAAAAACCAAGGTTGAATCGATCAGTAGGAGGACAAGCAACTTCCGAAGGTTGATGCAGTTGATGTGGTAGGGCGCACTACTGGTTCAGCAGCAACGTGGAACCTACACAACACAATCAATTCATTTTGCCCCAACGAAGCAGTGAGGTTCTCAATCTCACCAGTTTTGCTGATAACAAAGAGGTTAAATATATGGTGTGGAAAACAGTAGGAGAACAATGTGAAAACAATAGTAGCAATGTGAAAACAGTAATTTGCAGTGGTTGTATTATCAGTATGAGGAAATGGACTGGGGTCCATGGTTCACTAGTGGTTTCTGTCCATAAAAGATAGATAACATATGTGGTTAACAAATTACAGCTCGGAAATTGATAGAAATTGAAACATGCATGACATGATGATTACTATGTGATTCATGCGGGAATTACAACAAGACTCATAGACCGTTATCCAACTGTATCTATGACTAATAATCCACCCTCAGAATAGCATCCGAACAATATTTGGGTATTAAGTTGCAAGCAACAGATAATTGCATTAAGCAAAGTGTGTAATGTAAACAATGTAAACATCGTTGTTTTCTCCCTAATGGCAACGACACATCCTCCATCTGTCATGTTTCTGTCACTCAAGCACAGATGCAAAGGAGGCATGAACCCACTATCGAGCATAAATACTCCCTCTTTGAGTCACTAGCATCTACTTGGCCAGGGCATCTACTAACAACGGAGAGAATGCAAGATCATAAATAACATACACATAAAGATAACATGATAGATTGATAATCAAGAGACATAGCATTCAATATTCATCGGATCCCAACAAACACAACATGTAGTATTACAATAAGATGATCTCGATCATGTAGGGAAGCTCACGAGATATAAACATGAGGCATAAAGAGGAGAGAACAACCATCTAGCTACTGCTATGGACCCGTAGTCCAAGGATGAACTGCTCATGCATCATTTCGGAGGCGGGCATGGTGGTGTAGAGCCCTCCGGTGATGATTTCCCCTCCCGGCAGGGTGCCGGGGAGAACTCCAGAATCCTCCCGAACTCGGGTTGACGATCATGGAGATCTCAAGTGTTTTCATGGAAAAGTGGTATATTTTTAGGGTTAACTATCTGAGGGGATTATATAGGTGAAAGGGCAACGTCGGTGGGCGGTCAGGGGGCCCACACCACCCCATGGCGTGGCCAGGGGCGCGTCGCCCTATGATGTGGGCCCCCTGTGGCCCCCCTCTGGCATCCTCCGGACTCCGTGTGCGCGACAACTTTCTAAGACTTCTGGTTTTTGAATTTTACATTTCCGAGATTATTTCTAGAACAACTTTTCTGAAACCAAAAACAGCAGAAACGAGAACTGGCTCTGTGGCATCTTGTCAATAGGTTAGTCCTAGAAAATCGATAAACATGATATAAAGTGTATAGCAAACATGTAGAAAATAACATGAAAACAACATGGAACACGAGAAATTATAGATACGTTTATGACGTATCAACATCCCCAAGCTTAGTTCCTACTCGTCCTCGAGTAGGTAAACGACAAAACAAATAGTTTCTGAGGTGACATGCTACCAACATAAACTTGATCATCATAATTGTAAAAGCATATGTAAGATGAGATCATAGTACTTAAACACGAGCATGATAGATATAATTTTAACAATGAAACATAGCAACCATTTTGCTTTATAAAAAGTAACACAAATAGAAGATCATGAGTAATAATGCATTTGAAAGTTATACGTTTGTTTCTAGCATCGAGAAAACATGGCAACGTGATATTTCGCTTGTCCTTAAGAGTGGGGCAAAACATAAATTCCAGGATACCTTCAAAGTTTAAAAAGGGTGACTAGAACAAATACTTTGAGAGCAAGTGATAACAAGGTATGAATCAATCAACAATATTTTTGGAAAAAATGCACATTAAACTCGAAATGACAACTATTCTCTCTCAACTGTGCATAAATTTAGAAGATGGAGACTCAACATAAAAGTAAAATAAAGTCCCTTCGCAGAGGAAACAGGGATCACTCATGTGCTAGAGCTTTTTATTTTATTAAACAGAGGTATTAAAAAAAAAATTTAGAGAGGTGTGTATGCTTATGTCAACGAATGGTAAACAGAAAATACAGTACGTCACAAGCCAACTAGACTTCACAAGGGCGGCTCCCATAGAAGGATGCATCTGGGTAGAAGGTCATCCCTCTTTCTCTTTTGTTTACACAATTATGCTTTGACTGATAAATCATGGGCAAAAATAGTGAAGAGAATTTGTTGTATTAAGTTTGGGGCTGGGCACCCTGCTTCTAGCTCTTCTATAAATTGGATAAGCGGATGAAGCCACTAGTCCAGGGAGTTAAATCCAATCGACAAGTGAGATGAATATTCTCTATTCACGTCCTCATAAGCTAAAACAGGAGCATAAAACATGCGTAATTTTGAAAGTTTTAAAGGTAACACATGAGCAATTTACTTTGGAGTGGCAGTTAAATACCACATGTAGGTAGGTATGGTGGACACATTTGGCATACTTTGGTTTTTGGGAGTTGGATGCACAAGTAGAGCTCATACTCAGTACAGGTGGAGGCTAGCAAAGATTGGGAGCGACAAATCAAGAGAGCATAATGGCCATAATCATGCATAGAGACAAAAACATTACTAATCAAAGAATAAGTGGTATTACAAGTCAAAAACTAAATGATCATAGAGGCTATAGGTGACTGGTTTGTTTTCATAAACATGGTGTAAGCATGCGCCAAGTCAACCAAATAAAACATTCAAAGGAGAACACACAAATTTATGCTTCAATGTGAAAAAAACAACTCATGATTCTTTCAATTGCACATTAAACACTCTCAGCTATTTGAGACAAGTCATGCTACAAAAATAACCACTGGGATTAGAATTAAAATAAAATCTAACATGACATGAAAAAGTCTAGCCACAGTCTATACAAGCTTCTTTTTGCACCGTTATAAATCTACCACATGCAGCAATTTCTTTTTCCAACAAGCAACATTCAATAAATGTTCTAAAAAAAACTATCCAAACGATACATAAATTAAGAAAGAGAGTACTCACATAACTCTACTAAAACTAAGATCTCTGAATAAGAGATGCAAGAAAACAAACAGGAGCTAAAAGGATTGCAACAGCTAGAAGAAAAACTAAGAATACGAGCATAACGAGTATTCAAATGAATAAGCGGAGCGTGTCTCTCTACCAAACAATAATTCTAGGTTAAAATGATGTTTATTTCAGCAAGGAAAACAAAAGAAAACAAAACAAAAAATAAAAGACGCTCCAAGTAAATTTCATATGATGTGAAGTTTCACTAGAAGTGACTTGATAATTTGTTGATAAAGAAGGGTTGCCTTGGGAATCCCCAACCTTAGACGCTTGACTATTCTTAGAATTTGCTGGGATGAACCACGTGGTCATCCCCAATCTTTGCCTTGCACTCTTCTTGATCACATCATATCACCCTCTTCTCTTGACTCTTGAAAACTTCCTTCACACCACACTCGAAAGTAATTCACATTAGAGGGTTAGTGAAACAATAAAAAATTCATGGGTTCTGCGTGGGAACAAGTGATATTGATACTTTTAAACATTAGCTACATCCACTGATGTTTCGTGAAGCAAAGAAATCCACTTGACATAGTAAAAGAGCAAATGCAAGAAAAATGGCAGAATCTGCCAAAACCAGAACAATATGTAATGACGATTTTTTTCGGGCACTTAAGTTGCTCAAATCGAAAAAAATAACGAACGAAAAAGTTTCGGAATTAGCTAAGGAATAGAAAAAAAAAGTTTAAGGTAATTTTGATCTTTTTGTGAATTATACGATTTTTTCTGGTGGACAGTAGAAATCTGTTTTCTGCGCAGAAATCCAAAACCAACTCCATTATTTGCTAGAAACTTTACTTGGCACGACTAATGCATGAAAATAAAGATACAAATGAGTTGCTACAGAAGTATAAAACACCTTGACTCAAAGAAAACAGAGAAAAACAAAGCAAAAATAAAACCATGGGTTATCACTCAAGAAGTGCTTTTCTTTAACGCCTTTTAGCTAGGCATAAGAAGAGAATATCAAGTATTTTCAAGTGAAGAAGCATCCAAATAAAAAAATCCTCTAAGACACAGCATGTAGAAATTGGCACTTTAGATCTCCCCGAATATGATGCAATATTTAAGTTACTTGTAGTTTGATTAAAGGTCCTATTAGTTTTAGGCACAATATGGGGTTTTGTTTAGACACCTTGGGGACATATATGAATTTTTTATGTTTTCCCATAGAAGTTTTATCCCTCTTAAACTTAAGAGAAGAAAAGGTTGCACTTAAAGTTTCCATAGCTTCCTCTAATTTACCAATCCTTATATTTTGATTATCATAAGTATTGCTAGCCTCTAAAACAGTAATTCTCTTATTGATGCTTACTATTGATTCATTAACTTTGCTAGCATGATCAAGGAAATTTGGCAAAAAAAAATCTCCATAGAGTTTAGCTTCTTTATAACATCATCTAAAGCGATCTCAGTTTTAAAAACTTTATTAGGTGGTGTTCCAACTAAACTTTCAATTAAATTACAGGCTTCCAAAGCACGAGTTCCCAGAAAATTACCACTTGTAAGAGTGTCTAGAACATACCTATACCAGCTAGTAATGCCAACATAACAAATCCTAAGAAGGATTAAAGTGGAACATTTTTTTGTGCATCTATGATGGGCATCACTTATTCTATATCAAAGATCTTTCGAACTTTCTCCTCCTTGTTGCTTAAAATAACGAACCTCAACTTCAGGAATACTCATTTTAGCAAGATTAAAAATAGGATAAAAATAACAACTAGAATAAGAACTATTTTTTTTTGTGTTTTCGATAAAGAGAAGTGATGTATACGCATGCTTCTATTCTTGTAGACAGTGTTGGGCCTCCAAGTGCAGAGGTTTGTAGAACAGCAACAACTTTCCCTTAAGTGGATTACCCAAGGTTTATCGTACTCAGGGAGGAAGATGTCAAAGGTATCCCTCTCAAGCAACCCTTCAATCACGATACAATAAGTCTCTTGTGTCCCCAACACACCTAATACAACTGACAGTTGTATAGGTGCACTAGTTCGGCGAAGAGAGAGTAAAATACAAGTAATATGGATGTGTATAAGTGATAATAGAATTCTGAAATAAAAATGGCAGCAAGCAAACATGTAGTAGAATTGATTGTAAATGGTGTATCAATGCTTAGAAACAAGGCGTAGGGATCCTACTTTCACTAGTGGACACTCTCAACAATGATAACATAATTGAATGCATAAATATCATATCTTCACTATGCTACAACGAACCACTCTCCGGTCGAATAACAAACACCAATTCATTGTGTAGGGCTGTAACATCACTCCCCAAAGTCTCATTCCCATGTCTAGTTAACCCCACGTTGTCATTATGAGCGCCCTAGAAGGTAGTAGACAAACACCACAATTTTAGAGGGTCGTCCAACACAAGATATAAATATCATGCTAAACCACACAGTGCACACACTGTCACCTTTACACCGTGATCAAAGTGTTTAAGGAGATCTGATAATAAAACCACTCGAGTAGCATAACAAATGAAGAGTAACATCTACTTATTCAACTATATTACAAAGCTCATGATCACATAATGATCACACCATGCGAGAGAGAGATGAAACACATAGCTACCGGTAGATCCCTCAACCCCGGGGTTGAACTACTCCCTCCTCATCATAGGAAACAGCAACGGTGATGGAGATGGCGGTAGAATCGATGGAGATGGATCCGGGGCAGTTCCCCGACTGGCAGGGTGCCGGAACAGAGATTTCTGTCCCCCAAAACTTGTCGGCGGCGACGTCGGAGCTACGGATGTTTTTGGTGGAAAAGGTCGATTCCTCTAGGGTTTATGCATCAGGAGGTATATATGGGCGAAAGGGCGATGTCGGGGGTTTGCTAAGGGGGCCACGCCACATCCTGGCGCGACCAGAGGGGGAACCGCGCCCCCCTATTGTGGGGTGGCTCCCGGGCAACCCTCCGGGTCTCTTCGGGACTCCGTGGACCCTCCGGGACTTCTAAGACTTTTTGGCTTTTGAATTTTCCAATTCCGAGAATATTTCAAGAACAACTTTTCTAAAACTAAAAACAGCATAAAACAGGGAACTGGCTCTGTGGCATCTTGTCAATAGGTTAGTCCGGAAAATCGATAAAAATGACATAAAGTGTAAGGAAAACATGTAGCATATGGCATGAAAAAAACATGGAACATCAGAAATTAAGGATATGTTTATGACATATCAAGAAGCAAACAAGATAAAAATAAAATAAACTAAGCAAAACTAAAACAAAGTAAAGAGATCGGAAGTGAGAGATTCCCCTTGCAGAAATTCTCTTCCTCCCCGGCAACAGCGCCAAAAAAAGCTTGATGGTGTAATTGACACCCTCGTTGGTAAACCCCAAGTGCAAGGTGTGAAGTGCACATCAGCAAGTTTTCCCTCAGAAAATAAACCAAGGTTGAATCGACCAGTAGGAGGACAAGCAACTTCTTAAGGTTGATGCAGTTGATGTGGTAGGGCGCACTACCGGTTCAGCAGCAACATGGAACCTATACAACACAATCAATTCACTTTGCCCCAACAAAGCAGTGAGGTTGTCAATCTCACCGGTTTTGTTGATAACAAAGAGGTTAAATATATGGTGTGGAAAACAGTAGGAGAACAATGTGAAAACAATAGTAGCAGTGTGAAAATAGTGGAAATAGTGTGAAAACACTAA
This sequence comes from Alopecurus myosuroides, assembly GCA_028641055.1. NCBI lineage: Eukaryota > Viridiplantae > Streptophyta > Magnoliopsida > Poales > Poaceae > Alopecurus > Alopecurus myosuroides. The sequence goes on from CM054057.1 coordinate 165,553,222, forward strand.
TTGTAGTGGTTGTATTATAAGTATGAGGAAATCGACCGGAATCCGCAGTTCACTAGTGGTGTCTCTTCATAAAAGATAGATAACATATGTGGTGAACAAATTACAGCTAGGCAATTGATAGATATTGAAACATGCATGACATGACGATTACTATGTGATTCATGCAGGCATTACAACAAGACTCATAGACCGTTATCCAACTACATCTATGACTAATAAATCCACCCTCAGAATATCATATGAATAATCTTTGGGTATTAAGTTGCAAGCAACAGATAATTTCATTAAGCAAAGTGTGTAATGTAAGCAATATAAACATCGTTGTTTTCTCCCTAATGGCAACAAGACACCCTCCATCCGCCACGTTTCTATCACTCGAGCACAAATGCAAAGGAGGCATGAACCCACTATCGAGCATAAATACTCCCTCTTTGAGTCACTAGCATCTACTTGGCCAGGGCATCTACTAACAACAGAGAGCATGCAAGATCATAAATAACATACACATGAAGAGAACATGATAGATTGATAATCAAGAGAAATAGCATTCAATATTCACCGGATCCTAGCAAACACAACATGTAGCATTACAATAAGATGATCTCGATCATGCAGGGCAGCTCACAAGATATAAACATGAGGCATAAAGAGGAGAGAACAACCATCTAGCTACTGATATGGACCCGTAGTCCAAGGATGAACTACTCACACATCATTCCGGAGGCGGGCATGGTGGTGTAGAGACTTCCGGTGATGATTTTCCCTCCTGGCAGGGTGACGGGGAGAACTCCAGAACCCTCCCGAACTCGGGTTGACGATGGCGGCGGCCTCAGGTGTTTTTCATGGATCCGAGGGGATTATATAGGCGAAAGGGTAACGTCGATGGGCGGCCAGGGGCGCCCCCTATGGTGAGGGGGCCCTGTGGCCCCCTCCGGGCCTCCTCCGGACTCCATGTGCGCAACAACTTTCTAAGATTTCTGGTTTTTGAAATTTCCAATTCCGAGAATATTTTCAGAAAAACTTTTCTGAAACAAAAAACAATAGAAAAGAGGAGCTGACTCTATGGCATCTTGCCAATAGGTTAGTCCCAGAAAAACGATAAAAATGATATGAAGTGTATAGAAAACATGTAGATGATAACATGAAAACAACATGGAACATAAGATATTATAGATACATTTATGACGTATCGGATACCAAAGATCATGAGTGGGAGTGTCAACCAAATACCTAAGAATCCTTTTGACCACAATTAAATTGCTTTCCTTGGGGTTAGATTGGAATCTCGCACACAAACCCACACTAAACATAATATTCGATCTAGATGCACAATGATAAAGCAAAGAACCATTCATAGAACGATAAAGTTTCGGATCAACCCGTATACCTTTGTGATCCATTTTGAGATCCACATTTATTTGCCATTGGAAATCCTAATGGATTAGAGCTGGCCATATCAAATTTCTTGAGCATGTATTTTATATACTTGGCTTGTAAAATAAATGTTATTTCATAATATTTCTTGATTTCAAATCCAAGGAAGAACTTTAATTCGCCCATCATAGACATCTCAAACTCACTTTTCATTAGTTTAGCAATTTTTTCTACAAAATCCACATTAGTAGACCCAAATATAATATCGTTAACGTATACTTGGCATACAAAGAACTGTTTGTCTACACTATTTGTAAAAGAGTGTGGGATCAATTACCCCAAGCACAAAACCACGGTATATTAAGAACTCCTTTAAATGATCATACCAAGAACGTGGGGCTTATATTGCTTGTTTTAGGCCATACAAAGCCTTATGGAGTAAGTAGACATGGTTAGTATACTTGGGATCTTCGGACCACGGAGGTTGTTTAACATATAATAACTCATTTGAAGGTCCATCTAAGAATGCACTTTCAACATCCATTTGATGCAAGATGAAATTATGACTAGTGGCAAATGCAAGTAGTATATGAATGAATTAAAGTCTAGCTACGGGAGCAAAAGTTTCATCATAGTAAAGTCCTTCCACTTGAGAGTAGCCTTGAGCAACCAAACGATCCTTGCTGCAAATCACTTGCCCATCATAATCTTGCTTGTTCTTGTACACCCATTTTGTTATAATGACATTATGATCCTTGGGTCTTTCCACTAGTGACCATACATTAGTTTTCTCGAAGTTGTGAAGCTATTAATTCATAGCTTTAACCCAATCTTAATTCATAGCTTTATGATGACGATCTTGACTCTCTCAAGTTGGATCCTCTTTTTTGATCGTGCTTGCTAGCACAAGCTTCGGCTTGATGAAGACTTGCAAGTTTCTCACCCATACACCATTATGGGAGAGAACCTTTAAGGCAATCTTCAAAAGGCCACAATCTCCTAATGGGTGGCAAGCATCAAACATACGATTTCTTCGAGATTCTTTGCTTGAGCTTCCACGTCAAGCTTGATGACGAACACCGCTTGACGACAAAGACCATGGGATATTTGAAATCTATCTTTTTATGCATGCCCATGGAAATATACCTAATCACACATATAGATGCCACACACGCTATCATAGGTTAGTTCAGAAAGCTATATGGACAGTTACTTACCATACCACGAGATATACAATCCCACTTGGTACATCTTGTAGCTTTGTGTGTTGATCACTTGCTTGATCAACCTTGTATCTTTGCTTATTTATTCATTAGATGATGTCTTGAAGATAATTATGAAATATCACCTAATACTTTTCTTCAAGGCACTTGCAATAAGCTCAACTCTAACCATGACCATTCTTCATATAAATCTTTGAATATAACAATGGACATCAAGGAAGATAATAGAGTTCAACACATGAACTCCAATATTTCCTATGGAAACGATCTATAAGAATATCTCAATGCAAACATTATTATATAAGGATTGTCATTAATTACCAAACCACATATAGGGGCACCATGCACTTTCAATCTCCCCCGTTTCGGTAATTGATGACAATCCCTTTATGAGGGTTTATTTGATAAATTAAGCAACCATGCAAAACAAAGATCAATGATGCAAGAGCATATAAGGAAAATGTTTAAGAACGAAACTAAATCATAAAACCAAATTACCTTAAACCCTCTAAACTTCTCCCCCATTTTCATCCATTGCCTAAATGGGAGGAAAAACTTAGAAGGTCAATATAATATGAGCTCCCCCATATTGTATGAATTCCTCATTATATGAGTGAAATTAAGTGCATATATCCAACAACGAATAGACGAAGGGAGATCAAACTATATTGAGGATCCAAATATTTACAAAGAATATCAAATTGAAATATACTTTGACAAAGAGGCAACCAACCAAAGGATCCGAAAAAGCGATTGACCAAAAACAATATTATGATAAGATCAACCAAGTGTTCTAGAAAATCAAGAGGGAATTCCCCAAGGTACATGCACAATGTTAGATTTGAATTTCTATATAGTGTGCACAACATGGAATCATCACTCCCTTCTAGATAATTTTGAACAAAACAAGAGCGATATAATAGATTGGAAATGAAGCAAAGCAACTTGCAAACAAACTAAAGTTGAGCAATTAAGATTAAGAAGCGACAAATAAAGACTTAACCGAAATAGATGGGTGTGACAAGGAAAAAACATTTTTTAGGAGAATAATAGGATGAGCAAAGCATCATCATAGTATTTAAATATATGAGGCACATAGTTCATATAATGTCTTTCCCATACACACAAACAAAAGAGGATAAAAAAAGGTTCACAAGCTTCTTAAGATGCAAAAGGAATACCAAATGAAAAGCAAAGCTTGTGCCCTTCAGGAACCACCAAAGAATATAAAGCAATAAAAGGTGGTTACTAAAGAATTAGAATACCAATTAAAGATGTAACTATTCTCGTGTGTATAAGTTTCTAGGTGGACACCAATCATAAAGATATATATCCACAAAGAAACATGCACACACAAAATATGTACTAAGGTGAAGAACATGATATCCAAGAGATTTTCATAAATATACCAATAAGATTTTTCTTGAAAGCAAAGCACTAAGATTAATTTTATCTTAAAGGGATATACATGAACAACCGACAAACTCATCGAAGCATAATAAATATCACAAGGGAAAAGTGATAGTTGGAATGCTTCTAGAAAGGTAACACGTATCACAAAAAGGCAAATGGTTTTTGAGAATTCATCAATATTGCATATGAGAGACTTCGAGTAGAAGTTGCTAGATTAATAAACTTGTAATTGGTGAATCATGAAAATAATTATAAATATCCGCTTCATATGTAATCATCCCGGCTTACTCATATTTTCAATAAATATGTTTTTGATAATACATTTGCAAGAACCAAATGAAATGAAACAATTGGAATTCATGCCATGATCCAACCTACACAAGGCTGAAAGCAAGAAAGTATGCATGAGAAAGATACTTGTTACCGAGATGACATTGGTGATGAAGAGGATGCGATTTTGTTAATCATCATAGCTTTACTCCTATAATCCCACTGTGAGAACACCTTCCTTATGAATGAGGCAAGCGACCAATGTATATCCATTGTACCTAAAAACAAAATTCAAGTAAAAAATGGTACCCAAACTCATTGGGTCCAAAGTAGTTAGAACAACTACAATACATAGAACAAACTTCACATTAATATGTGCACATTAATATGAATTTGAATTTCATGCACATCTTTGCCATTTAGGATTTGATGGAGTTTATCCTATATATATTGGATCAACGAAAGTAAGCATGTCAAAAGATATACCTAGTAAATATGCATGCACAAAACTTTCAAGAACCAAACAAGATACAAATTGGACAAAACTTTCAAGAACCAAACAAGATACAAATTGGACAAAACACTAATTAAACCAAGAAGGCACTCACATGAGTGAAAAGAAAGAGAATTGTCCAAATTGTATCAAAACCCAAATCAACACATGATTGAGGCAACCAAATAGAGAAAATACCAAAAAAACCTCAAAGAACAAACAAACCCTCTATACTTTTCATGATGGAACACATAGTACCAAGACAAAAAATGTTCGCCTTCCAAAGAGACAAGTCATTGGGATAAAATAACAATTTAGAGACAACAAGTGTTCAAACACATATAGTATAGCTCTTCCAAGAATAGTGCATTAATTATGATCTTGAATTTGAATACAAAATGCATATAATGGAATAATTACTCTCCATATATATTGTCCAACCACTAGTCAAGCTTAAGAAAAGCAATAAGATGCAATAACAATTTAAATAATGGTGTTCTACTCAATGTAGGATAGCTTCCCCAGTGCAACACAAAGAAGTATGGATTTGAATGTAAGTGCACAAGAATGAGATCATTGCTTTTCCTAACTCAAGAAAGCATAAAACAAGTTTTGAGTAGAGAAAAAGGATACAAAAGGTACAAGGAAGACACAAGGGAGTTTAAACCAAAACAAATCCTTAGCAAGAAACACGGCAATTTTCGTGCAAAGACCAAAGTAAATATGATCAATAAATTTACCACAAATTATTATCCCTTGTCAAAGACAAGCATTGTATGGAGATATTTCTCGGTGGTAGATGATTTATTCAGAATCATATTCACAAAACATAAGCATGTGGCAAAAGATAGGAGTTGAAATACATACTCGCATAGAGATTCTTGAAGGCTTCAAATAAGAACCGAATATGCAAAGAACCAAGAAACTCTCGCACAAACAAGATACAAAAGAAGAGAGACAAGAGATATTTGAACAAATATGGAACGTGTTTGAGCAACATGCCACATAAGAACAAGATTATTGACAATAACAATTCTAGGTGGCAATACCTCACATGTTCACATTTTATAGGCTTGTAATACACAAGGGCCCTGAGGAAACACTCAACATAATCCAATCACATCCAAAATCCACTCAGGTGTTTCATTTAATGTTATACTTAGAATTTTTCCTCAACATCTAATAAAACAATTTATAACATTGCATAGCATCTACTAAGTTCAAAGGCTATCAAAATAGCAAGGTATAAGGGATGGCTACACAATACTGGGATAATAGCATAGCATAATATAACTTAGTAAAATTTCCTATCATGCATACTACTCAAAAATCAACTAATGCATATATAAAATAATGGGTACTTGATGGTGTGTTACTTGCCTTGCTGAAGTTGGTGAAGAATTCACACTCTTCACAAAAGATCGTTGCTCTCCGTACAATCTATTCATTGAAAACACAATAACAAAATAAACAAGCATCCTAGCAAACAAACATACAAGTGTAGAAAACATACAGAGCAACCAACATATCCAAAGGGGTTTAACCAAGTTGGCTAGGACAAGGTCAAGGTTTGAGTTCAATACTTGTTAAGGGGTTCCCAAGAGTTAACTAAGGATGTATAGGTTGAGTTTGTAGTGATCAAACTTTATTGAAAACATATTTATCTAAGAAGTTCCAAGAGTTCACCAAGGTGATCTCACTATTTTAACTAAAGTAACACATAACAATGTGTAACACTTAGTCATTTTCATCAAAACATTTGAGTGATCTAAGTTAGTCCTTCCATTTTGGTTTAGGCTAGGTCTAGGTTCAACTAACTTCATAACAAAGGATAACAAGTTAAAGTCTTGGTATTTTCCATTTGGGTCAAGGGCTGGACAAAAACAACTTGTTATTCTTCAACTTGTGTGGATGGCTCCAAGTCTTCACATGCTTGTCTTCTTGAAGATTATCTTCATGCTTCTATTGTAGTCTTTTCCTTGTATGGATTCTTCTCTTGATCTTGATAGATTTCTTCATGGCTTTCACTTCACTAATTTTGTTTGGGTATGGGTTGGGCACAAAATACCACTAAGTCAAAAAGAAAGAAAACATGAAGAAAGATAGAAAGAGAGAGGGAGATGTTTTCTTATGGATTTCTTCACACTTGTACTTCCTTTAGTTGTTTCAAGTGGTGGAGTCTTCTCTTCAAAATTTCTTCATTTATCCTCCTTGTAGCTCTTGATGTTGCCACCAAGTTGAAAGTGAAGAGCCTTCTATTGCTTGAGTCTTGTTTCCCATTTGCTAACTTGATGGATTCTTGAAGCAATAATGGGGGAGTGGAGAAGTAGATAGAAAACTAAAGTTCACTACTTGTTACTATATGTGATTGGCATATACTAAGTACTTGGTCTTGGCTCCAAAATAGCCATAGCAACAATGGTAACCAGGATATAAACCATTCTAAGACTTAAACAACTAGGGGGACTACTATGATGGAAGTTTGGCTAAAACTACATGGTCTTCGTCCAAGGGTGTCCATAATGGTTAGGCAATGATGCCTCTGGTTCAAGGTTACCAAATTGAACAATTTTGCAAAAGGAACTATATTGAAATTATTTATAGAAATTAATCTATGTCAAAATACTTAAATAGACAACTTAATTCTAATTTCAATTTTAATTTGTTCAAAAATTATATTGGGACAGAGGGTATGAAATTACACATCCTAAGGTTTCCAAATATATTTTATTTGCAATTTTTGGATTTGTAGAATTTGAATTATGCCAAAATTCATCAAACAAGCTTATTTAAATTTGAACCAAATTAAGTTTGTCAAATTTGAGTTTGGAAAATTCTAAAAGATTCTACACATCCAGGGGATTTCAAAAAGTACTAGTTTGCTAAATTTGGGCCTATGGATCAAAAGTTATGATAGATCTAAGGTGCAGGGGTTTTTCTGCAAAATTTACTATTTAATTTCTATTCCGGAAGAAAAACAGAAAATGGGCTGCTATTTGTTGCGCTGGGCGACAGATAAAGGGTGGGCTTGGGCCGGTTAGGCGTTGCTCGAGCGGCAACTAAGGAACTTAACGCGCGCCCTACGTGGTGCTCTGTGATTCGCCAATACCTCTTCGGTAAGTGATTTAATCGCAGCCGTAGGAATAAAATCGGACGGTGTGGGATCAAGGAGCTCATCGAGCGGCGCGGGGTTCGCCGGAAATGGCGAGGATGGTGGTGCTCCGGCGGTGCTCGACGCAGAACTCGACGCCAGCGGCCCTCTGGTGCTTCCCTGGGCTCGTGAAGATGACCAAAAGGCGCGGTGGTGCACGGAGAGGTCGATGGTGGCCACGGTGGTCCTCGAGGTGGCTCCAATTGGTGGCGCGATAAAGATCTGAGGCGGCGGAGGCTCTGTCGTCGACGGCGGCGACTCTCCGGTGGACTCCTTGCACATCTGAGGTGACTACGGCGTTCAGAACCACATGGCGACGACGGTGGCGACCTCTGGGAGTCTTGGAGATGTTCATAGCGACGGCAACGTGGGAATCCTACTCGTTTTTCTCCGGTGGCCTCGGATTGAGCTCGACGCGGCATAACAGATGCACAAAAAAAAGAGTAGAGGTTAGGGAGGTGCGCAAGAGCATGGAAAACGACATGGAACCAACTGGGAGGGAGGGGAACGGCTACCTCACCGGAATCGATAAAAACGGCCGGCGGTAACTGCCAGCTCCGGCGAGTGATTTCTCCAGCCTGGGGGAAATATTCGGAGAGAGGGTTGAGGGGAAATGGAGAGGAGACTCAGGGCAATAAGGCAGGCCAGAGAGGGGAGTTGATTGCGAGCTTAATTGCTCGAATTGAAAGGGATTCAATTCGGTAGAAACAGAAGAGAGAGGAAACGGCTGAGCTTAATGACGAGGTGACGTCATCATGACGTCATCTTTCTGTTTTCTTTTTCTTTTTATTTCTGTTTTTATTATCTTTAGTTTTAATAATCCAATTGACCTCAAATTAATTTCTAAAAATTTGTAAAAATAATATCTTTCTGTTTGGAACATTGTTATAAACATTTGAACACATTTCACTTTTCATATATTTGAAAATATAATTAATTACTAATAGTACATAATGTATATTTTTTACTTAGAAAAATAATAATATGAGGTTTTGATTAAATAAATTCAGAGACAATAAACATGTCAAATAGTACTTTTGAAAGTCATTTTACCTCACTTTCATATTTTATAAATTTAACATTTCAGTGGTTTACTAATAGTAACTTAATTCCATTTTTAGAATAGAAAATTAAATAATATAAAAGTGGCTTAATAAAATTTGGAAAAATCCCACAAGTCATAATATTGTTTTCTAAGTCCTCTTTTATGTTACTTTCAAAGAAAAACATTTTATGAACATCACTTTATGTTTAAAACTTGGAATAACAACTAAAAGTTATTATTAAAATATTTTATTCTCATCAAATATTTTTGAGACTTAGAATTTTATTAAGGGTTATAAATCTTTGATTTTTTGTTGCCATAAACTATTTTCAAAGTAATATTTAAATTGAAAACATTTTATGTAACAAAGTTTGCTAAAGATAAAATGGTTTTCTTTATCCAAGGAAAATTCATTTTGAGAGGGTTTTAGGGTTTATGGAATAGATGTATAATGGATTTTTAATTTAAATTTTCATTGAGTTATGTATTGTTTCCTTTTATCTCTTGCATCTCATTGGTTTTTGGTGACTTGCTTAACATGAAAAAAAAAGTTTCAATATTTAGTGATTTTTGGACTTTCCAAAAATTAGGGACGTTACAGACTACCACCCTTAAAAGAAATCTCGTTCAGAGATTTGGAAGGCTAGAAAGAAAGATTAGGTTTGGGTAAGTGGGTTCCACAACAACTGGGTGGGCTACCACCCTTAAAAGATACTTTTGTGGGTAGTCTATTTTCATTATATTTGGAGTGTTGCTTGATTCCAGATTGGCTTGAGTAGAACTTTCCTTCGTGGTAGAGCTGTAGACCAACATAGGTATGTTGAACTATCTTTGACACTGAGGGGTCACCCTTTGGGTCAATCCAAATTCCATGGGTCACTTTGAACTTGGTATTTTGATGTCCTTGGCAATCTCCCATCTTTTTGTTATCATCCTTGAAGGCAAATCATCATGCTATTTCTAAAGAAACTCTCATGGTAGGAAAAATATTCCATTGCTTGGTAGCTCCAAGGTTGGTTTGATCCTCACCGAAAATAGTATGTTTTCAGCATCACTATCATAGGGTCATTATTGTATTCTACCATTCTATGGTTCAGGCTTAACATCGTCGTCTCTCTAATAGGTATATCACTCAGATTTAACATTCCTCATAGCAGAAGTAAATAATGTGAGTAGTCACCATGGGGGCCAATCCATGTTGCACTCAATCGTTACCTTGTACTTGGATTGATGAATCTTATTTAATAACTCTAGGTCACCTCACTTGTCTGACATAAAGTTCCAATCTGTAAGACAAACCTGAGCTAAACTATCGTTTCTCCAACTAGTGGGTTGCGTAAAACTCTTATGTAACACAACTGGATAATTCTGTTTCTTCATTGTTTCTTCTCTTGGTGTAGCTGGCTCTGAAATCTTCATATCTCATGCAACTTGGTGTAATATCCCGAATTTTTTATGTTAGTTTTCACATAGATTCTTGACGTTGACCAAAATTTGACTTGGGGGATTTTCTTTTCTTTTCGGTTTAGACAAAAAAGGAGAAGAAAAAAATAAATAAAATTTACCTTACCATTATGTCTAAACCAACCGTTCCCAATACCTAAGCGCCGCCGCCGCTGCGTTGATTTCCTCCGTCGTCGAAGCGCCGCTGGTAGCCGCGCCATCCCGGCCGGAGCCTAGGTGCTGTCGCCTGCATCTCTTGCCGCTGCCTTGTGGGCGGCCGGCTGCACGACCGGAGGTATGCCGTCCTTGCCGATGAGTATCGAGAGCAGTGTTGTCACAATTCGTAGATCGGAACATCTTGGCTGCAATAACCAAGATTCATAGTAGGAGATCCTTGCTTTGATCAACCGAGTTGAAAGCTAGCTATGTGCTCCGTACTTTTTTTTCCCTTTCCCCCAATCTCCAGCTAGTACTAGGTGCATCGATTGCTGTAAGCAAATGTACCAATGGAACTGAAGAATTCAGTATAGTACCGGTACTGTTTGCTGTTCCCTTGTAGCTTGATATGTGCATTTTGTCCAATTAGCTGCTGGTAGTTAGTTCATGGATGCACGCTCAGATTGGGAAATTAAAGATTCGGTTGTAGAGCAAACTGAAACAGATTTTTGGCTCTAGCAGTAGCATTAGTTTAGCCCGTTCACTGTCGGAACAGTTTCTAAATACAGTGTTTAACCCACAGGTTTGGGAGCTGCGGGTGGCTCGTCAGGCTAAACGGGTGTTCTAAGGCAAGTTCATGTCGAGTGCCTGGTACTCTTGTTGCCATCTTGTTTTCTGCCCATATTGTGGATTTGTATTTTTGTTTTCTCCCTGGAATTCGTGAGTTGAAGTGATATCAAGAATTTTATTTTAAGCCAGGACGGTGAATAAGTTACAGGTAACTAATCCGGAGCGGTCGGTGAATTAAGTTATTATGTAACTAATCCGGTGAGCTTGAGCTAGGTCGGTGAATAATTCACGTGTTTAACTATTCCGCGTGGACGGTGAGAAAGTTAACAGTGAATACTCCGGAATGCTCCAACCGTAAATATAAAGAATTTAAATGGAAATGTCTCATGGATATTTGTATTTGGAACGTTTCTTTACTTGGTGTGGGTAGTTGATTCGGCCCGATATTATGCTGAGTAAATTTTACTCACTCTTGCTTTCCCTTGTTCTTTTATTTGGTTTTCAGGTATTCACCGTAGCGGCATGCACGGGAGGGAGTAGATCACCATCACGTGGACGCACCGTCTACTCACCATACAATAGAAATTTAATCCACACCAATCTTAGGCTTTCATTTTTTTTCGAAGAGCCAGGAGTCTTTTGCTTAGAATTGTGGGACTTTGTCACTTCAGTTTAAATGTTCTGTTACAACGAGTGGGGTTGGACCTTATGTTTTGCCTGGGTGCCTAGTTATGTTATCCGTTCGTTCAAAATGGCTATATTTGTGGTATTGCTTGTCTTGGACGTCCTTGAAACAAAGATGATGCTGCTGAAATTTTGATGTTTCTATTGTCATTCTGATTGTAAGTTGAGTAGTGCAGTAGCACCCCAGGTAGAGAGAAACTGGGGTGTTACAGTTGGTATCAGAGCCTAGGCATTAGATCTCTGGAGAAATTAAGAAAAAATGTTTTTGTTGATTAAATAACCAAAACTTGATTTAGGACAAACAAATTAAAATTTGACACACTCGCACCATAGGATGGGTTTTTTTGGTTCAAGCATTTCATTTACGTAATCTTCTGGTTCCTTTTAAGCTAATTTTACCGAGATGTTGAATAAGGATGTAGCTGTTTTAACGAGATCTGACTTTCTTTGATGTTTATTGATAACGTGTTATATAGTTATGCCTCCGAGACGTAGAGGTCGGGCGCGTGGTCGTGCTCGTGCGAGCCGAGGTCGTACTGGCCGTAATGGCCATGTGGAGGAATCTGATGCAGAGGTTGAGGAAAGTCATCATGAGGATCCAGAAGTGAGCGCTAATAGGGAAGAACGTGGCGTTTCAAACATGACACTCACGAAGTGGCTGGACATGAAATTGGACAAGTTTGATGGATCAGGGACACCGATGGATGCTGCAAGTTGGCTTCGCACCATGGAGAAATACATGGATGCATCAGTGATGACGCCAGAGGATAGAGTTGTTTATGTGGCTTTTCAACTAAAGGGTCTTGCCGATGTTTGGTGGGAAGGAGTTCGGGCAGCTTGGACACCGGCTCATGGACCGCCAACATGGGATGTATTTGTTAAGCAATTCACTGCTAAGTACTACCCCGCTTCATTCAAGGAGAAGATGGATGTCGCCCTGAGGAATATGAAGCAAGGAAACAAAACAGTTGATGAGTATGATTCTGAGTTTAGTAAGATCGTTCACTTTGTGGACCATCTTAAACATAACGAGCCTGAGAAAGCAAGGAGGTTCTTTGAAGGGCTTAATTCACGATACCGACATGTCATGGGAGTAAATAGGCCAGATAATTATTTTGCTGTGGTTGAGCAAGCTCGGGGGTTGGAGTTACAGTATCAGCTTACAGAGGCAGAGACAACGCGTACAGGTGGTAACAATAGTGGTGGGCATAAGAGAAGCTACCAAGATGGTAGTGGGACTACTCAGCGATCTGACTTCAAGAAGTTCAAGCCAGGACATCATTCTCAGCAGTCGTTGAAGCCCAGGCTGTCAGGGGCTCAGTCTTCTTATGGGTCACGCTCAGCCGCACCTACATTCCTACGACCCGTTCCAGGGCAAGGTATGCTTTGTTTCAAATGCGGAGAGGGTCACCGTGCTTCTGAGTGTGACTTTTCCGGGTCTTGTCGTCAGTGCGGCAGGCATGGTCACATGAGCAGGGTATGCAGGGAGAACCCTAACTCTGTCATCAAGTGGGAGGTGGCCACATCTTCTAAGGTAGGGTCTACGGTAGATGGACCTCCTCGTGGGTCAGTTTCAGCTGCCAAATCTTCACATGGTCCAACCCACAATTCAGTGCATATGATGGCATCACCTCAGCAGTATCAACCACACTACCAGGCGTATCCACCTCAGCACTTTCAGCCTCAACAGCAGTTCCCACCTCCGCCGCCAGGTTACTGCTGGACAGTGACTCCTCTTCCTACAACTCATGCCCCTCTTTAGTTACCTGCACCACCAACTGATCCACCACCACCACATACTACTGGAGTTTCTTCTTCATCACAACCAGGGATCTATGCCATGCCTACTATTTCTTCTCTTGGCCGTCCTGATGTCGTTACAGGTATACTCCCTGTCGATTCACATGATGCTTTAATTCTCTTTGATTCCGGTGCTACCTATTCGTTCGTATCACCTGATTTTGTCAAAAAAGCTGGTCTATCTAGCCAAGAGATCTCTCAGTTTGTCCGAGTTAATTCGCCTGGAGGTTTGATAACTAGTTCTGTAGTATGCCCGGGTTGTGTGATTTCGATAGATGATGAAGACTTTGTGGAAAACTTGATGGTAATTCCTTTACCGGCCTTTGATGTCATTCTGGGTATGGATTGGTTACATCGTTATCGGGCGGTTATTTCTTGTTTTTGGAAGACCATCTCCTTGGATGCTCCATCTGGGAGACAACTACACTTCCAGTGTAGTGCACCTCAACGTTCTCTATCGTTGTTGGCTAGTCTATTTCCGGGTCAAAGAGTAGTGAAGACCGGATTTCTTTGGGCATTTGTAGAGAAGGAGATTAAAGAGTTGAAAGTCGAGGACATTCGTGTGGTCAGAAATTATCCCGACATTTTTCCTACCGAGTTACCAGGTATGCCACCAGAGCGTGACGTGGTATTTCGTATTGACCTTATTCCTGGTGCCCGCCCAATTTCAATAGCTCCATATCGTTTAGCCCTTCCTTATCAAGCTGAATTGAAGAAGCAATTGGATGATCTGCTAGCAAAAGGTTTGATTCGGCGTAGTGTGTCTCCGTGGGGAGCTCCTGTTTTGTTTACCGAGACGAAGGATTTGAGTTTGCGGATGTGTTTTGATTATCGTGCTCTTAATGCGGTGACTATCAAGAATAAATATCCCATGCCACGCATTGAGGACTTATTTGATCAATTGAAGGGAGCCAAGGTATTTTCAAAGATTGACTTGCAATCAGGATATAATCAAATAAGGGTGCGAGAAGAGGATATCGACAAGACGGCGTTCTCTACAAAGTATGGCCATTATGAGTTCAAGGTTATGTCTTTTGGATTAACAAATGCACCAGCTTATTTCATGGAAGCAATGAATAGCATGTTCCATAAGTATGACAATTTTGTCGTGGTGTTTATTGACGACATTCTCATTTTCTCCAAGACGGAGGAAGACCATGAACATCATTTGAGCATGGTACTTGAGACATTGCGGAAGAACAAGTTCTATGCTAAGTTGAAGAAATGTGACTTCTGGCTTTCACAAGTCGCCTTTTTGGGCCATGTTATTAATCATGAAGGTATTTCTGTTGACCACAACAAGGTTTCCACGGTCGCTGATTGGGATCAACCATCTAATGTAAAGGAGGTGAGAAGCTTCTTGGGGTTGGCTGGCTACTATAGGCGCTTCGTGAAGGATTTCTCTATTATTGCCAAGCCCATGACCACACTTACACATAAAGGAGTAAAATTTCAGTGGAACGAGGAGTGTGAGCGTAGCTTTCAACTGTTGAAAGATCGATTGGTGTCTGCACCTATTCTTACACTTCCGGAGTTTGGAGAGCGTTTCACGGTATATTCTGATGCTTCTCGTGTGGGACTTGGTTGTGTCCTCATGCAGAATGGCAAGGTTATTGCATATGCATCGAGACAGTTGAGAAAGCATGAAGAGAATTATCCTACACATGATTTAGAACTTGCAGCAGTGGTGTTTGCACTCAAACTTTGGAGGCATTACCTTTATGGCGCCACATGTGATATATTTACTGATCATAAGAGCCTCAAGTATATCTTCACCCAGAAGGATTTGAATCTAAGGCAAAGGAGGTGGTTGGAGTTGATTAAAGATTATGATCTCAATATTCAGTATACACCGGGTAAAGGAAATGTGGTTGCAGATGCCCTTAGTCGTAAGCCAGTTCCTCCCACCGCAAATTCCTTGATAGCTGATTTCCAGAAAATGGATATTTCTTACTGCTATGTAGGAGTTGTAGAATCAGATCCACAAATTATCCTTGAGTCGGCCATACCGGCGCGAGTTTTGGGAGCGCAACAACAAGATCGATTATTGCAGCAGGTCAAGAAGCGCATCCGGGAAGGGAAGGTCGGAGATTTTACGTTGGATTCTATGGGTGCTGTCCGATTTAATGGCCGTTTGTGCGTGCCACAAAAATCGCAGGTAAAAGAAGATATTCTGAGAGAGGCACACCGTACCCCATATACCGTACATCCAGGTGAGAATAAGATGTACCAGGATTTAAAGAAAATCTATTGGTGGAAACGGATGAAGGTTGACGTGGCTAAATATGTGGCTTCGTGTAGTGTATGTCAACAAGTGAAGGCTGAGCATAAGAGACCGGCAGGTTTATTGCAGCCCCTAGAAGTTCCGAAGTGGCCATGGGATGACATTACTATGGATTTTGTTGTTGGCCTACCTCGTTCACCAAAAGGGAAAGATGCTATTTGGGTGGTTGTGGATAGACTAAGCAAAGTTGCTCATTTTATTCCTATTCGCACCACGAACTCGGCAATTGAGCTGGCACCGATATATATGCGGGAGATAGTACGGTTGCATGGGACTCCAAAAACTATTGTTTCCGATAGAGATGCTAAGTTTGTATCAAAGTTCTGGGAGAGCTTGCAGAGTGCATTAGGTACACAATTGAGGCTTAGTACGGCGTTTCACCCGCAGACGGATGGCCAGTCGGAGCGTACCATCCAGACTTTAGAGGATATGTTGAGGTGTTGTGTTCTATCATGGCAAGGTAGTTGGGAGGACCATCTGCCACTTGTGGAGTTTTCTTATAATAACAGCTATCACGCTAGCATTCGCATGGCGCCTTACGAGGCTTTATATGGACGGAAGTGCATATCACCTTTGTGTTGGACTGCCGTGAGCGAGAAAGCAGTGTTGGGTCCAGATTGGGTTCAGCGGACTACAGAGAGAGTTGCTGAGATTAGACAACATATGCTGGCAGCACAAAGTAGGCAAAAGAGTTACGCCGATCCAAAGAGAAGGAGTGTGGAATTTCAAGTAGGTGATGAGATACTTCTGAGAGTATCACCTACTAAGGGTGTTGTGAGATTCAACATCAAAGGGAAGCTTAGCCCGCGGTACATTGGACCTTTCAAGATAGTGGCACGAGTTGGAAAGTTAGCATACGCCTTGAATTGCCCGAGTCAATGAAAGGGGTGCATAATGTATTCTATGTTTCAATGTTGCGTAAGTACTTTCGAGATCCAGAACGACAAATGACTTTGGAGCCAATTACAATCGAGCAAGATTTGACCTTTGAGGCTCGGCCAATTAAAGTTCTAGAGGAGGCCGATCGAGTAATGAGGCATCGGACACTCAAGTTTGTCAAGGTTCTTTGGAAAAACCAAACGGAGCGGGAGGCAACGTGGGAACTTGAATCAAGGATGCGAGAGAAATATCCTGAGATATTTGCTCCTGGTGAGTAACTTTGAGCTGCTTAACTTCACATATCTTGTGTTCGAGCAGTGAGTGAGAATTCGAGGGCGAATTCTGTTAATCGGGGGAAGAATGTAATATCCCGAATTTTTTATGTTAGTTTTCACATAGATTCTTGACGTTGACCAAAATTTGACTTGGGGGATTTTCTTTTCTTTTCGGTTTAGACAAAAAAGGAGAAGAAATTTTTTTTTTACCTTACCATTATGTCTAAACCAACCGTTCCCAATACCTAAGCGCCGCCGCCGCTGCGTTGATTTCCTCCATCGTCGAAGCGCCGCTGGTAGCCGCGCCATCCCGGCCGGAGCCTAGGTGTTGTCGCCTGCATCTCTTGCCGCTGCCTTGTGGGCGGCCGGCTGCACGATCGGAGGTATGCCGTCCTTGCCGATGAGTATGGAGAGCAGTGTTGTCACAATTCGTAGATCGGAACATCTTGGCTGCAATAACCAAGATTCATAGTAGGAGATCCTTGCTTTGATCAACCGAGTTGAAAGCTAGCTATGTGCTCCGTACTTTTTTTTCCCCTTTCCCCCAATCTCCAGCTAGTACTAGGTGCATCGATTGCTGTAAGCAAATGTACCAACGGAACTGAAGAATTCAGTATAGTACCGGTACTGTTTGCTGTTCCCTTGTAGCTTGATATGTGCATTTTGTCCAATTAGCTGCTGGTAGTTAGTTCATGGATGCACGCTCAGATTGGGAAATTAAAGATTCGGTTGTAGAGCAAACTGAAACAGATTTTTGGCTCTAGCAGTAGCATTAGTTTAGCCCGTACACTGTCGGAACAATTTCTAAATACAGTGTTTAACCCACAGGTTTGGGAGCTGCGGGTGGCTCGTCAGGCTAAACGGGTGTTCTAAGGCAAGTTCATGTCGAGTGCCTGGTACTCTTGTTGCCATCTTGTTTTCTGCCCATATTGTGGATTTGTATTTTTGTTTTCTCCCTGGAATTCGTGAGTTGAAGTGATATCAAGAATTTTATTTTAAGCCAGGACGGTGAATAAGTTACAGGTAACTAATCCGGAGCGGTCGGTGAATTAAGTTATTATGTAACTAATCCGGTGAGCTTGAGCTAGGTCGGTGAATAATTCACGTGTTTAACTATTCCGCGTGGACGGTGAGAAAGTTAACAGTGAATACTCCGGAATGCTCCAACCGTAAATATAAAGAATTTAAATGGAAATGTCTCATGGATATTTGTATTTGGAACGTTTCTTTACTTGGTGTGGGTAGTTGATTCGGCCCGATATTATGCTGAGTAAATTTTACTCACTCTTGCTTTCCCTTGTTCTTTTATTTGGTTTTCAGGTATTCACCGTAGCGGCATGCACGGGAGGGAGTAGATCACCATCACGTGGACGCACCGTCTACTCACCATACAATAGAAATTTAATCCACACCAATCTTAGGCTTTCATTTTTTTTTTCGAAGAGCCAGGAGTCTTTTGCTTAGAATTGTGGGAATTTGTCACTTCAGTTTAAATGTTCTGTTACAACGAGTGGGGTTGGACCTTATGTTTTGCCTGGGTGCCTAGTTATGTTATCCGTTCGTTCAAAATGGCTATATTTGTGGTATTGCTTGTCTTGGACGTCCTTGAAACAAAGATGATGCTGCTGAAATTTTGATGTTTCTATTGTCATTCTGATTGTAAGTTGAGTAGTGCAGTAGCACCCCAGGTAGAGAGAAACTGGGGTGTTACACTTGGATTTCACTTGTGTTTCTTCTCTTGGTGATTTGCTTGCTGCTCCTTATGATGTAGTTGGCATTGATCATGGACGTGATTGTTCCTTCACACAAAAGGATCTTGAAATATGTGACATTCCTCAATTGTATGGCTTGTGTATCTATAAAGAACTAGTCATGACATTCTTGGATGAAAGGTTTGTTGTTGCACTTCATAGGATAGCCCAATAGGGTTGGTAAATGGGTATGGGTTTTGGTTTTGGTTTGGCTTAGCATGAAAGAGTAGAAATTAGAAAGATAGCTAAAAGAGGTCCCTATTCCAAACAGAGCAGATCAAGGAAACTCATCTTGCAATCAACACATAACAAACACATAGCAATACATTCATCACACAAAACAACATGGTTTTTAGAAAACACTAATATTTTCATACCACACTCATTGATATGATCAATACACTAACACGTTAACGTTGTTCTAACAAAGGAACTAGATTGGTGGTCTCATCTATATCTTCTTGAGTTTTTCTTCAATTTCTTCTCTCGATGTCTTGAGGTGTTCTTGATTGTTGGGAAGTATTGGTGTATCTCCAATTTTTCTTCAATTGTCTTGAGTGTAGGTATTCATGTGGTGAAAATACTGCTTGCACTTCATGGTATGGTCATCAACATTCCTGTCATGATGGTATTGAGGAGGGAGGTCATCTAGAAAATTTTGAAGGTGAATAATAGATGAGAGGATATGAGAAAGATTAAGAGGATTGTTTTGTTTCTAGAAAGTTTGAACATAGAAAGTTTTCAATCCTAGGGTGATCAAGGGGTTATTAAAAACTTGTTGCAAATTGGATATTCACTATAGTGAGAGATACTGGCACCCGCTAGCCAATCAGGGAACGGTCTCGTGTCCGTGGACACGTAAAGTAGTCCGGGCCGCTTTATCTCACAATGCCGCTAGGATCCAAAATACTCTAAGGATATAATAACACGATCAAAAATGGCTTTCAAACCTAAGGGTCTCGAATCCTACAGGCAACACAATGCTCTGATACCATTTTGTAGCGTTCCCACATTTAAATAATGTAAGGACACCTGTGTTATTGTGCTAGTCCCTGGATCAATTGCTAGCACCACAGTACAAAATGAAATATCATGCAAATGCATCAAATTCTATTACATCACATGTTCCAGTCTTTACAAAATAGTATTACAACTTGCATAGTCTTAGAAGACCAGCAGAAAACAAAGATATACAGCGGAAGACATAGTACAACATTGAGCCCATCTTCTTCATGTGCCACAGGCAAAACATGTTGGCGATAGTCTCGAGATCCTAAACGAAATCCTCACTCGTCTTCAGAAACATCTGCAATGTGGAATATGCAGCCACAAGGGAGTCAATACAATTTAATGTATTGGCAAGTAACACTATGGTGGATATAAATGGCAAGACTAATACTACATGCTTATTTGGCTGAGTGGAGTTTAGACTAAGTTTGCATAAAGCCAGTTTTGTCCTATCTCTTTTGTAAAACAAACTTTTCTTTTCAAAGGGGTGGCAAAATTGGATTAAGATCCAAGCACCACAATACTCTTCACTTGGTAAAATTTTTACTTATTGAAATTGATGATGAGATTCTTCCGTCAATCCTTGTCCAGCTTCTCATAATTGTCCATAACCGGGGACACGGCTAAGATCTTACTTTGTTGACTCTGCAGAGGTTGTGCACTTTCACCCTTTGTCTTCAATTAGCCCAAACATCCTATACACCCGGAGTGCATCATGGAAATGAGAGAATTGAGACGAGATCTTTCAGAAGAAGGAATTCAGCCCACCGGCAAGACCCGTTCCACCTATAATTATGCTACATCTGCTTGTCAAGCCTGGGCTGAACCCTCACAACTTAATTGATCAAGACAGAGCCCATATTGTCAAAAGGTTGCACGGTAAGCTACTAGACTTAGAGGGACTTATTAATCTCTTTGTTCCTGGGTGGCCATCCACACTGACAACCTCAAGTGAAATAACCCTTAAACAAGGGCCCTGAGGAAACACTCAACATAATCCAATCACATCCAAAATCCACTCAGGTGTTTCATTGAATGTTATACTTAGAATTTTTCCTCAACATCTAATAAAACAATTTATAACATTGAATAGCATCTACTAAGTTCAAAGGCTATCAAAATAGCAAGGTATAAGGGATGGCTACACACTACTGGGATAATAGCATAGCATAATATAACTTAGTAAAATTTCCTATCATGCATACTACTCAAAAATCAACTAAAGCATATATAAAATAATGGGTAGTTGCTGGTGTGTTACTTGCCTTGTTGAAGTTGGTGAAGAATTCACACTCTTCACAAAATATCTTTGCTCTCCGTACAATCTATTCATTGAAAACACAATAACAAAATAAACAAGCATCCTAGCAAACAAACATACAAGTGTAGAAAACATACAGAGCAACTAACATATCCAAAGGGGTTTAACCAATTTGGCTAGGACAAGGTCAAGGTTTGAGTTCAATACTTGTTAAGGGGTTCCCAAGAGTTAACTAAGGATGTATAGGTTGAGTTTGTAGTGATCAAACTTTATTGAAAACATATTTATCTAAGAAGTTCCAAGAGTTCACCAAGGTGATCTCACTATTTTAACTAAAGTAACACATAACAATGTGTAACACTTAGTCATTTTCATCAAAACATTTGAGTGATCTAAGTTAGTCCTTCCATTTTGGTTTAGGATAGGTATAGGTTCAACTAACTTCATAACAAAGGATAACAAGTTAAAGTCTCGGTATTTTCCATTTGGGTCAAGGGCTGGACAAAAACAACTTGTTATTCTTCAACTTGTGTGGATGGCTCCAAGTCTTCACATGCTTGTGTTCTTGAAGATTATCTTCATGCTTCTATTGTAGTCTTTTCCTTGGATGGATTCTTCTCTTGATCTTGATAGATTTCTTCATGGCTTTCACTTCACTAATTTTGTTTGGGTATGGGTTGGGCACAAAATACCACTAAGTCAAAAAGAAAGAAAACATGAAGAAAGATAGAAAGAGAGAGGGAGATGTTTTCTTATGGATTTCTTCACACTTGTACTTCCTTTAGTTGTTTCTAGTGGTGGAGTCTTTTCTTCAAAATTT
Source organism: Alopecurus myosuroides (assembly GCA_028641055.1). Taxonomy (NCBI): domain Eukaryota; kingdom Viridiplantae; phylum Streptophyta; class Magnoliopsida; order Poales; family Poaceae; genus Alopecurus; species Alopecurus myosuroides. The sequence goes on from CM054057.1 coordinate 165,575,122, forward strand.
CTTCATTTATCCTCCTTGTAGCTCTTGATGTTGCCACCAAGTTGAAAGTGAAGAGCCTTCTATTGCTTGAGTCTTGTTTCCCATTTGCTAACTTGATGGATTCTTGAAGCAAGAATGGGGGAGTGGAGAAATAGATATAAAACTAAAGTTCACTACTTGGTACTATATGTGATTGGCATATACTAAGTACTTGGTCTTGGCTCCAAAATAGCCATAGCAACAATGGTAACCAGGATATAAACCATTCTAAGACTTAAACAACTAGGAGGACTACTATGATGGAAGTTTGGCTAAAACTACATGGTCTTTGTCCAAGGGTGTCCATAATGGTTAGGCAATAATGTCTCTGGTTCAAGGTTACCAAATTGAACAATTTTGCAAAAGGAACTATATTGAAATTATTTATAGAAATTAATCTATGTCAAAATACTTAAATAGACAACTTAATTCTAATTTCAATTTTAATTTGTTCAAAAATTATATTGGTACAGAGGGTATGAAATTACACATCCTAAGGTTTCCAAATATATTTTATTTGCAATTTTTGGATTTGTAGAATTTGAATTATGCCAAAATTCATCAAACAAGCTTATTTAAATTTGAACCAAATTAAGTTTGTCAAATTTGAGTTTGGACAATTCTAAAAGATTCTACACATCCAGGGGATGTGAAAAAGTACTAGTTTGCTAAATTTGGGCCTATGGATCAAAAGTTATGATAGATCTAAGGTCCAGGGGCTTTTCTGCAAAATTTACTATTTAATTTCTATTCCGGAAGAAAAACAGAAAATGGGCTTCTATTTGTTGCGCTGGGCGACCGATAAAGGGTGGGCCTGGGCCGGTTAGGCGTTGCTCGAGCGGCAACTAAGGAACTTAACGCGCGCCCTACGTGGCGCTCTGTGATTCGCCAATACCTCTTCGGTAAGTGATTTAATCGCAGCCGTAGGAATAAAATCGGACGGTGTGGGATCAAGGAGCTCATCGAGCGGCGCGGGGTTCGCCGGAAATGGCGAGGTTGGTGGTGCTCCGGCGGTGCTCGACGCAGAACTCGACGCCAGCGGCCCTCCGGTGCTTCCCTAGGCTCGTGAAGATGACCAAAAGGCGCGGTGGTGCACGGAGAGGTCGATGGTGGCCACGGTGGTCCTCGAGGTGGCTCCAATTGGTGGCGCGATAAAGATCCGAGGCGGCGGAGGCTCTGTCGTCAACGGCGGCGGCTCTCCGGTGGACTCCTTGCACATCTGAGGTGACTACGGCGTTCAGAACCACATGGCGAGGACGGTGGCGACCTCTGGGAGTCTTGGAGATGTTCATAGCGACGGCAACGTGCGACTGCTGCTCGTTGTTCTCCGGTGGCCTCGGATTGAGCTCGACGCGGCATAAAAGATGCACAAAAAAAATAAGAGGAGAGGTTAGGGAGGTGCGCAAGAGCATGGAAAACGACATGGAACCAACGGGGACGGAGGGGAACGACTACCTCACCGGAATCGATAAAAACGGCCGGCGGTAACTGCCAGCTCCGGCGAGTGATTTCTCCAGCCTGGGGGAAATATTCGGAGAGAGGGTTGAGGGGAAATGGAGAGGGTTGAGTGTATAATCTATTAGCACCGTTCAAATTCAAATTTGACAAATTTAAATTGGTTCAAATTTAAATACGCTTGTTTGATGAATTTTGGTATAATTCAAATCCTACAAATCCAAAAATTGCAAATAAAATATATTTGGAAACCTTAGGATGTGTATTTTCATACCCTCTGTCCCAAAATAATTTATGATCAAATTAAAACAGAATTTAGGATTAAGTTGTCAATTTGAGTATTTTTGACATAGATTTAATTCTATAAATAATTAGAATATGCTCCCTTAAGAAAAGTTGTTCTAATTGGTAACCTTGAACCAGAAACAAACTTGCCCAACCATTTTGGACACCATTGGACCATGACCATGTGTTTTGGACCAAAAAAATCCATCATAGTGAACCACTAGTTTATCATGCCTTGGATTTTGTTTCTATTCTTTCTACCATTGTTTGTTGTGGCCATTTTTGGAGCCAAGACCAAGTACCTAGTATATGTCAACCATATTAGTGAACCTCAAACACTAGTACCATAGTTTTCTGTCTACTTCTCCATTCCCCTATTATTGCTTCAAGAATCCATCAAGTTAGCAAAATGGAAGACAAGACTTAACCACAAGAAAGAACTCCATCTTCAACTTGGTGGCAACATGAAGAGCTACAAGGAAGATCAATAAATAAGTTTTGAAGACAAGACTTAGACTCCACAACAACTAGAAGCAACTCAAGAAGTACAAGTGTGAAGAAATTCAGAAGAAGACATCTCCCTCTCTCTTTCTATCTTTCTTCCGATTTTCTTTCTCTTGACTTAGTGGTATTTTGTGCCCATCCCATACCCAAACCAAATTAGTGAAGTAAAATCCATGAATAAATCTATGAAGATCAAGAGAAGAATCCATCCAAGGAAAAGACTACAATAGAAGCATGAAGATAATCTTCAAGAAGACAAGCATGTGAAGACTTGGAGCCATCCACACAAGTTGAAGAATAACAAGTTGTTTTTGTCCAGCCCTTGACCCAAATGGAAAATACCAAGACTTTAACTTGTTATATCATTTGATATGAAGTTAGTTGAACCTAGACCTAGCCTAAAACAAAATGGAAGGACTAACTTAGATCACTCAAATGTTTTGATGAAAACAACTAAGTGCTACACTTTGTATTGTGATACTTTAGTTAAAATAGTGAGATCACCTTGGTGAACTCTTGGAACTTCTTAGATAAATATGTTTTCAATAAAGTTTGATCACTACAAACTCAACCTAGACATCCTTAGTTAACTCTTGGAAACCCCTTAACAAGTGTTGAACAATTAGGGAATGAATCCTTCAAACTCAAACTTTGAACGTGTCCTAGCCAACTTGGTCGAACTCCTTTGTTACATTATTTGCTCTGTTTGCTTTCTCCACTTATGTGTTTGATTGCTAGGATGCTTGTTTATTTTGTTATTGTGTTTTCAATGAATAGATTGTACGGAGAGCAACGATCTTTTGTGAAGAGAGTGTGAATATGTTCACCAACTTCAACAAGGCAAGTAACACACCATCAACTACCCATTATTTTCTATATGCATTAGTTGATTTTGAGTAGTATGCATGATAGGAAATTTTACTAAGTTATATTATGCTATGCTATATCCTAGTAGTGTGTAGCCATCCTTATACCTTGTTATTTTGATGCCTTGGTACTTATTAGATGCTTAGCCATGCTACAAAATTTGTTTTACTAGATGCTGAGGAAAAATTCTAAGTATAACTAATGAATGAACCACCTGGGTGGAAGTGGTAAGATTGGTTTATGTTGAGTGTTTCCTCAGGGCCCTTGTCAAAGGGTTATTCCACTTGAGGTTGTCACTTGAGGATGGCCACCCATGAACAAAGAGATTACTATGTCCCTCTAAATCTAGTAGCTGCCCGTGCAGCCTTTTGACAATATGGGCTTTGTCTTGATAAATTAAGTTGTGAGGGTTCAGCCCAGGCTTGACAAGCAAATGTAGCATAATTATAGGTAGAACGGGTCTTGCCGGTGGGTAAAATTCCTTCTTCTGAAAGTTCTAGTCTCAATTCTCTCCTTTCCATGATGCACTCCGGGTGTATAGGATGTTTGGTCTAATTGAAGACAAAGGGTGAAAGTGCACAACCTCTGCAGAGTCAACAAACTAAGATCTTAGCCGTGTCCCCGGTTATGGACAACTATGAGCAGCTGGACAAGGATTGACGGAAGAATCTCATCACCAATTTCAATAAAGTAAAATTTTGACCAAGTTAAGAGTATTGTGGTGCTTGGATCTTAATCCAATGTTGCCACCCCTTTGAAAAGAAAAGTTTCTTTTACAAAAGAGATAGGACAAAGCTGGCTTTATGCAAACTTAGCCAAAAACTCCACTCAGCCAAATAAGCATGTAGTATTAGTCTTGCCATTTATATCCACCATAGTGTTACTTGCTAATACATTAAATTGTATTGACTCCCTTGTGGCTTCATATTCCATATTGCAGATGTTTTTGAAGACGAGTGAGGATTTCGTTTAGGATCTCGAGACTATCGCCAACATGTTTTGCCTGTGGCACATGAAGAAGATGGGCTCAATGTTGTTCTATGTTTTCCGCTGTATTTCTTTGTTTTCTGCTAGTCTTCTAAGACTATGCAAGTTGTAATCTTATTTTGTAAAGACTGGATCATGCGATGTAATAGAATTGATGCATTTGCATGATATTTCATCTTGTACTGTGCTGCTCGCAATTGATCTAGGGACTAGCACAATAACACAGATGTTTTTACATTATTTAAATGTGAAACGCTACATATATCAACACTAATTGGTATTCCTCGTGTATACACATTTTAGGATAGTAAAGTGCCAAGAGCATATTATTCCCTCAAAATGAGATAGTCCATTAATCTCTCAAAGATCCAACTAAAATAAGCAAGAATAATAATGAAGGCTCAACACAAATCACACAAGTACATGGAGTGCAAACCAACAAACATAACTAGATTACTCAAGATAGGTAAGTAGTAAAAACAACACATACAAATAATAGTAAGGTACACAACCAAACACATGTAAGGGAGCAAGCAATTTTCAATGTATATGTGATTTAAATATGAGTTACCGCAAGGAGGAACATTGGATATGAGATATATATAATACAAATGACCTGACTTGAGAAAATATAATTGATGAATCTCTACTATATAAAAGCCTTAACGTTTCTCCTTCCGCCCGTTTGGTTCGTACGTACGTCGTGTTCCATCGGTGTGTGTTTGTTGGTTTGATGGTATGTCTTGTACGATTGGTGCTTCATTTCATTTCCAGGTTGACCAATTGGGTGTGGGCCGGCCCAATAATCATAGCTAGACTACAACTCAATTTCCAGTGATAGCACTCACAGCACACGTAAAGGAGTAGGATTGTCTTTAAAAAAAGTATTGGAGTTGGAGTCAATAGCACGATGACTTCGCATAGTCATATAGACGACAATGAGGAATCGGTGCAATTCAGTAAAGGCAGAGATGGATATGTACGTACCAGGTTAGAATAAATACACTACATGACAAAATTAAGTTCAAATTTAATCAAAATTCATAAATTTTGACAAGTAGTTTGTTCTCATATTCAGATTAAAAACATCAGTTCATAAAAATAGAAAATCTTGAGGAAGAATGAAAATAAATATCCCGATGATGATTCTGTGTCTGAATCAAAGTAAGGAAATTTTGGCAATACGTATCAAGTAGGAATCCATCTCGGCGACAACTTTTGATTCCTTTATAATCAAATCGGTAGAAGCAACGATCAAGAACAAACATTGTTGCCCGTGACAAGATCAAATTTAAGAGGGGGTACAACAAGCTGAACGTGGTGGGCCGTCTTCTTCTTCTTCAGATGTCCTGTTGGATAAGCCATGCCGATGTCCATGGCGGCTGGGAAGAGCGCCGTATGCAGCTGTCAGCTCCAGCGTGCCTAGACTTGCAAGGGGGTGGGTGGCGGAAGACAGAACGGTTGCACATCGAGAGGAGGAGGAGGAAGGCGATGTTGTCGATGTCTGACCACGAGAAATTACCGGCATAACCCCCATGGCCCATTCCCCCGCGGTCGTGCTTGTGCAAGTCATCCTACCGTGCTCCCATCGTCCGAGTGTCGGCGCCCGAGAGAGTGTTCCCGGCACGAGCCTCGGCTTCGCCAAAAATCCATGGCTCCACCTGCGACAAGTCTCTTGTTCTGTTCTCTATATGGAACATCCTCAACACAGTGCGGATGTAGATTTTGGCCCTCTCATATCCTTAGGTCGATGGTAGGTACTCATAACCAGTTGTTGTTGTTCATCGCCATGTTGTTTCCCTGCGGCCGATGCTTCTTGAGTCCATGATGCGTTCCTGCCGGCCAACAGAGCGCTCCAGGCGGGTGAGGTTGTCGCTCATATCCTTAGTGAAGACTGAAGACGTACCACAGTTCATCTAATACATTTGGTATGATTGATGCAAATACAAATGCATGGTTGAGCAAAGAAAATTTGGGCAATGCAGTTGGAAATCGGCCATATCTTAGTAGGCGGGCATTACAAATATCAGATGCACGATGTGAACACAACAACCAGGTTCCTTAGCTATATGTAATCGAGTATGAAACTACGAACATAAAATACATCATCACTTTGGTCCCGGTAACCATTTAATCAACTGGCTGGTGTGCCAAGTGCAAAGTTGATTAAAAGAGAACATGATGAGGGCAAGTTTGACACAAGAAAGACCATGACGTTCTTGGCCACTTCCGCTAAGAGAACGTGATGCGTCTTGGTGTATTAATGATATATAAAAGAGTAAATCAGTTTGTAAAAAAAAAGAGTAGGTCAAATAAGGTACGCAAATTTCAAGCTATTCTGATTTATCGCTTGAAAAGTTGATTTCTTCACTCCCGTTGCAACGCACGTGCAAATTTTCTACAATCATAGTGATAATGATGTTTACCAAGTACCAAACATTGTTACTTAATAAGTTCATGAAATACTGCCACACCTCGTGACACACCATTAGGTACTACCAAATTTACCATCCAGTAACAAGTCTGGTTTTAACTCCCGTTGCAGTACAGACTAATTTTGTATCACCCAGCGTGCATTACATAACAAGAGTATTTGGTTTAGTTTATGTAAGTTGTAGTGACAATAGTACATCCAGAACTTTGCTGCAATTTGATCAATCCAAATATCCTAAAAATGATGTAGTTTGTCCGTACATATTATCAAGAAATTACTTGTTTAGCGTGCACATGTCAATTTTTTGCTTTGCACTTTTTCTGTCTGAAGCAGCGCAACGATCATTTTAGCTTACCATGATGCTAGATAAGCTGCTTGTTCATGCACTTTGTTTAGAATCATGGCCTTAAAACAATTTCATAAAAGTGAACATGTTGCAACGCACGGGCACGTCTGCTAGTATCCCTTAATTCTTCATGAGATAGCCAAGTCTACAATGCCCTCCAACAACACCTATTGATCAAGTTTAAGCTTGTTGGTCCCCAACCAAGTTGGGTCCTAAGAGGTTAGTCACAATAGGTTTGGCAACCCAAATGGTTCTTTTCTTGACACCACTTTGAGTACCAACATACTTGGCAAATACATTGCCCACATTATCCTTCCAAATGGAATAAACATCATCAACAAGGATAGGGTTGGATAATGTACCATTAGTGAATGAAGAAGTAAAGTGTCCCTTCTCACGATAAAGGTAGCAAAATCGACTTTTGTCTTTCTTCTTAGAAGGATCCTTAACTTGGGGAGCATTTGCTCGAGTCTTCTAAGGAGGTGGCCTTTGTTCAACTCGTGGTTGAGCATGAGATTGAACAACAGGCCGCTTCCCTAGTTGCTTCTCACTAAGAGGCTTATTCTTCAAAAGGCAAGATCTAACATAGTGCCCTTCAATCTTGCACTTGAAGCAAATAATTTTGGCCGAGTCTTTTACTTGTTCTTGTCCCTTCTTCTTGTCAACCTTGGAATTGTTTTTGATACTGGAGTTGAATCCAAGTTCACTCTCGTCATTGGGAAGTCTTCGCACTCTCAACATCTTGTCAAGGGTCGAACTCCCTTCATGAAACTTTTCCAAGTCTTTATTCAAAGAAGTGACTTGGGCCTTGAGCTCTTTTATTTCCTCTACATGGTTAGAAATAACACAAGGGCTAGAGGAAGTAGATGCTTCATTGTTAGAGAAACAAGTCAAGGAAAGCAATTCATCACAAGATGTAGAAACATTACGAGAGGATGAATTGCTAGTACTAGCACAAGGCAATATAACATTCTTAGAAGAGATTGTGCTAGTAACCACATGAGGATCACAAGATGTTACCTTTGTAGTGATATCCTTAAGAGCTAACTTTAGCCTAGTATGGAATGTTGTAAGATCCTCATGAGAGATAGATAGCTTTTCATGTATTTCTTCCGATTTCCCACACTTGCTAGTCATCAACTCAAGTTGACCCCTTAGCTCAACATTATCCTTCAAAATAGATGCTTCACGAGATGTGGAGTTAGTAGAACAAGCATCATTAGAAATAGAAGAAGACAACCTGGCAAGCTCATTATTCAAACTAGAATTGTCCTCAGTTAGATTAGCATTGCCAACAACAAATTCACCTTTTCCTTTTTAAATATTTAGAAATAGTATGGTCACATGATTTAGTGAGATAGGATATTTGTTCATTACTGAGCTCCTCAATAGATTTGAGTTTCTCCTCAAGAGTAACTTGGAGCTCATACTCTTCGTCAAGAGACATAGTGAGGGATGTCTTTTCATCATCATCCTTTCTTTCCTTATCTACCTTCTTCTTAATGATTTTTTTGCTATTGATAGAAAAAGACAAAATCTCACCCAAAGGAGAGATAGATTTACTACCTTTAGGGAGATCAAGAACAACCAACTCACCCTTCTCCATTAAAGAGACATCGTCATCATACTCTCCATAAAACAAATCCCCATCCTCATCATCACAAGATGTAGAGGGTTCCAAAGGTGGATATACCTTTGAATCCTTATCCATAAGGCACAAGCGAGGAGATGATGAAGATAGAATGCAACAAGCCCCATTGAGGTCCATGTCTTGTTCCAAAAAATGTTGGGATTCCTCTACATTGTTAGCCACACAAGTACTAGAGGAAATGGAAGCGTTTTTTTTCATGAAAACAAGACATGGGAAGCATATCATTATGAGATATAGTTAAGCAAATATTACATGATATGCAAGGACTAGCAACACTAGGATGTAAGACATTTGGAGTGCTAGAAGAGTTTAAGTCCAAAGATAGAACACTGCAATGGGATAGAGTTGAAATATAGCCAATAGTAGATTCACTATCCACAGTGCAATTTCTATCACCACTCACCACATCATTACCTTGTGACAAATCACATGTTGGTGGAGTGGAGAAATATGTGAACTCATCACGGCCGGAGGTGGAAGGAGAACATTCATCCTCAATAATTTTGGACACATCATATATATCTTGAAGTTTTGTCCATATCTCATGAGCGTTCCAAAAAAGCATGATTGACGCAAGAACTACATCACTCAAAACACAAATGAGACCATTAGATATTTGAGTATCGAGATGAGAGTTGTCCTCATACTCTAAAGATATATTTTGGGAATCCTTTGGAGGAGGAAAATCCACATCTACAATTCTCTTTACATAGTGTGGACCCATGGCCCCAAAAAGATTGAGTATACGAATTTTCCAAACATCATAATTTGTGGCATCGAATTTAGAAGAAGGATCGTGCCCTAGTTCCCTAAGCGACATCGTACTCTCTAGGATGTAAATCCTAACAATGAGAGTCCGGCTCTGACACCAATTGAACGGACAACGATGTCGCCTAGAGGGGGGGGGGTGAATATGCGATTAAAACTTTTCCAGTTATGTCTTGCTAAATGCGGAAATAAACCAGAAATTTAAATTAACAAGCACACAACCTAAATATTCTAGGCTCAACTATGTGCACCAACAACTTATGCTAAGCAACACAAGTAGCAAGGTGGTAGAAATATATATGACTTCAAGCACGAAGGCTATCACAATGTAAATTGCATAAGTAAATAGCTCGGGTATAGACATAACCGAGGCACACAGAGACGATGATGTATTCCCGAGTTCCTCCCTTTGAGGGGAGTTGATGGCTGACGTTGGTAAAACCCAAGAGAAAGGTTGTGAAGAGTGCAACGACAAGTTTTCCCCTCAGAAAGAAACCAAGGTTGAATCGACGGGTAGGAGAAAGAAATCACTTCCGAAGGTTGATGCAGCTCATGTGGCAGGGTGCACTACCGGTTCAGAAGCAACATGGAACCTACACAACATAATCAGATCACTTTTCCCCAACGAAGTAGTGAGGTTGTCAGTCTTGCCGGTTTTACTAAAAACAAAGAGGTTAAACATATGGCATGGAAAACAGTAGGAAAACAATAGTAAAAGTATGAAAACAGAATTGGCAGTGGTTGTATTATCAGTATGAGAAAAAATGGAACGGGGTCCACAGTTCACTAGTGGTTTCTCTCCAAAACAGATAGATAACATGTTGGGTAAACACATTACAGCTGGGCAAGTGACAGATATAAAGGCCGCACTGTAGTGCATATGCATGACATGATGATCTCTATGTGATTTATGTGGGCATTACAACAAAATACATAGACCGTTATCCAACTGTATCTATGACTAATAGTCCACCCTTAGAATGTCATCCGATCAAACCTTGGGTATTAAGTTGCAAGCAACAGATAATCGCATTAAGCAAAGTGTGTAATGTAAACAATGTAAACATTGTTATTTTCTCCCTAATGGCAACTGCACATCCCCCATCCGTCACGTTTCTGTCACTCGAGCACATATGCAAAGGAGGCATGAACCCACTATCAAGCATAAATACTCCCTCTTGGAGTTACTAGCATCTACTTGGCCAGAGCATCTACTAACAACAGAGAGCATGCAAGATCATAAATAACATACACATGAATAAAACATGATAGATTGATAATCATTGGACATAGCATTCAATATTCATCGGATCCCAGCAAACACAACATGTAGCATTACAATAAGATGATCTTGATCATGTAGGGCGGCTCACAAGATCTAAACACTAGGCATAAAGAGGAGAGAACAACCATCTAGCTACGACTATGGACCCGTAGTCCAAGGATGAACTACTCATGCATCATTCCGGAGGCGGGCATGGTGGTGTAGAGCCCTCTGGTGATGAATTCCCCTCCAGGCAGGGTGCCGGGAAGAGCTCAAGAACCCTCCCGAACTAGGGTTGACGATGGCGGCGGCCGCTGATGTTTTTGGTGGAAAAGGCTCTGGTCTTTAAGGGGGTATAAATAGGCAGGAGGGCAACATCGGTGGGCCGCCAGGGGGGCCACACCACCCCTGGGTGCGACCAAGGGGGGCGCCGCCTCATGGTGTGGGGCCCCTATGGGGGTCCCCTCCGGACTCCCTATGCGCGACAGATTTCTAAGACTTTTGGGCTTCGAATCGTCCAATACCGAGAATATTTCGGAACAACTTTTCTGAAAGAAAAAACAACAGAAAACAGGAACTGGCTCTGTGGCATCTTGTCAATAGGTTAGTCCCAGAAAATCAATAAAAATGACATAAAGTGTATATTAAGCATGTAGCATATAGCATGAAAACAACATGGAACATCAGAAATTATGGATACGTTTATGACGTATCAGGAGTATGCCTCGTTGGAGGGGTGTGAGCTCGTCATAAAGACCTACTCAACTCCACAAAGGCATCACTCTATTCTCCGATGAACCTGGCCACAAAGGCCTAGTTCACCTTCCACTATTGGCAACTTCGATTGAGACACACATCCACAACTTAATTGGAGGCTCTCGATGTCACCACAATATTGGGGCACGCATCCACAACTCAACTGGAGGCTCTCAATAACACCACATGTCGTCTAGGATCCTAGACCCAAGAGTAACGAGTCCACAACTTTTCACTTCCACGAATCCCCATGGAGAGAGCAAACCGATGCAACTCATGCAAATGGCAAGAGCACAAGTGCTAAAATCACTCACTCTAAAATTCCAACTAAGAAACAAATGCTTATGGGGGAATAAGAGAGGAAGAACAAAGTAGGAGAAACACCAAGATAAAGATCTACTAGGTTTCCCTCGCTAAGAAGGAAGATGGATTGGTGGAAATGTAGAACTAGATCTCCTCTCTCTTTTCCCTCAAAGATATGCAAGAATCATGGGAGGAATTGAGAGAGAGGCAAGCTTTCCAAGGTCAACAATGGTGGAGAGAGAGATAGAAAATTTGTTCTTGGGCTACCTTGCACTTTGGGGAAGAAGGGGGCTTTTTATAGGTCCCCACGAAAAGAGCCATTGCGGGAAAAGTCACACCAGAGACTCCGGTGCAAAGGCCGAAGACTCCGACCTGAGCCGAAGACTCTGGGCACTCTCTGGACCCTTTACAGCGGGTAACACCATTGGAGAAACCCCTGAAGGTGCCCTAAGGCCGGAGACTCCGGCCTACCCAAAAACTACAGAAACATTAATAAGAAAAATGCCATAACTTTTGCATACGAACTCCATTTTCGATGTTCTTGGGCTTGTTGGAATAAAAACGAAAAACACTAAAAGAATATGCATAAAAACGTTATTGTACAACAATTTAAATTAAAAACAAATGTAGAAATGTTTAACCTATCTAAAAGGAACAACCGGTAAAACCTCCAACACTGAAAACTCACGTAACTTTTGCGAATGAACTCCGGATGAGGTGAACCCAATTGGGTTGGAAAGATAACAACAAGTAATATCCAAACAAAAATGAATGGATAAGTTACCACACATGGAAGGTGTGCGAACATTCTCAAAGCTTAACCGGATATTTTCACCACCGAAAATGCAACAAGTTTTTCTTACCAAAACCATTTTTGATAAACCTTGGCTTGTCATGAAGATAACGACAAGCGCCAAAACCCCAAGGATATAAAACCAAATAAGAACCAAGAAATACGATATTCCAAGTATGCAAAGGTTTTTGCTCTCCATAATGATTCGATCAAGTTACTCACTTGAGAGCCCCTCTTGATAGTGCGACTATCGATCCTATAACCCGGTCTCCCAAAGACATGAGACCAGTAAAATAGAAAACCTATCAATATCATACATTTTCCTTGAGCATTCCACTTGGGCTATATGATGAATATCTTGACTCTCTCAAGTTGGAGCCTCTTTCTTGACCGTGCTTGCTAGCACAAGCTCCGCTTGATGAAGACTTTCAAGTTACTCCCCCATACATCATTATGGGAGAGACCCTTTAAGGAAATATTCAAAAGGACACAATATCATAATGGGTGGCACGCATCAACCATAGGTTTTCTTCGAGATGCTTTGCTTGAGCTTCCACGTCAAGCTTGATGACGAACACCTCTTGACGAGAAAGACCATGGGCTATATGAAATCTTTCTCTTTATGCATGCCCATAGAAAGATACTTAACCACACATAGAGATGCCACACACACCTATCATGAGTTAGTTCACAAAGCTATATGGAAAATTGCTTACCATACCACGAGATACACAATCCCACTTGGTGCATCTTGTAGCTTTGCGTGTTGAGCACTTGCTTGATCAACCTTGTATCTGTGCTTCTTTCTTTATTAGATGATGTCTTGAAGATAATCATGAAAGATCACCTAATACTTTTCTTCATGGCACTTGCAATAAGATCAACTCTAACCATGACCATTATTCATATAAATCATTGAATATAACAATGGCCATCAAGGAAGATAATAGAGTTCAACACATGAACTCTAATATTTCCTATGGACAAGATCTATAAGAATATCTCAATGAAAACATTAGTCCATAAGGATTGTAATTAATTACCAAAACCACATATGGGGGCACCATGCACTTCAAAGGCTCTAAGATCCAATGAAATAAGAGCAACAATGTTCTAGGTTCCAATGAACCAATGACTACAAGATCCCTAGGGGATAGATGGGGTGGCGACGAATCGGTTTGGTGGAGATGTAGATCTAGTGCTTCTCATCCAAATCCCAAGAGATCAAGAGATTTGGTAGGGTATTTGGGGGGAGATTAATGAGTTTTTAGGTCGTAAAAATGGTGGAGGGAGAGAGCTACAAGTGACACCTTCTAAAGGAAGAAGAAGATCCCCTTTTATAGTGGGGGAGAAAAATGGCAGTTTGAAGAGGTACCCTTGATTGCCAGGAAACCCGGCATTGGACCTGGCCAGTCTGGCCTGTAGGCTAGCTGGGACGTAGAGGAGCTTGGCTAGGAAGTCCGCCCCTCAACCCGGCCTAGGCTGGCTAGCCAGACAACCCGGCCTCACGTGCAGGGATCCCGACCTAGGCCGACTTCTCAGGGAGCAGGCCAGCTAGGCACCCCAACTGCCCGACCTCCACAGAGCTAGCCTGTCCTAGGCCGTCTGTTCTGCGCTAGGACGGCTGACATACAGAGCACCCCGGCCTAGATCCCGGCCCTTGAGCCCAGCCAGGCCGGCTAGGCGGTTTTTATGTTCTCTCTTCTCCACTATTTTGCACTTTTGAGAGTTTGTTTCAACAATTTTGCAGCATCTTATATTTCCTAAATACTTCAAGAAAATGATTAGACCTTCTGAGTGTTGTGATGAAACACCAATATAAGATTAGTACACAATGTCCTTTAAAATGTGCTCTTGGAATAGATTATCTTACCGTTATCTTTGAGGAAGAGCAAGAGCTTTGAGTTACTCTTAAGGAGAACCATGATTCTTTTGAGGATCTTTATAACGGAAAAAAAATCTCACTAAAGCATGTGACCATGCTGTTGCTAAGAATAAAGTTCTAAAAAAGGAAAAGTTGAATTTGGTGTTGTCCATGCTAAACTAATTGAGGACATAGAGAGACTTGACAAAGCTCATAAGGCTTTGTAAAGTGAACACTCCCTCCTTATCAAGTATCATGATCAAACTCAAGTATCTAAACTTGGCATGCCTAGTACCTCTACTTCTTATTTTAATCATGCAAATAATATTGAAGAAAATTCTAGGTTGAATAATGAGCTTGCCAAGTTGTCTTCTTCTATTTCTAATCTATACTTCTTATAAAGCAAAACCCCACTAACACGCATTAATGATTTTCTATCTCAACATGCAAGCTATCCACATAATCCATTCTTATATCCAATCAATTGTCCATGTCATCTCCACTTATATTTATTAATCACTACATGCAAACTACACATTATCCATTTATTAAACCATCAAACTATTCATATTAATAATATAAAATATATACTATGATCAACTGAAATTTGTATGTTATTTTAGAAAACATAAGTTATCACATCTCTTATAAATTTTGTTTACAATATAGTACAGATTTTAAAGCGATCCTCGTAGCAACGCGTGAGGTATGTTCTAGTATTAATGATGCTTGTGCTACTAACTCCACTTCATGTGAAGCATCCATTTTGAAGGAGAATGTTGAGCTAAGGTGTAACATCCCTGATTTTTGGAGAAACCCAAAAATCACAAAATTTTGAAAGTTTTTGTTTTCATGTTAAACAAGTCACCAAAAACCAAATGAGATGCAAGAAACAAAAGAAAATAATACTCTTTTCAATGAAATTGGATTTAGGAATCCAAATTACTTTCTTCCATAAACCCTAAGCCCTTTTCAAATTTTGTTTTCATTTTAAAGAGAAGATATTTCTTCTTAACAAACCTATCTACAAACATTGTTTTCAACCCATTTATAATTATGACAATGTTTTTGAACCATAGAAGTACTCTCTCTAATAAATTCTTCATGCCTCCAAAAATATCCCATGTGAATAAAAATATTTTCAGAATGCTTTTCAAATATTATATCAAGTGATAGCCAATAAAGGGTTTATATAAATTATTTTGTTTTTGAAAAGAAGTTAAAATGAACTTGGAAAGAAATGTTTGACTTATAAAATGTCTATGAAATCTTATAAAAGCATTTTCCAACCATTTACTATTTTCTATTTAAAAAATGATTTTTATTACTATTAAGGCATTATCCCTATTTTCAATTTCAATATTTGAATTGTGTTGGAAACAACACATTTATGTTCATATTTAAAACATAACTATTTTACAAGAATTTAGAAACAGGTTTGAGGCAAATTGGATTATTAAAACAATACTTATGATTTATTGAATAAAGCAGGAAAAAAAAGAGAGGCGCAGCCAGCCCAGCCCAACCTGGGCCAAGCGCACTTCCCTATTTACCGCACCGCTCAACGCACATCAGCCCCACCAGCCCGGCCCGCCTCCCTCTCTCTACAAACATTGTTTTCAACCCATTTATAATTATGACAATGTTTTTGAACCATAGAAGTACTCTCTCTAATAAATTCTTCATGCCTCCAAAAATATCCCATGTGAATAAAAATATTTTCAGAATGCTTTTCAAATATTATATCAAGTGATAGCCAATAAAGGGTTTATATAAATTATTTTGTTTTTGAAAAGAAGTTAAAATAAACTTGGAAAGAAATTTTTGACTTATAAAATGTCAATGAAATCTTATAAAAGCATTTTCCAACCATTTACTATTTTCTATTAAAAAAATGTTTTTTTATTACTATTAAGGCATTATCCCTATTTTCAATTTCAATATTTGAATTGTGTTGGAAACAACACATTTATGTTCATATTTAAAACATAATTATTTTACAAGAATTTAGAAACAGGTTTGAGGCAAATTGGATTATTAAAACAATACTTATGATTTATTGAATAAAGCAGGAAGAAAAAGAGAGGCGCAGCCAGCCCAGCACAACCTGGGCCAAGCGCACTTCCCTATTTACCGCACCGCTCAACGCACATCAGCCCCACCAGCCCGGCCCGCCTCCCTCTCTCCTCTCTCCCTGACAGATGGACCCCGCGGATGAAGTCACCGTGACGTCATCGTCCCCTACCTCCTCAAACCGCTGCGGCACCACGTTCTGGCCGAAAATGCCGCCCACGATTCCCCCGCCCCCACGGCCTCCCAGCCTCCGAAAATCCCTCTACGCGACCCCCCACACTATCCTCTATGTTTCCCCTCTCTTTCTCCCTCAAACCGTGCCCCCACTTTATCGAAATCGCTCACCGGAGTTTCAAAGGCCGCCGTCATTCATCGTCGAATCCGGCACGGTGAGACCTCCTCCGCGCCTTAGAATGCTCCCACTCGCTCCCCCGTTTCCGTGCGCACCCCCTAATGTCCTCCTCCCTTCTTCCTGTGCCGTAGAACGGCCCCGCCATCCTCGCCCGAGCTCGCCAGATGTAACATCCCAAGTATGAAAATACCCTAGAATGCTTTGTTCCTTGTTTTATTTCAAGCAATGCATCATGTCATCATGTTTACTTATTGTTTGCATTTGTTTTCTATCTGTTTTATCATGTTTTCACAATTCAAATTCAAACCTTTTTCAAACATGGTTTCATACTTGCTCTGTTACAACCTTTGGAACCAAAATAACAAATAAAAACAACCCTTTTATTCCTTGTTTTCACTTATTAAATTGCTGTTTCAAATTCAATCAATAATTCTCAAATCACCCTTTAAATTCCCAAACCAAGTTCAAATCAGTACCTAATTTAAACCATCACCATTCACCACAAATTTGGGGTCCTAAACTCATTTATTTTTAACCTAGGGATAACCCTATTCAAATGTTGGTTTTCAATAAAGAAATTCAATATGAAAATTCTCCCATTTTTGGATTCAAACACAAACCATAATTTTAAATTTCAATTTTTGAAATCCAAGTTTACAATGTGGTTTCTAATTATCTAAAAAGCTTAACTAAATTTTTCTGTAATTTTCTTGATTAAAACCTTAACAAATTTCTTCCAAAAGCAATCTGCAAAAAAAAAAAAAAAAAAAACAGAAAAGAATAAAAGGAGAAGCGAGCAGCAGCAACTAATCTACCACCTGGCCCAGCCCACCTAAGCCCTAGCGCGCAGCAACCCAGCCCGCGCAGCGCCAACTTACCGGTTCGCTGCGCTGAGATTCGTGCGCACCCTTCTAATCGCCTTCTCCCTCCCGTACGGCACGCATCCGCCGGTGCCACGGCGACCCCGCGGCGACCACGGCGGCCCCAGGCGCCATCCGCGCCTATAAATTGCGCCCTAGCCCCCTAGCTGTGCCCTAGCTGCTAGGGTTTCCGCCTCCACCTCTCCAGCGCCGTCAATCGCCTTCCTCCTCGAGCTGTCCCCCTCTCTGCAACTACCCCGCCGGCGAGCTTCTGAAGATCCTCATGGCGCCGCCGCGTCCAGCTCCCAACTAGCCACCTCTGCCCTGTAATCGAGTCGCCTCCACGTTATCTTCCCCTTGGACACCGAAGACCTCCACGGTGAGCATCAGATCTCCGACGCGATCCTCTCCTTTTCCTCCGGCCACCGCGCCATTGTTTCTGAACCCGAGGTCCTCCTCGTCGTAGCAGAGCCCCTCGCCGCCTATTGATCGCTGGAACCAGTAGCCCGCTACTTCCTCTACGCGTTGAGCACCAGAGCGCGCACGGGGGAGCACCACATCGACGGCGCCGTCCACGTCGTCTCCGCGGCCACCGTCGTCACCCCCGGCGTCATCAGCTCGTCATCGTCGCCTCTCTGCTCCTCTACAACCACGGTGAGCGCCCACCGTCTCCTTCCCTCTCTCCCTCTGTTGTTTCCGAGCGCATCCAGCATCACAGCAGCCCCGCAGCACGAGCACATCGACGTTGATCGCCGCCGTTGAGGTTCTGTCAGGCGAGCACGCGCGCGTTCTTCAGTTTCGTCAGTGTAACATGTTTCTGAAACATATCCTCCTTGCGCGTCTGTATCTGACAAACGCAGCGTGACAGCGCAGTTGGTTCAGTCGAGCGCGCGCGAGGGAGAGGTGCTGGGTTCGAACCCCAGCACCCGCAAAAAAATCCCACCTTTTTTTCTCCCGAGTGCTGACAGGGAGGGCCCCCTGTCAGTCACTCATGTGGCCACGTAAGCACAGCAACACTCGGGCCCCCCTGGCAGTGGCTGGGTGTATGTTTCTGTGCGTATAAAAAGATTAAAACAATTTCTGTTTTTGTTTTCTAATTATTTAAAATAGCAGATTAAGGAATAAACTTTAAAATTCAATATCTCTCATTTTATAAATCCAACAAATGCAAACTTGATGTCTATTCTGATCCAAATTTCATAAACTTTCCAAATATGCAATTTGTGTTCTGTTTTGAATTTTCAAAATGCAATCTAAATTCAAATTCAAATAATTCAAATGCAAATTGAAATAATTCATAACTAATTCATACTGTTTTCAAATAATTCAAATAAAATATGTTTTTCACACCTTTTTGAATGCTCTATTCAAATATAAATTTTGTTTTCTGGTTTGAACAATTTAAATTGCCTAAACTATTTAAATCTTGTTTAATTCAATTAAAAATTGTTTAAAATTGTTTAATTCATAAATAATTAATCCAAAGTCCAATTTCAAATTGTGAAACATGTAATCCAACTAAAATTTGATAAACTTTTCAAATATAAAATTTGTAATTGGTTTTGCATACTTTAAATTGTTGAAAACAATCAATACTTGTTCAACACCATTAGGTACCAATAATTCCAAACTTGTTAATGTTTTCTAAAATGATTAACTATCATTCCAATTGCAATTAACTTGTTATCTTATTGTTCCTCATCATGCATGCATCATACTAAGTCACTTACACATGATGCTTAGTGATAGAACAATTAATTCAACTCCAAGCATGGGCTTCCATATGCACCCTTTTGCATATGGAATCCATTTAAACTTGTGTTTCATGTCAAGCAAGTTATTTTGGTGCATCTATTAAACATGACATGCATCATCCAATGCTTGTGCACTTATGCTATGTATTGATTGCCCGTCTTCCTTCGTTGTTGTTTTGCTTCTTCTCGATTAGACGACGACGTTGGTACCGACGAGCCTTACGACACCACTACTCAGGACCTAGCCCAGTACGAGGCTGAGCTGCCAGGCAAGTTATCACTCACATGAATCATTGAGTTCCTTTCCACACTCGTTGTCGATACTATCTTTTGTCTACTATTGCTAGCCCTATGTATCGTTGCTTGTTCTCCGAACCCATCACATGATACCTTGAGCCATGATATTGCCACCACCTCCATACCTACAGCCATTGCTTGTGCCTGTTATTATCTAGCATGCTTAGGGTTGCTTTTACTCGAGTCTGTTGTCGGTTACTACTGTTACTATCTTATTATCTTGTACCGGGGCTCGTTATTAATCAATCAATCCTGTTAATTGCTAATGGTAATAATAATTTGATGATAAGGCACCGGCAGGAGGCCCATGAGTGGTTTTGGAGCCTGCTAGTGTCGACCCTAATAGGAAAAGGGTCTTGTCTACTGATCCATGATGAGCGCACTACCCGCATTTGGGAAGCGAGTATGGGCGCCCCCCTCAGCTTGACCTGATTCGCATCTCGTCCAAATCGCCTCATTTAGTTCGTGTTTTCCATTTGCCGCATGCATGTTTTTGCGAGCCCAGCGCAGGGTGGAACTTTCGTAGTCGGCATATAGGGGGACACGTTCTTAGAGTGCTATGAGGGTCCATTTTCTTCTGGGCTCGATTAGCCGTGCGCCCAAGGTGCTTTGGGCTTGATGCGAGGAATGGTTGGTTGTGTAGAGTACCCCGCTTGGTGGAAGTGCATTTCCATCTGGCGGGTTATTCTTGAGTGTACGGCCAAATTGGTGCAACCCTGCAGGGATAATCTTCTCGAGAAGCCGTGTTTTCCGCGGTTATGGATTACTTGGTGAAAGTACTGGCTAACAAGTACTCAGGACAACTTCAACATAATGATCAATCATGTTTCACCCAATGATTAATAACCTGACTAGTAATAGGTTATTCACACAAATAACTTGATTCACCTTATCACAACTGTGTGAGTTATCCTCGGATTGCTTCTTTGGATAAGGGGCGAGATCCAGGATGGGTTTGGTTGAAGTTATCTTTCAGTTGGTTACAATCCTCGATCTTATCTTTTCTGTTAGCCGGAACTTGTAGCTATATTCTGTAGTTGTTTAGAGCAGCCAGCAGCAACTTTTATATCACCCCTTTCTTCCGTTGATCCCAAGCATCACTGCTTGTGTTGACGGGTAACTCCTTGATGAACTGTGAGTCTTGCTTGCCAGTACTTGGATGTACTGACCCCGTTGGGGCTGTGGTTTACGCAGAGTACTACTACGACTACGATGCTTCCCAGGATGGCTACTTTGTGGAGTTCGATGACGCTGCAGACGAGTAGTTAGCTGGACCAGGGCAGGATCCAGACCTACGTGGATGGGCTTCGCTTTTCTTTATTTTCTCCGGCTTCTTAAGCCATGGATTTGTCTGTACTCAGACCCTTTGATTGCTTCCGCTGTTGTAATGGATGATATGTTGGGACATGTGTCCTCTGGATGACTGTATTCGATATTTTCTGCCTTAGTGAAGGCCAGTTGCACTTATTTCATTCTTTTGTGTCTTAGAGACATTCTGTGTTATCATTCGTACCAAACTGTTGACGTACCGTGCGTGTTTGATTATGAAGTACGTCGACAGTAGTGCCTTAGGTTCCTAGCGGATAGTTTACTTCGACGGTGGAAGCAGGGCTTGTGTTGTCGCGCATAAGCGCAGGCCTACCAGGAAGCTGGGACGTGGGAGCATGTATGCCCCATAATCCAAGCACCTGACTTCCAGTTCGTGCGGAGAGTATCCTTTAGAAACCCAGGGTGCGACAAATGGTATCAGAGCCTGTCTGCCTGTAGGATCCCTTTTTACTGGTCGCAGTTGAGTCTAGAAACTATTTTGTAGCTATATAGGAAAAATGAAACGTGAGAGTAGGAATTCTGCCATTTTTCTTCTTTCCCCACCCACCCACCCTTTTCTGGTAAGGAAGTGAAACGTTGTTTTCTGTTCTCACCTAAAACTTTCAAGTTAGGATTTCACGTGTTTTGGGTTCTCTGTAGTACCTCAGGACTTTTGGTCTCGTTTTCCCGATGTTGCTTCAATATCATGTTCTTTTCAACATCCTTTTCGTCCGTTCAACCTTGTTGTTGTTTTCCACATCCTTCTTCGTCTACCGGAGTCTAATCAAAACCTTCCAAATAATCTGCAGATGGGTCTCAACTACTATCCGCAGGTGGTTCGCATGACTCGCTGTGAGAGCACCGCCGGGTTTCCGGAGCTGCTGAGAGACATGGTTACCTTTCTGGGGTTCCGTTGGGCACCAGAGTACCAGGTCTACGAGCACCAGCGAGAGTGTGACCAGACTTGCTACCGGGCTATCGTCTACATTCTGTCGGATGATGCCAGGAGCATTGCACACCAGTACGAGGCAGTAGGGTCCACAGTGGATATGGCAGTGCAGCAGGCAGCGTACGTGAGTGTCACCGTTCTCCGTGCTGACTACTGGGGGTTTGATAAGTCCAGTTTTCGTCACATTCCCCGTGGTTACATCACGGCAACGGGAGCTCACTTCACTATCCACCGCGACATGGATACCTACGAGACTGATAGCTCCAGGCTCCAGGTCACTGCCCAGTTCGCTAGTCACAGTGATGCCGTTGCTTCCGCACTTTCTCAGGAGTTAGCCTCAGTCAGGGAGCAGCTCCACCTTGCTCTCACTCGTCTGGCGACGTACACCACAGACTTTGTTGGAGACGAGCGCTTCGCACGTGTCGTTCAGCCAGCTGGTCTTCCGTTGCCAGATGCTGGAGGTTACGAGCCGATCAGAGGCCCACTTCTAGACCTCGGAGCTGGTTACACAGGGATTCCCCGCTATGGAGCACAGGGATACGACGCTTTCCACTTCACCACACCGAGAGTTGCTCTCAGAGCAGTTCCTATCTACATGGATCGTCGTGATACCTACTTCCGTGGGATTCCTCCTCACCGTATCTCTCGTCGTACTACTCACCGCCGTCCTGCGTGATGAGCATGGGAGTACCGTTGTATCCATTACTAGCTGTGTCTAGTTTATCCTTTCGTTTTCGAACCATGTATTGGTCTGTTGGATATTCTGATGTATTTGAACATGTGATGATGTACCTGTTGGTTATCTATTCATGCGTCGGAATAATCTATCTTTCGGTTACCAAGTCTATCCTTTTCTGTTGTTGTGCTAAAATGATTTTCTGTTCAGGATGCCTCCAACCAGGAACAACCCGCCTCCGCCACCACCAATGGGGGAGCTGTTGGCTCAGATGACCCAAGTGGTGACACAGATGGCCCAGATCCAGGCTAACCAGCAACACAACCAGAATGCTCCAAGGGTCACCATCAAGGACTTCCTCAGCTTGGGCCCAAAAGCTTTCGTGACAACACGTGAGCCCCTGGATGCTGATGACTGGATCCGTGACGTAGCAAGAGCTCTGGAGATAGCTCATGTTGCTGAAGAGGATAAGGTCAAGTACGCCACCTACCTACTGAAGGGTCAGGCAGCTACTTGGTGGGAGAACTACCAGGCCATGAGGGCTGGCTATCCTATCACCTGGGGATGTTTCAGAGATGCCTTCCTGAAGCACCACATCCCGGATGGTCTCATGGAAAAGATGCGTGAGGAATTCTGCTCTCTCAGACAGGGCAAGCTGGACGTTCTCGGCTACCAGAACGAGTTCAATCGTCTCGCTCGGTACGCTGGTGATGAAGTGTCCACCGAAGCCAAGAAGATGGCAAGGTTCCGCCGAGGTTTTAACCCGGAACTGAAGTACGCTCTCACAAACATCAAGTGCAAGGACTTCGTCGAGCTTGTGAACACCGCGCTCAATGAGGAGAATGGGCGCAAGGCGTTCGAAGAGTCCCGCAAGCACTCGCGTGAGGGTGGTTCCTCCTCCAACATGACCACCCCTCCGCAGAAGCGCCGCATCTGGGTGCCAAATGGTGCTGTCACTCGGGCTCCAAATGCCCAAGCTTCTCCAGGCTTTGGTCCCCGCCCACCCAACCCATCTCAGATGCAGGGTCAGAGGTTCCCGATGGGGCAGCCAAGGCCAGGTCCTTCTCGTATCGTCACTTGCTACAAGTGCAAGGATACTGGACATTATGCTGATAAGTGCACTCAGAAGCAGCTACCCCTACCTCCTCGCCCCAACACCAACCAGGCTATGGTTCGTGCTCCTCCGGCTAAAGCCTTCAACTCCAACAATAGGCCTGTCGGGAGGAACGCGAGGGTGAACCATATCAAGGCCGACAAAGCCGAAGAGGCTGCTGACGTCGTTCTCGGTATATTACCCGTAAACTCTATTCCAGCTAAAGTGTTGTTTGATACTGGAGCATCGCATTCATTTGTGTCAAAGATTTTTGCAAAAGCATACAACCTAGTTCTGGTTCCGCTAAGCAATCAAATGACTGTTCACTCTCCGGGACCGCAAATGTTGACTTCCAAGATAAGCATGGACAATGAGATCCTAATTGGAGGTCGTGTATTCCTTGCTTCACTCATGTTGCTGGGAAATTCTGACATTGATGTCATTCTGGGTATGGATTGGTTGAAGACCCACAAAGCAAAAATTGACTGTGCTCAAAAGTCAATAACTCTCTCCCACACTTCAGGCCAGATAGTCTATTCTCCATATGGATCAACTTCTGTTCAGCTGTTCAGCCTCGATGCCAAACCCCTTCCGGCAATTGAAAATGTTCCGGTGGTTTGTGAATTCCCTGACGTCTTTCCAGAAGAGTTGCCAGGGATGCCTCCGGACAGAGCAGTTGAGTTCGTGATCGAGCTTGAGCCAGGTACTGCTCCAATCTCTAAGCATCCATACAAGATAGCTCCTCCTGAACTGAAATTGTTGAAGGAGCAAATCGATATGTATATGGACAAAGGTTTCATTCAGCCTAGTTCCTCCGCTTGGGGTTGCCCAACTCTGTTTGTTGCCAAGAAGGATCAAACAAAAAGACTCGTGGTTGACTATCGTCCTCTCAACGAGAAAACCATCAAGAACAAGTATCCACTTCCTCGTATCGATGATCTTTTTGATCAACTTGCTGGAGCCTCAATATTCTCAAAGTTGGACTTGAGGATGGGGTACCATCAGATAAAGATCAGAAAGGAAGATATTCCTAAGACAGCTTTCACCACTAGGTACGGTCTATATGAATACACCGTCATGTCCTTTGGTCTCACCAATGCACCGGCAACGTTCTCAAGACTCATGAATTCTGTCTTCCATGAATACCTCGACAAGTTCGTTGTGGTATATCTCGATGACATTCTAGTCTACTCAAAATCCGAGGAAGAGCATGGAGAACACCTTCGTCTCACTCTCATGAAACTTCGCGAGCATCGTCTGTATGCCAAGTTTTCCAAATGTGAGTTCTGGATTCCAGAAGTTGCATATCTTGGTCATATCATCTCTGCCAAAGGCATAGCCATTGACCCGGAAAAGGTTAAGGCAATTGTTGATTGGAAACCCCCTAAGACGGTGAAACAAGTTAGAAGCTTTCTTGGCTTGGCTAGCTATTGCCGTCGTTTCGTCCAAAATTTTTCCAAGATTGCCAAACCTCTCACTGATCTCACAAAGAAGGACAAAAAGTTCGTTTGGACTCCACAATGTGATGAGAGTTTCAACCTCCTGAAGACTAAACTCACTTCCACACCTGTTCTAGTTGGCCCAGATACCACCAAACCTTTCCAGATATTCTGTGATGCATCTCTCCAAGGCTTAGGAGCAGTTCTTATGCAAGAACGTCAAGTTGTGGCTTATGCTTCACGTCAGTTGAACCCCCATGAGCAAAACTATCCCACACATGATCTTGAACTTGCAGCAGTTGTGTTTGCCCTCAAGAAATGGAGACAATACTTGTTGGGAAACAAAACTGAAATCTTTTCCGATCACAAGAGTCTGAAATACATCTTCACTCAGCCAGACCTGAACCTCAGGCAAAGGAGATGGATTGAGAAGATTAAAGACTTTGATCTCACCATTTCTTACACTCCAGGCAAGGCTAATGTTATGGCCGATGCTCTCAGTCGCAAATCCTATTGCAATAATCTCATGATCATGGAAAGCCAACCTCCACTTCATGAAGAATTCCAGAAGCTGAACCTTGGTCTTGTTCCGGAAGGATACCTTGCTAGCTTGACAGCCAGTCCAACTCTCGAGGACAAGATTCGTTCTGAACAACTTCGTGATAATGAAATCAAGAAGATTGTGGACCACATCAAGGAGGGAAATGATAAGTTCAAGTCCTTCTCAATTGATGACAAGGGAACTGTGTTCTTCGAAGGACGCATTGCAGTCCCTCAGATTCAAAGTCTCAAGGATATCATTCTCAAGGAGGCTCATGAAACTCCTCTATCCATTCACCCTGGAAGTACAAAGATGTACCAGGATCTCAAGACTCTGTATTGGTGGCCTGGCATGAAACGTGAAATTGCTCAATACGTTTCTGAATGCGACGTTTGTCAACGTGTTAAGGCAGTCCATCAGAAGACAGCAGGTCTACTCCAACCTCTGAAAATTCCTGAGTGGAAGTGGGACATGATTGAAATGGACTTCGTTACTGGGTTTCCAAAGTCCAGAAAGGGCAACGATGCAATCTTCGTTGTTATTGATCGTCTCACTAAGGTTGCTCACTTCTATGCTGTAAAGGAAACTATCTCAGCTAGCCAGTTAGCAGAGCTCTACACAGCAAAGGTTGTTCCCCTTCATGGTGTTCCATTGGAAATAAGCTCAGACCGTGGAAGTATTTTCACTTCTCATTTCTGGAAGAGCTTTCAAGAAGCATTGGGCACTAAACTTCTGTTCAGCACAGCTTATCACCCTCAGTCTCAGGGGCAAGTCGAAAGAGTCAATCAGATTCTCGAGGATATGCTCAGAGCATGTGGTCTCTCCTTTGGCATGAAATGGGAGGATTGCCTTCCATATGCTGAATTCTCCTACAACAACAGCTACCAGGCAAGCCTAGGAATGGCACCATTTGAGGCACTGTATGGTCGCAGATGCAGGAGTCCAATCAATTGGTCTGGAGCTGGTGAACGTTCACTTTTAGGCCCTGACATTGTTAAGGAAGCCGAGGAGAAAGTTCGTATCATTCGTGACAATCTCAGGATTGCTCAGTCTCGTCAGAAGAGCTATTATGATAGCAAGCACAGGGATATGGTCTATGCACCTGGTGATAAGGCATATCTCCGTGTAACTCCCCTCAAAGGCACTCATCGTTTTGGTGTGAAAGGAAAGCTTGCACCAAGATACATTGGCCCTTTCAACATCCTCTCAAGACGTGCAGAGAATGCTTATCGTCTTGAACTTCCAGAAAAACTTTCCAAAGTGCACGATGTGTTCCACGTGTCACAACTCAAGAAGTGTTTCAAAGATCCAGATCGTGCAGTTGATCATGATTCCATTGAGCTGCAAGATGATCTATCTTATGAGGAGCACCCTATTCGTATTCTCGATGAGACCGAGCGTAAGACTCGCAACAAGAGCACCAAGTTCTTGAAAGTCCAATGGTCGCATCATTCTGATAAAGAGGCAACATGGGAGACCGAAGAGGATCTTCGCAAGAAGTATCCGGACCTGTTCATTTCTCAGTAGGGAATCTCGGGGCGCGATTCCTTCAAGGGGGGCGTTTTGTAACATCCCAAGTATGAAAATACCCTAGAATGCTTTGTTCCTTGTTTTATTTCAAGCAATGCATCATGTCATCATGTTTACTTATTGTTTGCATTTGTTTTCTATCTGTTTTATCATGTTTTCACAATTCAAATTCAAACCTTTTTCAAACATGGTTTCATACTTGCTCTGTTACAACCTTTGGAACCAAAATAACAAATAAAAACAACCCTTTTATTCCTTGTTTTCACTTATTAAATTGCTGTTTCAAATTCAATCAATAATTCTCAAATCACCCTTTAAATTCCCAAACCAAGTTCAAATCAGTACCTAATTTAAACCATCACCATTCACCACAAATTTGGGGTCCTAAACTCATTTATTTTTAACCTAGGGATAACCCTATTCAAATGTTGGTTTTCAATAAAGAAATTCAATATGAAAATTCTCCCATTTTTGGATTCAAACACAAACCATAATTTTAAATTTCAATTTTTGAAATCCAAGTTTACAATGTGGTTTCTAATTATCTAAAAAGCTTAACTAATTTTTTCTGTAATTTTTCTTGATTAAAACCTTAACAAATTTCTTCCAAAAGCAATCTGCAAAAAAAAAAAAAAAAAAAAACAGAAAAGAATAAAAGGAGAAGCGAGCAGCAGCAACTAATCTACCACCTGGCCCAGCCCACCTAAGCCCTAGCGCGCAGCAACCCAGCCCGCGCAGCGCCAACTTACCGGTTCGCTGCGCTGAGATTCGTGCGCACCCTTCTAATCGCCTTCTCCCTCCCGTACGGCACGCATCCGCCGGTGCCACGGCGACCCCGCGGCGACCACGGCGGCCCCAGGCGCCATCCGCGCCTATAAATTGCGCCCTAGCCCCCTAGCTGTGCCCTAGCTGCTAGGGTTTCCGCCTCCACCTCTCCAGCGCCGTCAATCGCCTTCCTCCTCGAGCTGTCCCCCTCTCTGCAACTACCCCGCCGGCGAGCTTCTGAAGATCCTCATGGCGCCGCCGCGTCCAGCTCCCAACTAGCCACCTCTGCCCTGTAATCGAGTCGCCTCCACGTTATCTTCCCCTTGGACACCGAAGACCTCCACGGTGAGCATCAGATCTCCGACGCGATCCTCTCCTTTTCCTCCGGCCACCGCGCCATTGTTTCTGAACCCGAGGTCCTCCTCGTCGTAGCAGAGCCCCTCGCCGCCTATTGATCGCTGGAACCAGTAGCCCGCTACTTCCTCTACGCGTTGAGCACCAGAGCGCGCACGGGGGAGCACCACATCGACGGCGCCGTCCACGTCGTCTCCGCGGCCACCGTCGTCACCCCGGCGTCATCAGCTCGTCATCGTCGCCTCTCTGCTCCTCTACAACCACGGTGAGCGCCCACCGTCTCCTTCCCTCTCTCCCTCTGTTGTTTCCGAGCGCATCCAGCATCACAGCAGCCCCGCAGCACGAGCACATCGACGTTGATCGCCGCCGTTGAGGTTCTGTCAGGCGAGCACGCGCGCGTTCTTCAGTTTCGTCAGTGTAACATGTTTCTGAAACATATCCTCCTTGCGCGTCTGTATCTGACAAACGCAGCGCGACAGCGCAGTTGGTTCAGTCGAGCGCGCGCGAGGGAGAGGTGCTGGGTTCGAACCCCAGCACCCGCAAAAAAATCCCACCTTTTTTTCTCCCGAGTGCTGACAGGGAGGGCCCCCTGTCAGTCACTCATGTGGCCACGTAAGCACAGCAACACTCGGGCCCCCCTGGCAGTGGCTGGGTGTATGTTTCTGTGCGTATAAAAAGATTAAAACAATTTCTGTTTTTGTTTTCTAATTATTTAAAATAGCAGATTAAGGAATAAACTTTAAAATTCAATATCTCTCATTTTATAAATCCAACAAATGCAAACTTGATGTCTATTCTGATCCAAATTTCATAAACTTTCCAAATATGCAATTTGTGTTCTGTTTTGAATTTTCAAAATGCAATCTAAATTCAAATTCAAATAATTCAAATGCAAATTGAAATAATTCATAACTAATTCATACTGTTTTCAAATAATTCAAATAAAATATGTTTTTCACACCTTTTTGAATGCTCTATTCAAATATAAATTTTGTTTTCTGGTTTGAACAATTTAAATTGCCTAAACTATTTAAATCTTGTTTAATTCAATTAAAAATTGTTTAAAATTGTTTAATTCATAATTAATTAATCCAAAGTCCAATTTCAAATTGTGAAACATGTAATCCAACTAAAATTTGATAAACTTTTCAAATATAAAATTTGTAATTGGTTTTGCATACTTTAAATTGTTGAAAACAATCAATACTTGTTCAACACCATTAGGTACCAATAATTCCAAACTTGTTAATGTTTTCTAAAATGATTAACTATCATTCCAATTGCAATTAACTTGTTATCTTATTGTTCCTCATCATGCATGCATCATACTAAGTCACTTACACATGATGCTTAGTGATAGAACAATTAATTCAACTCCAAGCATGGGCTTCCATATGCACCCTTTTGCATATGGAATCCATTTAAACTTGTGTTTCATGTCAAGCAAGTTATTTTGGTGCATCTATTAAACATGACATGCATCATCCAATGCTTGTGCACTTATGCTATGTATTGATTGCCCGTCTTCCTTCGTTGTTGTTTTGCTTCTTCTCGATTAGACGACGACGTTGGTACCGACGAGCCTTACGACACCACTACTCAGGACCTAGCCCAGTACGAGGCTGAGCTGCCAGGCAAGTTATCACTCACATGAATCATTGAGTTCCTTTCCACACTCGTTGTCGATACTATCTTTTTGTCTACTATTGCTAGCCCTATGTATCGTTGCTTGTTCTCCGAACCCATCACATGATACCTTGAGCCATGATATTGCCACCACCTCCATACCTACAGCCATTGCTTGTGCCTGTTATTATCTAGCATGCTTAGGGTTGCTTTTACTCGAGTCTGTTGTCGGTTACTACTGTTACTATCTTATTATCTTGTACCGGGGCTCGTTATTAATCAATCAATCCTGTTAATTGCTAATGGTAATAATAATTTGATGATAAGGCACCGGCAGGAGGCCCATGAGTGGTTTTGGAGCCTGCTAGTGTCGACCCTAATAGGAAAAGGGTCTTGTCTACTGATCCATGATGAGCGCACTACCCGCATTTGGGAAGCGAGTATGGGCGCCCCCCTCAGCTTGACCTGATTCGCATCTCGTCCAAATCGCCTCATTTAGTTCGTGTTTTCCATTTGCCGCATGCATGTTTTTGCGAGCCCAGCGCAGGGTGGAACTTTCGTAGTCGGCATATAGGGGGACACGTTCTTAGAGTGCTATGAGGGTCCATTTTCTTCTGGGCTCGATTAGCCGTGCGCCCAAGGTGCTTTGGGCTTGATGCGAGGAATGGTTGGTTGTGTAGAGTACCCCGCTTGGTGGAAGTGCATTTCCATCTGGCGGGTTATTCTTGAGTGTACGGCCAAATTGGTGCAACCCTGCAGGGATAATCTTCTCGAGAAGCCGTGTTTTCCGCGGTTATGGATTACTTGGTGAAAGTACTGGCTAACAAGTACTCAGGACAACTTCAACATAATGATCAATCATGTTTCACCCAATGATTAATAACCTGACTAGTAATAGGTTATTCACACAAATAACTTGATTCACCTTATCACAACTGTGTGAGTTATCCTCGGATTGCTTCTTTGGATAAGGGGCGAGATCCAGGATGGGTTTGGTTGAAGTTATCTTTCAGTTGGTTACAATCCTCGATCTTATCTTTTCTGTTAGCCGGAACTTGTAGCTATATTCTGTAGTTGTTTAGAGCAGCCAGCAGCAACTTTTATATCACCCCTTTTCTTCCGTTGATCCCAAGCATCTCTGCTTGTGTTGACGGGTAACTCCTTGATGAACTGTGAGTCTTGCTTGCCAGTACTTGGATGTACTGACCCCGTTGGGGCTGTGGTTTACGCAGAGTACTACTACGACTACGATGCTTCCCAGGATGGCTACTTTGTGGAGTTCGATGACGCTGCAGACGAGTAGTTAGCTGGACCAGGGCAGGATCCAGACCTACGTGGATGGGCTTCGCTTTTCTTTATTTTCTCCGGCTTCTTAAGCCATGGATTTGTCTGTACTCAGACCCTTTGATTGCTTCCGCTGTTGTAATGGATGATATGTTGGGACATGTGTCCTCTGGATGACTGTATTCGATATTTTCTGCCTTAGTGAAGGCCAGTTGCACTTATTTCATTCTTTTGTGTCTTAGAGACATTCTGTGTTATCATTCGTACCAAACTGTTGACGTACCGTGCGTGTTTGATTATGAAGTACGTCGACAGTAGTGCCTTAGGTTCCTAGCGGATAGTTTACTTCGACGGTGGAAGCAGGGCTTGTGTTGTCGCGCATAAGCGCAGGCCTACCAGGAAGCTGGGACGTGGGAGCATGTATGCCCCATAATCCAAGCACCTGACTTCCAGTTCGTGCGGAGAGTATCCTTTAGAAACCCAGGGTGCGACACCAGAGTTGTGCCGCCTCTATCCACTCGCCGTGACCGCCCAAGGAAGCGAGCGAGCGCTCCAAAGCCACCATCGTCTTCTCCATCCCGTGCTAAAGCCCTCCATCGCCTCCGTTGAGCTCGACAACCACCGGAGCTCCAACTCCGGTGAATTCTCGAGCAACGCGCCGCCGTGCAGCCATTCTCCGGCCGCCCCCGCCTCCGGTGAGTTCCCCTTCTCACCTGTGCCGTCCGATTCGAATTCAGCGGTTAGGATTAGAATCCTAACTCGAAGGGGTATCAGCCACTAGGGCTGCGCCATGTCAGCCTGGGTGCCGTGTAGCTATTCGCCGCACACGCAACGCTTAATCAGGCCCAAGCCCACTCCATGCGGGGCGACAGATAGACAAATCGATTCCAACCTGTCTGTGGTTTTGTTCCCGAATAAAATTAGAAAATTTATTTTGCAGAAAAGCCCCTGAAAATTAGAATGTTCATAACTTTCTAACCAAAGTTGATAATCTTGAACATTCTGAAATCCCCCAAACATGTAGAAACTTTTGGCACTGCCCAAATTCAAATTTGACAAACTTAAAGGTTCAAATTCAAATATGCTTGTTTGATGAATTTTGGCATATATCAAATTCTACAAATCCAAAAATTGCAAATAAAATATTTTTGGAATCCTTAGGATGTGTAATTGCATACCTCTGTCCCAAAATAATAATTGAACCAATTAAAATGGATTTTATAATTTAAATAACCAATTGAGTATTTTTGTCGGGGGGTTACCCCCGAGTAGGGGTAAGGCAAGTGCTAAAAGCAAGATCAGAAGGGCAGTTTTGACCGAGTTGGCTGGCTACCCGGTACCCTCTACCCGGTGGACAGCTATTCGGCCGTACCTACCAATGGCCAGGAGGAAGAATCAAGGAAGTTGTATTCTTCCGAGTAGAGGAAGTTGTCCGGGTAGAGGGAGTGGATTCCTACTCGGACCAGAAGTCAATGGAGCCGTTCTGACACAGGATCCCGCGTATCCTGTGTCTGTACGGTGTGCGGTTCAACTTACGGGGTGCGTGATTATCCGCACCACGGCGTGGCTACAGTGCTGTAGGCGCCTGTCTAGTCCTGTCACTGATAGAGGGGACAAGACAAGGCTAGGGGCCTACCCTATCTCACTGACAAGGGTGGACAGGTCCCATCTCCGAACGACGCAATGACTTATGGGGCGAGTGTCAGCGGGAGCCCGGAGGCGTGCGCGGTTCTGCAGGGCTCCTATCGCATCCCGTTGTACTTTATGATTGTTTTCTATTCGGCTGGGCACCAGTATATAAGGTGCCCTGCCTCCTCCTGTGAGAGGGTCGCTGCATACGTTTGGAACCTAGTCGACTAACTTGTTGAGAAAGCTAGAGAGAGCAAGAGTGGCTACTCGGCTGAAGGCCTGATTGTACTGTGGCTACTCGGTAACACACATATAAAGAGAGAGGCAGGAGTAAGGGTGTTACGTCCACACGAGGGCCCTGAACCAGGGTAAGATCTTGGTGTTTGCAGTGTCAGTGATCTACCACACGCGGCTACTCGCCGTGTGATCCCTCCCCGAGCACCTCCAGCGTCCATCGCCCCCAACTTTAGCCATCCCATGGCATCTGCCGTGATACCACCACGACAGTTGGCGCCCACCGTGGGGCGGACATAGGCGCTGGCTGGAGTCCATGTTCGGACGGGACTCGTTTCTGCTACTGGGGGGCGCGTGGTCTGTGGCCTTGTCCACAGATTCGGCTCCTTCGACTTCGTCACCGACAACGCCGGAGATTTCGGCGGGAGGCCCCTGCCGGCAGGCGGCTCGGTGCTCTCCTTCGGCTCGCACCTCGTCTACATCGCCACCGCCATCGTCCGTGAGTTCCCAGAGGAGGTGCTGGTCGCGGAGGATCCTCCTGCTGTGATCGCTGCCCGCGGAAGGCCAGTTGGCCGTTCTGCGGACAGCGTGGAGGTAATGGTGGCCGGCCTGGCTGCTGATGCCGGGAAGGGTGCGGCTGCTGCCGCGGGCGTCATCGAGGATCTTGCTGGCTCGAGCGCTGGCGGGAAGACCCACAAGCCCTACGAGAAGGACTGCAACATCCCCCTCTCCACTACACCGACGATACCGGCATCCGCAGTGCGGATGGGCATGCCGCCTCCCACCAAGCTTGAGCTCTTGACCATGAGGGTGCAGCTCGACCAGCAGCGCCAAGAGTTGCTCTCCGAGCAGCTGGAGCTGGAAAAGGTTAGGCTCGAGCTTAGCCTAGATCAGAATGAGTACAACAAGGCCCATGGCTTTACTCCTGTTGCTAGGAAGTCTAGCAAAGTAGGCGCTACGCGTCGCAACTTAGGCGTCGAGATGGCGACAGTTGTAGAGGCTCCTAGCCAATCTGCCACCGCAAACACCTCCACCAGGCCTAGATACAGCACCCACGCCAAAACCCTTAGAGCTGCAGAGGCTGTAGCCGCAGAGTTGCCAAACCTGGCTGGTGACGCGCGCTAGGCAGCAGGAGAGGCTCAACGAGCTGGTGTTAGAGGCTTCTAGGCAGAATGAGGAGTTCCGGAAAGCCAATTCGGGTCCTGACGCTTCTCAGATTGTGCACTCGCGTGCTGCGAGGTCCCATGACCAAGCCTCATCCCCGCATCCCAGTCGCGAGAGGGACCAGAGTGTGCACTCTGGGAAGGGTAGAGAAATGCAGGTGTACGACCCGGTTCTCGCCGCGAAACAGCGCGCTGTGCCGCGAGAATCCGGTCAGAAACACACTACTGCAGAAGCAGGCTATCAAGCCCATAAAGCTCAGAGTAAGGGACATAGCGGAGACAACGCGGGGCCTTCTCGGCGTCCTGCTGCTCAGCCTACTCGGCAGAGGACGCAACAGCACAGCCGCATGCGGCTGCGCCAGCAGCCAACCCTGTGGTGCAACCCGCAGTCATGCAGGAGAACAGATACGATGATGGCTACTCGGCGATGGGGCTAGCCGGTTATGCTGACCCCAGGAATGTTGCTGATCGCCTTGGTGAACGCATGTTGGAGCCCAGTGATGCCAGGTTCAAGTTGGACAGGATCAATCTGTCCGCACAACTCGAGAACAAGGGGCCACCTGGCCCAGAATGCTTTGGTGCTCGTATCATGAACGAGCCTTCCGTGAACCATTTCCAGCTGGCCAGGGGAAGAAAGTGCTACAATGGCAGCACGAAGCCAGAAGACTGGTTGAGTGACTACGTCACAACCGTGCACATTGCAGGCGGGAACCGGAGATGGGCTGTGCGGTATGTTCCGCAAATGCTTGAGGGTCCGGCTCGGACGTGGCTCAACAACCTGCCCAGGGACAATATCAATTGCTGGCTGGACTTCTCGGAGGCCTTCATCAGCAACTTCACCAGCACGTACAAGAGGCCGAATAGGCCGCAGCAGTTGTCCGCTTGCAAGCAGCGGGAAGACGAGACCGACCGCGAGTATCTTACTCGGTGGAGCACCTTGAGGAACACCTGTGAAGGTGTGAATGAGGCCCAGGCCATTACTTGGTTTGCGCAGGGCTGCAGGCATGGCAGCATCTTGTGGCAGAAGTTGCAGCGCGAGATGCCGAGTACACTCACGGAGACTATCAAGATTGCTGACATGTATGCACTCGGCGACCCAACTCAGCCTCTGATGGACTCCCCCGAGCCGAGAAGGAACTACAACAACAACAGCAGCAAGCGCAATGATTTCCGCAACAAGCGCAGGGGCGACCGGATTGATACTCGGTATGATCCCGAGGAGGTGAATGCTGTGACCACGGCTGCTGGGAGTAGCCAGAGGCAAAAAACTGCTGGAGCCCAGTACGGGCAAAACCAGAATCAGGGCCAAGGCATCAAGAAACCATACAGTGCTTCCCAGCAGGGTAGCGGCAACTCGGGTCCTGCCCCAAACTTCATCTTCACGGAGATGAATGATGGTCCGTGCAGCTTCCACACTCGGCATCCGGCCAGGCCTGCCAACCACACTGATGAGGGAATAGTAACCCGGTGTGCCAGCTCCCGGGTGTGACCCGGCCCAAACGACGGATGGACCGAATCCGGCTAAGGACGAAGAAACTCCTGGAAGGCCCAGGGCTTGTAAGGATCGTAACCCGGGTTGTGGGTTACGGTAAGAAAAGTTAGGGTTCGTATGTAGAGTTCGAGTAGGACTCGAGGAGCGTTTGGTAGGGCAAGCCCGGAGGGGTATGAGTACTATATAAACCAACCCCTGGGCTTCGCCTAAGAGAGATCCAAGTCATAGTTGTAACACCTGTTATCGAGTATCCAGTATAATCATATCGAGAGCCGGCGAGCTGTTTTCCGGTTCCTAGATTGCTTTCGCCATGTTCTCTCTCGAGCTAAACCCTCTCCCAAACACCTGTGTCGACTTGCCCCAAGATCAGTTACCCCAGGTAACATCTGCCGTGATTATCCCACGACAGTTGGCGCCCACCGTGGGGCCTGCGTCCAAAGGTGTTTACATCACGGGAGAAGCTCGGAAGAGCATGGAGAACTTCGTCGTCGGCGAGATCTACTCCAATGGCGAAGGAGAAAGAATAGTGGACAGTTCCGGGTGGGAGTTGGACCCGGATCGCTGCGAATCTGGATCCGAGGTGTCAATCGGCCAAATCAGTATCTTCATCGGCATGGTACGTACACTCAATTCGAATGGACAATATCATGTGCATGTTACAGGAACTTCCAGCAGGGACAAAAAGGCGTTAAAACAAACAGCGAATCTATCCTCCTCGGCCACTCCGGAATACTTGAGGTGGGCAGAGCAAGAGGTAACATGGAGCAGAAGAGATCATCCAGAAGGAGTAGAGCGCCCCGGAACTTTGGCGTTAGTGGTTTCGCCACAGGTCAATGGTTATGAATTGAAAAAGGTATTGATGGACGGAGGGAGCAGCATCAACATCCTATATTGGGAAACCTTCTTGCGCATGAACCTCAAGGAGTCTCAGCTACAAAAAAGTTCGACGGTGTTCCATGGGATCGTGCCGGGTCATTCGGCACGCCCCGAAGGGAAAATTGCCTTGGAAGTGGTCTTTGGAGAATCGGTAGATAACTATCGGGTGGAGTGGCTTACGTTTGAAGTGGTCAAGCTGCATAGCCCCTACCACGCTCTGTTCGGAAGACCGGCTTACGCTAAATTCATGGCTAGGCCGTGCTACGTATATTTGCAGTTAAAAATTCCAGGCCCCAAGCGGACCATCACTATCCATGGAAACCGAGATATAGCAGCAGAGTGTGATGAGGGAGATTCGGTGATGGCCGAGCAAGCCTGCAGAAAGGAAGAGCTTAAATATTACCGGTCTCAGGTGGATCCGGAAGATGGCACGGCATTGAGAAGACCAGATTCTGAAGACGAAAGAGTGAAATTTAAGGCGGCTCAAGACACCAAGAAAGTAGATTTTGTGGAAAGAGACCCCACCAAGCAGTTCACTATAGGGTCCAATTTGGAAGACGCACAAGAAAAGGCCCTAGTGGAATTTATACGCTCAAATGCGGATGTGTTCGCCTGGACACCCAGCGACATGCCGGGTATCCCTACCAAGTTGGCAGAGCACAGTTTGCATGTGGATCCCAGGGCCAGGCCTGTGAAGCAAGGTTTGAGAAAAATGAACGAGGAAAGGAGAAGAGCTATAGGCGAGGAAATCGCACGACTATTAACCGCAGGCTTTATCATGGAAGTATTTCACCCGGACTGGTTAGCGAATCCGGTTCTAGTGATGAAAAAGACAAATGAATGGAGGATGTGCATTGATTTCACGAGCCTCAACAAGCATTGCCCAAAGGATCCGTTCGCGCTGCCAAGGATAGACCAGATCATAGACGCGGTAGCCGGAAGCGACTTGCTATGTTTCTTGGACGCATATTCGGGGTACCACCAGATTAAACTCAAAAGGGAGGATTGGGAGAAAACCTCGTTTATAACCCCTTTTGGGGCCTTTTGCTACAAAACCATGACGTTTGGGTTGAAAAATGCGGGCGCAACTTATCAGCGGTGTATTCAGAAGTGCTTTGAGGATCAAATTGGGCGTAACGTGCACGCATATGTGGATGATGTGGTTATCAAGACCCGGAAGGCAGAGACATTTATTGATGATTTAAAAGAAACGTTTAAAAACTTGAGGAGGTATCAGATGAAGCTTAACCCAGCGAAGTGTGTATTCGGAGTCCCGGCCGGGAAGTTACTTGGCTTTATAGTCTCCGAGAGAGGAATTGAGGCAAACCCGGATAAAATCAAGGCCATACAGAATTTGAAGAAACCGGAAAATTTGAAGCACGTTCAAAAACTCACGGGGTGCGTGGCAGCCCTGAGCAGGTTCATATCCAGGCTTGGAGAAAAGGCAATACCCCTGTACCGGCTTTTGCGGAAATCAGATAAGTTCGTATGGGATCAGGAGGCAGATGAGGCGTTAGAAGCACTAAAGAAGCAGTTATCTGAAGCACCAGTACTAGCGGCGCCGGGTCCTAAAGAGCCTATGTTATTATACGTGGCAGCCGGCCCCCGAGCCGTCAGTGCAGTGGTTGTCGTGGAACGCAAAGAAGATGGGAAAGGTTACCCGGTCCAGAGGCCGGTTTACTATGTCAGTGAAGTGTTATCGGAAGCAAAGCAGCGTTACCCGCATTGGCAAAAATTGGTGTTTGGGGTCTTTATGGCCAGCCGGAAGTTGAAGCCATATTTCCAAGAACATCCCATAACAGTGGTTAGTTCAATACCAATGTCGGATATCATCAGGAACTCGGATGCAACGGGCAGAATAGCCAAATGGGCAATAGAGATGGGAGATTATCATATAAGCTACGAGCCCAGATCGGCAATCAAGTCCCAGGCCTTGGCTGATTTCGTCAACGACTGGACGCACACTGGAATGGTTACCGCAGTTCCAAGTTCCGAGTCATGGACCATGCACTTCGATGGATCAAAGCAGTACGAGGGGTCAGGAGCCGGAGTGGTGCTGACATCGCCCAAGGGAGACAAACTAAGTTATGTGCTACAGATTCATTTTGATTGCTCAAACAACGTGGCCGAGTATGAGGCTCTGTTACATGGCTTGAAGGTAGCCAAGGAGATGAACATTAGAAGGATACGATGCTTTGGGGACTCGGATCTCGTGGTGCAGCAGGTGTCAGGAACCTGGGACAGGAAGGACGCCACTATGGCAGCGTATCGCAGGGAGGTTGATAGGGTTGCCGGGTCTTTCTCCGGGTATGAAGTGGAGCACATAGACAGAAGAAAGAACGAGGCGGCGGACGCACTCGCTAGACTCGGCTCGCGCAGGGAGCCGGTTCCACCTAATGTTTTCGTGGACGAGCTATGGCGGCCGTCAGTTAAAACCGAGTCTGAAGAAGAATTAGCAAATCGAGACCCGGACGTGGAGCTCGTGGCTACGATACACGGCGTCCCCGAATGGACGGAGCCATATCTGGCATACTTATCAAGAGGCGAACTACCAGAACAGGAGGTACTAGCAAGACAAATCGTGAGGCGGGCAAAAGGATACGCTATTATCAATGGAGAGTTGTACAAGAGAAGTGCGGCAGGAGTCTTTTTGCGCTGTGTGACACCAGAAGAAGGCCGACAGATTCTTAAGGAGATCCATGAAGGTGATTGCGGGCATCATGCGTCCACAAGGTCTCTTGTGGCCAAGGCCTATCGACATGGGTTCTTCTGGCTCACAGCTCTAGCAGACGCGGAGCGGATAGTGGCAAGGTGCGACGGATGTCAAAGGTACGCTCGTCAAACTCATGTGCCGGCTATGGAGTTACGGACCATTCCATTAACTTGGCCATTCGCTGTTTGGGGTATGGACATGGTCGGCCCCTTCCATATGTCACCTTGCAAGAAGACGCACCTTTTAGTTGCTGTTGATAAGTTTACCAAATGGGTGGAGGTTATGCCGGTCACCAATTGCGAAGCGGCCACAGCAGTCAAATTCCTGAAAAGAATTATATACCGGTTCGGGTACCCCCACAGCATAATTACCGACAATGGAACTAACATGTCCCTTGGAGAGATGGAAAAATTTTGTGGCAGCAATGGAATCAGGCTTGATGTAGCATCAGTAGCACATCCGCAAGCCAACGGCCAAGTTGAGAGGGCGAACCAAGAACTACTTCGTGGATTGAAGCCAAGACTGAGGGTTCCCTGTATCAGGGCCGCAGGGGCATGGGTTGAAGAGCTTCCTTCCGTGGTCTGGGGTATTAACACTACCCCCAACCGATCCACCCAGATGACACCTTTTTTCATGGTCTACGGCGCAGAAGCGGTATTACCAAGCGACATCATTCATGATTCACCTAGAGTGACAGCTTATGTGGAAGTAGAGAACGAGAAAACTCGGCAAGACGCCGTGGATATGTTAGAAGAACAAAGGGAGCAAGCCTTGGAAAGATCAGCCATATACCAGCAGGACTTGCGAAGATATCATAGTCGGCGGGTGAAAAGCCGGGTCTTTCAGGAGGGAGACTTGGTCTTGCGCTTGGTTCAGACAAACGAGGGAAGACACAAACTATCGCCACCATGGGAAGGACCCTTCATCGTAAGCCGGAGCCTGCATAATGGGTCATATTACTTGATAGATGCAAGAGAAGAATCGACCACACTCAACGATACTGCTCACACAACTGCACCTATGCAAGAAAGAGATAGACCGTGGAACGTGGCTCAGCTACGTCCATACTATACTTAGCAGAAAAAGATGTAACAGGCAGCAGGTTCCAGACGCACTCTTTTCCTGTCCAGGGCACCCTTGGGGACTGGATGGGTTTTTAATGA
This sequence comes from Alopecurus myosuroides, assembly GCA_028641055.1. Lineage (NCBI taxonomy): Eukaryota > Viridiplantae > Streptophyta > Magnoliopsida > Poales > Poaceae > Alopecurus > Alopecurus myosuroides. The sequence goes on from CM054057.1 coordinate 165,615,588, forward strand.
GGCGGCTTGCTGGCCTAATTTTTTTCATATCAAGTAAAAAGGGATTATCAAGAAAAGAAGCAAGTGTTATTTATACAATGTGAATATTCAGGTCTTGAGGGCTGGTTGCTCATACAAGCACAGCCGTAAACTCAAAAAAGACCCGGCCTTGATGCCAATGAGTTATAGGGGCCGTCACTCGAAAAAACGAGTGCGGCTACAATCTTATAACCGGACAAAGAAGTCCAAATTTCTCGGCTATTCTTACTTAAGCTCGATGTGACTCGCAACGAAGTGGCATGATTCGTTCGCTTACGATTAATGTCGGTCATGAGACCCAAACGGGACTCGCTTGACCCCGTTTTCGTATTGATGTAACAACATGGTATCCACGCGAAAGCCGGCTTATAGTACAAGATAGTCGAAAGGGTCATCTAAACCACAAGTTATGCAGAGTATAAGGCCGATAGCCGGAAACTCAACGATTATCAAGCATAACTTCAAGCCTCATAAAAAATTGTCCTGAAGTCTTGGGCATTCGGTGGCAGGCGAGTCGTTTCCTTGAAAGAAAACAATCATGCATCCTAGACGCGGAAACCCGGACTGGGGACTTATGAGCTCTAAGGAAGAAACAGCATCATCCAGCCGATAAAATTAAAACAAGCCACGCATCCGGGTCTTAGGAGCTTAGGGATTCAGGTATAAAACCGATCCCTAGACGACAACACCTGGAGGACGGGTCTTGCTCAGGAAAGTATAAAAAAAAAACAGTATAAGGTATCGAGAATAAAGCAAGCGGATATCAAGAACAAACAAATGCAAAGACATATTCATCAAAAGCGCAGAGAGGCGCCAAGTGCATCGGGAGTTTAAATAAAGAGTTACAAAAACCATAAAGTATCAAAAGAGCACAGGCGCTCTGCTTAAACGAATAGTAAAGCTGTTTTAATGATGCCTTGCCGGCTGACGTATGTGGAACGATAGGCATTACTTCAAGCTGCAGGATCCATCTTGGCTTTGCCCTTGTCGCCACCTGTAGTTGCGGCGCCACTCGGGTCAGCAGCAGTCCCGGGTTGTGCAGCAGAAGTTGCAGGAGCAGAGTCGGCCCCGGTCTTCCTAGCGGCCTCTTCCTTCACCTTGATCGCCTGCTCCTTCCAACGGGCAAGCATATCGAATGGCTGGGGGCGGTTCGCCTTGACAACCTTGTCATTAGCATCATAAGCAGGGAGAATCTCATCAATCTCTAAGCTGTCAGCAATGACGCTAGCCGGGTGGCGGACTTCTTTCTGAATAGCCTTGAAGTCCTTTGGCAAAAACTTGGACCCATCCAAGTTGAACTCCGGAAATCCACTCATAAGTTTGGCAAGTTGTAGCTTGGGGGCGTATGCTTTAGCCAGTGCGAGCCCCCGGGTTACCCCAAATCGGCAGGAGGACCGTTTCCAGTGCCAAATCCACTCGGGGATCGTGGAGCAGAATTCCAGTAATCTCTTCATGTTATCTGGCTTGATATCCGGCAGCCGCAGCTCATCAAGTATCCAGCTAACTCCGCCGCAAAGTTGGCGAAGAGTATTCTTGATGGTTTTAAGCTTGGCAGCATCATCTTCTTCGGGGGCAGCATCACGTGGGCCTGCTAAGAAAGGCAAAAGGAGCAAAGATAGTAGGCAAGCAAGCGCAAGTGTTCAAATCAAAGCAATCCGAGTCATAAAAAGGTGAAATTCAAAAATCTTACCAGTCGCGGTACGGTGAACATCAGCAATTTGAGCAGAAAGAGTTGTAAGTTTTTCCTTAGCTCTGTGAGCTCTCTTCCTGTACTTTTTCGTCATCTTTTGGCACCTGCGAGCCTCAGTCTCAGCAGCTTCACGAAGGGCCGTTTCTTTTCCAATACGCTTGGTGGACTTGGCCAGCTTCTTCTCCAACTGTGAAACATAGTCCTGTAAAGAAGCATGAGGAGGGATCAGCCAGAATCATTATGCAAAGTTCCAAGCAAGTTACCTAGTAATTTACTCGGAACTTGGGGACTAGGCATGGAGACAATTGATGATTAGTCGGGGTTACCTCGTGCTTGGTTATTAAGGCATCTAGTATGTTTTCTTCGTCGCCCTTCAAGGTATGAAGGGCATCTAGCATTTGAGCAAAGGTCATGTCTTCAGGGCGAAGTTGAGAAGGGCCGGAGGATTGGCCCTCTTGTGGCGGAGTTGTTCCGGGTTTGGGGGTCGAAACCCGGATTGTTTGAACGTCCGGGATAGGAGAGCCCGACTTGGTCTCCACAACGATGTCTTCGTCCACTTCTTCAGAGGGCTGGGGTGATGCAGTCTTTGGTGGGACTGGGTCCTTAAAAGGATCTTCTCCATTTCCATCCTCGGCCTCGTCCTCAACCTCAACGTCCATGTTATCACTTGGCTTCTCTTCTCCCTGCTCTTCTGATTCAGGGATATCCGGGTCGCTCAGCGTAACTGTGGCACTGAAGAAAAGAAGGGAGACATTGATCAATGGAATATACGGAAAAAAGAAAGGTAACCAGTATGAGAAAATATAAAGTAAAGGTAGTTTACCCGGTGTTCACGGCATAATCCGGGGGAAGCTCGCCGCTGGAGGCGGATGACGTTGGCAAGAGCACTGGCTGTGGCACGCGAAGTTGCCCGGCAAGTGGATGATTGGGAGACGGGTGACGTTGAGGAGATTGGGAAGGTTGAGCTGGAGGGGTACTGGCTCGATGAGTGGGTGAAGTGGAGATACCCGGGTTAAGGGGATCATCCCCCGGAGAATTCCGGGTCACCCTACGTTTAGTCGGGAGAGGGTCCTTCAAGAAGGATGAATGTGATAATCGCTCGTTAAGTTCATGCATAGCAGCAAAGGAGTAAGGCGCACGAGACATAGAAGAGAAGGGAACCTTTTCAACTACCCCTCTAGCCTTCCTCTTGTTTCCGACTGGGGGCTCCTGATCAGACTCGGTGGCTTCCGGGTCATTTTCTTCTTCCTCCTCTTCATCCCCCGACCCTGAAAGCCGAGTAAGTATCAGATAAGAAAAATAACACAGACGAAAGGCAGGTGTAAAGGGTATGGGAGAGTACCCTCATCATCATCAACGGACTCGGTTTCCTCTTCAGGGTCTTGAGAAGGAGGGGGGTTTTCAACTTTCCAGAAGGGATTGTCATCCTGTGAACAAATAAACACAAGTGGTGGTCAGAGACTATAACGGACGAAAGTACTGAAATGAGAAAAAGGAGTCAGGTCTTACCGCTGGGGCGGGGTTTTCCCGGGTAAACGGGGGTAACCCGGTAGTGTTCTTTATAACATCTAGTCTCTCCGTCAGGAAGCCCTTGATGGTTTTGTTGGTATTGCCGGCAGGGAAGTTCTTGGTGGAGTAGCGGAGGGAATCTGTGACGTGACCCGAATATTCGTGTAACAGCTTCGGGCGAATCGAGTTGGGCTGAACCCGGAAGTCTACCCAAGTCTTTATTAGATTGAGCCCAAGAAGGCCGTGGGTTGAGAGAGCCGCTAACTTGGCCAGAAGGGGCTGAATCGCTTCCCTATCAAGATCAGATGCAAAGGCACTGAAAGACTCGGAGGGCTCGAGAGGGCTCTCCGAATAACCCGGTAGTTTCCTCTCACCATCCGGAGAAGTGTCGTGGCAATAAAAGAAGGATAATTGCCAGTTTTTGGCGTTGGAGTTCAGGTTGAGAGGTGGCATCAATGAGTGTTTGCGACGCTGGAGGGATACCCCGCCGCAGGTAAGAAGTGTTCCGTTACCACTCTCATGGCATGGTTCGCATTGGAATAATTCGGTAAAAAGAATAAGGTTTGGTGGAGTGCATAAGTACGACTCGGACAAAACTATGAAGTGGGTGATGTTCAGCATAGAGCTAGGCCCTATGTCGAACACCCGGAGACCATAGTGGCTCAAGACTTCCCGGAAAAAAGAGTGACCCGGAGGACGGAATCCCCGGGTCACATGCTCGGTAAAACAAATTACCTCATTCCCGATAGGAGTGGGGCGGGTCTCATCGCCAGGAGCCCTCCAGTGTATTTCCTTTTGAGAAGGAAGGATTCCTAACTCGGCCATCCCATCTAGCTTGGCCTTTGTCGTTGAAGATCGACCCCAGTTGGCAGAAGTGGTTTGAGAGGCCTTTGCAGAAGCCGGGTGTCTTCCTTGCCTTTTAGGAGCCATGGAGTTGACCTGCAAGGGACAGGAAATGTATGAGGTTCGGAACATCAAATCATTCGAGTTTGGAGACATCAGGGCGCTGAAGGCTAAAGTGAAACCCGGATAATGCACTACGATGTCAAGTGCGGAAGATTTTCCGGGTGTCAGACGAGGTTGAGTAAACTGTTAATAACTTACGCGTTGGGGTGAATTGGGTGAACATGGATGGTTGCCCATACCTTTATTATGGAGGGACTAGCTGGAAAAAGAGGATTTTCCGGGTGTTAATGCGACAGGCGGAAAGAACAAGGTGGAATGGATCTAGATCGAAAAGCTCGCAAGCAATCTTATGCAAAGTTGGATGGCCAATAAATGCGCGGGGATGAGCTGCGACTACGCATCAGGTGATTAAAGGAATTAAGGTCTACCGAAGCGGTTCAATTTGGTGATATCAGAAAATTAGTTTACGGGTTGACCCAGATCCAATCTTGGTCAGATTGAAAAGGCTGCGAGTTTCAATTGAATGGTTGAAGAAAGGCGTACCAAAGGAGTTGAGGTCCGAAGCGAGGGTGGTGCGTGGCGCGGCTTGAGTGTCGCGTCACGGCCCTCGATGAGGAAGCGCGGGTGTGACAACGGTGTTTGATGGCGGCGTTGGGAAGCTCGGGGGCGATTGCGGCCGGAGGTGGCCTTATCTTTCGCAGCGTGCGCGAGCCTGGTGGCAGGGACTGCGAGGAAGCAAGGAGAGAAAGGATGTTAAGGCGAAGTGAAGGGCCTAGGGTTACTTTCGGTTAATATTTATAAGGAAGGTGGTGAGCCCGCCTGCGGCTGGAAAGCCGGAAGTTGCGGAGCAATGATTATCCGCACAGATTTGGTGTTACGGGTGTTTGGAACGAGGTGGAATATTCCGTTGACAGGGGGAACGCGATTCGTTCCGAGATATCAGGGATCCTTATCGAGAATAGGACCTTAATATCTTAGGATTCAAACTTGGAAAGGTCCGTTGAGCATTTGAGGAAGGATCGAGCTGTCGAATGACCGCTACGGAGCTGGGCCTAGTCATCTGTTAAAGTAACTTGGCCCGGTTCACGTAAGCTTGGGCGTTTCATATCTTCTTAGGGAATAGCGAGCACTTCAAGGATGAATCTTGAAGCCCGCGCTATCCTGGGGACTACTGATGAGGGAATAGTAACCCGGTGTGCCAGCTCCCGGGTGTGACCCGGCCCAAACGACGGATGGACCGAATCCGGCTAAGGACGAAGAAACTCCTGGAAGGCCCAGGGCTTGTAAGGATCGTAACCCGGGTTGTGGGTTACGGTAAGAAAAGTTAGGGTTCGTATGTAGAGTTCGAGTAGGACTCGAGGAGCGTTTGGTAGGGCAAGCCCGGAGGGGTATGAGTACTATATAAACCAACCCCTGGGCTTCGCCTAAGAGAGATCCAAGTCATAGTTGTAACACCTGTTATCGAGTATCCAGTATAATCATATCGAGAGCCGGCGAGCTGTTTTCCGGTTCCTAGATTGCTTTCGCCATGTTCTCTCTCGAGCTAAACCCTCTCCCAAACACCTGTGTCGACTTGCCCCAAGATCAGTTACCCCAGGTAACATCTGCCGTGATTATCCCACGACACACACTACTCGGCAATGCAGCTGGTGGGAACAGATCAAGAATGAGGGCCTGCCTCCTCCTCCTCCTCTGCCAGCTGCGAATGCCATTGTGCAGCCAGCTCGGGCACCTGCTCCTAGGCCGGTCGCGTTCCCGAGAAGAGAGAATGTCAACCAGGTGGCTTTAGGAGCCAACCACAACTTCAACAACGACCGCTACCGCTACAACATCAGAAACAACAACAACAACAACGACGACAACCAAGGTAACAACAAAAACAACGGCAACAATGGTGGTGGAGACCGCAACCAGTACCAAGAACACCACGAGAGCTACATGATCTTCGTCACCGAGCCAGTCGACAAGCAGTCGCAGCACAGGCGTGCGATGGAGGTAAACGCTGTCATCCCGGCAGTGCCTAACTATCTGCGCTGGTGCGACCATGAGGTGACTTGGTCCAAGGCTGATCACCCCAAAGTGATGCCCAACCCGGGTAGCTATGCTTTGGTGCTGGATCCCACTTTTCTGGGACCCGAGAAGAATGTGCGTTTCAGTAAGGTGCTGATTGACAACGGCAGCAGCATCAACATCATGTATCTGGATACATTGAAGAAGCTCGGCCTTGGCGAGAACATGCTGCTGCCCAGCAAGACCACATTCCATGGAATTGTGCCGGGGGTATCTTGTGCTCCAATCGGCCGCATCTGGATGGATGTCCTATTCGGCACTAGGGAAAACTACCGCACCGAGTACATCCGGTTCGAGGTGGTTGATCTTCAGAGCCCCTACCACGCCCTTCTCGGTAGGCCTGCACTCACCAAGTTCATGTCTTCTACCAATGCTGCCTATCTGAAGATGAAGATCCCTGGTCCTAATGGAGTGATCACCATCTCGGGTGACTACAAGAGGTCTTTGGAGTGTGCCTCTGCGGGTTCCCAGCTAGCGGAGTCCATGGTCGTTGCTGCCGAAAAGAAGAAGATGTACGAGGTGGTGGCGATGGCGCAAGCAGCGCAAGGTGGTGCGCCCGGCATGCCGAGTTCCCAGTACGGGACTGCATTCCAGGCGTCCCAGGAGACAAAGAAGGTCCAGGTCGACCCTGAGTTCCCAGACCGTGTTGCCATCATTGGCGCCGGGTTGGGAGAGAAATAGGAAAGCGAGCTCATCCACTTCCTCCGTGAGAATCGGGACGTGTTCGCCTGGTCAAATAAGGATTTACCAGGTGTCCCGAGGGAGTTGGTTGAGCACTCGCTACATGTGCGGCATGATGCCAAGCCAGTGAAGCAGGTGATGCGCCGCTTTGGCGATGAGAGAAGGAAGGCCATTGGTGACCAGATCACCAAGTTGCTGATAAGCAACTTTATCATGGAGGTTTTGCATCCTGACTGGCTAGCCAACCCGGTGATGGTTGAGAAGAAGAAGGAGGACCCCAAGGCGGATACCGCATGGCGCATGTGCGTGGACTACACCGACCTGAACAAGGCCTGCCCCAAAGATCCCTTTCCGCTACCCCGCATAGATCAGGTGATCGATTCCACTGCTGGTTGTGAGCTTTTGTCTTTCATAGATGCCTACTCTGGTTTTCATCAGATAGCTCTCAACCATGCTGATCAAATAAAGACTGCTTTCATTACCCCTTACGGGGCTTATTGCTATCGTGTCATGTGCTTTGGGTTGCGGAATGCGGGGGCTACCTATCAGAGATGCATGCAGAAATGCTTGCATGATCAAATTAGCAAAAATGTGCAGGTGTACGTAGATGACATTGCCATCAAAACGAATAAAACACATACTCTGCTTAGTGACATTGAGGAAACATTTGCCAACTTGCGCAAGTACAAGATGAAGCTGAATCCGACTAAATGCACCTTTGGCGTCCCGGCTGGCAAGCTACTCGGCTTCTTGGTATCCAGTCGGGGCATTGAGGCCAATCCTTCAAAGATAAAAGCTATTGAGAGCATGTCTTTGCCGAGATCCCTGAAGGATGTGCAAAAGTTCACTGGTTGCTTGGCTTCTCTGAGCCGCTTCCTGGGTAGAATGGGCGAGAAGGCCTTGCCTCTGTATCAGTTGATGAAGAAAAATGACAAGTTTGTCTGGACACCGCAAGCTGATGTGGCATTCAAGGAGCTGAAGGACATGCTGGGTAGCGCTCCAATCTTGGCTAGCCCGCTACCCAAAGAGCCAATGCTGCTGTACATTGCTGCGACTAACCGAGTGGTCAGTGTGGTGATTGTGGTGGAAAGAGAAGAAGAAGGCAAGACTGTGCAGCGACCTGTTTACTATCTGAGTGAGGTGATGTCCAGTTCCAAGCAAAACTACCCGCATTACCAGAAGATGACTTACGGCGTGTACCTGGGCGCCAAGAAGCTGAAGCACTATTTCCAAGAGCATCCCATCATTGTGGTGAGTTCTGCTCCCATCTCGGACATCATGGGCAACAAGGAAGCAAGTGGCAGAGTAGCCAAGTGGGCGATTGAGCTGGCCGCGTACGCTCCGGCGTATGCGAGAAGAGAAGCCATCAAGTCTCAGATCCTTGCGGATTTTCTGGTGGATTGGGCTGAGGTGCAGTATGAGCCTCCTACTCCGGTATCCAATTACTGGAAGATGCATTTTGATGGCTCCAAGGTGAAGGAAGGCTTGGGTGCTGGCGTGGTGCTCACGTCACCCAAGCGAGATCAACTCAAGTACGTGCTGCAAATCCACTTCAAGGCATCCAACAATGTAGCAGAGTACGAGGCCGTAGTGCACGGCTTGAAGGTGGCCAAGGAGGTTGGCGTGCAGCGCATTATATGCTATGGCGACTCGGATCTCGTTGTGCAGCAAGTTTCAGGCACTTGGGATGCTCTGGATGCCAACATGGCTTCATATCGGTTCCTGGTGCAAACCATGACTGGATTCTTTGAAGGATGCGAGTTCGAACACATACACCGAGCAGAAAATGAGGCAGCTGATGAGCTGTCCAAGTTGGGGTCTTCTTGGCAGTACATCCCGGCTGGGGTTGCCTTGGAGCATTTGAGGAAGCCATCTATCAAGCCATCCCCCAACTCGGAATCCATCTTTGTTCCTTCTCTGCCTGGTGAAGAAGCTGTTCCCATGGAGATTGACTGGGAGGCTGCAAAAGAGAACCCGGGGACTGTCGTCTCCATCCCGGGGACTGGCCTGCAACCCGGGGACTGTCCCTTCTTACTCGGGGACTGCCCCTCCTAACTCGGGGACTGTCGCATTCATTGAGGGAGTTCTCGCTGCGTGCACGAGATCTCGGGGACTCGTCCCCACCCCAGAAGAAGAAGAAGTGGTGGCTGATCCGATGGAAGTGGACGAACCAGTGTTTCCCATCCGGGAGACACCGAGTTGGGCTCTGCCCATATTATCCTTTCTAAAAGACGGCACCTTGCCGGGTGATGAGGTAACCTCGAGGCAAATTCAGAGAAGGTCCAAGGGCTACACAATCTTCAGAGATGTGCTGCATAGAAGAAGTCCTACTGGTGTGCTGCAGCGCTGTGTAGAGCCAGAAGAGGGAGAAGAAATATTGGTGGAGATACACCAAGGAGAATGCGGGCATCACGCCTCTTCTCGGGCTCTGGTCAACAAGGCTTTTCGGCATGGCTTCTTTTGGCTCACTGCCTTGAAGCAAGCTGAAGATATAGCGAGAACGTGCAATGGCTGCCAGAGATTCGCAAGTAAGATTCATATGCCAGCTTCCGAGTTGAAGACCATTCCCATTACTTGGCCGTTTGCTGTTTGGTGCTTGGATATGGTGGGTCCTTTCAAGACGGCTAGAGGCAACATGACTCACATTCTGGTCATGGTGGACAAGTTCACGAAGTGGATTGAGGTGAAGCCTATTCGCAAGTGCGATGGAGCCACTGCGGTGAGTTTCCTAAAGGATGTGATCCTGAGGTACGGCTACCCGCACAACATTATCACGGATAATGGCACAAACTTTGCTGATGGAAGGTTTGCGAGGTTCTGCAGAGATAAGCGCATTCGGCTAGATGTTGCATCTGTTGTGCATCCCGCCTCCAATGGGCAAGTGGAAAGAGCAAATGGCATGGTGCTAGCAGGCATAAAGCCAAGGCTGATTGAGCCGCTGTTGAAAACACCTGGGTGTTGGCTAGACGAGTTTCCAGCGGTGTTGTGGAGTCTAAGGACTACCCCTAACCGGTCAACTGGCTACACGCCATTCTTTCTGGTTTATGGAGCTGAGGCTGTGTTGCCCACTGACCTAGAGCATGACTCGCCCCGTGTAACGCTCTACACCGAGGCAGAGGCTAGAGAAGCTCGAGAAAATGACGTTGACCTGCTAGAAGAAGCAAGAGAGTTAACTCTGTCACGTTCAGCTGTTTATCAGCAAAACTTGAGGCCTTATCACAGCCGAAAAGTGAACCCAAGGGTTTTCCGAGAAGGAGACATGGTGCTTAGGCTCGTGCAGCGCACAACCGGGATGCACAAGCTATCTCCTCCGTGGGAAGGGCCTTTCATTGTGAGCAAGGCTCTGCACAATGATGCCTATTATCTTGTTGACGCGCAGCCATCCCAGAAGAACAGGCCGGATAGAGCAGGAGAAGAATCCAAGCGCCCTTGGAATGTAGCTCTACTCCGCCGTTTTCATTCGTGAGAAAATTATGTATGTACTCTCTTATCCGAGTTAAACTTCTATTCGGCAATCTGAAATTGAACTCGGGGACTGCCCTCGTCCAAACTGTTCCTTGTGTTTACTCTATTTCGCTTTGTCTATTCGGTTGAACCACTTAGAATTTCAAAAGCATACAAAGTAGTGTGTTTAAACTCACCGGACACTCTGCGACTCTGCTGATGTCCGCAACCCGGCTTCATGGCAAGCCAGAGAACAAGCCAAAGAGTCAATGAACACATGAAAAATGCAAAGGAAAGGAAGCGTGTGGCAACCGAGTAGAGTGTTTTTTTACTGTTTTTTCTTTCCGGCTAAGTGGTGGGCAGCGCTACTATGAATTTTTCTAAGTGGCTAAGTATTTGAAACTCCTACTTTGAACTCTTGTGACTCGACTACCAACAAAGCAACAAGTTGCAGGTAAGAGCTGAGATAAAAGGGAAAGAGCGGATAAAAAATGCAACTCGGGGACTTGCATATTAACGCAACCCGGCATTGAGCTAGAGTTGCTAAGAACTTTAACTGGAATAAAAAAGGAGTAGCAACAAAGATTTAATTGTTTAGATACATCTGCACCCGGCATCCCGGGGATCTCATGAAAGTTTTAAGATAGAATTTCAGGCAGCAGCATCGGGAGTAGTGGCGGTGTCGTCCGCAGCGGTCTTCTCGGAGTTGGCCTTCTCGGCGTCAGCTTCAACATCTACGTCCATGGAGGTGGCTTGCTCAGAGGTGGCAGTGGCCACCGAGATGGGATCGGTGGCCGAAGTGGAAGCAGCGGACTGGGTGCGGAGTAGCGCTGCATCGTCAAGTGCCGCGCCAGACGAAGAGCCCAACTCGGGAGCAGCTTGCTGGATCACCATCTCGGTGGCGATGTTGGCATCCTGGCCCTTGTCTTCCGGCTCCTCGTCGCTATCTGCAGCAACCTTGCCCTTCCCCTTCCCGGACCCCTCCTCGTCAGCATCCTCGAAGGCACTCAAGCCCTTCGACTCGGTGTCCTCGTCTTCATCTTCATCTTCACCCTCGCTCTCCGCCTCGGTGTCAGGCTCGGTGGGGCCGTCGAGGAAGAGGGCGGTGTCCGCGTAGGAGGCGATCTCGTACGCAACTGCCTTGTGGTGAGTAACGCAGTCGGGATCATCTGACCACTTGGAGCCTTGGCGCAACTCGAGAATGGTGTCGAGGTTCAGGTTCTCGTACCAGCTGCATATGAAGCGAAGCAGCAGATCGGCCCCTGCCCGAGCTGCGGACGCACGCCATTTCTTCAGCTCGGCCTTTGCGCCCATTCAGCTACTCGGAGAGCGCGCGAAGAGTTTTGGGCGCAGATTCACGAGGCCAGAATAGATCGTGAAGCTTGAAGGCTGTGGACACCAGGCTGGAGCCAAAGCCCCTAAGCTGGCGGAGCTGCGACTTGATACTCGTGAGGTCGTCATCGATTGAAGATTTGGTGTTCATGGGCAATCCTCTTTTAGCTCGGATTTCTTGCGCCTTAGCCAAAGCAGGCGTGCTAGCCGCGCAGAGATCAGGGAAGATATCTGAGAGTGCTATCAGAAAGAGTTAGATATGGAAGCAGAGAGGAGAAGCAAACCAAGCCAAACAGAAGAAGAAGAAGGGAACAGCTAGGTACAGAGAAGCGCAGACTTATTGTTAAGGTCAATGAGTAGCGCGTGCAGCTTGTTCTTCTAGGCCTCCTCATCGGCAATATGCCTATCCTCGACTTGGCGTGCGGTGCCAAGCTGGAGCATGAGATCCTCATTGCACTTCTTCAGCACCTCGATTTCCGCCTCGAGGGCCCTCTCCTTGGCCTTGGCTGCTGCCTTGACTTCGTCCTTCTCGGCGGCTTGGTCTATGGCATCATGGAGAGCAGTCTTCAATTGGACTTGCATCTGTTCGAACTCGGCGCGCTCGGCGTCGCGTTCGTTCTTAAGCTCTTTTCTTGGCTCTCCAGTTGCTGCTTCACCTCCGCGGGCTTCAAGCAATCGAGATGCTCCTCACGGAACTTCTTGTACTCTTCTGCGGAAAGAAACAACACGGTGAGCAGAATAACCAAGAAAAAGGAGAAAAACAAGCGCAGAAGGATCAACAACTCACCTTCCAGCTACTTGATCTTGCTCTCGGCGGAGGCGGTGAAGACGTGGCAGTGCTCGTGCTGCTCTTGCAATTCTTTGAATTTGCCTGCAGAGTAAACGGAGTTAGAGCAAAAAGCAAACGCGGGCGTAAACACAAAACGCATTAACCGAATAGCTAGAAGCTTACTCTCAATTTCAGAAATTTGGAGGGCATGGTCCAGCGCCACCTTCTCCGTCGCAGCATCGTCCTTGCGCTCGGCCTCAAGGGCCGCGATGCGTCTCCTCGCGATGCTGTGATTCCAGAGCAGCCGCCAGAACAAGTCCGTCCTCTTCAAAAGGCTATTCTGCGAAGGAGAAAGGAAGGAAGCTAGAGAAAGTTTTGGAAGATTGGGCCCGAGAAGACGGCAACTCGGTTGAGCACTCGTCTACTCGGCCCGAATCTCGGGGACTGGGTAATGGCTAAGGAGAAAGAAGAAGAACAGAGGAGAAAAGAAACCACAACTCGGAACAAGCAAAATAAACTTACAGCGTATGTCTACTCCACGTTCTCGGCGGCTTGGCGGCCAGCGTGATGGTGTCGGAGGCGATGGTCATTGGATTGGCACCGAGATCGGCTTTGTTCCAATCAAGGCGGTAGTGGTCAAGATCGTCGCCCAGCACGCTGCCGTCCCACTGCTTGATGCCATGGGCAGCACTCTCCCAGACCTTGTCGATGAAACCCACTCGGTCCACAACCTGCATCAGCCCTTCAGATATGATATCATCCTCACCCGCTTCGCGCGAGTAGATCTCGATGGGCTTCTTGATCTTCAGCTTGGAGTCTGTAACACCTGGGGTATTTACCCTAAGTTTGATAGTTGGTTGTTTTTCTTTTTGCTTTGCATCACATGCATCATATGCATTGCACCTTGTTTTCAAAACAACTCAAAAGGTCAAACCAATTTAAACTTTCAAAACATGTCCAGGTTGCAAGCTAAACAACTCAAAATGTTTCCAATAATTTGAATTTGAATCAATTAAGAAAATGCTTGATAATAGAACCCCTTTTATTAACACCCTAATGGTAAATTCAAATTCAAATCAAATTTTTTCATACTTGGCATGTTCCAATTGTGGTTTAAAATTAAAATCTTGCAAACATTTAAATTCAATAAGTTTTTATAATTGGTTGAGTTTATTAAATAAAATTGGTTATTTCAAAAATCAAATCTATGTGAAACCCTATTTGAAATTCAAATAGCAAATTCAAATTCAATTTTTTTGAAATTAATGTTAACATGCTTTGACCTTACTGTTTTGAAAATTAATAAAATTATTTCATAAAAATTAAGCCCTAACACCTTATTCTTTTCTCTCTCTCTTTCCTACAAAAAAAAGAGTAAACAGAAAAAAAAATATATAAAACAGCTGCTGTGGGGAGGCAGGCCAAGCGGCCCACCTACCACCCACGGCCCGAACCCTTCCAGCCCATCCTCCCACACCACCGAAGCCCACCTCTTCCTCTCTTCTTCCTCGTACGGCAAGGCATCCGAGGTGTCCACGTCAAAAGGGAGCTCGAGGGGACGGCCGCCGCTGCTCGCTCCCCTCCTTAAAACTCCACTCCGCCCCCTCCTGCAACCCTAAGCTCTCTCCTCCCCTCCTCCGCCGCCGCCACACACCCTCGCCCCTCCTCTGTCCGTGCTCTAACTGAACCTTTCTGAAACCAGAGAGGAAGCAGAGCACGCTGCCGTCGCCGCGCCACTGCTACGACCACCACCGCGCTCATCAAAGACCTTCCGCAGCCGTGTCTCGTCGCCCTCGTCCTCCCCAGCAAAGGAATCGAGCCGGGAGCGCCCCGATCGTCGGCGCCATCCTCTTCTTCCACTCCGACAGACGAGCTTCTCCGGCGAATTCCCGGCGCCCTAGACCTCCTCGAGCCCGATCGTCTACTCCGAACCCCTCCCGGTGAGAATCTCGTCCGATTCCCCTCCTCCCTGGGCTCGTTTAGTGGCCATAACGCCGCCGCCGTGGTCGTCCATCTGTCGCTCCGCCATGGCCGAGAACCACGCTCGTGTCCGTGCGCTTCTGCGGCACGCCCTGGTGCCTCTGCATCTCCGCGGTGCAGCAAACACCCCCTGGCACGCACGGGGTACTCCCATGCACATCGTAAACACCCGGAGCGCCGCCAGACACCGACGCCTTCCGATCGCCGTCGTCGAACTGCAGCAGACGCACGAACAGACTGAAGATATTTCTTCAGTTTCGACAGTTAACAGGGCAGGTTTGCCTCTTATTCAGTCCCGCCTGTTCCCATCACAACTACAGCAGCAGCGCAGTGGTAGCGCACCCCGCGCGCACGCCCTCGATCGCCGGTTCGATCCCTGGGAGAGGCACGCCCCCTTTTTCCTTGTTTTATCGCGCGCAGGGGCCAGGGCCCACCAGTCGGTGACCCTGGGAGCCACCTCATCCACACCCACGCACACGTGGACGCCACTGTGGCGCTGGCCCCGCACGGCAGTGACACAGGGCCAAGGGCGCTGTGTGAGAAACCTCCCAGGGGCCTCCCTGTGGTTTCTTTTTCATTATAAGTCCCTGGAAATCACAGATCAGTCCCTGGATTTCCAAACCCTATAAAAATTGCAAAACACATCCAAATTTAATTTGTAAGACATGTAAACCATTCTAAATAAAATGAACTTTCCAAATATGAAGTTTGTGCACTGTTTTGAACATTCCAAATCAATTCAAAAATTCAAATTCAAATAACTCTTTTGAATTTGATTAAATTCATAACGAACTCAAATTTAATTCAAATGGCCCATATAAAATATGTTTTCCATCCAAAATTTCATGCTCTTTCCAAATATACCATTTGTTTTCTATATTGGATAAATAAAATTAATGCAATTACTTAATGCTTTAATTAAATCATTTAAATGGTGAAATTCATAACTTGCTCAATTAAAATCCAATTTCAACAAATAAAATATGTTTTCCATCCCATTTTTTATGAACTTTGCAAATATAAACTTTGTTTTCTATTTTGAATAAATTAAATTGCTGAAAACAACTGTTTCTTAATTAATGCATTTAAAACTGTCAAATTAATAACCAATTCATTTTAATTCCTTTTTTCAACAAATGAAACATGTAATCCATCTAAAATTTTGTGTTCTTTCCAAATATAAATTTGGTTATCTGTTTTGAACATTTAAAATTGGTGAAAACAACAAATGTTTGTTTAATCATTTAAAATGCCAAAGTTCATCACTTAACAAATAAAATTCCAAACTTAGTAAACAACATATCAAACTGAAGCTATTGTTGTTTTCTTACTGTTTTCATCATCCATGCATCATTCTAATCAACTTTCACTTGATGGTTATTTGTAGATCATTTAATTCAACATTAATTCATGGGCTTTTCCATATGCAATCCAAATTGCATATGGGCCCATTTAAATATGTTTACCAAGTCAACTAGTTTATCTTTGATGCATCCTTAAACTTGCCATGCATCCATATATTGATCATGCTGGATCTTTTGCCGTAGAAGTAATTGTTGCATCCGGTGTTTGTTCTAGTTCGTTGTTTCTTTGCGGATAGGACGTTGAGATGATGTGAGCAACGACAAGTTCTTCGGATGTACCTCTACTTGCTGGATTCCAGGCAAGTATACTCACTTGCTACCTATGTTGCCTTTCCTCACTGTTACCGATTCTTTCCGTTGTCTTTATGCTAGCCTAGTATTTTCGATGCTTGTGTTCCGATTCCATCACATGTTTACCCTACTGCCACGATATTGCCTTACCTCCACACCTATAACCCTGTTGTTTGTTGGCCTGTGTCGTACTAGCATGCTTAGGTTTGTTTGCGCTCTAGTCCTGTTGTCCTTTGTTCTATCACCTGTTTAGTTGATAGTTGGGCTTGTCTTAATCAACAACATGTTAATGTTTTGGGTAATAATAATTTGATGATAAGGCACCGGCAGGAGGCCCGGCGTGGTTTTGAGGCCTGCTAGTGTCGAACTTAATTAGGAAAAGGGTCTTGTCCTCCGATCCATGATGAGCGCGCTAACAGCATGTGGGAAGCGTGTATGGGCGCCCCCCGCAACTTTGATTCGATTCGCATCTCGTCCAAATCGCCACACTTAGTTCGGGTTTTCCATTTGCCGCATGCATATGCAGGTGCGAACCCTTGGCGCCAGGGTGGAACTTTTGTAGTCGGCATTTAGGGAGACACGTTCTTAGAGTGCTATGAGGGTCCCCTTTTCTTCGTGGGGCTTGATTAGTCGTGCGCTCAATTGCACGTGGTTCTTTGGGCTTGATGCGAAGAAGAGTTGGGTTATGTTGAGTGCCTCGCTTGGTGGAAGTGCATTTCCATCTGGTGGGTCATTCTTACGTGTACGGCCAAATTGGTGCATCCCTGCAGGGTTAATCTTCTCGAGAAGCCGTGTTGTCCGCGGTTATGGATGACTTGGTGAAAGTGCTGGCTAACAAGTACTCAGACAACTTACACTTAACGATGATAACTTGACTAGTAATATAGATTACCTCCACCATGAAAATGAATGTCACCTTAATCAACAGTGTGAGTTTCCTTGGGTTGCTTCCTTAGTAGGGGGTAACACTGGATGGGTATTGTTTGGTGAGTAGTTATAGTTTGTTTTGTCGCGCTATCTTATCCCTTTCTTTTAGCCGGATGTTGTAGCGCGTCTCTGTAGTTAGTTAGCGCAGCCCGCTGCCGCTTCGTTGCTATAATCCCTTCCTTTCCGTTGTACCCAAAGTATTTGTATCTTGTGATGATTGGTTACGCTGGTATCTTGTGAGTATGGTTTATCCACTTGCCAGTACTTAATAGTACTGACCCACGAATCCATTTTGTGGCTGCATATTCCACATTGCAGTCAACAGGTTTGAAGTCTGACGACGTTAGCTTGGGAATCCCTCCGGCTTGGCCTGGGCAGGGATTGGACGCCATCGGTTATCTTCAGGACTCTTAGTCCAATTTGTATCTTGTCCGTAGTCGGACACTATGTTGTTTCTTCCGCTGTCATTTGGATCTTTGTATTGTATCAGTTGTATCCTTGACTCGTTTGAGTCGTCTTGTATATACCTCCTCTGTTGCTGTTGTGGATTATTCGTGAACTGTTGTAATGTTATCACAAGTGGCAACCTGGAATCGGTTATTATGTGGATTTTGGCGGAAATGCTGAAATCTGCATAGTGCCCGATCCCGGGGCGTCACAAATGGTATCAGAGCATGGTTTCCGATTCCCGATATTGTTTCGATACGAATGGTTATCGAAGCAACGGGTCCGCAAGGCCTGTAGGATAACCTCGCTAACGGTCGTTGTTTCTAGAGTGTCGAAACTATTTGTGCCAAAACTATTTTGGAAACATCTCAATAGGATTCTTGTTTTCTCCTTATCTCTATTCTATTTCCCCTCCCATCTTATTTGTTTTGGATTCTCCCCTCTTGTCTATCTTCTAAGTTTAGGATCCTACGTGGGTTGGACGTTTTCTGAGCCTTTAACCTAATAGGTTCGATCATCGGAAGATTCCTGGTGGAAGAACATCGTCATCAACCCGAGCAAGATTCTCTTGTTAGTGGTGTCGAGAAGCCCTTGTTAGTGGTGTCGAGGAGATCAACTGGACGCATGAAGAATCGATAGTCGAACTTCTTTCCCCTCCCGGGTTAGTGGGTGGATTGCGAGGGCGCAATCCCTTGTTAGTGGTGTCGTCTGTAACACCTGGGGTGTTTACCCTAAGTTTGATAGTTGGTTGTTTTTCTTTTTGCTTTGCATCACATGCATCATATGCATTGCACCTTGTTTTCAAAACAACTCAAAAGGTCAAACCAATTTAAACTTTCAAAACATGTCCAGGTTGCAAACTAAACAACTCAAAATGTTTCCAATAATTTGAATTTGAATCAATTAAGAAAATGCTTGATAATAGAACCCCTTTTATTAACACCCTAATGGTAAATTCAAATTCAAATCAATTTTTTTCATACTTGGCATGTTCCAATTGTGGTTTAAAATTAAAATCTTGCAAACATTTAAATTCAATAAGTTTTTATAATTGGTTGAGTTTATTAAATAAAATTGGTTATTTCAAAAATCAAATCTATGTGAAACCCTATTTGAAATTCAAATAGAAAATTCAAATTTAAATTTTTTGAAATTAATGTTAACATGCTTTGACCTTACTGTTTTGAAAATTAATAAAATTATTTCATAAAAATTAAGCCCTAACACCTTATTCTTTTCTCTCTCTCTTTCCTACAAAAAAAAGAGTAAACAGAAAAAAAAAATATATAAAACATCTGCTGTGGGGAGGCAGGCCAAGCGGCCCACCTACCACCCACGGCCCGAACCCTTCCAGCCCATCCTCCCACACCACCGAAGCCCACCTCTTCCTCTCTTCTTCCTCGTACGGCAAGGCATCCGAGGTGTCCACGTCAAAAGGGAGCTCGAGGGGACGGCCGCCGCTGCTCGCTCCCCTCCTTAAAACTCCACTCCGCCCCCTCCTGCAACCCTAAGCTCTCTCCTCCCCTCCTCCTCCGCCGCCACACACCCTCGCCCCTCC
This sequence comes from Alopecurus myosuroides, assembly GCA_028641055.1. NCBI lineage: Eukaryota > Viridiplantae > Streptophyta > Magnoliopsida > Poales > Poaceae > Alopecurus > Alopecurus myosuroides. The sequence continues at coordinate 165,634,574 of CM054057.1, forward strand.
TCTGTCCGTGCTCTAACTGAACCCTTCTGAAACCAGAGAGGAAGCAGAGCACGCTGCCGTCGCCGCGCCACTGCTACGACCACCACCACGCTCATCAGAGACCTTCCGCAGCCGTGTCTCGTCGCCCTCGTCCTCCCCAGCAAAGGAATCGAGCCGGGAGCGCCCCGATCGTCGGCGCCATCCTCTTCTTCCACTCCGGCAGACGAGCTTCTCCGGCGAATTCCCGGCGCCCTAGACCTCCTCGAGCCCGATCGTCTACTCCGAACCCCTCCCGGTGAGAATCTCGTCCGATTCCCCTCCTCCCTGGGCTCGTTTAGTGGCCATAACGCCGCCACCGTGGTCGTCCATCTGTCGCTCCGCCATGGCCGAGCACCACGCACGTGTCGGTGCGCTTCTGCGGCACGCCCTGGTGCCTCTGCATCTCCGCGGTGCAGCAAACACCCCTGGCACGCACGGGGTACTCCCCTGCACATCGTAAACACCCGGAGCGCCGCCAGACACCGACGCCTTCCGATCGCCGTCGTCGAACTGCAGCAGACGCACGAACAGACTGAAGATATTTCTTTAGTTTCGACAGTTAACGGGGCGGGTTTGCCTCTTATTCAGTCCCGCCCTGTTCCCATCACAACTACAGCAGCAGCGCAGTGGTAGCGCACCCCGCGCGCACGCCCTCGATCGCCGGTTCGATCCCTGGGAGAGGCACGCCCCCTTTTTCCTTGTTTTATCGCGCGCAGGGGCCAGGGCCCACCAGTCGGTGACCCTGGGAGCCACCTCATCCACACCCACGCACACGTGGACGCCACTGTGGCGCTGGCCCCGCACGGCAGTGACACAGGGCCAAGGGCGCTGTGTGAGAAACCTCCCAGGGGCCTCCCTGTGGTTTCTTTTTCATTATAAGTCCCTGGAAATCACAGATCAGTCCCTGGATTTCCAAACCCTATAAAAATTGCAAAACACATCCAAATTTAATTTGTAAGACATGTAAACCATTCTAAATAAAATGAACTTTCCAAATATGAAGTTTGTGCACTGTTTTGAACATTCCAAATCAATTCAAAAATTCAAATTCAAATAACTCTTTTGAATTTGATTAAATTCATAACGAACTCAAATTTAATTCAAATGGCCCATATAAAATATGTTTTCCATCCAAAATTTCATGCTCTTTCCAAATATACCATTTGTTTTCTATATTGGATAAATAAAATTAATGCAATTACTTAATGCTTTAATTAAATCATTTAAATGGTGAAATTCATAACTTGCTCAATTAAAATCCAATTTCAACAAATAAAATATGTTTTCCATCCCATTTTTCATGAACTTTGCAAATATAAACTTTGTTTTCTATTTTGAATAAATTAAATTGCTGAAAACAACTGTTTCTTAATTAATGCATTTAAAACTGTCAAATTAATAACCAATTCATTTTAATTCCTTTTTTCAACAAATGAAACATGTAATCCATCTAAAATTTTGTGTTCTTTCCAAATATAAATTTGGTTATCTGTTTTGAACATTTAAAATTGGTGAAAACAACAAATGTTTGTTTAATCATTTAAAATGCCAAAGTTCATCACTTAACAAATAAAATTCCAAACTTGGTAAACAACATATCAAACTGAAGCTATTGTTGTTTTCTTACTGTTTTCATCATCCATGCATCATTCTAATCAACTTTCACTTGATGGTTATTTGTAGATCATTTAATTCAACATTAATTCATGGGCTTTTCCATATGCAATCCAAATTGCACATGGGCCCATTTAAATATGTTTACCAAGTCAACTAGTTTATCTTTGATGCATCCTTAAACTTGTCATGCATCCATATCTTGATCATGCTGGATCTTTTGCCGTAGAAGTAATTGTTGCATCTGGTGTTTGTTCTAGTTCGTTGTTTCTTCGCGGATAGGACGTTGAGATGATGTGAGCAACGACAAGTTCTTCTGATGTACCTCTACTTGCTGGATTCCAGGCAAGTATACTCACTTGCTACCTATGTTGCCTTTCCTCACTGTTATCGATTCTTTCTGTTGTCTTTATGCTAGCCTAGTTTTCGATGCTTGTGTTCCGATTCCATCACATGTTTACCCTGCTGCCACGATATTGCCTTACCTCCACACCTATAACCCTGTTGTTTGTTGGCCTGTGTCGTACTAGCATGCTTAGGTTTGTTTGCGCTCTAGTCCTGTTGTCCTTTGTTCTATCACCTGTTTAGTTGATAGTTGGGCTTGTCTTAATCAACAACATGTTAATGTTTTGGGTAATAATAATTTGATGATAAGGCACCGGCAGGAGGCCCGGCGTGGTTTTGAGGCCTGCTAGTGTCGAACTTAATTAGGAAAAGGGTCTTGTCCTCCGATCCATGATGAGCGCGCTAACCGCATGTGGGAAGCGTGTATGGGCGCCCCCCCGCAACTTTGATTCGATTCACATCTCGTCCAAATCGCCACACTTAGTTCGGGTTTTCCATTTGCCGCATGCATATGCAGGTGCGAACCCTTGGCGCCAGGGTGGAACTTTTGTAGTCGGCATTTAGGGAGACACGTTCTTAGAGTGCTATGAGGGTCCCCTTTTCTTCGTGGGGCTTGATTAGTCGTGCGCTCAATTGCACGTGGTTCTTTGGGCTTGATGCGAAGAAGAGTTGGGTTGTGTTGAGTGCCTCGCTTGGTGGAAGTGCATTTCCATCTGGTGGGTCATTCTTACGTGTACGGCCAAATTGGGGCATCCCTGCAGGGATAATCTTCTCGAGAAGCCGTGTTGTCCGCGGTTATGGACTGAACTTGGTGAATGTGCTGGCTAACAAGTACTCAGACAACTTACACTTAACGATGAAACTTGACTAGTAATATAGATTACCTCCACCATGAAAATGAATGTCACCTTAATCAACAGTGGTGAGTTTCCTTGGGTTGCTTCCTTAGTAGGGGGTAACACTGGATGGGTATTTTCGTTTGGTGAGTAGTTATAGTTGGTTTTGTCCGCGCTATCATATCCCTTTCTTTTAGCCGGATGTTGTAGCGCGTCTCTGTAGTTAGTTAGTGCAGCCCGCTGCCGCTTCGATTGCTATAATCCCTTCTTTCCGTTGTACCCAAATTAATTTGTATCTTGTGATGATTGGTTACGCTGGTATCTTGTGAGTATGGTTTATCCACTTGCCAGTACTTAATAGTACTGACCCACGAATTCCATTTCGTGGCTGCATATTCAACATTGCAGTCAACAGGTTTGAAGTCTGACGACGTTAGCTTGGGAATCCCTCCGGCTTGGCCTGGGCAGGGATTGGACGCCATCGGTTATCTTCAGGACTCTTAGTCCAATTTGTATCTTGTCCGTAGTCGGACACTATGTTGTTTCTTCCGCTGTCATTTGGATCTTTGTATTGTATCAGTTGTATCCTTGACTCGTTTGAGTCGTCTTGTATATACCTCCTCTGTTGTTGTTGTGGATTATTCGTGAACTGTTGTAATGTTATCACAAGTGGCAACCTGGAATCGGTTATTATGTTGATTTTGGCGGAAATGCTGAAATCTGCATAGTGCCCGATCCCGGGGCGTCACAGAGTCCACTGCCTGGGCTGGGCCGGCCTTTAGGGCAAAGATCCGCTGATCGCCTTTGGTCAAGGTGATGCCGTATTGCCTGGACGAAGATGGTATGTATGATGGCCAGATGCCTGGTGCCCGAGCAGCACTTGACGCTTCGCCAACCGATCCACCAGCATCGCCAATGTTGAGTTGCGTGCTCTTCATAGCTGCCTTCCCGGTTGGCTTGGGCGGAGGCATCAGAGCAGAGTCCTGCGCAGAGTGGCGCGGTGGATTCCTGCGGACAGCTGTGGCTTCAGATTTGACGACTTTCTTGCCGGCAGTGTCCGTCCGAGAAGCGGACGGAAGCACTTGGCGTGAGGTAGGAGGCTGCTGCTGCGGGGATGCAGTCTTCTTGGCGCTTGGCTTAGGCGGAAGGTTTGACGCAGTCTTGGTGGTACTTTTGGTTGGTGGAGGGCTCGGCACAGTTGGCGGAGTAACCTGCTGGGTAGGCGGCACAACGGGCTGGCTACCCGACGCAACATCTGGCTGCGCCTGGTCCTGCAGGACTGGCTCCGCTGCAGTCTTCTCAACCCGCTGCTCGGCAGCAGGATCAAATCTTACGTCTTCTGTTTCTTCTACCCGCGGCGTGGCCGCGGGGTCATCTTGAACGGCAGCTTCATCTGCCTGCTGCTCGGGGTTCGCATCTTGCCGCTCAAGGGCGGCAAGGTCTTGGTGCTCGGCTTCTTGCTCGATATTCTCCCCAGCTGAGGCATCTGGGGGAGAAGGTGGTGTTTCATCATGAGCAGCATCTTGCGCGCCCTGGTCCGCGTAGGCATGCTGCTCCATGTTCTCGTCTTGATCACCAGCGCCCGTGTTCTCGGCGCTGGCGTCTTCTTCTTCAATCTTCAAAGGAGAGGGCGCACGCGCCCCATCCTGTTGTGCTGGATCACCCTCATCGTCGGAGAGGTCAACAAGCTCATCAATATCGATAACTGATTTCCTCTTGGAGCTTGTGGGGGCTGCGGAAGCGTCAGCATCCAGAGGGTCGCTGGAAGAAAAAGGAGGTTCAGAAACAGAAAAGGGGAAGAGAACATCAAGAAGCAACATCAGAATGCAACTAGGATGAAAGTTACTTACCCCTTGCGGGTGGGGAGTTGCCTTCTGGCGGTGGTGATCTTCTTCTTCTTCTCAGTCCTCTTGGGCTTCTTGGCGGCAGGCTCTTGGGCACCGCTGCCTGTCCTTTTCCGGATGTTAGGAGCAGCCATCGAGAGAGGGTCAACGTCAATGACATCCTCATCCTCCTCGGCTACCTCAGGATCGTCTGCAGAGTAGGAAAGAAGAAAGAAATGAGAAATGGAAAAGGGAATTGGATTGCGCTACTCGCGCTCAGAGAGGCGAACTTGGTCACCTTCGTCATCCTCGGACCAGTCCCGAATGGACGCGTCAACTTGATGCTTACCCGGCTGCTCGGCGTGGGGGATGCAGAGGGTGTCCTGGGTATCATAGGCGGTCTCATCTTCCTCTTCTCTGTCGCTGCGCCAATTGGCCTCGAAGCGCTCTTCATCTTCCTCTGCTTGACGGTCAATATGCTGGAATGACAAGCAAGTAGTACAAGTCAATTGAGCTCAAGGTTAAGGGGTCCTACTCGGTACGACATGCAAACACAAAGCATACGAGTTCATGAATTCCTATTCAGAGTAGAATGCAAACACAAAGCATATTCGGCTAAGGCTCTCTACTCAACACGGCGTGCAAACACAAAGCACATAAAGCCAAAGAGACGTTTATGGTGTCCTACTTGGTGCAGCATGCAGAGACTAAGCATACTAAACTGGAAAGCCACCTACTCGGTATCAGAGTGCAGAGACAAAGCATAAAGGACTAACCTGTTCAATTGGCTTGGCGCGGCTGTATGGCACGAAGCCGTATTGCCAGGTATCAGTGAGGGAGGTCTTCATGATGGAACACGCCCAGATGGCCACATCGGCGGTGCTGAGCTCGAAAGTGGTAGTCCTTGTGCATTCCCGCGTGCCTCCCATGTAGCACATCTTGTGGGAGCGACGCTGGAGCGGGAGCACTCGCCGCGAGATCCAGCACGCGATGGGATCATCGCGCTTGAATCCCAACTCCGTCAACTCGGCGAGGCGCTTCTCGATTTGAATGATATCGTCGTGGCTCTTCGGGTTGTAACCCCAATTTTGCTGGGTTGGCGGCGCATTCTTCCACTGAGGAAGCCCTATCCGGTCCTGGATGGGCGCTCCTACCTCGGTGGGGACATTCTTGACATAAACAAAGGAGCGTTGCCACTTGCGTACCGTATCAAGTCCCTTGACGCGCGGGTGGCTGCCGACGCTGCGCTGCAGCATCATGGCGCCCCCCGTCTTCGTCATCGCGCGGGTGCTCTCCGTGCTTCCGGGCTTGGGGACGCTCTGCTTCCGGAAGAAAAAATAACGTGCCCAACTATGGATAGTTGGGTACACGCCGAGAAACGCCTCGCAGACCACGGCGTGGAAGGCGAGCATCACCATGGCGTTGGGGGGGAGATGATGCGGCTGCAGCCCAAAGTTCTTGAGGAACTCCTTGAAGAAATCCGACACCGGGAGGCCGAATCCCCGCTTGAAGTGCGCGAGGAAGACGACGAACTCGCCTTCCTCCGGCGTGGGGACGATCTCGTTGTCCGACTGCCTGCACCGCACGCCAGGAGGGACACGGCGGGTATTGACTAGCCATTGGCAGTCCTCCGCCGTGACATCAGAGCCCTCCCATCCGGCGCGGGCGTCGTCATCTCCGCGAGCCATGGAGATGAGGAGAACGGCGGAAGATTAGTGGAAGATTTGGGTGGAAGGAGTGCTCTTTGTCTTTCCGGCGGTGCGTGGAGCAGCGGCACAACAAAGATTTGCGGTGGCGGCGTGCTCTGCGGCGACGGAGAAGCGAAGGGGCGGAAGATGGAAGTGAGCAGGAAAGAGAAGGAGGAGTTACCGAGGGGGTATTTATCTCTCCCCTCGAGTTGCCGTTACAGGTGGAGTTAGTGGGATCAGTCGTGCGCTGAGATCGTGCGGCGTGGGCTGCGCGCCGGTTAGAAACGCACACAGCGCATATTGCGCGCGTAACCGGCGCAGTTAATCCCACGTCGAGATCGTGGACGATTTACTGCGGTTGAAGTGACATAACGTGCTAGTGGGCCCTGGTCGCAGTTACTGGCGCGTGGCCTGCCGCCGCCCAGGCACCGAGGCGTCGGAGTGACAGGGGTGTGACACGTGCCCCGTCGCGACACACAGAGGTGGATTCGCACTGTGTGAGCGGGATTGCGTTTCGAAGATTTCACTAAGTCTTTTTACTCGGCATCAGAGAAGAGAAATGGTGCTACTCGGAGAAGAAGAGATTCAAGCCAAGGATAAGGGCTACTCGGAGGTGCTACTCGGTATCTTACGGTTCGAAGACAAGATTTGTTTTTAAGCTGGAAGGGCCCAGCGAACAAGTTCGCAGGACTCTACCAGCTTCGGGGACTAATGTCGGGGGGTTACCCCCGAGTAGGGGTAAGGCAAGTGCTAAAAGAAAGATCAGAAGGGCAGTTTTGACCGAGTTGGCTGGCTACCCGGTACCCGCTACCGGTGGACAACTATTCGGCCGTACCTACCAATGGCCAGGAGGAGGAATCAAGGAAGTTGTATTCTTCCGAGTAGAGGAAGTTGTCCGGGTAGAGGGAGTGGATTCCTACTCGGACCAGAAGTCAATGGAGCCGTTCTGACACAGGATCCCGCGTATCCTGTGTCTGTACGGCGTGCGGTTCAACTTACGGGGTGCATGATTATCCGCACCACGGCGTGGCTACAGTGCTGTAGGCGCGTGTCTAGTCCTGTCACTGACAGAGGGGACAAGACAAGGCTAGGGGCCTACCCTATCTCACTGACAAGGGTGGACAGGTCCCATCTCCGAACGGCGCAACGACTTACGGGGCGAGTGTCAGCGGGAACCCGGAGGCGTGCGCGGTTCTGCAGGGCTCCAGTCGCATCCCGTTGTACTTTATGATTGTTTTCTATTCGGCTGGGCACCAGTATATAAGGTGCCCTGCCTCCTCCTGTGAGAGGGTCGCTGCATACGTTTGGAACCTAGTCGACTAACTTGTTGAGAAAGCTAGAGAGAGCAAGAGTGGCTACTCAGCTGAAGGCCTGATTGTACTGTGGCTACTCGGTAACACACATATAAAGAGAGAGGCAGAAGTAGGGGTGTTACCTCCACACGAGGGCCCTGAACCTGGGTAAGATCTTGGTGTTTGCAGTGTCAGTGATCTACCACACGCGGCTACTCGCCGTGTGATCCCTCCCCGAGCACCTCCAGCGTCCATCGCCCCCAACTTTAGCCATCCCATGGCATCTGCCGTGATACCACCACGACAATTTTGCACCTAGTTTAAATTCTATAAATAATTTTAATTAGTTTTCTTCTGGAAAATTGTTTCATTTAGTAACCTTAGACCATAAAAACCAGTACCCAACCTATTTGTGACCTGAGAACCCATTCCATGTAATCTTTGTCATATAAACCACTCACAGTAGTGAATCATTATACCTTAATTATGGTTTGATGAAACCTCCTTTAGGAAAATTGTAGTATGATCATTTTGATCAAAACCAACACCCATGCCATGTTGACCTTATGGAAATTAACTTTTGTACCAGAAACCCCTAACCCAATACCTTTTATAAATTTACAAGCCATATTGTAATTTGCCTCAACCCTACTAAACCAAAGCCATGAAATGAATCATGTGGATCATGGATTTGTTTTCTAAAACCCTTAAGCCCTAAACCTTATCACATCCACTTATTTTGTATATTGATTGAAGTGATATTCCTTGACCAACCCATACCCTAGTAGCTAGGCCTGAACCCTTTTACCATAATTCTTTTTGTAAATTGAATTATGGTGATAAACCTTGAACTTGTCCAAACAAGACCAAACAGTAACCACCTCATCATTATTCCTTCTTCTTTTTTGCATATTGAAATATGTGTAAAATCCTTGTCCATGTTAACGCCAATCAAGTTCAATAACTTGTTATGCTTCTGTATTGTATTTTGTTGTATTTGTTTGTATATTTGTGAATTGCTTGGTTATTGTTATCTATTTATATTGTTTAGATTGTACGGAGAGAAACGTTCAAATTGTGAAGAGAGTGTTTCTATACCAACTCCCACAAGGCAAGTGATACTCAGGTCCCACTTTTGTTTTAACTTTCATTAGTGTTTTCATTAGTATGCATCATAGGTGGTTTTATTTATTTTCCAAAGTATATGATATGCTTAGAAACACCTACTAGTGTGTAGCCAACCTGAAACATCTGCTAGGTACTAGTTTAGCTATACTAGAACAATATCACAACTACTGCTGCTATTTATTGGGTTGTGATACTTTGAAAAATTAAATTTAACAACCCAATGAAACACCTGGGTGGATTGGTAATTGCTTGGATTATGTTGAGTGGCTACTCAGGGCCATGTCCATGGTGGTTGTCACCTGGGTCACTCCCAGGGCCATGGATGTGGTGGTTGTCACCTGAGGGTACACTTGTGGATTTCCACCAAGGACTAAAGAGATCTGTAGGTCTTCCATGTATAGTTAGCTTCCGGTGCAACCTTGAGGTAATATGGGCTCTGCCAAGATTAAGTAAGTTATGGGGGTTCACCCTGTTGTATGACATGGGGTGGTAGAATTTTAGGAGCGTGAAGTCATGCTGGTATGGTTGAATCCCTCTTCCCAAAGATCTTGTCTCATTCTTCTCTCGGGGAAAATGAGTCTCAAGGTGAAAGTGCACAACCTCTGCAGAGTTAAAAACTAAGATCTTATCCGTGTCCCCGGTTATGGGCCAATTGAGAAAACTAGACATAGTTGGTGCTAAAGGATCTCCTCATCTTTTCTGAATGAATTAAAACCTGGTAGAAACCTTTTCCTAGAGCACATGGTGTGTCTACCCCTCTGTGCTACCTTTTCAAACTCATGGTGTGTCTACCCATGATGACTTTTCAAACTCATGGTGTGTCTACCCATGATGACTTTATCAAAATTCATGGTGTGTATACCCATGATGCCTTTATCAAACTACATGGTGTGTCTACCCATGTTGATTTCTAAAGATTTTCAATGATTTATCAAATATAGGACAAAACTGGCTTTATGCAAATGGCCCAGACTCCACCAGCCAATTACCATGTAGCTAGTTATTCCTCAAAACTGCCACCATACAAGTGTCACTTGCTAGTACATTGTTTGTACTGACTTCCTCCCCCGTGGGGGCTGCATATTCCAACGTGCAGATGAATCTGAAGACGAGTGAGGATTTCGTTTAGGATCTCGAGTCTATCGCCAACATGTTCTGCCTGTGGAGCATGAAGTGAAGAAGACTCATTGAAGATTTGTTTCCGTTGTGTTTACTTTGAAACTCTGTCTTTGGGCTAGTCCATGTTGACTATGCCAATTGTAAGACTATTTTATTTCTTATCTACTGGATCAACGATGTAGAATGATGCTATTGCAATGAATATTTCATTTTATCATGTGTATGCTATCATAGATCCCGGGAATAGAAGGATACACATGTGTTCTATCTTTATTAAAAGGTAGGGCGCTACAGAAGGGCTCAACTTGAGTTGATGACTAGCAAGTATGGTAAATTGGAAGAAAGTCATGAAAAGCTCTCTAGCTCCAATGAGGATCTTCTAGCATCCCATACTAGGCTTAAGTTAGCTCTTGATGCTATCACTACAAGGGTAACATCTTGCGAGCCTCATGTGGTCACTAGCACAATACCTACTCAAAATGTTATAATGCCATGTGCTAGTCCTAGTAATTCTTCATCTCATAATATTGCTAAATCTTGTGATGAATTACTTTCCATGCCTTTTTGCTCTAACAATGAAACATCTACTTCCTCTAGTACTTTTTTTTTTCACTAACCATGTATAGGAAATAAAATATATCAAGGCACAAGTCACTTCTTTGAAGAAATACTTGGAAAATTTCATGAAGGGAGGTCCACCCTTGACAAGATGTTGAGAGTGCAAAGACTTCCCAATGACGAGAGTGGACTTGGATTCAACTCCAATATCAAGAACAATTCCTAGGTTGACAAGAAGAAGGACCAAGAACAACTAAAAGACTCGGCCAAGATTATTTGCTTCAAGTGCAATATTGAAGGGCACTATGTTAGATCTTGCCCTTTGAAGAAGAAGCCTCTTAGTGAGACCAACTAGGGAAGCGGCCTCTTGTTCAATATCATGCTCAACCACGAGTTGAGCAACGTCCACCTCCTAAGAATACTCAAGCAAATTCTCCTCGAGTTGGGGAGCCTATTAAGAGGAAAGAAAATAGTCGATGTTGCTACCTTTGTCGTGAGAAGGGCCACTTTGATTCTTAATGCACTAATGTTACCTTATCCAACCCCATTATAATTGATAATGTTTATTCTCTTTGTAAGGATAAGATTGGAAATGTGTTTGATAAATATGTTGGTACTCAAAGTGATGTCAAGGAAAGAACCATTTGGGTTGTCAAGCCTATTACGACTAACCTCTTAGGACCCAACATGGTTGGGAACCAAAAAGCTCAATATTGATCGATAGGTGTTGTTGGAAGGCATTATAGACTTGTCTATCTCATGAAGAATTAAGGGATCTTCCTCAATTATATTTTCTCAAGCCAAGTAATTTGGCTTATCATGTCTCAGCCTTATAACCAATGTCCCCCTTGCGGTAACTTGTATTTAAATCATATATACATTCAAAGTTGCTTGCTCCCTAATATGTCTCCAACGTATCTATAATTTCTGATGTTCCATGTTGATATTATGCCAATTGCTACATGTTTTTATACACTTCATAGCATTTTTATGCATTTTCTGGGACTAACCTATTGACAAGATGCCACGGTGCCAGATCTTGTTTTCTGCTGTTTTTGTATTTTAGAAAAGTTGTTCTCGAAATATTCTTGGAATTGGACGAAACAAAAGACAAAGTTTCTATTTTTCTGTTACGTACACGGAGTCCGAAGGAGACTCGAAGGAGGCATGGGAGGCAGCCACACTAGGTGGCGGCGCGGACCCCCTTGGCCGCGTGGCCACGTGGTGTGGTCCCCCAGGTTACCCACCGAGATCGCCCTTCCTTCTATATTTTCCTTCCTTGGGAAAACCCTAAGTACCCAAGCCTCCATCCACGAAAAGTTCCGTAGCCGCCGCCGTCATCAACCCTAGTTCAGGAGGGTTCTGAAGCTCTTCCCGGCACCCTGCCGGAGAGGGGAATCATCATCGGAGGGCTCTTCATCACCATGTCTGCCTCCGGAGTGATGCGTGAGTAGTTCATCCTTGGACTACGGGTCCATGGTAGTAGCGAGATGGTTGGCTTCTCCAATTTTTTGCCATCATGTTTAGATCTTGTGATCTGCCTAACATGTCAAGATCATCTTATTGTAATTCTACATGTTGTGTTTGCTGGGATCCGATGAATATTGAATACTATGTTAAGTTGATTATAGATCTATCATATATGTTATTTGAGATCTTGCATGCTCTCTGTTGCTGGTAGATGCTCTGGCGAAGTAGATGCTTGTGACTCCAAGAGGGAGTATTTATGCTAGATAGTGGGTTCATGCCTCCAGTAATCTGGGAGAGTGGCAGTAACTTCTAAGATTGTGATGTGAAGTTTCCACTAGGGGTAAAACAACAATGCTTTGTCTAAGGATAATTGTGTTGTTTACATTACACACTTTACTTAATGCAATAATACGTTGCTTGCAACTTAATACCCAAAGTTTGCTCGGATGACGTCCTAAGGGCGGATTATTAGTTATAGATGCAGTTGGATAATGGCCTATGTATCATGTTGTAATGCCCAAATGAATATCATAGTAGTCATCATGTCATGTATATGCATTTAGCTGCATTCTCTATTTGTCGATTTCCCAGCTGTAATTTGTTCAATCGGCATGTTATGTATCTCTTATGGAGAGACACCACTAGTGAACTATGGACCCCGGTCCATTCTTTTACACTGATAATAAAACCTACTACAAACACAGATCTTTTTTACTGCAAACACTGTTCTCATTTCATTCACTGCAAACAAACATCATTTTCCACAGTATACGTCTAATCCTTTGTTTTCAGCAAGACTTGTGAGATTGACAATCTCACTGTTTCGTTGGGGCAAAGTATCTTGGTTGTGTTGTGTGCAGATTCCACGTTGTTGCTGAGCCTGGTAGTGTGCCTTGCCAACATCAGCTGTCAACAACCTTCAGAAGTGATTTCTTTCTCCTACTGGTCCGATTAAACCTTGGTATCTTACTGAGGGAAAAACTTGTTGTTGTACTCATCATACCTTCCTCTTGGTGTCTCCCAACGAACGTGTGTTCACACGCCATCAAGCTCTATTCCGGCGCCGTTGTCGGGGAGGAAGAGGATTTCTGCAAGGGGAGTCTCTCACCTCCGATCTTTTTTACCTTGTTATTGTTTTGCTTAGTTTATTTATTTTGTTTTGTTTTCTTCTTTATATCAAAATACACACACAAAATTAGTTCCTATTATTGTTATTATTTTTGTTATCCTGCTTTAATCTTGCTAAAATGAGTATTCCTGAAGTTGAAGTTTATTGTTTTAGGCAACAAGGGGGAGAAAGTTTTAAAGATCCTTGGTATAGAATAAGTGATGCTCATCATAGATGTACTAAAAAATAATCTACCATGATCCTTCTTAGGAATTTTTATGTTGGTATTACTAGCTGGTATAGACATGTTCTAGATACTCTTACAGGTGGAAATTTTCTGGGAACTCCTGCTTTGGAAGCCTGTAATTTAATTGAAATTTTAGTAGGAATACCACCTACTAAAGTTGTTAAAACCGATATCACTTTAAAAAATGTTATAAAAAAAGTTGAATTCTCTAGAGAAAAATTTGACAAATTTCCTTGATAATGCTAGCAAAGTTAATGAATCAATAGTAAGCATCAATAAAATAATCACTGTTTTAAAGGCTAGCAATACCCATGATAATCAAAACCTCAAGATTGGTAAACTAGAGGAGGCTATGAAAACTTTAAGTTCAACCTTTTCTTCTCTTAAATTTAAGAGGGAGAAAGCTTTTGTGGGAAAAGAGCAAAATTTGACGTATGTTCCCAAGGTGTCTAAACCGAAACCCCATAATGTGCTTACGAATTAAGAGTGATTTACATGTTGAATCATCTTCAGGGGTACCTAAAGTACCAATTGTTACAAGCTATGTTTTAGAGGAAATTATTGATTTGGATGTTTCTTCACTTGAAAATACTTGATTCTTGCTTTCTATGCCTAGCTGAACGGCTTTAAAAAAAGGCACTCTTGAGAGATAACCCATGTTTTGTTTCTGTAATTTTTCTTTTGGTTTCTTTTAGTCAAGGTGTTGTTTAATTCTGTAACAACTCCTTTGTATCTTTACTTTTTCGAATTGTTGTGCCAAGTAAAGTCTCTAGTGGAAAGTTGATGCTAGATTCAGATGTATGCGCAGGAATAGATTTTTGTTGTCCACCGTTTAATTCGTAATTTGTTCCAGAAAAATTGAAACATCCTGAAAATTGTTGTGCGGGATCCTTAGATATGTATGCAACTTTTCTTAATTCTAGGTTTTCTGATCTCAGCAACATAAGTTCCTTGCAATATTCGTCTTTACAGACTGTTCTGGTTTTGACAGATTCTGCCTTTTATTTTGCATTCTCTCTTTTACTACGTTGAGTGGATTTCTTTGCTCTGATACGTCCATTTTGCATCACTATTTTATATCGTCATTTTCTCTTATTCATCGATATATTTGATTTTATGATACATTACTTATGTTATTTCATCTTATTTTGCATGTTTAATAGTTATTGGAGAAGAAACACCATAACCAAAATTCTGATGGAAAAAGCACCGTCAGGATACCTTATTTCAGAAGACCAGAAGAGAGGGGGAACACCGGAGGAGTCTTAGAAGTCCCGAGGAGGAAGCTAGCCAGAAGGGCACCCGGAGGGGGCCCACCTGGGGTCCATACCACGAGACGGCGCGCCCCTGGCCGCGCCTAGGGGTGGTCTGGCCCCCCCTGGCCCACTCCTGGGCGCCCCCTTTCGCGTACTTGACCCCCAGGGAACCCTAAGCCCGAACACATCGTCGAAGAATTATTCTGCCTCCGCCTCATGGCGGGATACACCAGAGAGAGAAAACCTGTCCGGCAGGGAGAAATCTGCCGGGGAAATTCCTCCCCGAAGAGGGGAAATCGTCGCCATCGTCACCGTCATCACTCCGGGCTTCATCGAGATTATCCTCATCATCACCCTCATCACTAGCACCATCACCGTCACCATCCAGATTCATCCCGCTGTAACAATTAGGGGACATTATCGTTGCTCTTCACTAGATCTCTCTCCCGGTGTGGATTACTTGTTAGTAGTTGATGCATGTGAGGTTTATCGATGTTTACACTTTATGAACAGATTGTTATTATCCATTATACCACCTCTGATTATGATCCATATGATGTCTCTTGAGTAGTTTGTTTAGTTGTTGAGGACATGGGATAAATCATGATGTTATTAGTGAAGTTATGTTGAAGCAATATCTCTCGGTTCGGTATTTAAGTTGTGGTGCTATTCTTCTAGTGGTGTGTCGGATATATACCGAATAGGCGTATATCAGATGGTAGTCTAAAGTGCCGGATTACCCGGGTGGCCCAAATGGTAGTGGGCTACGGTCCATTGGGCGGCCCAGTAGGCTGACGCGTAGAAGCCGGATTCTAGAAGAACCTGGATCACGACCCACATGATCTGGCTTGGAGTAGAAGGCGGATTCCTTACTTTCCAAGTTAATAGTTACCGTAGTCTTCTAGGTTTCCTACTCTGTATTCCCTAACCCGGCTATTATATAAAGCCGAACGTGAGATATGATAGAGGGACAAGAAGCTACTAGCTAACTCGCCGAGAGGTTGATCCTCGACGAATAGCCAACAGAACCTCACGTTGTACTTTGTATACACATGCTTTAGACCTGAATAGTGAGATTGCAGGAGTAGGAACGCCGTATTACTACGACGTACCGAACCTTGGTAAAACCTGTGTCTTTGTTCTTAACGCAACCACGTCCCCCCACGTCTCTACCCGTAGTCTCATGGCACCCCCGTCTATGAATTCTACTACGTTGTCTCGACAGTTGGCGCCCACCGTGGGGCAAACGGCGTCAGGCGTTAAGTTTCGATCTGGGACACTCGGCGGAATCGGCAGTTCCATAACTGTCGGAAGCCTGGAGTTCGACGACGATGTTGGACGCTTCCTCGATAATGGATCTTACATACCGGCGCAAAATCATCTGGTAAGTGCCTACGTGTTACCGATTGGATCTGCAAATATCTTTATCGGACTAACTGCAGAGGCCATGGGGTTTTGCGGTGGAAGCAAAATTTTCCCACCCGCCCTATACCTAGTCGAAGATGACTATGATACCGGGTTTTGTTCAGATCGCCGACAAAAAAGTTATTCACACTTTGTCGGTATGGTGCAATCCGAGGTCGCCGAAAACACGGATGAGAGTAACCCCGTGCAAGAGGCAGAAAACAGCAAACCCACTACAGAGGTGGAAGATCCGACATCCGTCAATATAGAGACGAACTCGGAAGCTGACTCTGTGTTAGCCGCCATTGAGGCGATATTAGAGTTAGAAACCGGATCAGATGACTTTGATTCCAAAGACGAAGACGAGGACGCCTTTGAAAGAAAGGTTAAATCTCTTCAGGAGGGATTCCATGAAGTACTAATGGCGAAACCGGCTGAAAACACGGATGCCGGCAATCAGGGAAGCCCTAGAACTCCTCCGCCAGAGGAAGAGAGAGAAGACGGAGAAACCTCTCCAATATTTCCCAATGTTAAAGAACTGATAGAGGATGAACCTGTCAAAAAACCTCCCTCTTCCAAGAAAAAGCACAAAGCCGCTAAAAAACTCCAATACAAACTCCGGAAGAAGAAATCGGCTGATCCAGCTGATGAAAGCCCGGAAGTAGGAGATGCAAGCGGAATAAAACCTGCGGAGAAGAAAACAAAAGAAATCCTTGTTCTGCCAATGAAAGAACAAGAAGAACAGGAATTGCTACAAACACCAGTGGGATTGCATGAACCCCCTGAAGTGCTAGAAGCCAGGAGACAAGCTCTCCAAAGGCAACAACAACATCTATTCAGAACTCGTGAACACCTCCAAAAAACCCAGGATGACATCAAGCTCATGAAGGAAGAAATCGAGGAGTACGAGAAAAAGAATAGATCTGCCATAAAACCTACAAGGTTACCCGGAATCGTAAGACCGGAAGTACTGCCGCCAAAAGAAAGGTTTCAGAACCCATCTTGGCAAAAGCAGGTAAACGGCAAAGATGCCAGAGGCGAACCAATATACAAAACTGTAGCAGAAAATGCGGAAGCAGCGTTCGCCATCCTCAACAACGATATGTACTCCAACGGTGAAAAACTTGAAGGGGTGTATGCTTTCCTAGGAAAAGCATTGCAACAACAACAACGGGGGCAAGAGCGATCAGGGAAGTTGCATGACGACTTCGCCCTATGCAAAACAGCTACTTGCGCCGCTGGAGCACCTGGACCGGAGGAGCCTCGAGATTCAAACAACTCAAAAGAGAGGAAAACGGATCCGAGAAAAGACAAGAAAAATCCTGATAACAAGGATGAAGCGTCTAGAACCGGATCCCATCTCCCGAAAGGTGGACTTAGCCCCCACGATCGGGAAGAAAAACACCGGAATGACGGCAAAGCAATGCCACCTCCGAGACACCCAGCTGAAAAAGCTGGAAGACAAGGTATACCTCACAGGCGTGAGAGATCTCGGACCCCCCCAGGGATAAGGAAAGACACAGGAGTAGAACTCCACCTCATCCAAAGGGGCGTGATATCGGAAGAAATAGAGATGATCCCGGAAAAGCGCGTCCGCGCAACAATGGGAAAGAAAGGAGTAGATTCCCTTCTGTCCATTCAGCCGGCAGGTACTCCGCACACATGGATAGGGCGGAAAGAGACGATCTATACTTTGGACCTAAGTGCTTCACAGATAGGATCCGAAGGATAACCCTGCATTCTGGTTTTGCCAAAGTTGGTCCAACGTACCAAAAATACACCGGTAGTACAAACCCGGATACCTGGCTCTCGGACTATTATAAAGTCGTCCAGATTAACAATGGGACAGACCTGGAAGCTGTAAAGTTTCTTCCCCTAATGTTACTGGATGGAGCCAGAGATTGGATTAACGGATTACCTTCCAGAACTGTCGACAGCTGGGATGATATGGCTCGAGTATTTACTCAGCATTTTCGGGGAACCTACAAACGCTCGAATAGCATCAACCAGCTAAACCGTTGCACCCAATTTGAGGACGAACCATACGTGGATTTCATCTCAAGATGGACTGCAATGAAGAATAGCTGCTCTGGAGTAACTGACGTACAAGCAATGCATGCTTTCGTCAATGGCCTAAACCCGGACTTGTACCGTTCATGGTTGGTTCCAAACAGCACAAAGATCTCGGATCTATGCTTACAACCGCCAATGAACACGCTGCAGCCGAAGACGACATCAGAGCTAGAGGAGGCAATATCGATACACTGATACAGGCCAAAAAGAATCCTCGCCCTGAGAAAAAAGGAACTCCAGACGCAACACAAAAGCCCAAAGAAGTTAACACAGCCTTTGGAAGTGAAAAAGGGAATAGGTGGAAAGGACGCAGTTCAGAACCAATCAATTACACCAAGGAAGAATGGGAAAGGATTAAGTCGGAACCCTGCGTCCACCATTCGCAATTTGGGAAACCCACCCACACTAACGCACAATGCCGGCTGAACAAGCATATGAAAGTCAGTGCAGGATCCGGAAACAAAGGAAAAAATTCCAAAAGGAAGTTTTCCAAGCAAAAGCCAGAAGCTGAGAAAGAAGACAGTGAATCGGACACTGACGAAAAAATCCAGGAACTGCAGCAAAAAGGCGAGCCCAAGTTTCCGAGGGTTGATGGAGAGTGTGCCCTAACTTTCCTGGCAACTCCATCAGCAAAAGTGGCTAAAAGAACGCTTCGAGAAATAAACGCGGTTGTTCCGGCAACCCTGAAATTCTTGAAGTATTCAAGCACACCAATCACCTGGGATCAGTCTGATCATCCCGGGAATATCCCTGAACCTGGCACGCAAGCTCTTATAGTAAGCCCTATTGTCCAGAACACTAGGCTAAAAAGAGTGCTGATGGATGGAGGATCCAGCATTAACATAATGTACCTGGATAAACTGAGGCATCTGAAAATCTCTGAGACCCAACTCAACCACAGCAACATACGTTTTCACGGCATTGTTCCTGGCAGACAAGCACGATCCCTAGGAGAAATTTCCCTAGATGTCACTTTCGGAGAAAAAGATCACTTCCGGCAGGAAAAAGTATCCTTCGAAGTAGTGCCGTTCGAAAGCGTATACCACGCGATACTCGGACGTCCAGATTTCACCAAATTCATGGCAAGATCATGTTATATCTATAACAAGCTGAAGATGCCAGGGCCAAAAGGAGGAGTAATCACCATATCGGGAGACTTCAAGTTGGCAAATAAGCTGGAAAAAGAAAACGCCCTTTGCGCTGAGAAAATCATAGCAAAGGAAGAGTTGAAGGAGCTGGCCAAAGAGGTATCGCCGACAGAAATGCCGGCAGGAAAAGAAACCCGGAAGCCAGCAGATAGCTTCAAGGCCTCCGAGAACACAAGACAGGTAATCCTATATCCCAAAGATCCGACAAAATTTGTCGTAGTAGGAACTGGGATGACCGACAAATAGGAAAGCGAGCTCATCAAATTCCTCCGTGAGAACTGGGATATTTTCGCCTGGTGTCCAGCTGACATGCCAGGCGTACCTAGGGAACTTGCTGAGCATCAACTTAAGGTGATTCTAGGCTCCAAACCCGTCAAACAAGGTCTCCGTCGATTTGACGGAAGAAGACGGAAGGCTATCGGCAAGGAAATTATCCGGCTTTTAGCAGCAGACTTTATCCAGGAAGTTATACACACCGAATGGTCTGCAAATCCGGTATTAGTACCGAAGAAAGATACTACTGCCCTTAGGATGTGTATAGATTACACCGGCTTAAACAAACTGTGTCCAAAAGATAGGTTCGCGTTACCGCGAATTGATCAAATAATAGATGCCACTGCAGGCTCTGAGCTTTTATGCTTTTTGGATGCATATTCCGGGTAGCATCAAATACGCATGAAAAAGGAAGATCAAATTAAGACTTCTTTTATAACCCCTTATGGGACATACTATTACATAACCATGCCATTTGGCCTGAAGAACGCAGGTGCAACCTACCAGCGTTGCTGCAACGTTGTTTGCATAGTCAGATTAGCAAAAATGTCCACGTTTACGTGGACAAAATTGCTGTCGTAACCAAGGAAAAAGATACTCTCCTTGAGGATTTACGAGAAACCTTCGAAAATTTGCGCACTTACAAGATGAAGTTAAATCCATCAAAGTGCGTATTCAGGGTTCCCTCAGGAAAACTTCTGGGTTTCATCGTTTCTCATAGAGGAATAGAAGTAAACCCAGAAAAGATCAAAGTAATCTTAAACATCTCCAAACCTACGTGTGTAAAAGATGTCCAAAGATTGACGGGTTCCGCTGCAGCCGTCAGCAGATTTATTAGTCGGCTGGGGGATAAAGCCTTACCACTCTACAAGTTGCTGAAAAAATCTGACAAATTCGAGTGGACAGAAGAGGCAGATGCAGCGTTAACCCAGTTAAAGGAAACTTTGATGAAAGCTCCGATTTTGGCATCCCCAAAAGACGAAGAACCTATGTTATTGTACCTTACGGCTACAAACCGGGTTATCAGTGCAGTAATTGTTGTGGAACGGAAGAAAGACGAACAGAGCATACCAGACCAGCATCCGGTATATTATATAAGCGAAGTTTTCTCCGAGTCCAAACAAAGGTATCCACACTATCAGAAACTGGCATATGGCGTATTTTTCGCATCCAGAAAACTTCGCCGTTTCTTCCAAGGACATTCCATAACAGTGGTATGTAAAGCACCCCTAGGGGATATAATAAACAATGCGGAGGCGACTGGCCGAGTAGCCAAATGGGGCATCGAGCTAGCAGCCTTCGACATTAAGTATCAGCCCAGGACAGCAATAAAATCCCAGGTTTTGGCAGATTTTGTCGCCGACTGGACGGAAGCAATGGAGAAAACACCAATGCTGGAGTCCGAGTACTGGATCATGCACTTTGACGGATCCAAGATGAAGGAGGGCGCTGGAGCTGGTGTAGTTTTAAAATCCCCTAGAGGAGACACAATGGAGTATGTATTACAAATACACTTCAATGCTAGCAACAACGTGGCAGAATACGAAGCTCTGCTTCATGGCTTGCATATTGCAAAAGAAATAGGTGTCAAGCGCATCTTGTTCTACGGCGACTCAGATTTGGTACAGCATCAGCTCAACCAAACTTGGGACGCAAAAAGCCCTATAATGGCCGAATACCGGAGAACGGTGGACGAGTTCGCCATTTGTTTCTTCGGATTCGAAGTGCTCCATGTTAAAAGGGAAGAAAATTGGAACGCGGATGCGTTAGCCCGCATGGGATCGGAAAGGGTAAAAATCCTACCACCAGGTGTATTCGTCCAACACTTGTACGAACCATCGATAAAAGGTGGAGATGTTGATTATCCTCTGGCTTCCGAGTCAATTGAAATCATGCTCGTTAACCCGGATTGGACAATCCCATATATAAACTTCTTAGTTAATCATAAGTACCCGGAAGGAGCAGACAAAGTCTTGCAAAGACAGATCCAGCGTCGATGCAAAGGATACACAGTAATTAACAATTGCCTGTATAAACGCAGTACTTCCGGAATTTTTCTGCGATGTATTTCACCAGAAGAAGGACGAGAAATCCTGCAAGAAATCCATGCCGGGGATTGCGGACATCATGCTCGATCAAAAAGCATAGTCAAAAAAGCATTCCGTGCCGGGTTTTTCTGGCTAACAGCCAAGACAGATGCTGAGCACATAGTAAATACATGTGCAGGATGTCAGTATTACGCCAAGCAGTCTAATATGCCAGCCCAAGCACTCAAAACTATCCCCATTACATGGCCGTTTGCGGTCTGGGGGTTAGATATGATGGGACCATTCAAAACTGCACGAGGCGGACTTACACATCTACTAGTAGCTGTGGATAAATATACAAAGTGGGTGGAGGCTAAACCCATCAAAAAGCTTGACGGTGTAATTGCCAGAAATTTCATCATTGACATAGTCATGAGATAGGTATTCCACACAGCATAATAACCGACAACGGGACAAATTTTTCCATTGGAGAGTTGGCAAAATATTGCCGACAAACGGGAATTCGCCTAGGTCTCGCATCTGTGGCACACCCGCAATCCAATGGACAGGTTGAAAGAATGAATAGCTCAATCCTGCAAGGAATACGTCCAAGACTCGAATCTCCTCTTCATAGAGCAGCTGGAGCATGGGTAGAAGAGCTACCTTCCGTGCTTTGGAGTATTCGAACAACACCAAACAGGTCAATTGGGCAAACCCCGTTTTTCCTAGTTTATGGTGCGGAAGCAATCCTTCCAACGGACATGATCCATGATAGCCCAAGAGTGCAAGATTTCGACGACTCGGATGCCAAAAAAGCACGACAGGATGTCGTCGATCTCTTAGAAGAGGAACGAGAACTTGTGCTTCAAAGATCCGCCATCTACCAGCAAGGTTTACGACGTTATCATAGTCAGAAAATCAGGCATCATTCTTTTAAAGAAGGTGACCTAGTGCTAAGATTGGTGCAGCAAAGAAAGCACAAACTGGCCCCAGTATGGGAAGGACCATTTGTCATCAGTAAAGCCATGAAGAATGGATCATATTATCTTGTAGACATTCGCGATACGGAAGATGATCCCGAGAAGCCGAATCGCAAAAGAAAGAGAAAGATAGATGATGAACTAGGAGAGACAAAAAGGCCCTGGAGTATCCAGCAGTTACGTCCCTTCTATACTTAGTTCAATTTCTATGTAAACATCTTTGAGATGATGAAATAAAGTTGTCGGAATTCTTATATCCATGTTTTTTACAAGTTTATTATAGTACAAAACATGATTCCACCTTATCTATTTCCCAATGATCTTACAAAATACTCAATGTTAACCTGAATTGTTCCTGCGTGCTCGGTGTTTAAAAACTGAATGATTTTCAGCCTATTAAAGGTTAAAGGAAACTCGGATTGTGCCCGAGTTTCATTCAAAAAATTCCTTACTTCTCTAAGCATTATCTGATTGTTTATGTGTTGGGTCACTGGAGCTAGTTAGTAAAAATGCCCTTAGTATGATCCATGTTTCCGAGTTCAAACTGATTGGTTTTACCCAGTAGCTCGGCATGAAGATTCATAGTACTATTGAGCCATTTCAAACACTAAGGACAGTTAAAGCACATAAGCCAGAGAACTTAGAAGATAAAGGAATATCAAACCCGGAAAACTTGCAAAGAATTTCATAATTAACTGCAAAAGGCGGAGTACTTGTTTATACAAAAGAATAGAAGCATTACAATATAAGTTTACATTGTAAAGTGCAGTAATGCTCCTATTTTCTACTTCCACCATCCAGGTTAAGAAGAATCCTTCAGGCATCCGAGTCTTCATCGCTGCTATCGTTCTCGGGGGCTTCGGGAATCTCTTCTTCCGGGTAGGTGATGGAGATGTTCACCATGGAGGCGATCTTGGTGGCGTGACCCTTGATCTTGTTGAAGATGGTGGTCCACTGGGTCTCCGAGTATCCAAGGGGGATACCAGACGCCACGCGCCAAGATTTGGCACTAGGGTAATGCATTCGCATAAGGCCTAAGGCCATGCGTGCACCACCCCGTGCTGCGGAGCGCAAGGTGGACTCCTTGGATTCCGCCACCTCCAGGATAGCTTCCGGAAGTTTCTCAACTTCCGAGAATTCCCCAGTTCTTGAGGGAAGGAACTTGTTGACCAGCTGCATGCCTGCAGCCCTGATCGCAGTCCATACCTTCCCAAAAGCTCGGATTTTCTCAATCCGAGTGAGATCTCGGTTATCTCCTGTTTTTTCAGACAAACAACCAAAAGGTTAGCGAAAAAGCAGAGAAGGAAATCAAGACATGGAAAAACCGGTAAATGTTGACAACTTACCGAGAATCTTGTCCATCTCGGAGCCTTCCTCAAGGCGCAGGGTTAAGGCATTCTCCAAGTCCTGGATAGTGGACTTGTCCTTCTCTGCCTGCTGAGAGGCCTTGGACTGAGCAATCCCAAGGGCCAGGTTGCTGGCCTCCAGATCCTTTCGAACCTTCATAAGATCCTTATGAAGGTCCAAATTCTCCTGTCGAAGACTCGTGGCGTTGCCGGCATCTTCAGCTATTTCCTTGGCCTTAGCCAAAGCAGCTGGAAAGCAAGGAACAAAATTCCGAGTTTAGAAAAACTTGGGAAAGTACTTAGACGAAAAACTAGATAAAGAACTTTAGAGAATCAAAATATAATTGTTGTTTCCGACAGCTGTAGCTGAGATGATGCCAGCTCTGCTTCCTTAACATCAATAATTGATAGAAGGGTTTTCACCTCTTCGTTTTTGATGTTAAGTTTGTTAAAAATTTCCAAGTTTATTGCATCAGCGGTTTGCTGAAACACGGAAATGAAAGTAAGACGCTTAAGTTAAAACAAGCGTGATAAGAAGCATTAAGTGGACAGCATGCTTTCGACTTATTGCTTGGGGGCTAGAGATATTACCTGGCTCATTTCCTGCAAATTTGACAAGGTTTCGTTGAATTCCTTTACATATTCAGAGAAAAGGATTCCAACGTGGTGAAGGCCGTCTTGTACGACCTGACGAGGTGAAAATACGAAGTCATTTCGGACAATTAGCCCGCCTTGCGGCCAAGGACGGATTAGAGGGGCAGGAGCGAAGAATTTTCTAGCTTCTGTACGAATATATCCGAGTTCATCGAACGGTTCTTCCTTTACCTGGAAATTCCTGTCAAAAGTGGGAATAGGTTCGTCCTCCACAGATGCTCGAAGATTTCTACCCATCTCTGGTCCCACCCTTTCCCTCGCATCCATGTTAGATGCAATAGGCTGGCTGGATTGCTGAAATTATGCGCCCGGATTTGTGGTTTTCTCTTCCCTGCTAAATACAGCTAAAGGGGGAGAAACTACAGCGGAAGATGGTTCTCCTTTGCTAGCAGCAGCCTTATGTTTCTTCAATTTCTTTGTCTTTAGAGGAACTAGAGCAAGGCTGAAAGGGAAACATCCGAGAAATAAATATCTCAAATAACCGGAAGGGAATGATAAGTAAAAAGCTCCAGTAAAATACCCGTATACGGCGATGGGAATTCCGTCAAGATTTATCACTTCTTCGAAGGTCACTTGCCTCTTGCGTTTCCGGCCGCCATAAAAGCCGGCATGTAGTTCGTCGAGCTCGGCGTCGGATGCAAGATCGTTTCCTTTAAGTTCGTCGAACTATGAAGATGGCAAAAGATTCGACTAAGTCAGGAAAAAGAGATAATCCGAGAAAAACCCAAAAGCAAGGAAAATATAAATACCTTAGGGACTGGGTTTTCCTCGTGATATATTTCCAAACTTTCTGTGTATTGGTCGCGAGCAGCGACCAGTTGGTTGACTCGTTTCTTGAAATCTCTTTTGGAGTAGGATTTATCCGTCCCTCTCATGCTATCTTCAGGCCCTTCGTACTCACAAAGGAGTCGGGAACGAAAAGAGAGAGGTTGAATACGGCGTCCAAACCAGCACAAAATAGTGTCTGTTCCAGTTAAGGGAGGCTGAGAAGAAGTAAGTTTGGCGATACGTCGTTTCATCTTCATCAAGTCTTCCGGCAAAGTTTGCACCGCTTCGACTGCCCAACTCTCCTGAGGAATGGCGGCGGAGTTGACGAATGGAGGAACCCCGTTTTCTTTCCCGGGAAACGAGATGTCATGATGGTAAAAGAAAGAACCCGTCCAAAACTTGACGGATTCCGATGTTTTTATCTTTGGGTACCAATCTTCCCTGAATCTCCAAAGAGTGAAAGATATAGTCCCGCAGATCGGAAGAATGCCCTCTGTAGGGTTACGCTTCACCCCAAAGCAATATTGCCAAAAATCTAGTCTGGGAGCTATTCCTAAGTACCCCTCGAAAAGGGCTTGGAAGCCAGCTAAGTAGAGAATGGAGTTTGCTGGAAGATTATGTGGCTGAATGCCGTAATGGTTAAGGACTTCCAAGAAAAAGGCGGAAGGTGGCAAACCCATACCTCTCGCAATATGAGAAGTAAGGAGGACGCGTTCCCCTTCTTTTGGCTTGGGCTCGGATTCGTCTTTCGGGCTCCGCCATTTATCTTTAACCAAAAGCCCCTCCTTCTCCATTGTCGGAAGGAGGGATGGCAGAATGCTGCTCGGACTCCAATTGCCGGCAGTTTTCGCCTCTTCTTCGGCTCCGGCGGCGGCGGACGCTGCAGCCTCTGCGGCCGCGAGCTCGTCTCCGACGAGCGCGATTTTCTCCTCCACCGTCTCGGGAGCGAACGGTGGAGTGGGCGCGGATGAAGATCCCGCAAGATCCGCGGAGGCGAATGAGGTTTCCTCGCCCTCCGCGCCGCCCGTAGCCTTCGCCAGCTCGTTGCCGGAGACCCGCGACGGAGAATCCAGTTGCGGATCCATTGTAGCGATTATGTCGTCAATATCTTTCGTGACGGTGCGGGCCGGGGAGGACGACGGTGATGCCATCGAGTAGCGGCGATTCGGTCGTTCCGGTGAGGTCTTGGACGCGATGGTGCGCTCGGGAGCTGCTTTGCTGTGAGCTTGGGCGCTGGGAAATGGCGTGCGAAATGAGAGCGGAAGGTTTTCACGGTGGACGAAGACGGCTATTTATAGCCGGAATTCCGTCACGATGCGTGCTAACGGCTCTTTTGACCGTTGGATGTCCAACGCGTGTCACTCGCCGGAAAATCCGGGAAATGAAACGATTGGTGATTATTGCTATCTCCTCGTTTCCCGCGAGAATCTGTCAGAGATATGTTTCTGGGTTTCCCACCTGTAACCCAAACGTCCCTTACGTCAGCAAGTTTAAAGCGCTGACGTAGGAAGTTCCTTCTCCACGAAGGATCGTGTGAGAAAAGCCGGATTTTCTGGATTCCGAGTTTTACGTTACCACATCCTTTAAGGAGAAAAAAGAAGAATCAAGACTGCAGGCCGATATTTCTCGGAAAAGATGCATTTGGCGAAAGACGGCGAAAATGGAGTCTCGATCCTTCTTGGGGGATACTCTCGGATATATACCGAATAGGGGTATATCAGATGGTAGTCTAAAGTGCCGGATTACCCGGGTGGCCCAAATGGTAGTGGGCTACGGCCCATTGGGCGGCCCAGTAGGCTGACGCGCAGAAGCCGGATTCTAGAAGAACCCGGATCACGGCCCACGTGATCTGGCTTGGAGTAGAAGGCGGATTCCTTACTTTCCAAGTTAATAGTTACCGTAGTCTTCTAGGTTTCCTACTCTGTATGCCCTAACCCGGCTATTATATAAAGCCGGACGGGAGATATGATAGAGGGACAAGAAGCTACTAGCTAACTCGCCGAGAGGTTGATCCTCGACGAATAGCCAACAGAACCTCACGTTGTACTTTGTATACACAGGCTTTAGACCTGAATAGTGAGATTGCAGGAGTAGGAACGCCGTATTACTACGACGTACCGAACCTTGGTAAAACCTGTGTCTTTGTTCTTAACGCAACCACGTCCCCCCACGTCTCTACCCGTAGTCTCATGGCACCCCCGTCTATGAATTCTACTACGATGTCTCGACATGGTGTCATGTGAATGTTGACTACATGATACTTGACCTTTATGGGACTAGGAGGATGCATTGTGTATTTATATACTAATTGTGGGTTTGCCGGAGTGGTAGAAACCTAAACCCCCGTTAGGAAACCAATGCACAAGGGAGTGTTGGGTCCCGAAGTTTTAAGGTTGTGGTTAGATTTATCTCAATTACTTTCTTGTATTTGCGGATGCTTGTGAGGGGTAGAATCACAAGTATGTATTAGTCCTACTTGGGCGGTGCATTAGATAGGTTCACCCACATAACACTTAAGAAACCAATAAATATTAATCAACCGTATGAAACGAAAGCACTTGACGAGATTCCCATGTGTCCTCGAGAACGTTTGGTAATCATAAGTAGAACAACCGGCTTGTACTTTTCTATCAAAAGTATTGGGCCACTCGCTGCAATTATTGTTACTGTTATTTATCTACTCGCACTTTATTTATCTGCTATGTCAAAAACCTCCAAAAACCCGTTTGCTAGTGTTTATAGTGAAATCTCTATCCAACCTGCTTGTCAACACTTTCCGCTCCTCGTTGGGTTCGACACTCTTATTTATCGAAAGTGCTACGATACACCCCCTATACTTGTGGGCCATCAAGACTATTTTCTGGCACCGTTGCCGGGGAGTCAAGTGCTATTGGTAAGAGAAACTTTACTGTGAGTGCTATTTTTATTTATGTGTGTTGTTTTATTTCATTATGGAGAATACTTTTGATTCTCTGTTTAGGGGTATCACTAGTACTTCTAGGTTAGTAAGTGACCCATTATCTGCAAATTAGATCCTTATAAAATCTCTACTATATAAAAGCCTTAACATTTCTCCTTCCATCCATTTGGTTCGTACGTACGTCGTGTTCCATCGGTGTGCATTCGTTGGTTTGATGGTATGTCTTGTACGATTGGTGCTTTGTTTCATTTCCAGGTTGACCAATTGGGTGTGGGCCGGCCCAATAATCATTGCTAGACTACAACTCAATTTCCAGCGATAGCACTCACAGCACGTAAAGGAGTAGGATTGTCTTTTAAAAAAGTATTGGAGTTGGAGTGAATAGCACGATGACTTCGCATAGTCATATAGACGACAATGAGGAATCGGTGCAATTCAGTAAAGGCAGAGATGGATATGTACGTACCAGGTTAGAATAAATACACTACATGAAAAAAATAAGTTCAAAGTTAATCAAAATTCATGAATTTTGACAAGTAGTTTGTTCTCATATTCAGATTAAAAACATCAGTTCATAAAAATAGAAAATCTTGAGGAAGAATGAAAATAAATATCCCGATGATGATTCTGTGTCTGAATCAAAGTAAGGAAATTTTGGCAATACGTATCAAGTAGGAATCCATCTCGGCGACAACTTTTGATTCCTTTATAATCAAATCGGTAGAAACAGCGATCAAGAACAAACATTGTTGCCCGCGACAAGATCAAATTTGCGAGGGGGCACAACAAGCTGAACTTGGTGGGCCGTCTTCTTCTTCTTCTTTAGGCGTCCTGTTGGAGAAGCCATGCCGATGTCCATGGCGGCTGGGAAGAGCGCCGTATGCAGCTGTCAGCTCCAGCGTGCCTAGACTTGCAAGGGGGTGGGTGGCGGAAGACAGAACGGTTGCACATCGAGAGGAGGAGGAGGAAGGCGATGTTGTCGATGTCTGACCACGAGAAATTACCGGCATAACCCCCATGGCCCATTCCCCCGCGGTCGTTCTCGTGCGAGTCATCCTATCGTGCTCCCATAGCCCGAGTGTCGGCGCCGAGAGAGTGTTCCCAGCACGAGCCTCGGCTCCGCCAAAAATCCGTGGCTCCACCTGCGACAAGTCTCTTGTTCTGTTCTCTATACGGCACATCCTCAACACAGTGCGGATGTAGATTTGGGCCCTCTCCTATCCTTAGGTCGACGGTAGGTACTCGTAACCAGTTGTTGTTGTTCATCGCCATGTTGTTTCCCTGCGGCCGATGCTTCTTGGGTCCATGATGCGTTCCTGCCGGCCAACAGAGCGCTCCAGGCGGGTGAGGTTGTCGCTCATATCCTTAGTGAAGACTGAAGACGTACCACAGTTCATCTAATACATTTGGTATGATTGATGCAAGTAGAAATGCATGGTTGAGCAAAGAAAATTTGGGCAATGCAGTTGGAAATCGGCCATATCTTAGTAGGCGGGCATCACAAATATCAGATGCACGATGTGAACACAACAACCAGGTTCCTTAGCTATATGTAATCGAGTATGAAACTACGAACATAAATACATCATCACTTTGGTCCCGGTAACCATTTAATCAACTGACTGGTGTGCCAAGTGCAAAGTTGATTAAAAGAGAACATGACGAGGGCAAGTTTGACACAAGAAAGACCATGACGTTCTTGGCCATTTCCGCTAACAGAACATGATGCGTCTTGGTGTATTAATGATATGTAAAAGAGTAAATCAGTTTGTCAAAAAAAAGTAGGTCAAATAAGGTACGCAAATTTCAAGCTATTCTGATTTATCGCTTGAAAAGTTGATTTCTTCACTCCCGTTGCAACGCACGTGCAAATTTGCTATAATCATAGTGATAATTATGTTTACCAAGTACCAAACATTGTTACTTAATAAGTTCATGAAATACTGCCACACCTCGTGACACACCATTAGCTACTACCAAATTTACCATCCAGTAACAAGTCTGGTTTTAACTCCCGTTGCAGTACAGACTAATTTTGTATCACCCAACGTGCATTACATAACAAGAGTATTTGGTTTAGTTTATGTAAGTTGTAGTGACAATAGTACATCCAGAACTTTGCTGCAATTTCTGTCTGAAGCAGCGCAACGATCATTTTAGCTTACCATGATGCTAGATAAGCTGCTTGTTCATGCACTTTGTTTAGAATCATGGCCTTAAAACAATTTCATAAAAGTGAACCTGTTGCAACGCACGGGCACGTCTGCTAGTACCTATGAAAATTGTTGGACGTGTTATGGATAACTGTTATTATGGAGATGGAATTGTCCATCCCGGTGATCATTTGCTCTTTATACATGAATTATGCGAGTTATTCAGATGTGCTGGTACTACTATGGATCAAGTTAAAGGAAATTATTTTCTTTATCACTGAAAGAAAGAGTCGCTGAATAGTTCAAATTACTGAAGAATGGTGAATCTATTGGACGGGAGGAAATTTTTCCTCTCTCTTATTCTAAATTCTATCCTCCTAGTGAAAGTGCATTTCGTTTTCCCGGTGTTTTGTGTGTTAGTTAAAAATACTAAGTACATTATTTATTGAGGTGTTAAGTGTGCAGGTGTTATCTTTAACATCGGCATCGATCACCAAAATATCAGTGAAGATTGGGCTAAGAGATTTGGGACACTAAGGAGCCGGATTATTCTAACCGGATTATTCCGGGAAACCGGATATTCCGGTTAGGATGGTTTATGTCCAGTTCAAGATAGAGAAGAGCTAGAATATTGGTACCAGATTATTCGTTACATACCGGATATTCCGGTTGAGAAGTTTCGCTCAAAATCGACTAAGGACTGAAGCCTCAACTCACAGAACCCAACCGAATTATTCCGTGTCAACCGAAATATCTGGTTCAGGTGCCTGGGTAGGATAGAAGCCTACTGGATTATTCAACCCTAGTCGGAATATCCGGTTGAAGTCAACGGGTTCGTTCAGATCTGGAGAAATATCCGACCGGATATTCCGGTACCCATTTTCCAGCTCAAACGGCTAGATTTGAGGAGGGGGTATAAAAACCCCTCCTCTTCCTCCTTGAGCTCTAGTTCGTCCATTAGCATTCAATAACATTTATTGAGCTCACCAAATCTCCAGTTACTCCCAATCCCTCCCACCAAACTTGTTGATCTTTGGAGGATTGAAGGAGAAGGCCCTAATCTACATCTTCATCGAGTCGTTCTTCATTTCCCCCTCAGTCACTTGAGAGATTTGAGTCTAGGGTTTCCATTTGTGGAGAACCTAGACATCTTGCTACACTTGGTGATTCTTGGAGTTGGGAGCCCCCAATTCGGTGGTGGGTGTGTTCCCCAAGCTTGTTTGTAAAGGATTCGATTCCCGCCTCAAAGGGGATCAATAGTGGAAGGTGGACTAGGACTTTGTGGCGTGTTCATCGAGAATAGGGTGAGGCCTTTGTGGCGTTGAGTAGGCCTTCGTGGCGATCTCACACCCCTCCTACGAGACGTACTCCCTTAACAAGGAGGAACTCGGGATTACATCATGTCTCCGCGTGCTTCATATCGGTTACCTCGTTCCTTTCCTCCTTTACTTGTATTTGCATTGTGTGTGTTGTTATGCTTGTCATTTAGGTAAATTCACCTTAGTTGCATTACCTAGAGAATTTACCTTTGTGTCAAGCCTACTCTGTAGAAAAATTAAAATTGGTCGTAGCACCTATTCACCCCCCTCTAGGTGCCCATACATTACTTTCAATTGGTATCAGAGCCTCGACTCTTCAATCGGGCTTAACCGCCTAAGAGTTTACTATGGTCGATGATACGGTGACCGCCGGGTCCACGATGCATGTCTCTATGGATGATATCAATGAGTTGAAAAATTCATTGAACTCATCCATGGAGAACAAAATCGATGAATTACGTCAACTCATGATGCAATTCATGAAAGCCAAGGAACCGGAGACCTCCGTTTCATCTCCTCCGGACGAAGTTCCGGAGGGTGCCGGAAAAGGGGATGATGGTGACCCATCTAAAAATTCTTCCGCTAAGAACCCCACCGATAAGGGTACGGAAGAAAAAGGAGAATACCACTCTGTCGAGGACGCTATTCTCCCGATCCTCCCGTCCCACATCCCCATATAATTCCTAGAGGAGATCCACCTAAAGTTGATGATCACTCTTTTGGTGAATGGAAATATTATATGTAAACTCACTTGAACTCTTCTTGTATAGAACTTTGGAGGGTCACTCGAGATGGATACAAGCCACATGACCCCAAGAACTTGACAAGAAGAGAAGCCGTAGATTGTCAACTCAACTACACCGCCTAGTCTATTCTTAAACAAGCCGTGGGTTCTAACCACATGGATCATCTCCAACAATATTCCACTGCCAAGAAGACATGGGACGCTCTTGTCGTCATTTTTGTGGGAAATGAGAGCATGCAAAGGAATTGGTATGATGCCTTAAGCAATGAGGCCGAAGGGTTCTATATGCATGATGGTGAGAGCCATGAAGACCTTGTACCTAAGGCTCAAGACTCTTGCCACCGCATTCCACAATGTGGATGCCAAGTATATTGATGATGCTTGGATCAAGCGGAAGTACATTATTGCTTTCATGCCTTTCGAGCCCATGGACTTGAAGAGCATTCAATGAAGACATGAACTTTGCTTCTTTGATCTCAACCCAAGTGATGCAAGAAGTGTGCTCCTATCAAGTGCAAACCAAAAATGCTCTTGACAACCGTGCTAGGGCCCTAGGAATGCACAAAGGAGCATCAGTTGCTTTGAAGGCCAAGGTTGTATCAAGGGAGGTTGAGTATGAAGAAGATTGCTTTCAGGATTTGGCTCCTTTGAAGGATCAAGAGCATGAACCCGTGCTCAAGGATGTCATTGATCTTACCATGCAAAAGTTTTGGAAGAATCCATCCAAGGCCAAGGCATATGTTGAGGAGAAGACCAAATCTCGCTATGGAAATGAAGGGACTCAAAGGGTGAGATATTGCTTCAATTAACAAGACAAGCACAATTTCATTGCGGAGTGCCCCTTTGAGAATTGGGAACTCCATGGTGGCAAGCTCATTCGCAAGGACAAGTCAAAGGTTGAGTACAAAAATCCTCACTTCAAGAGGAAACATTTCAACAAGAAGAGTCCCACCAAGTTTGTGCTTATGACCCATGAGGAGTATGATTCCGGAAGTGATGAAGAAGAAGAAACCACAAGTGAAGTGGCCTCTCTTGCTATTGTCACAACTCCATTATCTTCATCACTCTTTGAATCCCCCAATGAGAATCTTCCTCAACTCAATTCCAAGTGCTTCATGGCTAAGGCCTCGGAGGTATAACCTTCTCCAAACTCTAAGACTCAAAATGAATTGTTAAACCATGATAGTCTTAGAGTATAAGATGAAATTGTCTCTTTGGAACACTTTATGTATAACGTGCAAGGTGAGACCAAGAAGTACTTTGATCATCTCATGAGCCAATTGGGAGAGGACCATGAAGCTCTTGAGAAGAAAGGTGAGATTGAGAGAAGGGATGGAGATGAAATAGCATCCCTGTCCATGACTCTTGAGGAAGAGCATGATGGTAGAATTTCTCTTGAAGAGGAACTTGAATCTATTGAAGAGTCTAATAATGAACTTGTTTCTAGTATCACTAAGGAATGTAACCTTGCAATTTCTAAATATAAAAAGTCTAAAAGGGATAAAGTTTAGTTTGGTGTTGTTCATGATGGTCATGAGAAACTAATCGAGGAGTTTGGAAAGCTCACCGAGGCTCACAAGGCTTTGGAGAGTGATTACTCTACCCTCAAAGAGTTACATGAACAACTTCAAACTCAACTTAATCAGACTCAACACGCCTAGCACCTGTACTTCTTCTTTTGATCATGCAAATATTATTGAGGAAACTGCTAGGCTGAAGGATGAGCTAGCAAGGATCAAGGGCAAGAGCCCTCAAGTTGAGAAGGTTGTGGCTGCTAGCCCACAAGTGGTTGTTGCTCGACCACAATTGAGTGATCCTATACCACAAGTGGTACAACAAGGTCTTGGCTATGTTTCCAAGAAGAAGAATAAGAAGATGGCCCACAATGGTGCTTCGGGTGATATTTTCATTAGGGACAACACTACTCGTAGCATTCCTGCAC
Organism: Alopecurus myosuroides; assembly: GCA_028641055.1. Taxonomy (NCBI): domain Eukaryota; kingdom Viridiplantae; phylum Streptophyta; class Magnoliopsida; order Poales; family Poaceae; genus Alopecurus; species Alopecurus myosuroides. The sequence continues at coordinate 165,668,828 of CM054057.1, forward strand.
AAGCCAACAATGTTGCTCCAAGTGGTGGTGTCATGAGGGACATCACTACTCGTAGAATTTCCGCGGGAACTAACAACCCACACCATTTCTTATATGATGATTATTATGGTGTTGTGAAAGCTAAATATGTTGGTCCTATTGAGGGTTACATTGATTATACCATTTGGGTTCCAAAGACCCTTGTTGCTAACATAAGGGGTCCTAACTCTAGTCAATGATCTCTTGTAGGACTATGCTTCCGGTGGGTCTAAATGGATAATTGATAGTGGATGCACTAGTCATAAGACCGGAAGCAAAGAACTTGTGACGGAGTTGCGCCCAAATGATATTAATCCAACCGTCAGTTTTGGAGACATGTCCAAGTCTAAGGTATCGGGTTTTGGAAAGGTTGCGATTGCTCCTGATATCACTACCGTGGACGTCATGCTTGTTGAATCCCTTGGTTACAATTTACTTTCAGTTCGTTATTTAGGTAATATGGGTTTCTCCTTCTTCTTTGATCCTGACATTGTGGTCTTTTCAGGAGCAAGACTCTTGACGTCGCATACGTGGGACATGTTGAAAATGAGTTGTTCGTGGTGGACTTCTCGAAGTCTGCCAACTCTCAATCAATGTGTCTTTCTGGAAAGGCGGACATGCGGTGGTTGTGGCATCACCGCTTATCCCATGTCAACATGAGAACTTTGCAAAGTTTTCACAAAGGTGGACTTATCCTCGGACTAAAAGAAAATGTTTCCTTTTCCAAAGATCGCGTTTGTAGGTCGTGTGTTGAAGGAAATATGCATGATGCCACCCACAAGGCCAAGACTATTATCTCATCAAAGAGGATCTTGGAACTTCTCCATGTTGATCTCTTTGGTGCCGTGCCCGAGGCAAGTCTTGGTGGCAAGAAGTATTGCTTGGTGATTGTCGATGATTATTCAAGATACACTTGGGTTTATTTCTTCAAGTGCAAGAGTGACACTCAAAAAACTATCATCGACTTCTCCAACCAAGTGCAACGTCAACACAATGCCCAAATCATGGTTATTAGGAGTTATAATGGTTCGGATTTCAAGAACTACACTTTAAATGAATTCCTTAGTGATAAGGGTATTCGAAATCAATTTTCCGCCACATATAATCCTCAACAAAATGGTGTTGCCAATAGGAAGAATCACACTCTCTTGAATATGGCAAGGACCATGTTGGCGGAGTATTCTTCTCCCCAATATCTATGGGCCGAGGCCATATCCACCGCATGCCACTCCTCCAACCGCCTCTACATCCGCAAGGGCTTGGACAAGACTCCATATGAGATCCTCATCGGCAACAAACCCAACGTCTCCTACTTCCACGTGTTCGGCTATAAGTTCTTTTATTTTATCAAGGGTGTTCGGTTGTCTAAGTTTCAATCGAAAACTATTGAGGGTATATTTGTTGGTTACAGTGACGAATCCCACACTTATAGAGTCTATGAAAACACCTCACGGATAGTCATAGAATCTTGTAGTGTGGCTTTCAAGGAAACTGATGGCTCCCAAGTGGCGCAATTTCATGTTTCTAATGTAGATGCTAAAATGCCTCAAGAAGCCATAGGAAGGATGGGTGTGGGATTTTTCCACCCCATTGAGGGACACCTTATGGCGACTCGAGAAGGACTATGCTCTACTCAAGTGGATCCCTCTTCTACAATAGAAGAACAAGCCAAGGAGCCAAGTGATGCACCTAACCAAGAACATGTTGAAGACACTCCTCTCATAGACCAAGTTACTACACAATATGCAACCTCACCTATCATTCATGCTAGTCAAGGTCAAGGCCAAGATCAACCATCCTCATCCTTCTCTTCTCAAGCTGAAGCAAATGTTGAAGTTGTTGTTGATGATGATGATGATGATGATCAAGGCCAAATTGGTCAAGATGGGGACCCAAATGATCAAGATGATCAAGTGATTCCTCCTCGCAACAATGAGGAGATCGAATCATGCTAGAAGGATAAGAAGAGCTTTGAAGCAAATTTATGCCCAAGACAACAAAGTGTTGGAAGATGTTCAAGCTAGAAGATCCACAAGAAGGAAATTGGCTCATTTTAGTGAGCATCAAGCTCACATATCTATGGTGGAACCAAAGAAAGTGTTTGAAGCTCTTGAGTACTCTGATTGGGTTGAAGCTATGCATGATGAGCTCAATAACTTTGAGCGCAACAAGGTTTGGAGATTAGTTGAGAAACCCAAAGATTCCCACAATGTTATTGGCACTAAGTGGATTTTCAAGAACAAGCAAGATGAGCATGGCATTGTCATAAGGAACAAGGAAAGATTGGTGGCTCAAGGTTACACTCAAGTGGAAGGCATTGACTTTGATGAAACCTATGCTCCCGTGGCTCGCCTTGAGTCCATCCGTATACTTCTTGCATATGCATCTTCGCATAATTTCAAATTGCAACAAATGGATGTCAAAAGTGCTTTTTTTAATGGTCCACTCAAAGAGGAGGTATATGTTAAGCAACCTCTAGGGTTCGAGAACCTAAACTTCCCTAACCATGTCTACAAGCTCGATAAGGCGATCTATGGACTTAAACAAGCACCACGTGCGTGGTATGAGCACCTTAGAGAGTTATAGGATAACCGTGGTTTTGAAGTTGGGAAGATCGACCCCACTCTCTTCACAAAGAGGGTAAAGGGAGAGATTTTCATATGCCAACTATATGTGGACGATATTATCTTTGGCTCAACTAACCAAGATTTCAATAATGAGTTCTCAAAGCTTATGACTGACAGGTTTGAGATGTCCATGATGGGAGAGCTTAAATTCTTCCTTGGCTTTGAGATCAAGCAATTGGCTCGCGGGACTTTTATCTCTCAAGCCAAGTATTCCCAAGACATTCTCAATAGGTTTAATTTCCAAGGTGCAAAAATAAAGCCATCTCCTATGCAAGTCAAGTGTCACCTCAAGCGCAACCCGAATGGTAGCTCTCACGCAGACAAGTTGGTCCCTCCCAAGCGTCCTTCGTACAAGGACACTAGTGACGAGGATCCCGGTGACTCTCGCCCTCCAAGGAAAGATATTGCCAAGAGAAAGTCTATCTCTTCGAAGCCACTGAGGAAGAAGAAAGGCAAGGAAGCAAAGAAGAATTACAAGCTGGTTGTCACCACTCAGGAATATGCTCAGATCCTTCGGAAGGATTGGTACAACAGTCCCCGTGATGTCGAGTGTGAGGATGCTCGGTTCTGGTGCATGGAGCGGGCCTACATCTATGCGGACATCTATTATGACTACAAGTTCCCTATCTATCAGATGCATCCCACCAGGTTTCAGTTGACCAGGGATAAGGAAGAATTTGTTGATGCTACAAGTATCATTGAGAGGTTTGGTCTTGTGAAGCTTTTGGAGACTCGTTGACCCTACAACACCGACCTCATTGTTCAGTTCATGTCCACCCTGGTTTTCGACTCCGGTGTTCCGTGCTTTATGAAGTGGATGACTCATTCCACTCCTTGTGAGGCTCCATTTCACAGGTTGGGTCGTATTCTTGGCTACCAGCACAACTCTCATCCTCCACTTGGTCACTGTATGCATGATGTGGAGAGACCACAACGAGAGAGGTCCATGGCTGAGATGTATGCTCTTGGTTACACTGTTGGGAGGTTGGAAGGGATCCTCCCATTCTATGATCAGCTCGTGCGCCTCTTCTGGTCCTTCTTGGTCCCTAGTGGAGGTAACAATGATGCTCTCACTAGTCCGTTTTGCAACCTTCTGATTCCGGTAAAGCAGTGTATGGAGGATGAGGACCCTACTGCGTCCTACACTGTGGATGTCATGGATATTATCTTCAATGAGCTACGCGATGCTATGATTGGTGGGAACCATCCCTTATGGACCATATGTTATGATGTTGATCAAGGATACCATGAAGAGGTATTTCCGTGAGCTTCCTATGCAAGACCATGCTTTCAAGAAGCTGTATGTCAAGAGGAAGAAGGTTGTACGTGCTCCTGTTCCTTCTCAGGAGGGTGGTTCCTCTATGGGAGGTGTGGCCCCTTCTAATGCTCGCATGACTGATTCTTCCACCACGCTGCGCAATGTCAGGAAGCTTTCCTGGTTTCAGCGCAATGTGTTGTGCATGAAGGTGGATATTCACAAGGAGCAGTACCGGGCCTACCACAGGGACACTGCTATGTCCATCTCTCAGCGTCACATTCTTCACCACGTGAGTGGTGCTACTGGTGATCTTCCTGCTCCCCTTGTTCCAGAGTCTTATTCTTAGTGGTCTTCCAGAGACAGCACCCCTTGGGAGCGGATTGAGAAGGCTCTCCGTGCCACTGCTGCTTCTTCCATTACTCATGTTGGCGATGGTTTCGATGAGGAAGATGAGGACATGGACAAGGATCTTGAGAGGGCTGCTGAGGATGCTTTCGATGCGTCAGCATGAGAGTCTTCTGAGCACTCGGATGCTTAGCTTGTCTTTGGGACGCTAGCACCACCACCCCTCTCCTTTTTGGTGTCTCGATGCCAAAGGGGGGAGAAGTAGTCTAGGCCTACGAGATTTGCATGGGTTTTGGGCACAAGCATATGCTTTTACCATTTCTTGAGAGCTTGTGTCCATTTAGTCTTATTCGTGAACTATTTTCTACTTATTGTCTCGTTAAAAACTATGTGCTATTATGTGTTGTGAGACTATGGTTATTTGTTGTCATGGATTATATATTATATGTTGAGGATATTATCTATTATTGTGCTTGGGTATTCTTGTTATCATCTCTACGCACAAGGTATATATTTCTCACTTCCTCAACATATTGGTTATATCGTTTTACTTTGGCATGTTTGCTACTTGTTGGAAATTGCTCTCCTTGTATTATTGCATTTTTGCATTTGAGGCAAACAAAAGATATGCACATGGATAGGGGGAGAAATTTCCATTTTGTTCCAAACATGTACTTGTCAAGGTTTTATTGCAAATCTTAGTATTGTCATCTAACACCAAAAAGGGGGAGATTGAAAAGTGCATTTCGTTTTCCCGGTGTTTTGTGTGTTAGTTAACAATACTAAGTACATTATTTATTGAGGTGTTAAGTGTGCATGTGTTATCTTTAACATCGTCATCGATCACCAAAAGATCGGTGAAGATTGGGCTAAGAGATTTGGGACAGTGAGGACCCGGATTATTCTAACCGGATTATTCCGGGAAACCGGATATTCCGGTTAGGATGGTTTCTATCCAGTTCAAGACCAAAAAGAGCCAGAATATTGGTACAGGATTATTCATGACATATCAGATATTCTTGTTGAGGAAGTTTTGCTCAAAATTGACTAAGGACTGAAGCCTCAACTCGGAGAACCCAACCGGATTATTTGAACCGGATTATTCCGTGTCAACCGGAATATCCGGTTCAGGTGCCCGCGCAGGATAGAAGCCTACCGGATTATTCCTACCATATTATTCAAACCCAGCCGAGATATCCGGTTGAAGTAAACGAGTTCGCTCATATATGGAGAAATATCCCGACCGGATATTCCGGTCCAAACTTGGACCGGATATTTCGGCACCCCTTTTCCAGCTCAAACGGCTAGATTTGAGGAGGGGGTATAAATACCCCTCCTCTTCCTCCTTGTGCTCTAGTTCATCCATTAGCATTCAATAACATTTATTGAGCTCACCAAATCTCCAGTTACTCCCAATCCCTCCCACCAAACTTGTTGATCTTTGGAGGATTGAAGGAGAAGGCCCCGATCTACATCTTCACCGAGCCGTTTTTCATTTCCCCCTCATTCACTTGAGGGATTTGAGCCTAGGGTTTCCATTTGTGGAGAACCTAGACATCTTGCTACACTTAGTGATTCTTGGAGTTGGGAGCCCCCAATTTGGTTGTGGATGTGTGCCCCAAGCTTGTTTGTAAAGGATTTGATTCCCGCCTCAAAGGGGATCAATAGTGGAAGGTGGACTAGGCCTTTGTTGTGGGGTTCATTGGAGAATAGGGTGAGGCCTTTGTGGCGTTGAGTAGGCATTCGTGGCGAGATCACACCACTCCAACGAGACCTACTCCCTTAACAAGGAGGAACTCAAGATTACACCGTTTCTCCTCGTGCTTCATATCGGTTACCTCGTTCCTTTCCTCCTTTACTTGTATTTGCATTGTGTTTGTTGTTATCCTTGTCATTTAGCTAAATTCACCTTAGCTGCATTATCTAGATAATTTACCTTTGTGTCAAGCCTAATCTTGTACAAAAATTAAAATTGGTCGTGGCACCTATTCACTCCCTCTAGGTGCCCATATATTACTTTCACCTAGTGAGATTCATAAGCACTGGAATCAAATATATAATTTATGGCCTCATGATGGAGAGAGTATTGCCCAAGCTTGGGGGAGAATGAAGTTATTAATGCTCAAATGTCGCGTTCATGAGCTCCCACGTAATATTGTTATCAATAATTTTTATGCAAGGATTTCTCTTCATGATAAGGATTTATTGGATGCTTCTTGTTCTGGATCATTCACACGTATGAAGGAAGAATCTAAATGGGATCTTCTTGACCGTATTCAAGAAGACACTGAAGGATGGGAGAATGATAAAGGTAGAAAGTCAGGTATAAATTACGATTATTAATGCATTAAATATTTTATGGGAACCGAGGATTTCTATAATGTTAGTGATGTTTGTGGTCTTGATTATCAAATCGTTGCAAACTTTCTTAAAGCTTTTGCCTCCTATCTTGATATTCCTAAAAAACATTATCACAAATATCATGCACCTTATAAAGATATTGTTCCTTCTAGTAATATAGAAGTGCATGTTGTTAATCCTGTTGTTCCCAAGCCTTATATTTAAAAAATGCCTTTCCCTGCTAAAGCGAAAGAACACTCTATTATAGCTAGTGTGGTTAATAAGAGCATAAAGAAATCTATTGAACCTGATGAACAAATAACTGTTGAACCTGCTGTAGCAATAGTAAAAGATGTTGTTTGTGGAAATGTAGAGGATGAACATATTGTCTTATGTGAGGATGCTTCTAATATTGTTTCCCATCCTCATAGACCTAAGAAAACTAGTGCTCATGTGCTTTCTGTTAAGATTGGTGATCATTTCTATTATGGTTTGTGTGACATTGGTGCAAGTTCTAGTGATATCTCTTACGTTCTTTATAAAGCAATTATTCATGAAATTGGTTCTTGTGAGATTCAGGATATTGATGTGGTTATTCAGCTTGCTAATAGAGAAAATGTCTTTCCGATTGGTATTGTTAGAGATGTGGAAGTTTTATGCGGTAAAACTATATCCCACTAATTTTCTAGTACTTGGTAAGGCCGCTAGTAAAACTTGTCCGATTATTTTTGGTAGACCTTTATTGAACACTTGTGGTGCTATTATAGATTGTAAGAGAGAAAAAGATATTGACTACATTTGTTGGAAAATATTATGAGTTCAATTTCTCCAAATTTGCTAGAGCACCTTATGAATCTAAATTGCCCGATGAGAATTTTAAAGTTGAACAACTTGCTTCTATTCCCCTTTCTCCTAACAATGCTTTGCAGCAATATATCGAGGACCATGAAAGTGACGTCTTTATGGAAGAGAGAAATGAGATTGACGATATTCTTCTTTGTCAACCGGTGATATTAAAACATAATTTACCTGTGGAAGACTTGGGTACCACATTGCCACCCAAGGAGGATATTGTCTTTGATTAAAAACCTTTGCCTGATGATCTTAAATATGCTTATATTGATGATAAGAAAATATATCCTGTTATTATTAGTGCTAAACTTTCACTCGAAGAAGAGGAAGGATTATTGGGAATTTTTAAGAAACACTGTGGAGCTATTGGTTATACTCTTGATGATTTGAAGGGGATTTCTCCCACTATATGTTAGCATGCTATCAATGTTGAACCTGATGCAAAGCTAGTTGTTGAACATCAATGTCGTTTAATTCCTAAGATGAAGAAAATGGTAAGAAACAAGGTATTAAAACTCCTTGACGCTGGTATTATTTTTCCCATTGCTGATAGTATATGGGTAAGACCTGTGCATTGTGTCCCTAAGAAAGGTGGAATGACTGTTGTGACTAATGAAAATAATGAGCTTATTCCACAGAGATTAGTGGTTAGTTATAGGATGTGCATTGTTAGAAAGGTTAATAAAGTAACTAAGAAAGATCATTATCCTTTACCCTTTATTGATCAAATGCTAGAGAGGTTGTCCAAGAAAACTCATTTTGGCTTTCTTGATGGTTATTCTGGGTTTTCTCAAATTGCTGTTAGGAAGCAAGATCAAGAGAAAACAACCTTTACTTGTCCTTATGGAACTTATGCTTATAGACGTATGCCTTTTGGTTTATGCAATGCTCCTGCTACATTTCAAAGATGCATGTCTGCTATTTTTCATGGTTTTTGTGAAGAGATTGTGGAAGTATTCATGGACGATTTCTCCGTCTATGTAACTTCTTTTGATAATTGTTTGCACAACCTGGATAAAGTTTTGCAAAGATGCGAGGAAACTAATCTGGTTCTTAATTGGGAGAAATGCCACTTTATGGTTAATGAAGGAATTGTTCTTAGACATAAAATTTCTGAAAGAGGTATTGAAGTTGACAGAGCTAAAGTGGAAGCAATAGAGAAAATTCCCAGACCTAGGGATGTTAAAGGTATTCGTAGTGTTCTTGGTCATGCTGATTTTTATAGGAGGTTTATTAAAGATTTCTCTAAAATATCAAAACCTCTTATAGATCTTCTTCGAAAAGATGTACCTTCTGTTTTTGATGATGATTGCAAGGAAGCTTTTGAAACTTTAAAGAAGGCTTTAACTACTGCTCCTATTGTTCAACCACCTGATTAGGATTTACCTTTTGAAATTATGTGTGATGCTAGTGATTTTGATGTAGGTGATGTTCTTGGACAGCGAGTAGATAAGAAGTTATTCATTATGCTAGTAAGACTCTTGATGCTGCTCAAAAGAATTATGCTACTACTAAAAAAGAATTCTTAGCTGTAGTTTTTGCATGTGATGAGTTTAGACCTTATATTGTTGACTCAAAGGTTACTATTCATACTGATCCTGCTGCTAGTAGATAATTTATGGAAAATAAAGATGCTAAGCCTAGGCTTATTAGATGGGTGTTGCTTTTACAAGAGTTTGATTTGCATATTCTGGATATGAAGGGTGCTGAAAATCCTGTTGCTGATAACTTATCTAGATTGGAAAACATTGTTTTTGATCCTATTCCTGTTAATGATAGTTTTCCAAATGAACAACTAGCTACAATAAAAGTAAAATACCAGGATAGTCCATGGTATGCTGATTATGCTAACTTTATTGTTTCGAAGTATTTGCCTCCAACATTCACAGCTCAACAAAGAAGAAAATTCTTCTATGATTTGAGGCATTATTTTTGGGATGAACCACACTTATATAAAGAAGGGGTATATGGTATTATGAGAAGATGTGTTCCATATCATGAACAACGATAAATATTGAAAAAGTGACATGGTAGTGCTTATGGAGGACATCACGCTGGAGATAGAACCACACAAAAGGTTCTACAATCATGTTTATATTGGCCTACTCTCTTTAAAGATGCACGTAAATTTATTTTGTCTTGTGATGAATGTCAAAGAGTTGGTAATATTTCTAGACGTAATGAAATGCCTATGATTTATTCTCTTGCTATTGAACCTTTTGATTGTTGGGGATTTGACTTTATGGGTGCTTTTCCTCCTTCAAATGGTTATACACATATTCTTGTTGTTGCTGATTATGTTACTAAATGGGTAGAACCTATACCTACTAAAAGTGCTTATGGTGAGACCTCGTTAAAAATGCTTAAAGATGTTATTTTCCCTAGGTTTGGTGTGCCTAGATATCTTATGAATGATGGAGGTTCTCACTTTATTCATGGTGGTTTTTGAAAAACCCTTGCTTAATATGATGTTAATCATAGAATTGCCTCAGCTTATCATCCTCAAACCAGTGGGCAAGTAGAATTATCAAATAGAGAAATTAAATCTATCTTGCAAAAGACTGTTTATAAATCTAGGAAGAATTGGTGCGATAAGTTGAATGATGCTTTATGGGCTTATAGAACTGCTTATAAAAATCATATGGGTATGTCTCCTTACAAAATGGTTTATGGAAAAGCTTGTCACTTGCCTTTAGAATTAGAAAATAAAGCCTATTGGGCAGTGAAAGAACTCAATAAAGATTTTAAACTTGTTGGTGATAAAAGAATGCTTGATTTGAATCATTTAGATGAATGGATATCTGAAGCTTATGAAAATGCTAAACTCTTTAAAGAAAAAGTTAAACAATGGCATGAAAAAATAATCCTTAAAAGAGAGTTTCATGTTGGTGAGAAAGTTCTATTGTATCGGTCTCGTCTTAGATATTTTGTAGGAAAATTACTCTCCAGATGGGAAGGACCTTATATTATTGAAGAAGTGTATCGTTCAGGTGCAATCAAAATTGCTTCCCTGAAATATAACACTACACAAGTGGTAAATGGGAAAAGACTCAAACATTATATTTCCGGGGATTCGTATGATGAAGATGTTGATGTTATTCAAGTAATGACTCCAGAGAAGTTTATTAGAGGGAAGATTCCAGAATCTGCAGAGTCTGTTTCCGAATAGGTAACAGTTATGTTAAGAAAAAGTTCGTGGAATACCTTTTGAGTTATAAATTATTGATTTTTGGAAAATATGAAAAATACCGAGCCAAAGAGGAGTTGGAGACGGTGCCCGAGGGCACCATACCACGCCTGGGCGCGGGCCCACCCTTGGTCGCGCCTGGCTATGGTGTGGGTACCCCAGAGTCCCTCTCCGACTCGTTTTGGACCTGGACTTTCCTTTCGTTGCGCATATTTTTCCTATATAAACCCCAGGATCCCCCCGAGGTCCATATATCGTTTTCTCGTCGTGCTTCTGTTTCGACCTGTTTCTTCCCTGGGCTGTTTTCAATTTAGAAGCACCATGGTCACCGCCAACAACAACAAGGGTAAGGTCCTAAAGGAAGATGATCTCCAAGACCGGAAGCCAAAGGAGGAGATCGATAGTGGAGCCGAAGGAGACGTATAAGAAGACTCATGAGTGCATCCACACATCACCATCGCAAGCATTGGAGTGGTTGCAAAACCTTTCAAGAAAATGGCGAGGATGAGCACTGGATGGAAGGCCCTACGTCACTGCTTAGCCCCAGAGATTCCACTTTCACGTATTAAGAGACCTTTCCATACTTTAATTCATGAGTATCAATATATGAGGGTACCCGATGCAAAATTGCCTTCTTGCTGCGATATGGATCATTCTAACCGTGCCGAAAGAGAAAGATCTTGCCCTAAGGAAGTGTGGGGGGAAATCTTGATGGCTGGGATTCACCGTCTGACAAGCACGCAAACCATACTGAGCACAATACGGAGATGATGCGTATTCTTATGTTCGCAATTGAAGATTTGAAAAAATCCGTTGATAAGCTTATTGGGAAGTATACACCAACACCACCGAAGAATTAATTCGTCATGGGTATTGGCACCCCCTTGGCTTGTTCCAAGATGGGGGAGTGTCGCGGTATCACATCTCTATCTTTCACCTTTTAACCTTTTAGTAGAGTCATATCATGAGTAGAGGAAATATCATATAGTATGGTTTGTTGTATGGAAGTATCACTCGTTAGTTGGTTATCGTTGTATCCCTTGGTTTGAGTTGCTCTAATGGAATATTAATGAAAAGTTTCATCATCTTCTACACTTCATTTTAGCTTTCAATTTCTATTATTTGGTTGATCTTGTTATTAGTATTGGTGTCAATATTGGAGCATCAAGTTAATCTAGTTGGTTTTGGCAAACTTAGCATTGGTCAGTAGCAACAATACTTTGGGACTTAAGTAGAAACGAGGGAGTTTTCATGTAGATATATTGTTCCATGATCTTTATTTCTTGTTAGCCCATAAGCTTAGTTTTCTCAAGTAATATTGTGTGTACTTATCAAGGAAGATTGCATGATTGGTTTTATCATATATATGGCTGTTTGTTTTCCCTCAATTCTTATGTTGCTACCCAACCTTGCTAGCAAAAAACTTGTACTGAGAGGGAATGCTTATCGTGCATCCAAAACTTGAGCCCAAAACCATGCCATTTATGTCCACTATACCTACCTATGTGGTATTTAACCGCCACTCCAAGTAAATTGCTTGTGTGCTACCTTTAAAACCTTCAAAACTATTCATGTTTTGTGTTCCTGTTTTAGCTCATGAGGAAGCAAATAGATAATCTTATCTCACTTGTTGATTGGAATTTACACACCTGGACTAGTGGCTTCATCTGCTTATCCAAATGCTAGAAGAGATGGCAGCGGGGTGCCCAGCCCCAAATTAATACAACAAATTATCTTCACTATTTTTACCCCTGATTTATCAGTCAAAGCATAATTGTGTAAACAAAAGAGAAAGAGGGATGACCTTCTTCACCAGTTGCGTCCTTCAAGGGGGGCCGCTCTTGTGAAGTCTAGTGGGCTTGTGACGTACTGTATTTTTTGTTTGCCTATCGTTGACATAGACATACACACCTCTCTAAAAATTAGACACTTCTCCATGGTATGTGATTGTTTGCAAGCACCCGAGGATTCGGTTATCCATGGTTTGTGTAAGAAAGGTTGGGAGGAGTGTCAAACATTTTATACCTCTGTTTATTAAATAACAGCTCTAGCACATGAGTTAATCCCTACTTCCCTCTGCGAAGGGCCTATCTTTTACCTTTATTTTGAGTCAGTTAACCTATTTCCTTCTGGCTTAATCAAGCATTTGAGTTGTTGTGACTCATCCATCTATTTGTTGATTTACTCAATCATGTTCCTTATTCTTCCGTGTTTAGTACAAATGTTCTATCTGTTTGAATACCACTCTGAAAGTTATCAATGATTGCAAAGAAACTGTTATGATTGAGCATGCTAAACTTTGCAATATAAGCTCTAATATAAAGACTTTGATTGAAATATAAGTACATTGTTAATTGTTCTCTGACCAAGAACGAACTTTGCCCTCACCAATTTTGATTTCCTTTTTGCACCGCTATTGTGACTCCATTTACTTGTTTCAAGTTAAATTATATAAGAGGGAGTTGCGTGCTAGAATGACTACTGTATTGACATATGTGATGCTTCTTGTCCGTATTTTATTTATCGACACCTCACTGCATAAACATGTGGTCATGTTTACCGAGTTCAGTTTCGCTCGGGGACAAGCGAAGTCTAAGCTTGGGGGGAGTTGATGTCCATTTTGAATCACTATTTTATATCGTTATTTTCTGTTATTCATCGATATACTTCATGTTATAATACATTGCTTATGTTATTTCATCTTATTTTCCATGTTTAATAATTATGCAAGAAGAAACACCGGAACTAGAAATCTGATGGAAAAAAGCATCGTTAGGACACCTTATTTCAGAAGATCATAAGAAGAGGGGAAGCTAGCCTGAAGGGCACCCGGAGGGGGGACCACCTGGGGACCACACCACCAAGCGGCGCGCCCCCTGGCCGCGCCTGGGGGTGATCTGGCCCCCTAGCCCACTCCTGGGCGCCCCCTTTCGTGTACTTGATCCCAAGGGAACCCTAAGCCCGAACACATTGTCAAAGAATTATTCCTCCGCCGCCTCAGGGCAGAAAACACCAGAGAGAAAAAACCTCTCCGACAGGGGGAACTCTGTCGGGGAAATTCCTCCCTGGAGAGGGGAAATCGTCGCCATCGTCACCGTCATCACTCCGGGCTTCATATAGATCATCATCATCATCATCATCCTCATCACCAGCACCATCACCGTCACCATCCACCTTCACCCTGTTGTAACAATTAGGAGTCTTTATCGTTGCTCTTCACTAGATCTCTCTCCTGGTGTGGGTTACTTGTTAGTAGTTGATGCTTGTGAGGTTTATCGGTGTTTACACTTTATGACCGGATTGTAATTATCCATTATATCACCTCTGATTATGATCCATATGATGTCCCGTGAGTAGTTCGTTTAGTTCTTGAGGACATGGGAGAAGTCATGATGTTAGTGGTGAAGTTATGTTGAAGTAATATCTATTGGTTCAATATTTAAGTTGTGGTGCTATTCTTCTAGTGGTGTCATGTGAATGTCGACTACATGATACTTCACCTTTATGGGCCTAGGAGGATGCATTGTGTATTTGGCTACTAATTGTGGGGTTGCCGGAGTGACAGAAACCTAAACCCTCGTTAGGAAACCAATGCACGCGGGAGTGTTGGGTCCTGAAGTTTTAAGTCTATGGTTAGATTTATCTTAACTACTTTCTTGTGTTTGCGGATGCTTGCGAGGGGTATAATCACAAGTATGTATTAGCCTAGTAGGCAGTGCATTAGCATAGGTTCACGCACACAACACTTAACAAACCAATAAATATTAATCAACCATATGAAACGAAAGCACTTCACAAGATTCCCATGTGTCTTCGAGAATGTTTGGTAATCATAAGTAGAACAACCGGCTTGTCCTTTGCTCTCAAAAGGATTGGGCCACGTGCTGCAATTATTATTACTGTTATTTATTTACTCGCACTTTATTTATCTGCTATATCAAAAATCTCCAAAAACCTGTATTTACAATGAAATCTCTATCCAACCCGTTTGTCAACACCTTCTGATCCTCGTTGGGTTCGACACTCTTATTTATCGAAAGTACTACGATACACCCCCTATACTTATGGGTCGTCATGCTCCACAAAACATCAATGGTTGTAGCTAATGTTTAGAAAGTATTGGTAATGCTTGTATCCATGCAGAACATGTGAGTTTTTTATTATGCACTAACCCTCTAATGAGAATTACTTTGAGTTTGGTGTGAAGGAAGTTTTCAAGGGTCAAGAGACGAGGATGCTATAATTTAATCAAGAAGAGTGAAAAACCTAAGCTTTGGGATGCCCACGTGGATCATCCTAGAAAATTTCAAATAGACTCAAGCTTCTAAGCTTGGGGATGCCCAAGGCATCTCCTTCTTCATCAACAACTTATCAGGTCATTTCTAGTGAAACTATATTTTTATTCGTTCACATCTTATGTACTTTACTTGGAGCATCTATTTGTTTTTATTATCTTTTATTTTCTGTAATACACTTGGTTGGATCCTAGCATTCTTGTGTGGGAGAGAGACACGCTCCGCTTTTTCATATGAACACTTGTATTCTTCATTCATTGTCTAGCTGCTGCAATTATTTTAGCTCATGTTTTTCATGAATCGCTTATTGAGAGATCTTAGTTATTGTAGAGTAGTAATACCATGTTTCATTGATAAATTATTTGGAGAGTTTGTATTGAAATAAATTAAATGGTGTTTGGTTGGAAACAGAAA
The DNA here is from genome assembly GCA_028641055.1 of Alopecurus myosuroides. Classification (NCBI taxonomy): domain Eukaryota; kingdom Viridiplantae; phylum Streptophyta; class Magnoliopsida; order Poales; family Poaceae; genus Alopecurus; species Alopecurus myosuroides. The sequence continues at coordinate 165,684,164 of CM054057.1, forward strand.
TTGCTACATGTGGTAGATGGTATATTGGAAAAGACATACATACTCTTGTAGATCATTGTCTTGGATAATTTGATACTTGACAAATTTTTTGAGCTTTCAAGTAGTTCATGTTTAAGCTTTTGTATCATGTGGTTAAAACCTATTAGTGGAGAACTACCGTAGACCTTGCTGAAATTTGGTTTGCATGATTGGTATCTCTAAGGTCTAGATATTTTGTAGTAAAAGGTGTTTGAGTACCAAGGAGGACAATATAGAGTCTTATAATGCTTGCACTTTGTTTTGATGTAAGTCTTGCTGTGCTAGTTGATATCTCGTGTTTCCTTCAAACAACCTTGCTAGCGTAAACTCCGTACTGAGAGGGAATGTTTGTCGTGCATCCAAACCTTGAGCCAAAATCCATGACATTTGTGTCCACCATACTTACCTATTATGTGGTATTTCCTGCCATTCCAAGTAAATATTTTGTGTGCTACCTTTAAACCTTCAAAATTATTAAACCTATTTTGTGCTCTGTTTTAGCTCATGAGGAAGTATTGGCTACTTTATTGTCTCTTTCATGTTTATTTGGCTTCACACCTTGACTAGTATGCATAATGTGCTAGTCCGTAATATTGCAAAAAGAGTAGGCAAGGGGGTGCCCAAGCCCTAAAAGATAAATTTTAACTTATAACCAAATAAATCTCCTAACACTATGGGCTTGAGAAATCATGAACTTGGCTTGTTCAATCAAAAGAGAAGAGTAACTTTATTGTTCTCTCTATGGGAGCCGCTCTTGAAGCCTTTAAACATGAAATGATGATAAATCATTCGATGCCATTCGTTGAAATAGACAAACACCTCTCTCAAAATTTATTTTTATACTCTCTATATGTTTTTAAAACCTTAAAAAGCTCTAGCACATGATTTATCCCTGTTTCCCTCTACGAAGGGCCTAACTTTTACCTTTATGTTGACTCAGTTTTACTACTTCTTTCTCTCTCAGAAGCAAAAAACTTGTGTCAACTTTGTGTGCAACAATTTTTACATGCTAGTTTATTGCACTTATAATATTTCTTTGTGTTGCAATATCCATGAGATATATATGTTGAAAGTTGAAAGCCAGTGCTTAAACTAAAATCTTCCTACGCATTGATCGACGCTTTTTATTTAGAATCTATTTCTTATGAGTTAACACTTATGCAAAACTTTTGTATTCTTGTCTTGAAAGTACTATTCATGAAAAGTTTTTTCTCATATGATTCAACTGCTTACTCATTATCTATTTGTTAGCAAACTATGGACCATTGACTTGGATCACTTCATTCATGACTTGTGCTTTACATTATTATTTGATCAAGATTGTGCGGTAGCATGTTGATGACCCACAAGTATAGGGGGTGTATCGAAGTACTTTCGATAAATAAGAGTGTCGAACCCAACGAGGAGCAGAACGTGTTGACAAGCAGGTTGAATAGAGAATTCACTGTAAACACTAGCAAACATGTTTTTGGTTGTTTTTGATATAGCTGATAAATAAAGTGTCAGTAAATAAAAGACAGTAAATATAATTGCAGCGAGTGGCCCAATCCTTTTGAGAGCAAAGGACAAACCGGTTGTTTTACTTATGATTACCAAACGTTCTCGAGGACACATGGGAACTTCGTCAAGCGCTTTCGTTTCATACAGTTGATTAATATTTATTGTTTTGATAGGTGTTGTGCGGGTGAACCTATGCTAATGCACCGCCCAATTAGGACTAATACATACTTGTTATTAAACTACCTACAAGCATCCGCAAATACAAGAAGTAATTAAGATAAATCTAACCACAACCTTAAACTATGGGATCCTACACTCCCTCGTGCATCGGTTTCCTAACGAGGTTTTGGGTTTCTGTCACTCCGGAAACCCCACAATTAGTAGCCAAATACACAATGCATCCCCATAGGACCATAAAGGTGAAGTGTCATGTAGTCGACGTTCACATTACACCACTAGAAGAATAACACCACAACTTAAATATCAAACCATATAGATATTACTTCAACATAATTCCACTACTAACATCATGACTTCTTCCATGTCCTCAAGAACTAAACGAACTACTCACGAGACATCATATGGATCATAATTAGAGGTGATATAATGATAAATAATAATCTGGTCATAAAGTGCAAACACCGATAAATCTCACAAGCATCAACTACTAACAAGTAATCCACACCGGGAGAGAGATTTAGTGGAAAACAACGATAAAGAACCCTAATTGTTACAACGGTATGAAGGTGGATGGTGAGGGTGAGGGTGCTGGTGGTGAGGATGATGATGATCATGATCTTGATGAAGCCCGGAGTGATGACGGTGACGATGGCGCCGACTTCCCCTCTCCGGGGAGGATTTTCCCTGGCAGATTTCTCCCTGCCGGAGAGATTTTCTCTCGGTTGTTTTTCGCCCCAAGGCGGCGGCGGAATATTTCCTCGATGATGTTCTGGGGCTTAGGGTACCCTGGGGGTCAAGTACGCAAAAGGGGCGACCAGAGGTGTGCCACGGGTGGCCACACCACCTGGCGGCGCGGCCAGGTGGCGCGCCACCCCATGGTGTGGGCCCCTGGTGGCCCCCCTTGCGGCACGATTCCTCTTCTGAACTTCTAAGACCTCTCCGGTGTCCCCCCTCTTCTTCTGATCTTCTGAAATAGGGTGTCCTGACGATGCTTTTTCCATCAGATTTACGATCCCGGTGTTTATTCTCATATAATTATTAAGCATGCAAAATAAGATGAAATAACATAATTAATGCATCATAATATGAAATATATCGATGAATAATAGAAAAATAACAGTATAAAATAGTGATGCAAAATGGACGTATCAACTCTCCCCAAGCTTAGACCTCGCTTGTCCCCAAGCAAAACTGAACTTGGTAAACATGACCACATGTTTATGGAGTGAGGTGTCGATAAATAAAATACGGACAAGAAGCATCACATCTATCAGCACACTAGTCATTCTAGCAAGCAACTCCCTCTCATATAATTTAACTTGAAACAAGTAAATGAAGTCACGATAGAGGTGCAAAAAGGAAATCAAAATTGGTGAGGGCAAAGTTCATTCTTGGTCAGAGAACAATTAACAGTGTACTTATATTTCGATCAGACTCTTTATATTAGAGATTATATTGCAAAGTTTAACATTCTCAATCATAACAATTTATTTGCAATCATTGATAACTTTCAAAGTGGTATTCATTCAGATAAAAACATTTGTACTAAACAAGGAAGAATAAATGACATGATTGAGTAAATCAACATATAGATGGATGTATCAAAACACTCAAATGCTTGCTTAAGTCAGAAAGGAGTAGGTTTACTAACTCAACATAAAAGTACAAGATAGGCCCTTCATAGCGGGAAGAAGGTATTAACTCATGTGCTAGAGATTTTTATTTGATAAACGGAGTCATTGAAAACAATTTTGAGAGTGGTGTATGTTTATGTAAACGAATGGCAAACAGAAAATACAGTACGTCACAAGCTAACTAGACCTTACAAGAGATGCTCCCAATGAAGGACGCTAACTGAAATCACCAGATCATCCCTCTTCTCTTTTTTTTAACACAATCATGCTCTGACTGATAAATCAGAGGCAAAAATAGTGAACATAATTTGTTGTAATTAAGTTTGGGGATGGGCACCCCGCTGCGAGCTCTTCTGTCATTTGGATAAGAGGATGAAGCCACTAGTCCAGGTGTGTAAAGTCCGATCAACAAGTGAGATCAATATTCTCTATTTGCGTCCTCATGAGCTAAAAAAAGGGGCACAAAACAGGTGTAGTTTTGAAGGTTTTAAAGGTAGCACACGAGAAATTTACTTGGAGTGGCAGTTAAATACCACATATAGGTAGGTATGGTGAATACAAATGGCATGGTTTTGGGGCTCAAGGTTTGGATGCACGAGAAGCATTCCCTCTCAGTAGAGGTTTTTGTCTAGCAAGGCTCGGTAGCAAGTATAAGAGTTGAGGGAAAACAAACAACCATATATATGATAAAACCAATAGTGCAATCTTCCTTGGAAGTAAAAACTATCTTAACTTGATAATACTAAGCTTATGAGTGAACAAGAAAGAAAGATCATGGAATAATATATCTACTTGCAACTCCCTCTTTTCTACTTAAGCCTCAAAGTATTGTTGCTACTGACCAATGTTAAGTTTGCTAAAACCAACTGGATTAACTTGTTGCTCTAGTATTGATACCAATACTAATAACAAGATCAACCATATAACATAAATTGCAATCTAAAATAAAGTGTAGAAGATGAAAACTTCTCATTAATATTCCATAACGGCATCTTAAACCAAGGGATACAATGATGACCAACTAAAGAGTGATACTTCCATACTACAAACCATCCTATATGATATTTTCTCTACTCATGATATGACTCTAATAAAAGGTAAAAAGGTTAAAGATAAAGGTGTGATACCGCGACACTCCCCCAAGCTTGGAACAAGCCAAGGGGACGCCAATACCAATGATAAATTAATTCTTCGGTGGTGGCGGTGAGCTTTTGTCGATCAAGGCATGAAAACACGCCAGCATCTCACGAAATTTGTCGTTCTCCTATTGAAGTATATCCACCTCCATCCTTAGAGCTTGATACCGATCAGAGAACTCATATGCAGCTCGAAGAGCTTCCTCTACTCCAGGGACGGGGCTGAGGCCCAGAACTGATGGTCTCGGTCCCTGCATGCTACAAGAAGAAACGCTTCCATCGTTGCTTGATGACGTCCTCTTTGCTTCTCTCTTGGCGCCCTAATACATGCTCGTGCGCTTGGGTCTTTGGAGATCATATTCCATAGGATCCTTCACCTTGTTGTTGTTGGCGGAGGCCATGGTGCTTATAAGACTGAAAACCGATCCTGGCAGAAACAGATCGAAACAGAAACACGACGACAAAATGATATATGGACCTCGGGGGGGTCTGGGGGATTATATAGAAGAAACATACGTATCAAAAGGAAAGTGCAGGTAGAAAACGGGTCGGAGAGGGGCTCCGAGGCCTCCACACCATAGGGTGGCGCGGCTAGGGGTGGTCCCGCGCCGCCAGGTGGTCTGGTGCCCTCGGGCACCTTCTCCTACCCTTCTTCGGCTCAATATTTTTTATGTTTTCCATATATGAATAAATTACAACTTGGAAAGTAATCCGAGAACTTTATCTTAACAGAAATGTTACCTATTTGAAAACGGTCTCTGCAGATTCTAGAATTTTCTCCCTTATGAACTCTTCCGGGGTTACCACTACAATCATATCAACATCTTCATCATAAGAATCTCTGGAAATATAATGTTTGAGTCTTTTCCCATTTACCACTTGTGTAGTATTATCTTTGAGGGAAGCAATTTTGATTGCACCCGAACGATACACCTCTTCAATAACATAAGGTCCTTCCCATCTCGAGAGTAATTTTCCTGCAAAAAATCTGAGACGAGACCGATACAATAGGACTTTCTCACCAACATGAAACTATATTTTAAGAAGTCTCCTATCATGCCATTGTTTAACTTTCTCTTTAAAGAGTCTAGCATTTTCATAGGCTTCACATATCCATTCATCTAGAGAACTCAAATCAAGCATTTCGTTCTTACCAGCAAGTTTAAAATCTTTATTAAGTTCTTTCACTGCCTAATAAGCTTTGTGTTCTGATTCTAAAGGAAAGTGAAAAGGTTTTCCATAAACCATTTTATAAGGAGACATACCCATAGGATTTTTCTAAGTAGTTCTATAATCCCATAAAGCATCATTCAACTTATCAAACCAAATTTTCGTAGATTTATTAAAAAAAATTGCAAGATAGATTTAATTTCTCTATTTGACAATTCTACTTGTCCACTGGTTTGACGATGATAGGTTGAAGAAGTTCTATGATTAACATCATATTTAGAAAGGGTTTTTCTAAAACCACCATGAATAAAGTGAGAACCTCCATCAGTCATAAGATATCTAGGCACACCAAACCTAGGGAAAATAACATCTTTAAGCATTTTTATTGAGGTTTCACCATCAGCACTTTTTGAAGGTATAACTTCTACCCATTTAGTAACATAATCAACAGCAACAAGAATATGAGTATAACCATTTGAAGGAGGAAACGGACCCATAAATTCAAACCCCCAGCAATCAAAAGGTTCAATAACAAGTGAATAATTCATAGGCATTTCATTACGTCTAGAAATATTACCAACTCTTTGACATTCATCACATGATAAAAGAAATTTATGTGCATCTTTAAAAAGAGTAGGCCAATCGAAACCTGATTGTAGAACCTTTTGTGTGGTTCTATCTCCAGCGTGATGTCCTCCATAAGCACTACCATGGCATTTTCTCAATATTTCTCGTTGTTCATATGCTGGAACACATCTTCGCATAATATCATCTACTCCTTTATATAAATGTGGGTCATCCAAAAAATACTGCCTCAAATCATAAAAGAATTTCTCTTCTTTGTTGAGATGTAAATGTTGGAGGCAAATACTTGGAAACAATAAATTTAGCATAATCTGCATACCATGGACTATCTCGCGAGCTTACTTTTATTGCAGATAGTTGTTCATTTGAAAAACTATCATAGGAATAGGGTCATAAGCAATGTTTTCCAATCTAGATAAATTATCAGCAACAGGATTTTCATCACCCTTTCTAACCACAATATGCAAATCAAACTCTTGTAAAAGCAGCACCCATCTAATAAGCCTAGGCTTAGCATATTTCTTTTCCATAAGGTATCTAATAGCAGCATGATCAGTATAAATAGTGACTTTTGAATCAACAATATAAGTTCTAAATTTGTCACAAGGAAAAACAACAGCTAAGAACTCTTTTTCAGTGGCGTCATAATTCTTTTGAGCAGCATCAAGAGTCTTACTAGCATAATGAATAACATTCAATTTCTTATCTACTCAATGTCCAAGAATAGCACCTACAGCAAAATCACTAGCATCACACCTAAGTTCAAAAGGTAAATTCCAATCAGGTGGTTGAACAATATGAGTAGTAGTTAAATCCTTCTTTAAAGTTTCAAAAGCTTCCTTGCAATCAACATCTAAAACAAAAGGTACATCTTTTTTGAGAAGATTGGTAAGAGTATTTGATATTCTAGAGAAATCTTCAATAAACCTCCTACAAAAACCAGCATGAAAAAGAACACTACGACTACCTTTAACATCCCTGGGACACGGCATTTTCTCTATTGCTTCCACTTTAGCTCTGTCAACTTCAATACCTCTTTCAATTTTATGTCCAAGAACAATTCCTTCATTAAAAGTGGCATTTCTCCCAATTAAGAACAAGATTAGTTTCCTCACATCTCTACAAAAATTTATCAAGATTGTACAAACAGTTATCTAAAGAAGTTCCATAGACGGAGAAATCGTCCATGAATACTTCCACAATTTCTTCACAAAAGCCATGAAAAATAGCAGACATGCATCTTTGAAACGTCACAGGAGCATTACACAAACCAAAAGGCACATGCCTATAAGCATAAATTCCACAAGGACAAGTAAAGGTTGTTTTCTCTTGATCTTTTTCCCTAACAACAATTTGGGAAAACCCAGAATAACCATTAAGAAAGCAAAAAAAATGAGTTTTCTCAGACAACCGCTCTAGCATTTGATCAATAAACGGTAAAGGATAATGATCTTTCTTAATAACTTTATTAAATTTTCTAAAATCAATGCACATTCTATAACCAACTACTACTCTTTGAGGAATAAGTTCATTATTTTCATTAGGGACAATAGTCATTCCACCTTTCTTATGGACACAATTAACAAGGCTTACCCATCTACTATCAGCAATAGGATAAATAATACCACCATCAAGGAGTTTTAATACCTCATTTCTTACCACTTCCTTCATCTTAGGAATTAAACGGTGTTGATGTTCAAGTACTGGCTTTGCATCTGGTTCAATATTAATAACATGCTGACATATAGTGGGAGAAATCCCTTTCAAATCATCAAGAGTATATACAATAGCTCCACGGTGTTTCTTCAATATCCCCAATAATCTTTCATCTTCTTCACCTGAAAGTTTAGACTAATAATAACATGATATATTTTCTCTCATCAATATAAGCATATTTAAGATCATCAGGTAATGGTTTTTAATCGAAAACAAGATCCTCCTTGGGTGGTAATGTGGTACCCAAATCTTCAACAAGTAAATTGTGTCTCAGCATCACTGGTTGACGAATGAGAATATCGTCAATCTTATTTATTTCTTCCATAAAGACCTCACTTTCATGGTCCTCCATGTATTGCTGCAAAGCATTGTTAGGGGAACGAGCAATTGAATAAAGTTATTCAACTCTAAAGTTTTCATTAGGAAATTCAGCTTCATAAGGAGCTTTAGAAAATTTAGAGAAATTAAACTCATAAGATTTTCCATCAAATTTAGTCAATATTTTCTCCTTCCTACAATCTACAACACCACCACAAGTGTTCAAGAAAGGTCTACCAAAATTAATAGGACAAGTCTTACTAGCATCTTTACCCAGTACTAGAAAATCAGTAGGATATATAGTTTTGCCACATAAAATTTCCACATGTCTAACAATACCAATCGGAAATACTATTTCTCTATTAGCAAGTTGAATAGCAACATCAATATCTTCAAGTTCATAGGAACCAATTTCATGCATGATTTATTTATAAATCTCGTAAGGAATAGCGCTAGAACTTGCACCAATATCACATAAACCATAATAGCAATGATCACCAATCTTAACAGAAAGCACATGAACACCAGTTTTCTGAGGTCTATGGGGATGGGAAACAATATTAGAAGCATCCTCACAGAAGAGAATGTATACATGTTCTACATTTTCAGAAACAATATATTTAACCATAGCTACTGTAGATTCTAATGTTATTTGTTCATCAGGTTCAATAGGTTTCTTTATACTTCTTTTAACCACACTAACTACTATAGAATGTTCCTTTACCTTAGCAGGGAAAGGCATTTTCTAAATATAAGGTTCAGGCACTGCAGGATTAACAATATGCACTTCTATGTTTCTAGCAGGAACACAATTAACAATATCTTCATGAGGTGCATGATACTTGTTCAACTCCTTTTTAGGAATATCAAGATAGGAAACAAACGCTTTAAGACAGTTTGCAAAAATTTGAGAATCGAGACCACAAACAACACTAACATTATAGAAATCACTTGTTCCCATAAAAGATGTAATGCATTCATAACCATAATTTATACCTGACTTTCTACCTTTGTCATTCTCCCATCCTTCAATATTTTCTTTAATACGATCAAGAAGGTCCCATTTAGCTTCTTCCTTCATACGTGTGAATGATCCAGAACAATAAGCATCCAATAAATCCTTATCATGAAGAGAAAGTCGTGCATAAAAATTATTGATAACAATATTACTCGGGATCTCATGAACGGTACATTTAAGCATTAATAACTTCATTCTCCCCAAGCTTGGGAAATACTCTCTCCATCATGATGCCAGAAATTATATATTTTACTCCGGTCTTTATGAATCTCACTGGGAGGATAGAATTTAGAATAAAAGAGAGGTACAATTTCCACCCATCCAATAGATTGACCATTCTTCAACATTTTCAACCATTCCGCAGCTTTTCCCTTTAGTGACAAAGAGAATAATTTCCTTTTAATTTGATCCATTGTAATACCTGCACACATGAATAACTCGCATAATTCATGTATAAAGAGCAAATGATCACCGGGATGGACAGTTCCATCTCCATAATAGCAGTTATCCCTAACACATCCAACTATTTTCATAGGTATTTTATAAGGATCTAATTCAGCAGATAACGGGTCATCTACTACCCTAGTAGTAATAGTAGTGCCCTTAAATAGAGAACCATATGGACTATCCATAGTAAAATAAAGGAGCAAACAAAAATAAGAACAACACTCATAGTAAAAGTTTCTCTTACCAATAACGCTTCACTCCCCGGCAAAGGCGCCAGAAAATAGTCTTGATGACCCACAAGTATAGGGGGTGTATCGTAGTACTTTCTATAAATAAGAGTGTCGAACCGAACGAGGAGCAGAAGGTGTTGACAAGGAGGTTGGATAGAGAATTCACTGTAAACACTGGCAAACAGGTTTTAGTTTGTTTTTTATATAGGTGATAAATAAAGTGCGAGTAAATAAAAGACAGTAAATAAAATTGCAGCGAGTGGCCAAATCCTTTTGAGAGCAAAGAACAAGCTTATTGTTTTACTTATGATTACGAAACGTTCTCGAGGACACGTGGGAACTTCGTCAAGCGCTTTCGTTTCATATAGTTGATTAATATTTATTGTTTTGATAGGTGTTGTGTGGATGAACCTATGATAATGCACCGCCCAACAAGGACTAATACATACTTGTGATTAAATCCCCTGCAAGCATCCAAAAATACAAGAAGTAATTAAGATAAATCTAACCACAACCATAAACTGTGGGATCCTACACTCCCTCGTGCATCGGTTTCCTAATGGGGGTTTAGGTTTATGTCACTCCGGCAACCCCACAATTAGTAGCCAATACACAATGCATCTTCCTAGGCCCATAAAGGTGAAGTGTCATGTAGTCGACGTTCACATGACACCACTAGAAGAATAACACCACAACTTAATATCAAACCATATAGATATTACTTCAACATAATTCCACTACTAACATCATGAATTCTCCCGTGTCCTCAATAACTAAACGAACTACTCACGAGACATCATATGGATCATAATCAGAGGTGATATAATGATAAATAACAATCTGGTCATAAAGTGCAAACACCGATAAATCTCACAAGCATCAACTACTAACAAGTAATCCACACCGAGAGAAAGATCTAGTGGAAAACAACGATAAAGAACCCTAATTGTTACAATGAGATGAAGGTGGACGGTGTGGGTTATGGTGCTGGTGGTGAGGATGATGATCTTGATGAAGCCCGGAGTGATGACGGTGACGATTTCCCCTTTCCGGGGAGGAATTTCCCCGACAGATTTATCCCTGCCGGAGAGCTTATCTCTCTCTATTGTTTTTCGCCCCGAGACGGTGGCGGAACATTTCCTCGATGATGTTTTGGAGCTTAGGGTTCCCTGGGGGTCAATTACGTGAAAGGGGCGCCCAGAGGTGGGCCAGGGTGGCCACACCACATAGCAGCGCAGCTAGGGGGACGCGCCACTCCATGGTGTGGGCCCTTGGTGGGCCCCCTCTGGCTCCCCTTTTGACTGGCTTCCTCTTCTGAATTTCTAAGACATCTCCGGTCTCCCCCCTCTTCTTATGATCTTATGAAATAGGGTGTCTTGACGGTGCTTTTTCCATCAGATTTCTGGTCCCGGTGTTTATTCTCCAATAATTATTAAACATGCAAAATAAGACAAAATAACATAAGCAATGCATCATAATATGAAATATATCGATGAATAACAGAGAATAACAATATAAAATAGTAATGCAAAATGGACGTATCAGATGTCACCTAAGAAATTATTTGTTGTTATCGTTTTACCTACTCGAGAACGAGTAGAACTAAGCTTGGGGATGCTTGATACGTCTTTGGCGTATCTATAATTTCTAATGTTCCATGTTGATATTATGCCAATTTCTACATGTTTTATGTACACTTCATAGCATTTTTATGCATTTTCTTGGACAAAACTATTGAAAAGATGCCACAGTGACAGTTCCTGTTTTCTGTTGTTTTTGTATTTCAAAAAAGTTATTCTGTAAATATTCTCGGAATTAGAGGAAACAAAAGCTGAAGTCCCTATTTTTATGTCACGTACACGGAATCCGAAGGAGACTCGAAGGAGGGCTGGAAGGAAACTGATGTCTAGGCACGCTTCTATTCTTGTAAAGAGTGTTGGGCCTCCAAGTGTAGAGGTTTATAGAACAACAGAAAGTTTCTCTTAAGTGGATCACTCAAGGTTTATCGAACTCAGGGAGGAAGAGGTCAAAGATACCCGTCTCAACCAACACTACAATTATGATACAAGATGTCTGTTGTGTTCCCAACACACCTAATACAATTTTCATTTGTATAGGTGCACTAGTTCGGCGAAGAGAGAGTAAAATACAAGTAATATGGATGATTATAAGTGATAATAGCAATATGAAATTGGCAGCAAGCAAATATGTAGAAGAACTAATTGTAAACGGTGTTTCGATGCTTAGAAACAAGACCTCTCAACAATAATAACATAATTGAATGCATAAATATCATCTCTTCACTACGCTACTCCGAACCCACTGTCCGGTCGGATAACAAACACAAATCATTGTGTAGGGCTATAAAAGAACTCCTTAGAGTTTTCATTTCCCCATGTAGGTAACCCCCACGCTATCACCATGACACCTAGATGGTTCCAAACAAACACCACAATTTCATAGGGTCATCCAACACAAAATATAGATATCATGCTAAACCACATGGTGCACACACTGTCACCTTTAAACCGTGATCAAAGTGTCTAAAGAGATCTCATAACAAAACCACTTGGGTAGCATAACAGATGAAGAGTAACATCTACTTATTCAACTAGATTACAAAGCTCATGATCACATAAAGATCACACCATGGGAGAGAGAGATGAAACACATAGCTACCGGTAGATCACTCAGACCCGGGGTAGAACTACTCCCTCCTCATCATGGGAGTAAGCAACAGCGATGGAGATGGCGGTGGAGTCGATGGAGATGGCTCCGGGGGCACTTCCTCGTCCCGGCAGGGTGCCGGAAGAGAGATTTCTGTCCCCTAAAACATGTCAGCGGAGGCGGCGGAGCTACGAAACTTTTCGTGGAAGGAGGATGATATTTTTAGGGTTTATGCCTCGGGGGACTTTATAGGTGAAAGGGCGATGGCGGTGGGCACCCGAGGGGCCCACACCGCTTGTAGGCGTGTCTAGGGGGGACCCGCGCCCACCCATGGTGTGGTGGCTCGAGGGCACCCCTCTAGGTCTCCTTTGGACTACGTTGACATGTCAGGAATTCTAAGACTTTCGGCTTTTGTTTCGTCCAATTCTGAGAATATTTCCAGAACAGCTTTTCTGAAATACAAAATAGCAAAAAATAGGAACTGGGTCTATGGCATCTTGTCAATAGGGTAGTCCATGAAAACGTCCGGGAAAAGAAGGAAAACATGTGAAAACATAAAGGTATTGGATAGAAAACAAGCATGGGGCATCAAAAATTATAGATACGTTTGAGACGTATCAAGAATCCCCAATCTTAGGTGCTTGTGTATTCTTGGTATTTTTTGGGATGAACCATGGGGGCATCCCCAATCTTAGTCTTTTCACTCTTCTTGATCACATTATATCACCCTCTTCTCTTCACCCTTGAAAACTACCTTCACACTAAACTCAAAGTAATTCACATTAGAGGGTTAGTGCACAATCAAAAATTCACATGTTCCCCTTGCACACAAGCATTATTAATAATTTTTAAGCATTAGCTACATCCACTGATGTTTTGTGGAGCAAAGAAATCCACTCGACATAGTAAAAGAGAAAATGCAAGTAAAAAAACAGAATCTGTCAAAACCAGAATAGTCTGTAAAGACGAATTTTTTCGGGGCACTTACATTGCTCAAATCGAAAAACGCAAAGCTAGAAAAAGTTTTGGAATTAGCTAAGGATTAAGCAAAAAAAAATCAGGTCATTTTGATCTTTATGTGCTTTTTACGATTTTATACGGCGGACATCAGAAATCTATTTCCTGCACAAAAATCCAAAACTAAACTTAACTTTCACTAGAGACTTTACTTGGCACAACAAATACGAGAAAATAAATATACAAAAGAGTTTCTACAGAAGTAAACAACATCTTGACTCAAAGAAAACAATTCAAAAATAAAAACAAGGGTTGTCTCCCTAGAAGTGCTTTTCTTTAAAGCCTTTTAGTTAGGCATCATAGTTTGAGAAGATGCTCACATGAGAAATATTAATTGAAGCAAAAGGGAGCGTCAAGAAGAAAATATAAACAATTTTAACTCTACCCCACTTCCTATGAAAAATAATCTTGTAGAAGAACAAGTCAATAAAAGCACAAAGTGGCTAGCATAGGAAGACGAAATAAGTGCAAATTCAAAAATTTCAACATAAAGAGGGGAAATCAATATTGTTGAGATGCATGAAACTATGTTTCCCTCTCTCATAATAACTTTCAGTAGAATCATGAATAAAATAAACAGTATAACTATCACATAAAACATTCTAATAATGAGCCACATGCATAAAAGAATTATTACTCTCCACATAAGCATAGCCATTCTCATTAATAGTAGTGGGAGAAAATTCAACAAAATAGCTATCATTATTATTCTCATCACCATAATCATCAAATATAGGAGGAATATTGTAATCATAATTATTTTTCTCCTCAATAGTAGGTGGACTTAAAATATCATATTCATCATTGTAATCATCATAAAGAACTCCAACATGATAGACAAGTTGTATATTAGGGAGATGGTTTTGGGTAATCCCTCCATAACTATGACAAGTTTCATGAGGATAATTGTAATCATAGACTATGTTATAGCATCTTTTATAATAGTTATCAATGGCTGGAGGCATAGTATCATCATAAGCAATAGAATAGTTATCTTCCAAAGTGCATTCATTTGTTAACATATCATCATTTTTACTAGAAAGAGATGTATCAAACATTTAATCATCAGTAGCAAAAGGATTTTCAAACACATCATCCATAAGGCTAGAACTTTCTATATCATCATTGGAAGGAACATGGATAGTAATAATAGTACAACAATTATCATCATCATTTTCATAATTGGTACCAAAGATATTTTCAATATCAAAAGTAGTGTGTTTCTCCCAATCATGATAACTTTCATAAATAACAGGCATAGTGAAAGCTCATGTCTCCTCTGATGATTTTGGTGATGATAACAACACGGGTATGATCTCTAACCTGTTGGTTTAAGTGTCTACAGATGGCCTCATATATAATTTACTATGATATTCTTGAGGAATTTTCACAAAGGATTTCTGAAGATAAGTTTTAATGTAGCCAGATTATTCAGGTGTTACCCCCGGAAATTCCTGTGGATATAGGCCGGAATATTCGGCCCCAGCACCGGAATATTCCGGCCCCTTGGTTTCTTCAAAATGACTAAGTGTTGAACTCCATCTGTCCGCGCACAGAAGCCGGGGAGGAAATTTCCGGGGCAAATATCCGGCTCGCAGGTCCTTAGCAGATTTTTGAGGTTTCGCCTGTGCCCGCGCACAGAAGGTGGGGCGGATATTTTCCCGGAATATTCCGGGGCAAATTTCCAGCCCTCGAGTCCTTAGCAGAATTACGGTGTGGTGCTGCTGCCCGCGCGTAGAGACGGGGGCGGACTATTGGCCGGAATATTGCGGCCCCAGATTATTCAAAATTCCGCCCCCCCCCCCGGGATGTTTCAAATATCCGTCCTGTCAGCCCCGGAAATTTCCGGTCTTAACCCCGGAATATTCCTGCCCTGGTGTACTGCAACGGTCAGAATTTGGAGGAGGCTATAAATAGTTGTCTTCTTCCTCTAGACAGCTAGTTCGTCCATTCCTCTCTCTCCTCCATTGTCCAAGAGCTCAAAACACCCAGATCTCCCTCCTCCTCCAACCAAACTCGATGCCCTTCAAGGATCTCATGGAGGAGGCCTAGATCTACCTTTCTACCAAGCCAAAAAATTGTATTCCCATACCATACCTATTGGGATCTTGTAATCTCTTGGTTTCCTTGTCATCCTAAAGAAACCCTAGTGCTTGTAGATTCCACCTTGTAGTAAGAAGCTTCAGATTGTTGAGAGCCTCCATCTCACTTGTGGAGTAGCCTCAATCACTTGTAAAGGTTTGGTCAACGCCTTCAAGTCGGCCTCATAGTGGAAACGAGAATCTCCCTCACCGGAGAAGCTCAAGGAGAACAAGGTGTGCACATCTGTGCTATTGAGGAACGCCTAGGTGGCTCCCCACCTCTCCAACATAGACGTACTTATTTTAAGAAGGAACTACGGGAAACATATCCTTGTATCCATGTTTTCACTTGTGGTTATGTTGTGCCTTGCTTTTACTGCAGTTACATACTCGTTACTTGTCACTTAGAGTGTCTACCTAGTTGCACATCAAGATAACCAAGTTGTTTACTTCCTAAAGCCTCTCTAAAATTGAAAAAGGATTAAAATTTGTAGGTCACCTATTCACCCCCCCTCTAGTTGAACTTTGTGTACTTTCAATTGGTATCAGAGCCTCGTCTCTTATATCGGGCTTAACCGCCTAAGAGTATCATGGTCAACGGAGATGATCCCGAATCTTATAAGGAGGAGCTCTCCATAATGGCCGACACTATAGCTAACCTAGAGACAACGTTTTGTACCATCCAATCCCAATTGTCCAAGGTTAGCTCTAGTGTTGGCTCGGAGGTTTCCTCCCTCAAGAAGATGTTGGAGAACATGATGGGTAAACGTAAGGGGCACTCGAACTCTCCCCACGTCTCCGATGAGGATAGTTCGGAAAGGAAACTATTCCAGACGATACCGAAATCGAAGAGAACATTGCCAAAGCTAAGGCTAAAGCCTCACAAAAGGCTAAAGACAAGGCAAAGGAGAGTTCTGGTGGCTACAAGTCTCAAACGGCTAATGGTTCCGGGTCCAACTCAAAAGTCCCACCACCTCAAAATTATGACTCCATCCATCCAATTGTTTCAATGCCACACATTCTTAATGTTGGACTTCCTCCCATGCTTAACACTAATTAATTCTCTTCTTGGAAGTTTGAAATGGAGTCACATATTTCCGGTTCGTGCACCGCATTGTGGAGGAGCGTGATTCATGGGTTTAATACTCATGACCCTAGCAACTTGACTCCAAGGGAGGATGTGGAATCTCAACTCAACAAGACCACACTTGTCATCATTCAGAAGGCTCTCCCAAGGGAGCATCTCACTGACATTCGTGGTTGCAAGACCGCCAAGGAAGCTTGGGACAATCTTGACACTTTGTTCCAAGGGAACGCTAGCATCCAATCTTCCAATTATTATGTGGCCATTGACAATTCCGAGAACTTTGTTATGCAAGAGGGTGAGTCCCCCGAAGATCTATATAGAAGAGTTGTCACCCTTGCCAACCAATTGAGATACTTTGGAAAGGAAGAGATCTCCGATGAGTGGATAAAGAGGAAATTTGTCAAAGCAATTACACCCTTTGAGAAGAATCTCTCCACTAGCATCCAAACAAGAGCGGACTACAATACTCTCAACTCCATTGGTGTGCTTAGTGAGTTCATCGCCATCTCTCTATCACACAAGAGTGCAGATGATGCTCTCGCTCGCTCTAGAGGAATGGGAAAGTCACCCAACCTCGCTTTGAAGTCAAAGGCAATGGCTCGAGTTGAAGAAAGTGAAGAAGAGGATGATGATGAGGAAGACTATGAGGACACCTACACCGGAGCTCACAAGTGCATTTCTCTTGCTATGCACGGATATTGGAAGAGATGGGAAGCTCACAAGGCCAGCTCTCCAAGACCTCCACGAAACAAGAACTACAAGAAGAAGGGGGAGCGACCAAGGACATGCTACATTTGTGGGAGTGCAAACCATTTCGTGAAGGAGTGCCCTTTTGAGCCAAGAGAAGAAAATGAAGGCAAACTTGTTCGCAAAAACAAGGCCAAGGCTCCACAAAATAAGAACTTCGCTAGAAGAGTGCCAAGGGCTCTCTACGTTCAAGAAGGGGCGGTTTTGGAAACCTATATATCCATAGATGAAGGATAAGATGAAGTGGTAGGTGTGGCTCACGTCGCCATAGCTACCGCCTCATCTCCGTCAATCTCTATATTTGAATCCCCCAATGAGATTGTGACTACCCGACCTACATGTCTTATGGCAAAAGCCACTTCCGTATGCTCTCCTAACTCCAAAACCATTATCACTAACCCTCCTTCATTATTGGATTGTGTTGAGAATGTTTGTGAGGAGGATGGTGAGGGAAAAGAGTTAGGCATTTGGCTAGCTAGCCTCAAAGGTGAGACTAAGGAGAAAGTGAATGCCCTTTTGCGGAAACTTGATGAGGCTAACTTTCTTGTAGATGAAAAGGAGGAAATTATCATGACCTTGGAAAGCCATGGAGGTCACACTTGCAATTATAAAGAGATTTAAAAGTCTCTTGAGAATGAGCATTCCATTCGTGCCTCTCTTGAGGAGAAATTATCTAGTCTTGAAGAAAATTTTGCCATGAGTGTCTCTAAGCTTAGGAAGGATAATGAACAATCTCTTGCTATCATTAAAACACTTGAATATTAAGAGTTGAAGCTAGGAATTGCTCACGAGGAACTTGTTACTAGTCATGAAAAACTAGAAAAGGAGTTCATGTCTCTTAAAGAAATTCATGACAAGCTAACAAAATCTTGTGACAATCTCCTAGCTCAACAATCAAATAAGCAAGTCATGTCATCCTCATCTACTTGCATTAGTACTTTGCCTAGAAACTCTTGTAGTGAAATTAATCTTGTAGGAAGTGAGAAGACTCTCAATGAGGTGGCTCCTCAAAGAGTCAATAATGGAAAGGAGGGAGTTGGCTATGTAGCCAAGTCAAAGAAGAAGTACAAGAAGAAGAAAAAGAAGAAAGTCACCTCTTCCTCACAAGAAGTAAGATTTCTGAAAGAGGGGGAGGCGATCAAAGATAAGGAGACCAACACCATTGTGGGTGGTGAGACCTCTAGGATGAGCACCACTCATAATGAATTTGCCGGAAAATACAACCCATCTTATGTTCTTATGAAATCTAGAGATGGTCATGTGTATGCTAAATATGTTGGTACTTCTTATGGTGATGATTATCATTGGAGTATTTGGGTTCCAAAGACCCTTGTTGCTAACAAAGGAGGACCCATTCAACGATGGGTACCTAAATCAAGACACTAATCTATTGTAGGGAAGTGCTTCCGGATCGAGCAAATGGACGGTGGATAGTGGTGCATCCCAACATATGACCGGAAGCAGTGACGCAATGAGTGATCTTCATCCTCCATTACCTCATCTCAATTGTGTTACTATTGGTGATAACTCCAAACTAAAGGTATTGGGACGAGGCAAGGTAGCTACCTCAAATGACTTGTCAATTGAGAATGTTCTTCTTGTCGAGTCCCTTGGATATAATCTCATCTCGGTTCTTCAACTTGCTAAAAGTGGTTTTACCTTGTTCTTTAATAAAGAGAATGTGATTTTCACTTGGGAGACGACTCTTAAAGTAGCCTTTGTTGGGCATGTCGAGAACGACATGTATGTAGTGGACTTCTCTAAAGGAGACACGTGTGTCGCGACATGCCTAATGGCTAAAGTTGATGTGGGTTGGCTATGGCATCGCCGGTTAGCTCACACCAATATGAGGATGTTGCATGACCTTTTAAGTGGCAATCATGTTCTAGGACTAACGAATGCTAAGTTTTCCAAAGGTCATCTGTGTAGCTCTTGTGTTCTTGGAAAGCAACATGGAGAAGCTCACCCCACCAAGACCAACATCACCACCTCAAGAATCCTCGAGCTCATTCACTTGGACCTATTTGGTCCCCTATCATATGATAGTCTTGGAGGAAAAAAGTATTGATTGGTGATTGTGGATGACTACTCGGGATATTGTTGGGTGTATTTCTTCAAGAGGAAGAGTGAGACTCAAAAGCAGGTCATCGAGTTCATCACTTTGGTGGAGCGCCAACATAATGCGAGCATCATGGCCATCCGAAGTGATAACGTCTCCGAGTTCAAGAACTACACCGTGGAGGGGTTTCTTAGCGAGAAGGAATTGCTCATCAATATTCCACTCCCTACACCCCTCAACAAAATGGTGTGTCGGATAGAAAGAGTCGGACACTAATGGATGCGGCACGGACCATGATTGAGGAGTTCTCTTCTCCTTATAAATTTTGGGCCGAGTTCGTCTACACCGCTTGTCACGCTAGCAACCGGTTGTATCTCCGCAAGATCTTGAACAAGACCCCTTATGAGATTCTCACGGGCAAGAAGCCGGATGTTTCATATTTCAAGGTCTTTGGGTGAAAGTGCTTCATTCGTAAGAGAGGTAAACGCTTGTCGAAATTTGAGACCAAATCTTATGAGGGCATTTTTGTTGGTTATGCCACAAACGCTCACGCCTATAGAGTCTACAACAAGTCCACCGAACAAGTTGAAGAAGTTATAGATGTGGTGTTTGATGAGGACAATGGGTCCCAAGGGGTCCGTATAGATCATGGTGTTGTAGGAGATGCAATTCCTCCCATCGTCATAAGAAGAATGGGGATTGGTGAAATAATCCACATTGAGGGTTACCGGACGACGGAGGGAGAAGGACTATGCTCTACTCAAGTGGAGCCATTGAGTACACCCATTGATACTCAAGCTACTCAACAAGATGCACCAATCCCTCAAGCTTCAAATCAAGGCCAAGCTAATGATCAAGATCATTCCATCGATAAAGGCCAATCTAACACTCAAGGCCAAGCTCATGATAAAGGCCAAGCTCACAATGAAGAACAAGAACAAGACACTCATGTTGGTGATAGAACTCAACATATAAGAGGTCCATCTCCTTTTGATGAACAAGATCAAGGGAAAGATGGACAAGACTCCGATGATGAAGGTGATGATCAAGTCATATCCAAGGATACATTGGAGGACATGCTAGCGTGTAGGGCGAAGAGAAGGCTAGATAATCTTGCTCGTGCCGGTCACACGGGGGACTCGATTCTTGGACAAGTTCGTGGAAGGGTCGTCACAAGGAGGCAATTGGCGTATTTTAGTAAGGCTCATGCTTTCGTCTCTCACATTGATCCCAAGAAGGTCTATGAAGCTCTCGAAGATCAAGATTGGCTTGAAGCTATGCATGATGAGCTCAACAATTGTGAGCACAATAAGTGTGGAAGTTAGTGCCAAGACCCTAGGATTGCAAGAACGCCATCGGCACCAAGTGTATCTTCAAGAACAAGAAATATAAAGATGGCATCGTCATTCGCAACAAGGCAAGATTGGTGTCTCAAGGTTTTTCTCAAGTCGAAGGTGTCGATTTCGGTGAAACTTTCGCTCCCGTCGCTTGTCTTGAATCAATTTGTATCTTGCTTGCATATGCTTCTCATCATAATTTCAAACTACAACAAATTGATGTTAAAAGTGCTTTTTTAAATGGTCCCATCCATGAGTTGGTCTATGTCAAGCAACCTCCGGGTTTCGAGGATCCAAACCACCCCGATTATGTCTACAAACTCGATAAGGCGCTCTATGGACTTAAACCAGTTCCACGTGCATGGTACGAACATCTTAAAGAGTTTCTAGTGGATCGTGGGTTCAATGTTGGCTTAATCGATCCCACCCTTTTTATCAAAAAGGTTGGAGGTGACTTGTTCATATGCCAACTCTATGTGGATGTTATCATTTTTTGGTTCCACTAACATCGCATTCAATGATGAGTTTTGCAAGCTTATGACGGATAAATTCAAGATGTCTATGATGGGTGAGTTGGAGTACTTCCTTGGCTTCGAGATCAAGCAACACCCCGAAGGCACATTCATCAAGCAAGACAAGTATACTCAAGATATTCTCAAACGATTCAAAATTCATGATGCCAAGCCTATGAAAAACCCCATGTCCACGACTATTGACTTGAAACCCGACCCGAATGGTAAAGAGGTAGATCAAAAGGTATGCCGCTCCATGATTGGCTCTTTGCTCTACCTTTGTGCATCTAGACCCGATATCATGTATAGCGTAGGTAAATGTGCAAGGTTTCAAGCCTCTCTGTGATAAAGTCATTTTGAAGCGGTTAAGCGCATCTTTCAATATTTAGTTCATACCCCAAACTTCGGTCTTTGGTATCCCAAGGGTTCAAGCTTTCAGCTCATTGGGTATTCAGATGCGGACTATGCGGGCGAGAAGACGGATATAAAATCTACATACGGTGGTTGTCAATTTCTTGGCCGCTCATTGGTATTTTGGTCTTCCAAGAAGAAAAATTGCATCGCCCTCTCCACCACCGAGGCCAAATACATCTCCGCGGCAAGTTGTTGTGCTCAATTGCTATGGATGCGGCAAACATTGCGAGATTATGGTATCGACTTCGACAAGGTCCCCCTCTTGTGCGACAATGAGAGTGCTATCAAGATCACCTACAATCCCGTTCTTTACTCCAAGACGAAGCACATTGAGATACAGCATCATTTCATTCGGGATCATGTTGAGAAGGGCGATATTGATCTCTCCTATGTGTCGACCAAGGATCAACTCGCGGACATCTTCACGAAGGCTTAAGGAATGAACTAAATGTCATCGATGCGTCCAACTTCTCTTGAACCCTTGCATAGTTACCTTCACTACATGTGCTATCTAGGTTTAGATGTAGGCATGGACATAGGGGGAGCATATTTCAACTCATGAACCAACACTCCTCCTATCATGCGCAAAACAATCAAAACTTCATGCATATCTAGTCATTATGTGACTTATTGTGCTTCAACGTGAGTCATACTTTTGGACCCAAGATATATCTTCGTGGCTCCTTGGTATACTCTCAAACACGGTGGCTCCGGCCACCAACATTTTTCTCTTTGATTTTGTTAGTTCTTTGTCATTTTTGTGTTTGTGTGTGCTCATCGCCATCGTTTTTTGGTTTTCTCGCTGTTTTTGGTGGCTGACATCTTTTATCTTTTTCCAAAAACTCGGTGTGCACGGGAACCCCGGAAATTCCGGCCCCTGATATTTGCCTCCGAAATTTTCTCCCATTTCCCATGTGCCTGCTCACAGAAGGCACTCCGTAAATTTGGGCGGAAATTTCCGGCGCAAATATCCGAGGGCCAGAATATTCCGTGTCTTACGCCTCGGAAATTCCCGGCGCTCAAGATTTTCCAAAAATTCAACCCCAAAAATCTATCGTTCCCCCTCGCAGAAGGCACACCGGATATTTGGGGCGGAATTTCCGGCCTAAATCTCCGGCCCCCGGAAATTTCCGTCCTTAATACCGGAATATTCCGGGGTAAGCAGTTGGGGCCTATAAATAGGCGACGGGAGGGGAGTTCGAGATTCTTTCCCCTCCCCTCGCCTCCATTCCGCCCCCAACCACAGCCGCCACCTCTGAGCCTCCCGGGAGACCCTCTTGCCTCCCTTCTTCGTCCTCCGGCTGCCTTTTGCGGATCAAGAGACCGCACATCCGTTTCTCACCCCATGGATCCTGGTATGTGCCAGTTGTCTCCGTAATCTAGGGTTGTCGGATGATTAGATCTCGTTTCCTATCATCTTCTTTGATTTTTGGGGTGGAACGGCCGTACACTAGTTCCATGTATCTCCTATTGTTCCCCCCATCGCTCTACTTTGTTGTTTTAGATTCGTGGCAGGCCTATATTCTCAGCCCTAATACGAATTTTCGAGGGCTGGAAATTTCCGCCCCCCGGTAATTTCGTCAGAGGCCGGAATTTCCGCCCCCCCCCCCCCCGGTAATTTCGACAACAGCCGGAATATCCGGCCTACCCTGAATCTCTAACAGAGATCCATTATTCCACTTGTCTAAGTTGTGAGCCCCCGTTTTTTATGTTTTTTCTATTTTTTGTGTGTTTTCTCTTGTTTTTCTCGCAGATGATTCAATCTCTAGGCCTCACAAGGTTACTAGCTATCGCAAGAGGTGGCGCAACTTGAGGGAAGATGATGATGGTACATTTGTTGATGAAGCGGAGACTCGCCGTCGTCAGCGTGATGCTGAGCAAGAGTATGAGCGTGAGCGTGAGCGTGATGCCTCCAGGGCAGCTCGTAGGGCCAACAAGCAACAGGGCAAGGCTGCACTCAACTTGGCCACCTTGTCTGTCTCTGAGTTCAAGGCATGGCACGCCAAGGCCTGGTACACTGAGGGTCCTCAAGACCCAACTATTGACTCTTTCTTTTGGCATGTGGAGCAGGAAACTCTTTTCAAGCAAGTGTGCACTTTGATGAGCAAGCCAGTTTGCCCCATGAAGTATATAAATTTTGCACACATGGTTGCCAGTCCCTCCTACTTCAACAACTCTGTGCAGATTGCTGAGCTTCTTGGTCTGCGTCCACTCATGGAGACCCAATGTTCCTTCAACACCACCTATATTCAGCAGTTCTACTCCACTCTTGTCAGTGATGATTGTGAGGAGATTGGGATGTCATGGATGTCTGGCCCTCACTTGCTCACCGCCACATTCCATGACTTTCTGAGCTTGGATATCCGTTTGTTGGTCTCAATGTCCTTCAGGGTACTCGCATGCACATTCACGGGATGGAGTATGAGAAGAACAGGCTGACTGAGTTGTATGGTCCTCGTGGCGTTGTGGGCTTTGCAAAGGGTCTCTTTCCTATTTATGACATCATGCTACGCATATTCAGGGAGACTATTGTCCCTAGTGGTGGCAATAATGATGAGATCCGTCGTGGCTTGGTGAACCTCATGTACCACGCCTACCTGACTTTCAGTGGGGGAGACCTTGCAGATAGTGAGCGTCACAAGATTGATGTGATGGATTTCATCTTCAACGAGATCCACTTTGCTCTCTTCAACCGCAAGGTGCCTCTGTATGCTCCCTATATCATGAATCTCATCAAGTCTCGTTACCCGGCTGAACTCCGTGAGGATCTGGAGTTGGATTGTGATGAGCACAAGGATGTCAAGTTGTACAAGAAGAGCGCCCACACTCAGCAGGCTGCTCATAATGTCGGTGCCACTAGTCAGGGACACCATGATCCTCGCATGCGTCCAGCTCCTCCCGGTACCAAGAAGCGCTCCTGGCTCACTCGTGCCATTGAGATGGTGATGTGCGTGAATTTGTGCATCCACAAGGAGAACTATAATGCCTATGTTGAGCACTGCAACATTCAGGAGAATCAGCGCACCATCATGACTGATCTGAACATCCCCAATGTTCCTGCTCCTCTTCCTGCCCGGATTCCTTACCGCAACTGGAACAACCGTGATGTGGACTGGGATCTAGATGTTGCTGACGATGAGGACATAGCCACTGCTAGCGAGGAGGAGGAAGACACCCATGCCTAGATATTGTTCCATGGTACGTAGTGCTTCCTTCTCTCTTTTTTGTATCCTGATGCCGAAGGGGGAGAAGATCTAGTGATCGCGGGATTTGCTTGGGTGGGCTGCTTTGTTTTTTATTTTCTCGTGCTTTTTCGAACAACTTCGTTTTCTCATTCGTGGATTTTAGTTTCGTGAACTTATATTGTCAGGAGGCATGTCTCCTAAGTTATGACTATCTCTGTTGTTCTATTTCGTACTTATCTTCTTGGATTATCACTATGCAAATACCCGTGTTGTCATCACTCACCAAAAAGGGGGAGATTGAAAGCTCATGTCTCCTCTGATGATTTTGGTGATGATAACAACACGGGTATGATCTCTAACCTTTTGGTTTAAGTGTCTACAGATGGCCTCATATATAATTCACGATGATATTCTTGAGGAATTTTCCCAAAGGATTTCTGAAGATAAGTTTTACTGCAGACGGATTATTCAGGTGTTGCCCCCGGAAATTCTGGTGGACATAGGCCGGAATATCCGGCCCCTTGGTTTCTTCAAAACGACTAAGTGTTGAACTCCATCTGCCTGCGCACAGAAGCCGGGGTGGAAATTTGCCCGGAAATTTCCGGGGCAAATATCCGGCCCCAGGTCCTTAGCAGATTTTGGAGGTTTCATCGGTTCCCATGCACAAAAGGTGGGGCGGATATTTGTACAGAATATTCCGGGGCAAATTTCCGGCCCTCGGGTCCTTAGCAGAATTCCGACGTGGTGCTGCTGCACGTGCGCAGAGATGGGGGCGGACTATTGGCCGGAATATTCCGGCCCCGGATTATTCAAAATTCCGCCCCCGGATATTTCAAATATCTGGCATGTCAGCCCCGGAAATTTCCGGTCTTAACCCAGGAATATTCCGGCCCTGGTGTACTGCAACTGTCAATATTTAGAGGAGGCTATAAATAGCTATCTTCTTCCTCTAGACAGCTAGTTTTTCCATTCCTCTCTCTCCTCCATTGTTCAAGAGCTCAAAACGCCCAGATCTCCCTCCTCCTCCAACCAAACTCGATTCACTTCAAGGATCTCATGCAGGATGCCTAGATCTACCTTTCTACCAAGCAAAAAATTGCATTCCCATACCATACCTCTTGGGATCTTGTAATCTCTTGGTTTCCTTATCATCCTAGAGAAACCCTAGTGCTTGTAGCTTCCACCTTGTAGCACGAAGCTTCGTATTGTTGAGAGCCTCCATCTCACTTGTGGAGTAGCCTCAATCACTTGTAAAGGTTTGGTCAACGCCTTCAAGTCGACCTCATAGTGGAAACTAGAATCTCCCTCACCGTAGAAGCTCCAAGAGAACAAGGTGTGCACATCTGTGCTATTGAGGAGCGCCTAGGTGGCTCCCCACCTCTCCAACGTAGACGTACTTCTTTTAAGAAGGAACTACGGGAAACATTTCCTTGTCTCCATGTTTTCACTTGTGGTTATATTGTGCCTTTCTTTTACTCCCCTTGCATACTCATTACTTGTCACTTAGGGTGTCTACCTAGTTGCACATCTAGATAACCAAGTTGTTCACTTCCTAAAGCCTCTCTAAAATTGAAAAAGGATTAAAATTTGTAGGTCACCTATTCACCCCCCCTCCTCTAGTTGAACTTTGTGTACTTTCACATAGGAAAAGTCATCGAGTTTAGACTCATCGGCAAAAACTATACTAGGAGAAACATGCTTAGGGGGAGGTTTTTTTACCTCTCTCCCTTTACCCTTCTCTTTTTCTTATTCCTCTTCTTCCCCTCTTTAGGAGGGAGAGGCTTGAAAGGAAGCTTCTCCACATACCCTGGTTTATTGTCAGAAAACAATAGAAAAAACTTTGGAGGATTCCTCCTCTTCATTAATAAGAACAAAACAAATATTAGTCATGTCATAGTTTGTTAAAGTCTCCTCTTTTATAATATTTTGTATATAAGTATTTGCGTGTCAATTATTAACACATTAAAGATGATAACCATGCAAGACACTATTCATACAAGAGCACTCATATCTACCAAAGAAGTTTTTCTTGATAACCCTTCACACCCAAAAAATAATGTAAGTTCATCATGCTGATTAGGAGTGATCATGTCATCACAATACAAACTTGCAGTACTCATTGGATTCGAAAATCTATTATTACAGCTTGAGCATTGAAAATTGAAATCACCCTCTTTACAGCAAAGTTCACAAATAAAAGGATAGAAGGCATAAACTTCTTCACCGAGATCATATAAAGCCCTCTACCATGTTCTAGTTTTTTCATTCCTATGATGGATACAATATTCTTCTTCGATTTGATTCTTTTCACAAAGTCTAAGTGCTCCACAAAAATTAACATGCTTATAAGAAATAGTACTTTCAGAAGTTTGATATAGCATCCACCTTTTTGTAATAAAGAGTTTGTGCTTGTGATCATGTCATGTCATGCATGCATTTTGATACCATGTTTGTTTTTAAAACAAGTGCATTTAAATTTAATAAAAGAATTTATTAAATTCACTTAAGGTGATCAATTCAAGTTATGGTTTTAAATTGTTTAAAAAATGTCAAAAAAAAATATGTTGAGATTGCTAATTTCATGAGTAACTCGAATAGAATTTTTGCTAAATTTTACTCTTTACAAAATTGCCCCCAAATCTTTGTTTTTTGTGCTATTTTAAAAGACAGAAGGGCTATTTTGTAAAACTTGCAGAAAACAGGGGGTTTTGTGAAAATGTATTTTGTCTTTCTTCCTCCTCCGAACAGAATGCAAGAAATGTGCTTGCCGACCTCGCGTGTGCCACCTCATGTCTGCTTCCTTCTGCGGATAAGAGCGAGGGGGCGTGCCCCTCTTTACTCTTCCTCCTAGCTCCCTGCCACTCCCCGCGCCGTCCTCTCTGAAGAACAAAACCAAACCCTAACCTACCCGAGGAGGCCGCCGCTCGCTGCCGGCGCTACGGCCAACCCCGCGCCATTCCGTGGCCACTGCCATCCTTGACGTATCTCCCTAGTCCACCTCAAGGTCGTAGGGAAGCAGGGAAGGCCGGGAGGGCCGCAATTTCCCCGCCGCCATCCGCCACGGTCGTCGCTGTTCTTTGCTCGCCGCGGGTTATTCTGTCGTTCCCTCAAGTCCCCGTCCAACTCTTCGCGATCCTCGTCCTCTTATGAGCCTCCCTATACCCCTTCCTCGCTCCCTCGGGCCTTCTAGTTTGCTCGTGCCGTGCGCCATCTCCGCCGGAAGTGGGCGTCGTGGATGCTCCTGAAAGAGCATGGTGCCCCCATGTGTGGTTTTGGTAATTGATAACAATCACTATGGACTAATGATTGCATTGAGTTATACTTGTAGAGTTTCTCCATAGGCAATGCTTGACGTCCATGTGTTGGATTCAAGATGATCAAGTGGTGACCAAGGTGCTATTCATGTGAATATCCCAAGTTTGGTCATGAGAGAGTTGAGCATATTGCAAGTATGTCTTGAAGAAGAATATTGTGTGAACATTCATCTTTACCTTCAATACATCATTATTATGAATAGAGAAGAAAATATGCAAGGTTGATCAAGGCAAAGTACTAAGCGATAGTTAATATTGATCAACTCACAAAGAAAGAACATGTACCATGTGGGATCATGGTATGGTAAGTAATTGTTCATATAACTTTGTGTTCTAATCCATTATATGTGTGTGTGGTATATCTATGTGGGTTTAGGTATCTTTCCATGGGCTTGCATCAAAAGGAAGATTTCATATAGTCCATGGTGGATGATGTCAAGTTGTGGTCGTCATCAAGTTTGAGAAGTGAAAGTCCAAGAGGAGCATATCAAAGAGATCACATGCTTGGATCTTGCCACCCTTTTGGAGGTAATGGCCAAGTGAAGATGGACTTAAAAGAGCTTCTCCCATAGTGGCGTATGGGGGAGCAATCTACGTGTCTTTATCGAGCAGAGCGAAACCAAGAAAGATGTTCCATCTTGAGGAGGTCAAGATCTTCATCATCTAGCTCAAGTGGAATGCTCAAAGAAAAGTCGTGATATTGATAGGTTTTCCTTTCTACTAGTCTCATAAAATTAGGATGGAGACCCGGTTATAGGATAGATAACCGTACTATCAAGAGGGGCTCTCATATTAGCAACTTGATTGTATCATTCGGAGAAAGCTCAAACATTTTCATACTTGGCATCATCTTTCTTGGTTCTTATTTTTTTTATCCATGTGTGGTTTTAGATCTTGTCATGTGCTTCAATACAAGATTAAGTTCATCAAAAAGGGTTTCGCATGAAAAACTTATTGCGTTTTTTATATTGGAGGTTTTACCGATTGTTCCTTTATAGAGAGATCAAACATTTCATCATTTGTATGCTCCAATGATGGACTATGATGTTTATTTTCGTAATCTTGTAGTGCTAGTTCTTTCGATTTCAACGAGCCCAAGATCATCGAAAACGGAGTCCGGATACAAAAGATATCGTGTTAAACTGTGAGGCCGGCCTAGGCCAGGCGGTTCTGTTAGGTGGCCGTCCTAGAAGCCAGCCAGGCCGGCCCGAAGGCCAGGGACACGTAGAATGCCCCCAACGTGCTGATTTAGGGGCCTATATAAGGGGTCTTCTTCCCCAATGGTTTCCCACCTTTTAGGCAAGTTTTCCCCCACCATTGTTGACCTTTTGGAGCTTGCTCTCTCTCCATTCCTCCATGATTCTTGCCTCTAATTAGTGGGAAAAGAGAGAGGAGATCTAGATCGACTATTCCACCAATCCATCTCTCCTCTTAGTGAGGGGAAGTCTTTGGATCTAGAACTTGTGGACTCATTTGTTGAGTTCTTCCTTGTTCTTCCCCTCTTCTCCTCCCCATAGTATTTATAGCTTTAGTGGGATTTGAGAGTGAAAGATTTGAGCACTTCTTATGTTCTTGCCATTGCATAGGTTGTATCGGTTTGAGTTCTCTACGAGGATTCGTTCGAGTGAAAGGTTGAGAAGCTTGTTACTCTTGGGTTCTTGGAGTGCCCTTGAGCTTGTCCTCTTGGGTACTTGGAGTACCCTAGACGGTTGTCGTTTTCTCGGAGTTTTGGTGGCTCCGGACCTTGTTGTCCCGGAGTTTTAGTGGCTCGGGACCTTGTTGCTATCTCGGAGTTTCAGTGGCTCGCGGGATATTGTTGGGAGCCTCCAATTGATTTGTGGAGATTTCCCCAACCTTGTACTAGATCGGTGACCGCCCTCAAAGGTCCCAGAATGGATCGTGGCACTCCACATTGGTGAAGCCTCGGGGAGAATAAGGTGAGCCATTGGGTGCTTGGAGTCATTGTGGCTCCACACCTCTCCAACAGAGATTAGCTTCCTTTGGGATAGCCATCGTCTCCAAGTGTCTCAATTATTTATATACCCGATCTCTTTACTTATGCAATTTACTTTGTGATAGCCATCGAGCTTGAAGTAACATATCTCGTTATCACATAGTTGCTTGAATTGTTTATCATAAGTTATTGGTGCACATAGGTGAACCTAGTTTGTTTAGGTTTTGGATTGATAAATTAAACGCTAGTTTTATTCCACATTTATTCAAGCCTTAACCGTAATTATTTTAAAACGCCTATTCACCCCCCCCACCTCTAGGCGACATCCGTGTCTTTCAGCTCCGGCGAAAATTGGGTCGTCCTCCGCCGCCCACACATTCGCCTCAACTCCCTCTACCTAGGACCAGTTTCACAATTCATCCATCGAGGCAATCGAATTTGAGAGCAACAGAGAAGTTCTTATCTGGCTGATGCCAGGATGACGTCAGCGTGATGTCATTAGTCTTCTTAATAATTCCAGAAAATCATTAAAACTTGTAAATTCAATATCTTCTAATTGGTAAATCAGAAAAATATGATTAGTATACCAAAATGTTCAAAAAATAAAATCTACATGTTTATAACATTTTCAAACATGTTTGAATAACTTTAAATTTGACCATTATTTGAATTTAAAATAATTCATTTAAAAATGGAGAAAATAAGTTTTCATTCAATAAATTCAGAAAGTTATATATAAAATTGCTCAAAATAAGAAATGCAACCTATTCATGATATTTTCGAACCCATCTGAGCACTTTAACTTTGCCACACTTTCAGAATTTCCTAAATCGTCCTCTGAGGTCCAAGTTATATATATTATTGCATGCTTACTTTCGTTGATCCAATATATAGGAATAAACACCATCAGATCCTAAATGGCTAAGATGTGCATGAAATTCAATTTCGTATCAATATTCACATATTTATGTGGAGTTTGTCCTATGTATTGTAGTTGCTCTAACTACTTTACACCCAATGAGTTTGGGTACTATTTTGTGCTTGAATTTGTTTTAGGTATACTCGAGATGCATTGGAAGCTTGTCTCATTTACTAGGAAGGTGTTATCACCATTTTATTATTGGAGCCAAGCTTGGATGATCGTGAAATTTATATTCTGCATCTCCCGGTCACAACTATATATCTCATGCATACATTTCTATCTTTCAACCTTGGTAGGTTGTATCATGGCAAGAATCCCATTTATTGCAACTCGTGTGGTTATTTCAAATGTATTTTCAAAAACATATTTATTACAAATGTGAGTGAGCCAATATAATTATATATCAAGGGGAATATTTATAATTGTTTTAATGATTCGCCGATCCCAAATATGTTAATCTAGCAAATTCTACTCAAAGTCTCTCATGTGCAATATTGATGAATTCTCAAACCCATTTGCCTTTTTTTGATACGTGTTGCCTTTCTCGAAGCATCCCAACTATCACTTTTCCTTGTGGATATTTGTCATGCTTTGATGCGTTTGTTGATTGTTCATCTATATATCTTTAAGATAAAATTTATCTTTGTGGTATGCTTTAAAGCAAAAAAATCTTATTGGTGTATGGATTTCTATTGGATATCATTTTCTTTACCTTATTACATATTTTGTGTGTGCATATTTGGTTGTGAACTTATATCTTCTTGATTGGTGTCCACTTAGAAACATATACAGATGAGTATAATTATATCTTCTATTGATATTCCAATTCTTTAGTGACCACCTTTTATTGCTTTTGATTCATTTGTGGTTACTAAAATGCACAAGATTTGTTTTTATTTGGAAACCCTTTTGAATATTTGAGGATGATTGAAACTGCATGGTTCCCCATGTGTCGTTTTGGTAATTAATGAAAATCCTTATGGACTAATGTTTGCATTGAGATATCCTTATAGATCTTGTCCATGGGAAAATAGTGGAGTTCATGTGTTAGTCTCTAGAAGCTTGCATATGACCATTGTAATATTCAAGGATTTATATGAAGAATGGTCATGTATAGAGTTGAGAAGATTGCAAGTATGTCTTGAAGAAAAGGATTAGGTGTTCTTTCATGTTATCTCCAAGACGTCATCAAATGAAGAAACAAGAAAAGATACAAAGTTGATCAAACTTGTGATCAACACACAAAGCTAAAAGATGTACCAAGTGGGATTATGTATCTCGGGGTATGGTAAGAAATTCTCCATATATCTTTGTGAGCTAACCCATATGATATGTGTGGTTAGCTATCTTTCCATGGGCATGCGTCAAAAGGAAAATTTCATATATCCCATGGTAGATGATGTCAAGTGGTGTTCTTGATCAGGATTCAAGTGGATGATCAATAGAAGCGCCTCGAAGAAATCCTATATTTTATGCTTGCCACCCATTGGAGATAGTGGCCATATGAAGATTTTCCAAAAGGGTCTCTCCCATAATGGTGTATGGGGGAGCAATTTGCAAGTCTGTATCAAGCGGAGCAAGCACAATCAAGAAAGCAGATCCAACTTGAGAGAGTCGAGATCGTCACCATCTATCTCAAGTGGAATTATTGAGGGAAAGGTATGATCTTGATATATTTTCTATTTTACCGGTATCATACTTTTGGAAGACCGGGTTATAGGATCGATAGTTGTATTATCAAGAGGGGCTCTCGAGTGAGTAATTTGACCACATCTTTGTAGAGATCTCAAACCTTTGCATACTTGCCGTATCATATTTCTTGGTTCTTATTTGTCTTTTCTCTTTGTGAGGTTTTGGTTCTTGTCTTGATCTTCTTGACAAGCCAAGGTTTAACGAAAACAGATTTTGTAAGAAAAACTTATGACATTTTTGGTGTTGGAGTTTTTACCGGTTGTTGTTTATAGAGAGGTCGAACATTCCCCATTTTTTTCTTCCTTTGTTGTACAATGATGTTTTCTGCATATAATTGTAGTTCTCTATGTGGTGATTTCAATGAGCCCTAGAACATAAAAAACAGACCCCATATGCAAAAGTTATTGTAGTTTTTGTTAGCCTAGGGGGCGGAAATTCCGGCCCCTAGAATTTTGGCTAAGAAAAAGTTGGGCTAGCTCCTGGTTAAACCAGAAATTCGGGACGAATTATTGAGGGAGGGAGTGCATCTTCCGGCCCTAGTGGATGCAATGGCTATTTTCGTGGGAGGGGGTATAAATACCCCTCCCCTTCTTCAGCCATGAAAAAAGCATGTTTTCGCTGTTTGTCTCTATCTCCCACCATTGTTTACCTTTATAAAGCTCCCCCCTCTCAATACCTCTCATGATTCTTTCATATCTTTGAGGGAAAAGTTAGAGAAGATCTAGATCTACATTTCCACGAATATATTTCTCCTCTTTATGAGGGGAACTTAGTGGATCTAGATCTTGGAGTTCTTGGTGTTTCTCATTCTTTGTTCTTTCTCTCTTATTCCCCCATAAACATTTGTTGCTTTTTTGCAATTTGAGTGAACCAACTGAGCACTTGTTCCCTTGCCATTTGCATTGGTTGCATCAGTTTGTTCTCTTCACGAGGATTCGTGGAAGTGCAAATTCGTGAACTTGTTATTCTTAGGTCTTGGACCCTAGACGACTTTGTGGTGTTTTTTTTAGCATCCAGTTCAGTTGTGTATGCATGCCCCAAGATTGTAGTGACTTGGAGAGCCTCCAATTAAGTTTTGGACGTATGCCTCGAGATTGAAGGTTACCAATAGTAGAAGGTGAACTAGGCCTTGTGGTGAGGTTCATCGGAAAAGAGGGTGAAGCCTTTATGGCGTTAAGTAGGCCTCTTGTGGCGAGCTCACACCCCTCTAACGACGTACTCCCCTTAAAAGGAGGAACTCGGAAATACATCATCGTCTCTGTGTGCCTCGGTTATTTCTATACCCGAGCTATTTACCTATACATTTTACATTGTGATAGACTTTGTGCTTGAAGTCATACATTTATTTCACCTTGTTATTTGTCTTGATTAGCATAAGTTATCAGTGCACTTAGGTGATCCAAGTTTATTTAGTTTATTTACGCATTTAGCAAGCCTTAACCGGGAAACATTTAATAGCCTATTCACATCCCCACCTTTAAGCGACATCGTTTTCCCTTTCAACAATGAATTAACTCGAACAGATGGGTGGTACGAGTAGATGAAGAATAAGAAAGAGAACGTACATGACGTCCAAGCTGACACATATGACATCAAGTATTATAATTTATTTGTTTTATACAATGAAGTGAAAAATGTTGCGACAGAAGACGACAAGAATCATGTCCTTGATGACAAAGGCGACGGTGCCAAACGTCGTGAGGGGCATTGAGCACAGCGAGGGCACGTGGGAGGTGGGGGTGGGGAGGACATGAGAACGTGTAAATAACCCATGTACTATTGCACCGAAGAACCTCGTGCTGGGAATGAAGGCCCTTCATAGAAAAAACCAAAAGGGTCAAAAGCGACTATGCAATGGTTATCGAGTATGCAATTAGATATATGCCATTGCAATTTTGGGCTATTTGATACATGCCACTACAATTTTTATCTTTAGAAAAACGCCACTGCAATTCTCTATACATTCTATAGATGCCATTATGTCCACTTTAACATATATATATACAAGCCAATTTACTCGGGTATTTCTGCTGTATGTATGTACAAAGGGTGGGCTTCACCTGAATCAAGGTTCTTTTCCAGACCTTCCCAAATCAGGCAAAAATGGAGTGGATCAAAAAAAAAGTAACACATGTGCATGCATTCCTCATGTGGGTGGTTTTTTTAACGTACGCATGTTGTCCTTTATGTATGCGTGTGGATTATTGATGTGTGTTTCTCTACGCATGAACAGGACATTTTAACGTTTACTTACACATCAAATAAGTATGTTGGTTGGCTGAGAGCTCTATTTAGATTTATTTTCTCAATGTCATAATTTAATGGCATGATTTTTTTGAATTTCACCCCGTCACGATTTTTTTTGCATTTTTTTCCTTATAAGCCTCATTTAGATGGAGCCCATCCTATATACGTACATATGGTAGAAATACCTAATTATATTAGCTTGTATATATGTTAAAGTGGGCATAATGGCATCTATAAAATATACGGAGAATTGTAGTGGCATTTTTCAAAAAATGAAAGTTGCAATGGCATTTCTCGAATAGCTAGAAATTGCAATGGCATCTATCCAATTAACCCGATTTTTTATTATACGCAGTGTGATTAAAACATGGCGCAAATGGAGAGGGCGATTAGGAAAATAAGAAGGAAGTGAAGAATGTTTGGACGTGGTGATCGGGACAGTGGAGCCGTCGCCAACAGCAATGTGGCGATACACAGGAAGGGAATAAAGAGAGGAGAGGATATTGGCATCGCAGGAGAGGTAGGAGATCGCACCGTTGTCCACGACCCACTCGGGGGAGGGCTGCTGCAGCACCATGTTGGTAAAGTGATGAGCGAGGGAGGAGGTGTCCCAAGTTTGCGTCGGTGCCGAGAGCGCAGCTTCGGGCACGGTGGCACCGTAGGGAGCGAAGCCGTGGAGGGCCGCATCGTTGGCGGCGGAAGGGGCGGCCACATAGGCGTGGGAGCGAGAGGCCGGGCCCCGTCCGAGGAAGTTGTCGGCAGTGCTGGCGCCAGGCTGCATAGGCCACATCTTGATGGTGCCAGTCGAGGGGTTGAAGGGTTTCGTCATATGAGGAGCACCGTCGACGGGCATGTAGCCCTTATTTTTGCATTTGTTCTTGTCGTGGCCTGTGACGTGGGGCTTGTGAGGGTTGGCAGGAGGCTGCCACGACTGACTGCCACCCGCACCTTCGGGAGGGTCGCCGCATGTCCGAGAGGACTACCACCACCGTTGCGAAGAGTGCATACGGGCCCCTTGGCGTTGTAAAAGGCAGAGGCAGAAGTTCTGTTGGAGCGCCAAGTCGCTTACATCTTTTGTAGCAACATGTTACGGAAGGTGAGACATGAAGGGAACGATGTGAGGAGAGGGGCAATGCGGCGACATTCTCGAAGCACTTGTCGAGGACCTTGGTGACGTTGGTGACAAGGTATGCATCGGACATAGGCGTGCCGGCGAGATAAATCTCACGGTTCTTCTTGTTGTCGTTGAAGAGCCCTAGGACGAATTGGTCTAGACCTTGTAGGAGGTGGTGGGGTCCATGGGCATGATGAGGTCGATGATGTCCATGGCCATGGAGTCGTAGTGCCATCGGAGCTCCATGACATTGAGGCGGAGCCACGCGGGGTCGGAGAAGATCGTCTCTTTGGTGAGGTAATCCTCGAAAGCATAGGTGGTGATGGATATAGTGAAGAAGGTCCTCCATTTAGGGAATACGATCCATTTAGTTCGAAGACAACGGGGACAAGGGAGCGGACACTTTGAATAGCGGTGGCATGCTCCTAGAGGTGGGCATCAGGGTGGGGCTCGAGTGGCACCATGGGGAGAGGAGGAAGGAGCCGCTGGCGCTAGAGTTTGGAGATGGGTGCGGGAGCGTGAGAAACGCTAGTGTGATACGATAAAAGAGATTAGGGGCTACACTTAGCATTTCCATTGTGTGTTAATATATACTCATAGAAAGGTATTACAATCCTAACCAGAAATGGGAGATCAAACCAATAATGATTCTCCTCAATTTAGGGGATTAGCAGCTATGTCACCATACATGACACATTAGTCTAACACTTCCAACTCATGTACGATTCTCCTCGATTTAGAAAAATGATTCTCCTCAATTTAGGGGAATAGCAGATATGTCACAATACATGAAATATTAGTCTAAGAGCAACTCTAGCAGAGCCCGTTAAAGGGTCAAACCCGTAAATTCCGGCGGCTTTACGGGTTGCGTCCGGTTTCTAGGCCCTAGCAGCACCCGTAAACGCGGCCTGACCTGAGAACGCAACTCGGAGGCCCTAGAATCTCCTTCGCAAGCCGCTATATGTACGGGCTCCCGAGTCGTTCTTAGGTCATGCCCCTTTCCAACCCTAGCCGCCTCCGCCGCAATCCCTCTTCCAGCTCTCGTAGCTCCGGCGAGCGATTCATCAGCCGCCCCACCGCCTCCCCCCCTACCGCCCTCTTTCCGCAATGGAGCCCAACGGCAACCCCTTCGTTTCCTTCAACGGCAACCCCTTCCCCTCCCCACACCAACACCGTCGAGCAAGGTTGTGCCTCCCATAGACCAGCACGACCTCCTCCACGGAGGCAATGGCGTAGCCCCTCCGCCGCTCTGGCAGGGCCAAGACCCGCTCGCGACCGGAGTTGTCCCTTTGCGGTCACCTGTGACAATGTTTTGGACCCTCATGGAGGACAGCAGCTCCAGCGATAAGGCTCTAGAGGAGCAGGGGCCTATGGAGACCGAGGAGGACCTCCTCTAGTTCGGGATCCAGAGGAGCCTCCGCCACGAGCGGAGATAGGCGACTCGGCGCCACCGCTACCAGCGGCACGTCTACGACTTTAACGAGCGTCAGCTGCAGCGCGCTCTCCGTGCGGACGAGGAGAAGCAGGAGTGGGACGCCATTGCGGCGTCCCAGTTCAATCAACAGGCTCTCTCCTCCAGCTGCGAGTCCTCCCTCGACTCCGGCTCCGATTGAAGACGGCACGCGGAGGGAGAAGAAGAAGCCCCAACGAAGAAGATGACGCCAAACATTTTGGCCCTAGTAGTGTTTGGTGCTTATTAATTATGTGACAATTACAATCGTTTGTGTTCGAGTTCCGTAAGGAATTGCAAGTGTTCGTCCGTATCTATATCCACGAATTTTATAATTTAGCTTACGGGCTCTGCTACGCTCCCCTCCACCACGAACCCTTAAAACAGAGAAAATGCGAACTAAAAACGCGCGGCTTTTATGGGCTCTGCTAGAGTTGTTGTAATACTTCCAACTCAGGTACGGTTCTCCTCAATTTAGAAAGATATGTCACGATACGTGACAACATCGATGCTACTTTCAACCCCGGCCAGGGTTCCTGGATTCTAGAGGGACGGGTGCTATTATAATCATGAATCATGATGATGGTGGCTAGTTTTAGTTTATTGGAGGGAGTACTCCATATGTTGGTGATGCTGCAAAGTAGGGATGTGAAGGTGGGATCCCACTTATTCCACTTATTGTCCCACTTATATCTCATTTGTACGTGTTTAGTTCAATTTTTTTGTCAAAGTTTTTAAACTAACCATTCACAAAAAAGATATAAGTGGGATAAGTGGGATCCCACTTTGCATCCCTACTGCAAAGCAAGGGCGTTGTAGAAACCGACTGGCCATCGATGTTTTGTTGCATGACAGAAACTTTAATCAGGATTTCTATGCAACATAATTTTGCAGAAACATTTTCATACGCCCAGTATTTCTTCTTTTAATTTGATTTCTTGTAAATTCAGGAAAGTACAACTATAAGGAGGATGGTTTATTTTTGTGATTTCTCTCGCTGTGTTCCTCCCATGGTGATTTCTTGGCTTTCCACAAAAATAAGTCAGCAACTCCAGTTGCTGACTTATTTTTGTGGAAAGACGAGAAAAGACCAAACAAACACCCCTTTATAGTTGTACTTTCAACTTCCATAAAATCGTATGTCACATCAAATCAAAGAGGCCGCATAAGAGTACTCAGACAAAAAATTGACGTCCTACTGTATACAGTTCGGCTGCTTCAACTTCACAGGCCATCAATAGAAATAACTAGAGGAAGATAGTGTCTCACCCGACGAATTCTATAGCCTAAAATGACTGTAAGGATTAATAAACAACCAAAACGAGCAAACTGACACAGGCGACAATCGTCCAATAGATAACCTCAGGATCTCCAAATGCATACATTTGACAAGCGAAACAGTTCACCAAGTAGAAAACTTCGAATGATGGTAACAGAACTGCATGCATAACAAAGGTTTACCAACCAGATTGTACTATACAGGGTTACCAAACTACTAAAAATAAGAGGACACAGGTTCCACAAAACTGATGGCACGCTGATTCCCTAGTATTTGATCGGAGCCAGAATCTCCAGCTGAGCACCCAGCTTCTCCTCGGCGGTCTTCTCAGCCTTGACACGGAGCTTAGCAAGTTGCTTTCTCCTCTCATATGAAACCTTGGCCTTCTCCTTGCGCTTCTCCTCGAGCTCCTGAATACAGATGATAGACAGCAGTGAGACATCATTCATTCGCAATCACAAAGAT
Organism: Alopecurus myosuroides; assembly: GCA_028641055.1. Taxonomy (NCBI): domain Eukaryota; kingdom Viridiplantae; phylum Streptophyta; class Magnoliopsida; order Poales; family Poaceae; genus Alopecurus; species Alopecurus myosuroides. The sequence goes on from CM054057.1 coordinate 165,723,659, forward strand.
AACAAGTATAGTAATCAGTAGCTACTATATGGTAGAACTGTAAAAGTATAGGACTAGGAGCCTCAGAGATCTTGGTGGTTAAACATCATCAAGTGGGAGAGAACCCATCAAGAGTAGCAAATATTTTGATAACATCATAGGCTCTAAGCAGTGAAACTTTGTAAACAGAAACCAATCACTTAATCCAGATAGGGAAAATAGTTGCCCTCTGTAACTACTGCAAGTAGTAACATCGGTTAATAACAACATAATTTGCACATAAATCAAAATGTTGGCATGATCTGTCAGAAGTAGTTGGTTGGTAATAATCATGAAATATCAGTGGGAATCCGAATGATTTTCTTCATCATCCAGAATATGCACATCTCAAGCCAGTAGAACATCACAAATGTACACAATTCTCCAAATCAAACTGAGTCGGCATGATCTGTCAGAAGTAGCTGGTTGATAATAATCATGAACTATCAGTGGGAATCCGAATGATTTTCTTCGTCACCCAGAAACATGCACATCTCAAGCCAGTAGAACATCACAAATGTACACACATTGTGTCCAGTAAAAAGCAATTTGCTAATGTATGTAACACAAACGCACAAAATGAGCAAAACAATCCTCCAAATCAAACTAAGTCGGCATGATTTGTCAGAAGTAAAATCACATTGCAAAATAAGTGGTAATCCGAATGATTTTCTTCATCACCAAGAATCATGCACGTCTCAAACCAAACATTGACAAAGTTCTTACTATGCGCACTAAGTGTCCACTAAGATATAACTGTATATCAAGTTCACATGACAAATCCAATTGCTAAACTTATAGCGCTATGCGCAATGATTCTTGCTAAACTTATAGCGCAATTCAATTGATAAGCTTACAGCGCAATGAGTGGTGATAACAAGGATAAATCAGTTCAACGACATGCCAGTTAAATTAGAACAACATAAAAAAAACTTCTCCCTCCATTTCAGTTTACAGGGCGTGCACGTACCACAAGGTCGTCAATTTGACCAACCTAATATAATTTATATATTATAAAAAATATACCATTGTAAACTATAAATGTTGTATTTTTAAATGGTGTAATTTTTATGTCAAATAATTTATATTACATTAGTCAAATCGGTGACCTAGATATACGCGCATGACTTGTAAACTGAAATGGAGGGAGTAGTGCTATCCTAACTCGGGGGTACAATTCAGACACTAAGGAGCAGTCAGCATTGAAGAGAGAAGCAATAGCTTTACCTTGATGGTGTCACCGTAGTTCCACCCAACCTCCTTGGAGAGCTCGCCGAGGAGGCAGTACTTGTGACCGGCCTGCAGCCTCAGAACCCTACAAAAACAACAAGGCACGTTAACACCAAACTTGCATACAGGAAGGATGCCGATATCTAGACGACAGGCGATGCGACGTACTTGAGCGCGTCGGGGATGACCATGCGCTTGGTCCTGTCGTACGGCGGCGGCACGCCCTCGTAGGCCTTGAGCCTGCCGAGCGCGGCCTCACCCCTCTTGGTCTTGTGTGGAATCATACTGCAGAACACCCAACACGGCATCAGAATCAAATATTCGAAATGGGAAACGCAAATCGTAGAGAGGACAAGGATCTACGCGCTATTCTCGTACCCACGGATGGTGCGCCAGAGGATCTTGGCCGGGGCGCGGAAGTGGATGGGGCCGTGGGAGGGCTTGGTGTTCATCCTCTTGCGGAGGAAACGGAGGTACTTCATCTTCTGGCGGACGAGCCCGCCGGACATGCAGATCTCCTCGCAGCGGACGACCACCACGTGCTGCCCGTTGAGCAGCTCCTTGGCGATGATCGACGACAGCCGGCCGAGCATGTGGTGGCGCCCGTCAATCACCACGCGCCGCGCGGAGATACCGGAGCCGGACACCATCTCGCCTACTTACCTCGCGGCGGCGGCGGCGCTACTAGGGTTAGAAGATCGGGGGTGGAGGCGGAATGGAGCGGGTGCGGCTCTAGGGTTTAATTTATAGATCGCCGGTTTAGGGTCTCTCGCTACCTCTATTGTTGGGCCGGTCCGGGACGTGGTACTAATGGGCCATGCTTCGATTTAGAGGCTTTGCGATATCAGAAAAGTTATTCTGCGCTTCCTAAAAAAAATGTTATTAAAGGGACGAGTAGAGTTGAGTAGAGAGATATTCGTTACCCTCTCTGTTAGGGTTTTTCTGCTCCGTCGGCGATTCGATCGCCGGCGTGAGATTATCCGTGTCGGCATCGAATCCGGCTCGGCTCCTGTCACGCTCGGGCTGTAAAAGGGGGCGCCTAGTGCACCTGCCAGGCCTTGGCTGTGTTGAGGAACTGCGCGCTGGTTTTCGGTGGCGAACCCTAGATCGATTTCAATTCCGAAGCAAGATGGCGGAAGCAAGCTCAAGTGGAGGGGCGAAATTACAGGCGGAAGAAGGGGATGAGATCGAAGATATCTTCGGGCATCTACAACTGAACGAGGACGAGCTTGATGAGGTGATAGTTGGGGAAGATGATATAAAGGAATACAAGAAAGAGGCGAGGTGGCTGGCGATTGGGAAGGTGCTAACCACGCGTTCGTTCAGCGGGGTAGCTCTGTTCGAGAAGCTGAAAAGTGTATGGAATCTGGCCCGCGAACCGGGGTTCCGTGAAGCGGGGGAGAACCTCTTTATCTTTCAGATGCATTGCCTCGGGGACTGGAAGAAAGTAGTTCATCAGGGGCCTTGGACCTTTCGAGGATGGGGTGTGATGTTAGAAGATTACGACGGGCTCGTTGATCCAGAGAAGGTGGTTTTTGGGGGGATGGCAGTATGGGCTCAAATCCATGGAATCCCCGAGCTATTTCGTAAACCGGAGGTGGTAGATTGCTTGGCTAGGAGAATTGGCAAGGTGAAGGAGGTGCAATTCAGCCCACGTCTTTTCTTTGAAGGAAATTACGTACGTCTCCGGGTTAGCATTGATGTCACTAAACCCCTTACTAGGGTAGTTTCCTTAGCACTACCGGCGGGGAAGAAGCTGCTTATGGTCAAGTATGAGAAAATCCCGTTCTTTTGCAAACAATGCGGACACATTGGGCATGATCATGAGGAGTGTGGAGACGGGGAGTGGGACTCGAGCCAGTTTCAATACGGGGCGTGGATGCTTGCGAAGAGAAGGTCGATGGTTCCGGTGGAGGAACCACGTAGATTTGCTCCAGTTGGAAGAGGGAGAGGTGGACGTGGCCGAGGGCGCTCTGGCTCGTCGGCGTCACGGAAAAGATCGTCTGGTGAGGCAGAACTGGACGCTGATATGGAGGATACAGCGGAGTCACCTTTAAAAAGTTTTAGTGAGCAGGGTACTAATAGGAGGCAGAGCAACACATCTAGAAGATTGAACATGGATGACGATGCTCGGGAGGAGAAGGAAACGGAAGAGCAGGTGGGAGAATCGGAGGAGAAGGGTGATACTCCACCCCTACCACCGAACTACATATCACCGCGCGAACGCTCAAAGATGCGCAAGGTAGATGGCAATGACAAGGTTAAGGGAACCTCGGCGGCCCCCAGTGAGGGGGACCGCCGGACCCAATGAGTACCATGGGGTGGAACTGCCGCGGGTTGGGCGATCCCGCGACAGTTCATGAGATGCGTGACCTAGCACGCATACACTCGCCTGCAATTTTGTGTGTAATGGAGACACAAATTGCGAAAGCCAGAGTTGAAGGATTGACGGCAACACTCGGTTTTGATTTTTCGTTTGCTGTTGGAAGCTCGGGACGTAGCGGAGGTCTTTGTATTTTCTGGAAGCAACCAATGAATCTTGTGTTACGGAACTATTCTAAATACCATATTGATATGGTGGTGCATGAAGCAGGGAAGGATCCGTGGCGGTTAACTGCGTGGTATGGAGAAGCAAATAGAAGTCTCCGTTATAGAACTTGGGAGATGATGCGACACTTAAAGGCAGACTGTGATATGCCGTGGGTCTGTATAGGTGATTTCAACGAAGTGTTGAGGAGGGAAGAACAGATGGGGCCGAATGACAGAGAGTTGTGGCAGATTAACAACTTTCGTGAAGTGGTGGATGCTTGTGAGCTGTGTGATATTGGCTACAGAGGCTTGGATTGGACCTTTGAGAGACGGCTCCCGAACAATGAATTTTGTAGGGTGCGGCTGGATAGAGTTTTGGCTTCGGCAGAGTGGTGTTCTAGATTCCCTTTTGCGACTGTTACTCATCTCACTGCGGTTAAATCGGATCACTCTCCGATTCTTTTGCTTAATGAGATGGAGGCTAGTAATCAGAGAATAGCTATGGAGAAACCGTTTCGCTACGAGGTCATGTGGGAACGGCATGATGAGTTTAAAGATCTGGTTGAGACGGTTTGGCGAGAGGAGAAGGCAGAAACGGCGGAGGACCTGCATGCGAAACTGCATACTTTGGGGGTCCGGTGCGCGTCTTGGGGAAGGGACACGTTTGGGGCTGTGAGAAGCGAGCTTCGAGACCTGCGTGCTCGGCTGAAAATTCTGAGGGGGGATCCGCACCGATTGGGCCCTACGTACGAAGAGAAGAAAGTAGAGGAGAGGATGATCGAGTTGTCGGCGCGGGAGGAGATAATGTGGCGGCAACGTGCACGTGTCCAGTGGCTACAAGAGGGAGATAAAAACACGAAATTCTTCCATTTAAAAGCTAGTAACAGAAGGAGGAAGAATAGGGTGGAGAGCTTACAGCGGCAGGATGGCACAGTATGCACGGATGAGACAAAGTTGCGGGTGATGGCTACGGATTTCTATAAAAACTTATATGAGTCGGAGGCGACGATAGGTATTGAGGAGGTTTTATCACACGTGCCGTGTAAGGTGACTCCGGAGATGAATGCTTCTCTTCTAGCTCCGTACAAGTTGGAGGAGGTGAAAACAGCTCTCTTTCAGATGTTTCCTACGAAAGCACCTGGACCGGACGGATTTCCAGCACACTTTTTTCAAAAGAACTGGAATTTATGTGGCGAGGAGCTCACGAGGATTGTGATTCGTATTCTTGATGGAGTGGATTCTGCGGAGGAAATAAACAAGACGTTCATCGTTCTTATCCCTAAGGTACAAAAACCTAATTCCCTTTCGCAATTCAGACCGATAAGCTTGTGCAATGTGGTGTATAAAATTGCATCGAAAGTACTGGCTAACCGTTTGAAGAGTTTTCTTCCTGAGATAATATCCGAGGAGCAATCAGCTTTTGTTCCGGGACGCCTCATAACTGATAATGTGATCACGGCATTTGAGTGTCTGCATTTTATGAAATCTGATAAAAGCAAGGGGAGAGCGAGTTATGCACTGAAGCTGGATATGCAGAAGGCTTATGACAGAATTGAGTGGGTTTATTTGGAGGCTATTATGCGGAAACTCGGGTTTGCCGCTCGGTTTGTTCAAGCAATTATGAGAGGGGTCACGTCTGTTACTTTCTCGGTATTGTTCAACGGCGGTATTACTGACATGTTTAAACCAACTCGTGGTATAAGGCAGGGAGACCCAATCTCTCCCTACCTCTTCTTACTAGCAGCGGAAGGGCTCTCGTGTTTGCTCAAGGACGCTATGAGCAATGGTGAACTTGCGGGTGTTAAAGTAGCTGAAACAGCACCAAGGGTAAATCATCTTTTGTTCGCTGATGATTGTATCCTCTTCTGCAAATCATCGGAAGGAGAGACTAGAGGAGTGGCTGGGATTTTACACACGTATTGCATGGCATCGGGCCAACGCATGAACCATGATAAATCATCCATATTCTTTAGCAAAGGAAGCTCGGTGGCTGCTAAGGAGGTGATCAAGGGAATTCTAAATGTTCAAAACGAATCTTTGAATGAAAAATATTTGGGGCTTCCGTCTGATGTGGGAAGAGCAAAAAATGGCACGTTCTCGTATCTGAAAGATAGGCTTTGGAAACGGCTGCAAGGGTGGATGGAGAAAGCATTATCAGGTGGAGGTAAAGAAATTCTTATTAAATCTGTGATTCAGGCATTACCAACTTACTCCATGGCACTTTTTAAGTTACCAAGGGGGCTGTGTGAGCATATTACATCGATGACTCGGAAATTCTGGTGGGGATGTAAGCAAGGAGAGAGGAAAGCGGCATGGGTCTCGTGGGATTCGATGACAATGCCCAAGTACCGGGGTGGTCTCGGATTTAGAGACATTGAGGTCTTTAATTTGGCCCTTTTGGCGCGGCAAGTGTGGCGGATTTTGGAGGACCCGAGCTCTTTGAGTGCGCGGATATTAAAGGCCAGGTACTTCCCTCATGATGATATTCTTTCGGCAGCTGTGGGATCACACCCGTCCCAGATTTGGAGATCATTATGTGAGGGGAGGGATGCGCTGAAAATTGGCCTCATCAGACGTATTGGGGATGGAGAAAGTACGAGAATTTGGTCGGATAATTGGATCCCTAGAGATTTCCAATTGAGGCCGGTGGTGAGTACATGTAATGAGCCACCTACACTTGTTTCGGAATTGTTGTGTTCGGCCACAAGGACATGGAAGGAGGATATTCTGAAGAAGTGCTTATTACCTATGGATGTGGATGCTGTCAAATAAATTCCGATCAGTTTTATTCGGCAACATGATTTCTGGGCGTGGCATTATGACCGATCGGGACGGTTTACGGTCAGATCAGCATACCACGCGATTCTAGAGACAAGAAGGCGTAGAGAGGCATATTGGGATAGCTCATCGTCCACCTCGAATACGAGCCAATCGGAGAAAGGGTGGAAGAAGTTATGGAAGGTTAAGGTACCTTCTAAAATCAGAATCTTTGCATGGAGACTTGCCCGCGCCTCGATACCCACGGGTGAATTGAGAGAGCATAGAGGGATGGCGACAACATCTGTTTGTCCAATATGCATGGCTGCTAGAGATACATGGAGACATGCCCTCCTAGACTGCAATATGTCGAGGTGTGTGTGGGCATTGAAGGAAGAGGACATAGGCGGTCCACTGCTTGCGGATGAGACGGAGGATCCTAGGCTATGGCTGTTCACGTTAAGCGAAAATTTGAGCCAGACACAGTTTATTGAGGTACTGGTTACCCTTTGGGCGATATGGTGGGCGCGAAGAAAATTTATACATGAGAATGAACAGCGATCCCCACTGTCAACTCATTTATTCATATCCAGATACCTCGAGGAGATTAATGGGGAGAATCAGAAGACGGAGAGGGCTGCACCATGTCCTAGACCCAGGGGAAATATATGGATTCCTCCAAGCCACGGAGTGGCAAAAATTCAGGTGGATGCTGCGGTGGCGAAACAACTGCAGAAAGGCGCTGTGGCTGCAGTTTGTAGGAGCTATGATGGTGCTTTCTTGGGGGCCTCGGCGGTTACTTTCGAAGGAATCACAAACCCGGAGGTATTGGAGGCTTTGGCGTGCGCGGAGTCATTGGCCCTTGCCGAGGATATCCAAGAGAGGCGCATTGCTGTATCATCAGATTGCTTGAATATAGTTACGGAAATCAATAGCTCGAGGGAGATGGGCCAGCATTGCATGATAATCAAGGAGATCAATAATCGGAGGAGAAACTTCTCGGAAGTGAGTTTTGTGCATGAGCATAGGGAATCACTTAGGGAAGTTCATAATCTAGCTAGGGCCTCTACTTCGCTCCCTACGGGAAGGCATTTTTGGTTATCTGCTCCCACTGAGATGGGTATCGCTGTAAACATTACACTATCTTAATAAAGCTTAGGTCGTTTGCTCAAAAAAAAAAATGTTATTCTGCACTAGCGGGCTTGCTGAACGATTTTTCGTGGATAGAAACCGAAATGAGTAGAAAAGGTAAACCCTTCCCCAAGTTCATCCTCGCGCTATGTGATTGCGACGAGTGTCGCGTTTTTTCTTTTCGTGCACTCTCTATGTGTCAAGTATCGTCTTCTCCTTCCCCACGGCCGCGGGCACACGAGTGTTTGCATGCGTGACAAGTGGCAGCACGAGAGAGTTTTTGTTTTATGGTGATCCAAATTCACGCATGATGATAAAAGTCCAAACTTATGACGAATAGAGCGGAGCGCCTCGAGCTGTTATCGAGTTACAGTTGGATTCACCGTTACCAACCTAGTTAGGTCAGGACCGTCTTTATATACCTCTTGTAAGCCGCCGCACGTAATAAGCCACACATTGTAAATCCCGTCGTGTTTGTAACCTCACTTGAAATAGTGAAGGATTGCTGGCTGGCACCCGTGGTTTTTTCTCTTTCTTGTTGGAAGTGTTTTTTCACGTTAAAATCTCATGTCCCCGTTGGTTCGATCTTACTTAATTTTATCATTGTTTTGCTATTGCGTGTAATAGTTTTGTGGGATTTTTCTCTTCCCACCCATGGATGGTGGACGGTGGACACACATTTATTTTGGGGATTCGTTTCTTAGAAATTAAATATCTTGAGAACTTTTTTTCGAAATTACGAACCGTTTTAATATTTGAGATTCTCGCGTCCACATTTTCAAAACTAGATCCCATGTCGATAGGTTTCGAGAAACTTTTTTTTTACACATAGAATCAACACGGGTGTACACCCATTTACACACAAATATATGCAGTGACCGAAGTACGTACCAAGCGCACTGCTGACAAACATCTCCGTGCACCACGGGTATACGCCCAGGCGGTTATACATCCAAGTGCATGATCGATGTACACCGAGGCGGATGTACTTTCAAGTACACTGCGCGTATACTTTGAGAAACAGCGTGTGTATACTTTTGTATACTTTTAGTCGGATGTATAAATTGCTACCGAAAGTACAAAGTGTATAGAACAGGTAGTATAAAGTATGAAAAAAAAGTTTTTCGAAACCTATCGATATGCGATCTAGTTTTGAAGATCTCGACGCGAGTATCTCAAATATGAAAATGACTCGTAATTACGAAATACGGTTCTCGAGATATTTTATTTTAAAGAAAGGATCTCAAAATAAATGTGCGTGCACCCTCCCGCGTGTGGCCTCTACTTAGTTTCTGAGAAGGAATCCTTCACTTAATAGCATGCCACGTGTCGATTGCTCGCCCTAACCTCTCGCAGCCTACCGAGAGGGAACCCTTTTTCTAAGTGTACCCGATAGAAATTTTTTGTATAATTCTGCGAGAAGACGATTTCACAAGTGCGCTAGGCGCCCCGGGGGGTCGCCATATAGAGCGCTTGCTGCGAGCTAGAGCGAGCGCTCGCTAGTCTACGCTCTACTGGGCCTGGCCCGACATTCATTTTCAGTCCATACATAATTAAAACAGTTTTTGAAAAGAAAAAAAATGAACGGATTTTGAAATCAACGGGTTTTAAAATTAAATATTTTTTAAAATTGAACATTTTTTATAATAATATTTTTTGAAAATGATGAACAATTTTTTAAAATTAAGATTTTTTTTAAATGGTGAATAAATTTTTAAAGTGGCAAGTTTTTTAAATGATTTTTAAAAAATGAACATTTTTTAAATAATGGTGAACAATTTCAAAAATGAACAATTTTTAAAAATTATTCAAATTTTATAGATGTTCAGTCAGGCTTAGAAAAAAACTAAGAAAAAAAAGGAAAAATAAAGATAGAAAAAAAAAGTAAAACAGAACGTAACTTAGGAAGATGGGTCGGCCCATGTGACGCATCTCTGCGGGCGAGTCGTTGCTCTTGCTCGCAAAGAATGATGTATAGTGCTCCCACCCCGGGGGGGTCGAGTGTAGTGAACGATTCACTATCACCGCTCTATGCTGGGTCCCATCTATTTAAAGTGGATAGCTCGCGTCTTAAATAAGGGAATTTGAATATCAATGCTATCAACTGGCCTGGGACGTACTTATGACCTAGTGCTCTGGCAGCAACTAGGGTTTTGATCATCTTCTCTGGAGACCTCGAACGATCGAGGGGCTCCATCTGCGGAACAATGGCGACGGCGTCGGGGTCCAGTGCATCTAGTCGGGTAGATTTAGCAACACAGCAGAACAAGGAATCAATCGACGATCTGTTACAAAAGATGGGGATAGAAGAGGACGACTCTGATGATCTGGTCTTCGAGGACATGGAAGGTGCCTCGATGGAGGGCGTGAAGTGGATGGCTGATACGTCATAAATGTATCCTTAATTTCTTATGTTTCATGTTGTTTTAATGTTATTTCCTACATGTTTGCTATACACTTTATGTCATTTTTATCGATTTCCAAGAGTTGTTTTTAGTTTCAGAAAAGTTGTTCTGGAAATATTCGCGGAGTTGGAAAATTCGAAATCTGAAAATCTTAGAATTACCGAAGGTTACGTCGGCCCCTCGGACGTCCACCGACGTCGCCCTTTCGCCTATATAATCCCCCCCCCCCCGATACATCAACTTTAGATATATACCATTTTTTTCCGAGAAACACCCGAGGCCGTCGCCATCGTCATCCGGAGATCGGGAGGGTTCTGGAGCTCTCCCCGGCACCCTGTCGGGAGGAAAATTCATCACCGGAGGGGTCTACACCACCATGCCCTCCTCCGAAGTGATGAGTGAGTAGTTCATCCATGGACTACGAGACCATAGCAGTAGCTAGATGGTTGTCTTCTCCACTTTATGCCTCATTTTTAGATCTCGTGAGCTGCCCTACATGATCGAGATCATCTTTATGTAATACTACATGTTGTGTTTGTTGGGATCCAATGCATGTTGAATGATATGTCTTCCGATTATTAATCTATCATGATATCTTCATGCATGTATTATTTATGATCTTGCATGATCTCCGTTATTAGTAGATGCTCGGGCCAAGTAGATGCTAGTAACTCCAAGAGGGAGTATTTATGCTCGATAGTGGGTACATGCCTCCTTTGCATCTGTGCTCAACTGACAGAAACGTGACATATGGGGGATGTGTTGTTGCCATTAGGGAGAAAATAACGGTGTTTACTTCGTTTACATTGTTTACATTACACACTTTTCTAACTGCGATTATCTGTTGTTTGCAACTTAATACCCAACGTTTGTTCGGATGATATTTGGAGGGTGGATTATTAGTCATAGATGCAGTTGGATGACGGTCTATGTATCATGTTTTAATGGCCGCATGAATCACATAGTAATTGTCGGATATATACCAACTAGGGGTATATCAGATGGTAGTCTAAAGTGCCGGATTACCAGGGTGGCCTAAATGGTAGTGGGCTATGGTCCATTGGGCGGCCCAGTAAGCTGACGCACGGAAGCCGGATTTTAGAAGAAACCGGATCACGGCCCACGTGATACGGCTTGGAGCAGAAGGCGGATTCCTTGCTTTCCAAGTTAACACATACCGTAGTCTTCTAGGTTTCCTTCTCTGTATGCCCTAACCCTGTTATTATATAAAGCCGGACGAGAGATAAGATAGATAGACAAGAAGCTAAAGGCTAACTCGCCGAGAGGTTGATCCTTGACGAGCAGCTAATAGAACCTCACATTGTACTCTGTATTCCTAGGGTTTAGTCCTGAATAGTGAGATTGCAGGAGTAGGAACGCCGCATTACTGCGTCGTACCGAACCTGGGTAAAACCCTATGTCCTTGATCATCGTACAATCACGTCCCCCCACGTCTCTATCGGTAGTCTCATGGCACCCCCGTCTATGAAATCTACTACGATGTCTCGACAGTTGGCGCCCACCGTGGGGCCAGCGACGTCAGGCGTTATGTTTCGATCGGGGATACTCGGCGGAATCGGCAGTACAATAACTGTCGGAAGCCTGGAATTCGACAACGACGTCGGGCGCTTCCTCGACAACGGATCGTACATGCCGGCGCGGAATCACCTGGTAAGTGCCTGCGTTTTACCGATTGGATCTGCAAACATCTTTATCGGATTAACTGCAGAAGCAATGGGATTCTGTGGTGGGAGCAAATTTATCCCACCCGCCCTATACCCAGTCGAAGACGACTATGATGCCGGATTTTGCTCAGATCGTCGATATACTGCTAAATCGCACTTTATCGGCATGGTGCAGTCCGAGATCGCCGAAAACACGGATGAAAGCAATCCCGTGCAAGAGGCAGAAAACAACACTCCCACAACAGAGGTGGAAGATCCGACATCCGCCGACATCACGACGCACTCAGAAGCTGACTCTGTATTAGCCGCCATCGAGGCGAGATTAGAGTCGGAACCCGGATCGGATCACTTCGATACCGAAGACGAAGACGAAGACGCTTTCGAAAGAAAGGTCAAATCCTTCCAAGAGGGATTCCACGAAGTGCTGATGGCAAAACCGGCTGAAAACACGGATGCCGACAGTCAGGAAAGCCCTAGAACGCCTCCGCCAGAGGAAGAGAGAGAAGAAGGTGAAACTTCTCCAAAATTCCCCGACGTCAAAGAATTGACAGAGGAAGAACCCTGCAGGAAACCTCCCTCTTCCAAGAAGAAACACAAAGCTGCTAAAAAGCTCCAGTATAAGCTCCGGAAGAAGAAGTTGGCCGATCCAGCCAATGAAAGCCCGGAAGTAGGAGACGCAAGCGGAGTAAAACCTGCGGAGAAGAAAACAAAGGAAATCCTTGTTCCGCCAATGACAGAACAGGACGAGCAGGAATTACTCCAAACACCAGTGGGACCACATGAGCCCCCTGAAGTGCTGGAAGCCCGGAGACAAGCTCTCCAAAGGCAACAGCAACATCTATTTCGAACTCGAGAACACCTCCAAAAAACCCAGGCTGACATCAAGCTCATGCGGGAAGAAATCGAGGAATACGAGAGAAAGAATAGATCTGGCATTAAACCTACGCGGTTACCCGGAATCGCAAAACCGGAAGTACTGCCGCCAAAAGAAAGGTTCCACAACCCATCTTGGCAAAAGCAGGTAAACGGCAAAGATGCCAGAGGCGAGCCAATATACAAAACCGCAGCAGAAAACGCGGAAGCGGCATTCGCCATTCTCAACAACGATATGTACTCCAATGGTGAAAAACTTCAAGGGGTGTATGCTTTCTTAGGTAAAGCATTGCAACAGCAACAGCGGGGGCAAGAGCGATCAGGGAAGTTGCATGACGACTCCGCCCTATGCAAGACAGCTACATGCGCCGCTGGAGCACCTGGACCTGAAGAACCTGGGGACTCGAACAATTCGAAAGAGAAGAAATCAGATCCGAGAAAGGACAAGAAAAAACCCGACAATAGGGATGAAGCGTCCAGAACCGGATCCCATCTCCCGAAAGATGGAATTAATCCTCGCGATCGGGAAGAGAAAAACCGGAAGGACGGAAAATTAATGCCGCCTCCGAGACGCCCTGCAGAAAATGCGGGAAGACAGGATATACCTCACAGACGTGAGAGATCCCGGACGCCCCCCAGGAATAAGGAAAGATACAGGAGTAGAACTCCACCTTATTCCAAAGGGCAAGGTCACGGAGTAAATAGAGATAATCCCGAAAAAGCGCGTCCGCGCCACAATGGAAAAGAAAGGAGTAGATCCCCTTCTGTCCATTCAGCCGGCAGATACTCCGCACACATAGATAGAGCGGAAAGAGACGATTTATACTTTGGACCCAAGTGTTTCACTGACAGGATCCGAAGAATAACTCTGCATTCTGGCTTTGCCAAAGTTGGTCCAACATACCAAAAATACACCGGCAGCACAAACCCGGATACCTGGCTCTCAGACTACTATACAGCCGTTCAGATCAACAATGGGACAGATTTGGAGGCAGTAAAATTCCTCCCCCTAATGTTACTGGATGGAGCCAGAGATTGGATCAATGGATTACCATCAAGGACTGTGGATAGCTGGGATGATATGGCTAGAGTATTTACTCAGCATTTCCGGGGAACTTACAAGCGACCAAATAGCATCAACCAGCTAAACCGCTGCACCCAGTTTGAGGACGAACCATACGTGGATTTCATCTCAAGATGGACGGCAATGAAGAATAGTTGCTCTGGAGTAACTGACGTTCAAGCAATGCATGCTTTCGTCAATGGCTTAAAACCCGGACTCGTACCGTTCATGATCGGTTCCAAAAAGCACAAAGATCTCGGATCTATGCTTACAACCGCCAATGAGCACGCAGCGGCCGAAGACGACATCAGAGCGAGAGGCGGCAATATCGACACTTTGATCCAAGCCAAAAAGACCCCTCGCACTGAGAAAAAAGCAATTCCCGAAGCAACGCAAAAGCCCAAAGAAGTTAACATAGCCTTTGGAAGAGAAAATGGGAACAAGTGGAAAGGACGAAGCACAGAGCCGATAAACTACACCAAAGAAGAGTGGGAAAAAATAAAGTCGGAAAACTGTGTCCACCACTCGCAATTTGGGAAACCCACCCATACTAACGCACAATGCCGCTTGAACAAGCATATGAAAGGCAGTGCAGGATCCGGAAACAAAGGGAAGAACTCCAAGAGGAAATTCTCCAAGCAAAAGCCAGAAGCTGAAAAAGAAGACAGTGAAACGGACACTGACGAAAAAATCCAGGAACAGCAGCGAAAAGGCGAGCCTAAGTTTCCGAGAGTTGATGGAGAATGCAACCTAACTTTCCTGGCAACTCCCTCAGCAAAGGTGGCAAAGAGAACGCTTCGAGAAATAAACGCGGTTGTCCCTGCAACCCCGAAATTCTTGAAGTACTCAAATACACCAATTACCTGGGATCAGTCTGATCATCCCGGAAATATCCCTGAACCCGGCACGCAAGCTCTGATTGTAAGTCCTATTGTTCAAAACACTAGGCTAAAAAGAGTGCTGATGGATGGAGGATCCAGCATTAACATAATGTACCTGGATACACTGAAGCATCTGCGAATCTCGGAGACCCAACTCAATCACAGCAACATACGTTTTCACGGCATCGTCCCTGGCAGACAAGCACGATCCCTAGGAGAAATTTCCCTAGATGTAACCTTCGGAGACAAAGATCACTTCCGTCAGGAAAAAGTATCCTTCGAGGTTGTGCCGTTCGAAAGCGTGTATCACGCAATACTCGGACGCCCAGCTTTCGCCAAATTTATGGCAAGATCATGTTATATTTATAACAAGCTGAAGATGCCAGGGCCAAAAGGAGGAGTAATCACCATAACGGGAGACTTCAAATTGGCAAACGAGCTGGAAAAAGAAAACGCCCTTTGCGCAGAAAAAGTGATAGCAAAGGAAGAATTGAAAGAGCTGGCAAAAGAAGTATCGCCGACAGAAATGCCGGCAGGAAAAGAAAGTCGGAAGCCAGCAGATAGCTTCAAAGCTTCCGAGAACACAAGACAGGTAATCCTAGATCCTAAAGATCCGACAAAGTTTGTCGTAGTAGGAACTGGGATGACCGACAAATAGGAAAGCGAGCTCATCAAGTTCCTCCGTGAGAACTGGGACATTTTCGCATGGTGTCCTGCGGACATGCCAGGCGTACCCAGGGAACTTGCTGAGCATCAACTTAAGGTGATTCCAGGATCCAAACCCGTCAAACAAGGTCTCCGTCGATTTGACGGAAGAAGACGGAAGGCCATCGGCAAGGAGATTATCCGGCTTTTGGCAGCAGATTTTATCCGGGAAGTTATACATACTGAATGGTCAGCAAACCCAGTATTAGTCCCGAAGAAAGACAGTACTGCCCTTAGGATGTGTATAGATTATACCGGTTTGAACAAGTTGTGTCCAAAAGATAGATTTGCGTTACCGCGAATCGATCAAATAATAGATGCCACTGCTGGCTCTGAGCTTTTATGTTTTTTGGATGCATATTCCGGGTATCATCAAATACGCATGAAGGAAGAAGATCAAATCAAAACCTCCTTCATAACCCCGTATGGGACGTACTATTACATAACCATGCCGTTCGGCCTGAAGAACGCCGGGGCAACTTACCAGCGTTGCATGCAACGATGTTTGCATAGTCAGATTGGCAAAAACGTCCATGTTTACGTGGATGACATTGCTGTCGTGTCCAAGGAAAAAGATACACTCCTTGAAGATTTGCGAGAAACCTTCGAAAATTTGCGCACTTATAAGATGAAGCTAAATCCATTAAAGTGCGTATTCGGGGTCCCCTCAGGAAAACTTCTGGGTTTCATCGTTTCTCATAGAGGAATAGAAGTAAACCCAGAAAAGATCAAAGCAATCTTAAACATCTCCAAGCCTACGTGCGTAAAAGATGTACAAAGATTGACGGGTTCTGCAGCAGCCGTTAGCAGGTTTATTAGCCGGCTAGGGGACAAAGCTCTGCCACTATACAAGTTGTTGAAGAAATCCGACAAATTCGAGTGGACAGAAGAAGCAGATGCAGCATTAACCCAGTTGAAAGAAACTTTGATGAAAGCTCCGATTTTGGCATCCCCAAAAGACGAAGAACCTATGTTACTGTACCTTACGGCTACAAACCGGGTTATTAGTGCGGTGATAGTTGTGGAAAGGAAGAAAGACGAACAAAGCATACCAGATCAGCATCCAGTATACTATGTAAGCGAAGTTTTCTCCGAGTCCAAACAAAGGTACCCACACTATCAAAAACTGGCATATGGCGTATTTTTCGCATCTCGGAAACTTCGTCATTACTTCCAAGGACATTCCATAACAGTGGTATGTAAAGCACCGCTAGGGGATATAATAAACAATGCGGAGGCAACTGGCCGAGTAGCCAAATGGGGCATCGAGCTAGCAGCATTCGACATTAAGTACCAACCCAGGACGGCAATAAAATCCCAGGTTCTGGCAGATTTTGTCGCCGACTGGACAGAAGCAATGGAAAAAACACCAATGCCGGAGTCCGAGTACTGGATCATGCACTTTGACGGATCCAAGATGAAGGAGGGCGCTGGAGCTGGTGTAGTCCTAAAATCCCCTAAAGGAGACACAATGGAGTATGTATTACAAATACACTTCAATGCCAGTAATAACGTGGCAGAATACGAGGCTCTGCTTCATGGCTTGCATATTGCAAAGGAAATAGGTGTTAAGCGCATCTTATGCTATGGCGACTCAGATTTGGTACAGCACCAGCTCAACCAAACGTGGGACGCAAAAAGTCCCATCATGGCCGAATATCGGAGAACGGTGGACGAGTTTGCAATCTGCTTCTTGGGATTTGAAGTACTCCACGTCAAAAGGGAGGAAAACTGGAACGCGGACGCATTAGCCCGCATGGGATCAGAAAGGGTGAAAATTCTACCACCAGGTGTGTTTGTCCAACATTTGTACGAACCATCGATAAAAGGTGGAGATGTCGACTATCCTCTGGTTTCCGAGACAATCGAAGTCATGCTCGTTAACCCAGAATGGACAATTCCATATTTAAACTTCTTAGTTGATCAGAAGTACCCGGAGGGAGCAGACGAAGTCTTGCAAAGACAGATACATCGTCGATGCAAAGGATACACGGTAATCAATGGTTGCCTGTATAAACGCAGTACTATCGGAATTTTTCTGCGGTGTATTTCACCAGAAGAAGGACGAGAAATCCTGCAAGAAATCCATGCAGGAGATTGCGGACATCATGCTCAATCAAAAAGCATAGTGAAAAAAGCATTCCGCGCAGGGTTTTTCTGGCTAACAGCTAAGACAGACGCCGAGCACATAGTAAACACATGTGCCGGATGTCAGTATTACGCCAAGCAGACAAATATGCCAGCCCAAGCACTCAAAACTATCCCTATTACATGGCCGTTCGCGGTCTGGGGGCTAGATATGATGGGACCATTCAAAACTGCAAGAGGCGGACTTACACATCTACTCGTTGCAGTGGATAAATATACCAAGTGGGTGGAGGCCAAACCCATCAAAAAACTTGACGGTGTAACTGCCAGAAATTTCATTATTGACATAGTCATGAGATATGGCGTTCCACATAGCATAATAACTGACAACGGGACAAATTTCTCTATTGGAGAGTTGGCAAAATATTGCCGACAAACGGGAATTCGCCTAGATCTCGCATCTGTGGCACACCCGCAATCCAATGGACAGGTTGAACGAATGAATAGTTCAATCCTACAAGGAATACGCCCAAGACTCGAATTCCCTCTTCATAGAGCAGCTGGAGCATGGGTGGAAGAGTTACCCTCTGTGCTTTGGAGCATTCGAACGACGCCAAATAGGTCAACAGGGCAAACCCCGTTTTTCCTAGTATACGGTGCAGAAGCAATTCTCCCAACGGACATGATCCATGACAGCCCGAGAGTGCAGGATTTCGATGAATCAGATGCCGAAAGCGCACGGCAGGATGCCGTCGATCTCTTAGAAGAGGAACGAGAACTTGTGCTTCAAAGATCCGCCATATATCAGCAAGGTTTACGACGTTATCATAGTCGGAAAATCAGGCATCGTTCTTTCAAAGAAGGTGACCTAGTGCTAAGATTGGTGCAGCAAAGAAAGCATAAACTAGCCCCAGTATGGGAAGGACCATTCGTCATCAGTAAAGCCATGAAAAATGGATCATACTATCTTGTAGACATTCGAGATACGGAAGATGATCCCGAGAAGCCGAATCGCAAAAGAAAGAGAAAGATAGATGATGAACTAGGAGAGACAAAGAGGCCCTGGAGTATCCAGCAGTTACGTCCCTTCTATACTTAGTTCAATTTCTATGTAAACATCTTTGAGATCATGAAATAAAGTTGTCGGAATTCATACTTCTATGTTTTACATATTCCGCCTTTTCTATTTCCCAATGATCTTTCAAAATACTCAATGTTAACCCGAATTGTGCCTGCGTGCTCGGAGTTAAAAAAACTGAACGATTTCCAGCCTAAAAAAGGTTTAAGGAAACCCAGATTGTGCCTGCGTGCCTGAGTTTCATATAAAAAATTCCTTGGTTATTCTCTAAATATTATCTGATTGTTTTTGTGCTGGGTCACTGAAGCTAGTAAGCAAAAAATGCCTTTAGCATGATCCATGTTTCCGAGTTTTTGACTGATCGGTAATACCCAGTCACTCGGCGTGAAGATTAAAACGCTATCGAGCCATTTCAAGCACTAAGGACAGTTAAAGCATACAAAACCAGAGAATTTAGAAGATAAAGGAATGATAACCCGAAAAAACTTGCAAAGTAGTTATATAATATTAAACTGCAAAAGGCGGAGTACTTGTTCATTCAAAAGGATAGAAGCATTACAATAATGTTTACAACATAAAGTTCGGTAATGCTCCTATTTTTTATTGCCCCAGGACCCGGATTTTTTCCTTCAAGCATCTGAGTCATCTTCGCTGGAGGATTCTTCTGGAGTTTCCGGGATTGCCTTCTCCGGGTAGAAGATGGAGAGGTTGACCATGGAAGCAATCTTGGTTTCGTGACCCTTGATCTCGTCGAAGATGTTGGTCCGCTGGGTGTCCGTATATCCTTGTGGGATGCTGGACGCCACACGCCAAGATTTGGCAGTGGGGTAATGCATACGCATAAGGCCTAAAGCCATGTGTGCACCACCCCGTGTTGCGGAGCGCAAGGTGGACTCCTTGGACTCCACCACCTCCAAGATAGCCTCCGGAAGTTTCTCAACTTCCGAGAATTCCCCAGTCTTTGCGGGAAGGTACTTGTTAATCAGCTGCATGCCCGCAGACCTGAGCGCGGTGAAGACCTTCCCGAAAGCTCGGATTTTTTCAATCCAAGTAAGAGCAGGGTCATCTCCTGTTTTCAGAAAAAATAACCAAAGAGTTATAAAGAAAGCAGGGAAAGATTGTAAAAAGTCGAAAATCCGGTAAAAGTCAAAAAACTTACCTTGAAACTTATCCATCTCAGAGCCTTCTTCCAGCTGAAGGGTCAAAGCATTCTCCAGATCGCGGATAGTTGCTTTGTCCTTCTCAGCTTAGTTGGAGGCATTGGATTGCGCAATGCCTACAGCCAGTTGGCTGGCCTCCAGTTCTTTCTGAACCTTCATAAGATTCTTATGAAGGTCCAGATTCTCCCGGCGGAGGTTCTCGGCATTGCCAGCATCTTCAGCAATTTTTTTGGCTTTCGCCAAAGCAGCTGAAAAGCGTGAAAACATCCCGAGTTAGAAAACTCGGAAAAGTACTTAGGGAAAAAGAATAAAAGTGAAATCACGGGGAATAAAATACCCGTTGTTTCCTTCAGCTGATGCTGAGATGATACCAGCTCCGCTTCCTTAACTTCAAGAATAGAGAGAAGGCTTCTAACCTCCTTATTCTTGACAGTTAGTTTGCTGAAAACTTCCATATTGATGCTTTCAGCAGTTTGCTGAAACACGGAAATAAACCAGAACGCTTAAGTTAGAAACAAGCATGATAAAGTTGAAAGCATTAAGTTAAAAGCATGCATTTGACTTATTGCTTGGGGGCTAGAGATATTACCTGGCTCATCCGCTGCAAACCCGACAAAGTTTCCGTGAACTCTTTTGCAAACTCTGCAAATAAAGTCCCGGTAGCACTAAGACCCTCATTGATATTTTTGAAATATTTATCGAAGGTGGGAATAGGTTCCTCCTCAGTTGCCCGAGAAGAACCTCCCACCTCCAGGTCCGCCCTTTCCCTCGTGTCCGTTTTCGGCACAATAGGCTGGCTGGCCTGCAAGGTTTCGTTGTTGGGGGCAGCAGTGTGCTCTTCTATAACTGCTACCGGGGTATCTGGAGCAGTAGCAGGAGAAGGGTGTGGGCCTCTGCTAGCCACCGATTTAACCCTTTTTAGTTTCTTGGGCTTCAGAGTTGTGGGAGCCAAGACAAAAAAGAAGAATGCCAGAAAGTTAAAATTCTGAGAATATAGAAAAATACTCCGACAAATCGAAAAAACCCAGACGAACAAACCTGGAAGTGGCGACGGGAATACCGTCAAGATCAATAATTTCCTGCGAAGAGGAAATCTTCTTGCGCTTGCGCCAGCCAGCAAAGTTGGCACACAACGTATCCAGATCAGCGTCTGAAGCAAGATCTGACTCGGGAAGTTCAAAGATCTGTCAAAGAGACAAAAGACGGGTTAAAACAAAATCCGAGATAAACAGAAGGAATACAAACTCAAGGGGTAAAAGGTGTACCTTGGGAGCCGGGTTAGACGTTGTATACATTGGCCGGCTTTCTTCATATTGATCGCCCGAGGCAACCAATTGGTTTACGCGTTTCCGCAAATCTTTTGCCGACAAAGATTTGCTCGTCGTCCTCATAGCATCCGCGTCTCCCGTGTAATTACACAGAAGGCGGGGGCCGTGATCAGCCAAAGGCTGAATCCGCCTATTTAGCCAGCATAGGATTGTGTCCATTCCGGTTAGAGGTGGATCGGCGGCGACGAGTTTCGCGATGCGCCGTTTGATCTTGAGAAGGTCTGGTGGCAGAGTTTGCACTGCTTCTGTTCCCCAGTTTTCTTGGGGAGTGGCAGTGGTATTAGTGAAAGGTGGAACCCCGGTGGTTTTTCCGGGAAAAGGAACGTCAGGATGGTAGAAGAAGGAACCCGTCCAGAATTTGACGGATTCCGAGGTTTTGATCTTGGGGAACCAATCCTCCCTGAATCTGCGCAGCGTAAAGGATATGGTCCCGCAAGTCGGAAGCGCACCCTCGGAAGGGTTCCACTTAACCCCAAAACAATACTGCCAGAAATCTAACCTAGGAGCTAAACCTAGATACGCTTCGAAAAGAGCTTGAAATCCGGCTAAGTAGAGGATGGAGTTGGGAGGCAGATTGTGGGGTTGAATGTTGTAATGATTCAAGACTTGGAGGAAAAAAGGCCGATGGCGGAAAACCCATACCTCTCGCGATGTGGGAGGTAAGGAGAACGCGTTCTCCGTTCTTTGGCGTTGGCTCGGACTCGTCCTCCGGGCTCCGCCATTTGCCCTTCAGCAGCAGCCCCTCCTTCTCCATTGTCGGAAGGAGGGAAGGTGGAATACTGCTCTGGCTCCAATTGCCGGCAGTTTCCCCTTCTTCCGCCCTGGTGGCGGCGGACGCCGCAGCGGACGCTGCCGCAAGCTCCTCTCTGACGAGGATGATTTTTTCCTCCGCCGTCTCGGGCGCGAGTGGTGGAGATGGCGCGGAGGAGGTCCCGGCGAGGTTGGTGGCGGCAAGAGGAATTTCCTCGCCCGCTACGCTGCTGGCAGCTTTCTCCGGCTCGTCTCCGGTTGCACGCAGCGGAAAATCCACCATGGAATCCATGGTGTTGATGATCTCATCGATCTCCGCCGCGACGGAGCGAGACGGAGAAGAGTTCGGTGAAGCCATTTTTCGGCGGCGCGATGGAATCCGTGCGCTCCGGTGAGTTCCCGGACGGCGTTCGTGCGTTTGCTGGAAGATTCGCTCTGCTCGCAGTGTGCTTGGGCGCTGTGGAGGCGAGAAGAGAACTGGGAGCAGAAGGTTTGCCGGAGAGGATGATGACGGCTATTTATAGCCGGAAACTCGTCGCGATACGTGCTAACGGCTCTTTTGACCGTTGGATGATCAACGCGTGTCGCTCGCCGGAAATTCCGGGAAATGAAACGACGGGTGATTATTGCTATCTCCTCGTTTCCCGCGAGAATCTGTCAGAGATACGTTTCAGGGTTTCCCGCTCGACACCCAAACGTCCCTGACGTCAGCAAGATTAAAGCGCTGATGTAGGAAGTTCCTTCTCCGCGAAGATTCGTGGAAGAAAAGCCGGATTTTCCGAAATCTGAGTTTTGCGTTATGACATTATTCTGATAGAAAGAAGAATCAAGACAGAGAGCCTGTATTTCTCGGAAAGAATGCACTCTTGACGAAAGGCGGTGAATCGGAGTATTAATCCTTCTTGGGGGCTACTGTCGGATATATACCAACTAGGGGTATATCAGATGGTAGTCTAAAGTGCCGGATTACCAGGGTGACCTAAATGGTAGTGGGCTATGGTCCATTGGGCGGCCCAGTAAGCTGACGCACGGAAACCGGATTCTAGAAGAACTCGGATCATGGCCCACGTGATACGGCTTGGAGCAGAAGGCGGATTCCTTGCTTTCCAAGTTAACACATACCATAGTCTTCTAGGTTTCCTTCTCTGTATGCCCTAACCCGGTTATTATATAAAGCCGGACGGGAGATAAGATAGATAGACAAGAAGCTAAAGGCTAACTCGCCGAGAGGTTGATCCTTGACGAGCAGCTAATAGAACCTCACATTGTACTCTGTATTCCCAGGCTTTAGTCCTGAATAGTGAGATTGCAGGAGTAGGAACGCCGCATTACTACATCGTACCGAACCTGGGTAAAACCCTGTGTCCTTTATCATCGTACAATCACGTCCCCCCACGTCTCTATCGGTAGTCTCATGGCACCCCCGTCTATGAAATCTACTACGATGTCTCGACAGTAATCTTTATGTCTTGCATATGCACTATGGTGCAACCTTCATTTCTGCCAATTGCACAGTTGTAGCATCCCTGTTTTGCTAAATTAGGGTGTGTGTTGTTGTGTACATCTCATACATGCATGAAAACAATAGTTAAAAAAAATTGCATTTGAAATAACAAATGAAAGGACCCAAAACCACTTAAAGTGATCACCCAAAATTTATTTTTAAAACAATTTCAAAATTGGAAAACAAAAACATGGTGAGGTTGGAAATTTTATAAGGAATCCAAATAATATATTTTCCTAATTTTCTTTTCGCAAAAGGCCCTCAAACATTCAAATTTTGTTGCTGGTTTGGGGCAGACAAGGACTCTTTTGCAAATTCCAGGAATTCCAGGGGGTTATGGAAACATTTCGTTTCTTTCCTTTCTTCAACCTTCTGCCAGAAGGAAATCCAAATGGTGGCTTTGCCACCTCCTGCTTCCAGCGCGGCAGGGGAAGGATAAGGACGCAGAGGATCCGTCTGGATCGCCCCAGCTCGCAGACCCCCCCCCAATCTCAAGCTCTCTCTCTCTCTCTGGTCTTCAACCCGGAGGAAACCCTAACCCGAAACCCTACCGGCGGCCGCCGTGAATCGTCGCTGTTCTGTACAACCCCGAGACCTGCCGTGACCACCACCGGCACCGCCGTGTCCTCCTGCCCCTCCACGTCCACTTGCGCAAGCCGGGAAGGCCGAGGCGCGTGAATTTCGCCGCCGGTTCTTCCATGGCCACCGCGGATGTCCGGACGCCGGCATCGATTCCGGCCCTCCCGCACCTCCCCATCGACGCCATCGTGCTCTACTCGCTCCGGTGAGCCTCCCCGTGGCCTCAGTTCGCTCCCTAACCCTCTGCATCTCCCGTCCGTCGTGCTCCGTAGTCCGCCGCCGTGGTTCCTCGTCGCCGCGAGCTTCCGGCGACCTTTAGCTAGCGGCGCCACCACCCCTAGTTCCCTCTCGAACTCCTCTACGTCGTGGTGCAATTCGTTTCGCGAATAGCGCGCGAAATCCTCCGATTGGAGTTCATCTGTGAAGATCAAGGCTTGGTGACGTCATCATCGCGTCATGCTGATGTCACCGAGTGATTTTCTCTGTTTTTGGAAAATGGTTATACACTGATGGGTGTGACCCCTATTTAAATAATTCCAGAAAATGATTACTTCTAATAAATTAATAACTAATGTTTTATTAATCAGAAAAATAATGTAAAAATATGGTTTTGTTCAGAAAAATATTCTCTACCCAAATATATCATTTTCATATATGTTTGACAAAGTTCAAAAAATGAGCATTATTTATTGTTGTTTAATTCTTTTAAAATAAAGAAAATAAGTTTTTATTTAATAAAATTAGAAAGTTAAAAGTTATAGACCAAGTTTCTCAAAATGACAAATGCAACCTGTTTATGATATTTTCAAACCCATTTGAGAAATTAAAATTGTACTCACTTTCAGAATTGCCCGAAGTGCCCCTCCGGGGTCTATTTCGGGATACTTTCAGAAAAACTGCAAATTTGCCATACGAACCCTAGCAACCCATCGAACATGTTTAGGGCTCTATTTCAGTGCATTAACTTGCTCATGCATACATATTGCGCATTGCATCGATGCCATGTGTTGATTGTTATTTCTGTTTCGCTGTTTTGCTTATGATCGGTAGAACGTGAATCCAAAGAGAAGATCGACAACGCCATTGACGAATACTTAATCTTAACCGACAAGTCAAGCACTTATTTCCTGAAGCCTCTATCTGGTTTCTTGAACCAAGGCAAGCATAACCTCTTATCTGCTCATATATATTTTCGAACAACATTTGAATCTCGTACTTTGCATTCGATTCCAAAATATTTGATGCTAGTAGATATAATTCACCTATATGATGCATTGCCTCAATATCCTGATCCACTGCTCCTAGCCGCCATAGATTTGCTTGTGCGCATCACTAGAGCCTCGTATCTGCTTCGCTTAGCTTTACATGTTTGTTTACCTCTGCTCCATCCGGTTGATGAATCGGAGATGCGATAACCTAGTATGATATGATGACGTGGTGAGATGAGCATTGTGTGGTTAACTTGACTAAGGCTGGTACGGGAGGCCACTTGGGAAGTGGTTGATCGTCCTATACTCGCCAACCCTAGGATTAAGGTCTCGAGCGGAATCCAAGACTGAGCGTGCAACCACACGCGGGGTCTAAGTAACCGCGCTCGACCAACTAACTTGTTTGGCCAGATCCATGAGTCACGTAGTTTGAGATTTATATTCGGCAATGCAAATAAAACCTTTTAAACGGTTTTGAAAACAAAATGCTCCGCTAGGGCGTGACCGGGGCCAAGTGATGGACGTACACGGATCTTGACCCCGCCTCACAGAGACAGGTGCCGTCAGGAGGATGGCCAACTCCCTGTTTACGGGGTGGCCCTGTCTTGGGTTGACTCATGGATAGGGTCGGGTAAGGTAAAGGTCGTGGCCAGCCACCCTCTGCCACGCTCCCAAGAAGAGCGTTCATGAGGCATTAAGAGTCGGAGGGTACGTGTGGGTAAAGTGTACATCCCTACGGGGCAAACTTTTCGAAAAGTCGTGTCCACGGTTAAGGGCGACTTGGTGAATGCAAAGACCATAGATAACTTGAACGTGGCGTAAAATATGTTGACAAAGCATGGAGTCAATGTTTGAAGGATGCCTCCTCGGAGATGCCGAGAGGGGTGATCCTCGTAGCATGTGAGATGCTAGGATTTGATGTTGGTGGTTTGAAATGATGATGATTACAGTAGTGAGTTCTCATCTGTTTTGAAAACCTTCTATGAGACGTGCTATTCCTCCTCGATTTGGAAAATAAAGATTGCTTTACGCAAATCAACCTTCATAAAACCCTTTACGAAACCAGCTGATATATAATAGGTTAACTAAGTCTTGTTGAGTATCTCCCGTACTCAGGTTTGCTTAATTTGGTTCAGGTGAAGATCTCACATCGGTGGTGATTCCACGTGGACATCGACGAGTAGTTCGGGGTTCCCAGGTAGCAGCCTGGAATCTATGGGCTGGGACGTCGCCTTATGTTGCGGCCTCTTAGGCCTTTTTGGTTCTTGTTGATTAGCAACATAGTTTGCCTTCCGTTGTTTGATGTAATGTTGGGTCATGTGACCTCTGGTTGTAAAGCTATACTCTAGTAATACCTGTTCGATACAGCTTCCATGTCTAGAGTGTTGCTTTGATCGGTTGTTGGTTTCGAGCTCATTCTTATACAGTTTTGGCTATGCCTACATAGTTGTCTCAGTCGAGGGGTTGTGGAGCCGATGATCCATGTCTGAGCCCGCCTGCCGATGTGATTCGGCCTGGGGCGAGGTAACCCCAGTAACCCTCGATTGTTGTTGCACTTTCTGGACACATAGCAGCTCTGTATAGCTTTGGTCCCATTCCTTTAGTTTCATCCGACTCGTGGACGCTTGGTTATGCATAACTGGTTATGACTAGCATGGATACAAGGAGTAGTAGACCGTGGTGATCCGGCCTGCGTGCCGATGAATCCGGTCTGCCTGCCGTTGTTTGTTGCGGCCGGGGCTGGTAACCTTGAAGCCCTTGTGGGTCCATGACTAGGAGCACATAACAGTATGTATATCCCTGGGTCCGGGGTCTGACAGACAACCTCACTGCTTCGTTGGGGCAAAGTAATTTGATTGTGTTGTGCAGGTTCCATGTTGCTGCTGAACCGGTAGTGCGCCCTGCCATCTCAGCTACATCAACCTTCTGAAGTAACTCCTTCCTCCTACTGGTCGATTCAACCTTGGTTTCTTTCTGAGGGAAACTTGCTATTGTGCTCTTCATACCTTCCTCTTGGGGTCTCCCAATGAACGTGTGTTACACGCGCATCAAGCATATTTTTTGGCGCCGTTGCCGGGGAGGAAGAGAATTTCTGCAAGGGGAGTCTCTCACTTCCAATCTCTTTACTTTGTTATTGTTTTGCTTAGTTTGTTTTATTTTGTCTTGTTTTCTTCTCTTTTTATCAAAAACACATAAAAAATGTAATTATTCTAGTTGCTATTTTTTGCTTTATCATGCTTGCTATCAATCGTTGGTGTCTTTGAAACTATACCTTATTGGAAATATGGGTTCATCGAAGAACAAAAAAAATATTATAAGGAACACCCCTTGTCACAAAAGGGGATACACTTATGGGAGGAAATTAATAAATTGCATATCATTGCTAGAAACTTGTGCTCTACTTTAATTATAATGTTACTTATTGCTTTGATAAATCTTGTTGTTGTAGGAGGTATAAACACCTCCCTTTTCAATGTGAGTACAATGATGATGTTACCATATCTTCTTATGTTAAGGGAAATTATGACTTTTATGATGTGGAACAGATTGAGGAATTTATTGCTTGGAAGGGTGCATTCGAAATTGCTTATTTGCTTGAAAATATTGACGATGCACCTTATAAATATGAGATTTATGATATACTTGAATACTGCTTTGATAATTACAAGGATTGTAATTACTACATACTTCAATATCTTAATCAATCCCCCTCCCAAGGGAGAGACTAATGCCTTGCAAGAACCTATGGAAGAAGAAACTGCTGAATCGGGAAGCTCATTGGATGAAAAAGAGGAGGAGAGTGATGATCTAGAGGAGGAAGAACAAAGTAACTACCCATGTCTACCTCGCAATGAGAGTAACTGTTTAACTCATAATTGTTATGATCCTATTGATTCTTTTGAAATATCCCTTTTTGATGAAATTGATACTTGCTACACTTGTGACCTTGATACTACTATGAGTGAAACTTGTGAGAATTATATTGCTACTGTTATTTATGATAATCCATGCTACTTTGATAAATCCTACTAGAATCCTCTATTTATTCCAACTATTGATATGCATGATAACGAGGAAGTTTGTTTAGAAAATTTATATGATAATGCTCTTGATGATGGTCCTATGTTACTTGATGTTATAGATTATAATGCTATTGAAAATATGATTGCTATAATGTGTCACATACCTTTTATGAGTGATCAATCATCTCGTTTTAATATTGCTGAAAGTGGGGAAAAGAGGAGTTGATTTTAAATTTTGATCTCACAGTTTTTGAGCTTGATATGAATTGTGTGCTTTTGGACCATGACAAACATGATTTATGTGATAATTATGTTGTTGGGTTTGTTCATGATGCTACTAGAAATTATTATGACAGAGTAAAATATGGTTGTAGGAATTTTCATGTTACTAAAACACCTCTCTTTTTGTTGAAAGTTTTGAAGTTGCTCTTGTTCTACCTTCCCATGATTTTTAGTTTGAGCTTATTTAATTTATTTATTTACAAGATTCCTATGCATAGGAAGTGGGTTAGAATTAAATTTGTTTTATACTTGCTTCTTGATGCTCTCTTTTGCTTCAATTCATATTTCTCATGTGAGCATCTACTTGATTCCACTTTTCCAGGCCTAGCTAAAAGGCGTTAAAGAAAAGCACTTCTTGGGAGATAACCCATGGTTTTATTTTTTTTCTTTGTTTTCCTTGAGTCAAGGGGATGTATACTTCTGTAGCAACTCCTTTGTATCTTTATTCTCATGTTTTAGTTGTGCCAAGTAAAGTTTCTGACGAGAGTTGGAGTTGGTTTTGGATTTCTGCACAGGAAACAGATTTCTGTTGTCCACCGAAAAAAATCATGAAAAATCAAGAAATATAAGAATGACATTAATTTTTTTGTGCTTATTCCTAGGCTAATTCCGCAAATTTTTTGTTCTTTAAGTTTTTCTATTTGAGCAACGTAAGTGCCCCGAAAAAAAATCGTTTTTATAGAATGTTCTAGTTTTGGCAGATTCTGCCATTTCTCTTACATTTGCTCTTTTACGATGTCAAGTGGATTTCTTTGTTTCACAAAACATCAGTGGATGTACCTCATGTTTAAAAGTATCAATAGCACTTGTGCCCATACAGAACCCATGGATTTTTTATTGTTGCACTAACCCTCTAATGCGAATTACTCTTTGAGTGTGGTGTGAAGGAAGTTTTCAAGGGTCAAGAGAAGAGCGTGATATATGTGATCAAGAAGAGTGCAAGGTCAAAGCTTGGGGATGCCCCCGTGGTTCATCCCAACAAATTCTAAGAAGACTCAAGCATCTAAGCTTGGGGATGCTGATGGGAGTCTTGACGCCCTCGTTGGTAAACCCCAAGAGAAAGGTTGTGAAGAGTGCAGCAGCAAGTTTTCCCTTAGAAAAGAAACCAAGATTGAATCGACCAATAGGAGGACAAGCAATCTCTGAAGTCTGATGCAACTGAGGTGGTAGGGTGCACTACCGATTCAGCAGCAACGTGGAACCTACACAACACAATCAAATCACTTTGTCCCAACGAAGCAGTGAGGTTGTCAATCTCACCGGTTTTGCTGAACACAAAGGGGTTAAACGTATGGTGTGGAAAACAGTAGGAACAGTATGAGAGCAGTATGAAAGAAGTAGGTGATTTTATCAGTATGAGGAAAAAGGACCGGGATCCATAGTTCACTAGTGGTGTCTCTCCGTGAAAGAAAAATAACATGTGTGGTGAACAAATTACAGCTGGGCAATTGACATAAATGAAGGCTGCACCGTAGTGCATATGCAAGACATAAAGATTAATATGTGATTCATGCGGGCATTACAGCAAGATACATAGACCGTTATCCAACTGCATCTATGACTAATAATCCACCCTCCGAATATCATCCGAACAAACGTTGGGTATTAAGTTGCAAGCAACAGATAACTGCAGTAAGCAAAGTGTGTAATGTAAACAATAACATCATCCTTAGACAAAGCATTGCTGTTTTATCCCTAATGGCAACAGCACATCCTCCATCTGTCACGTTTCTGTCACTCGAGCATAGATGCAAAGGAGGCATGAACCCACTATCGATCATAAATACTCCCTCTTGGAGTTACTAGCATCTACTAGGCCAGAGCATCTACTAATAACGGAGAGCATGAAAGATCACAAATAACATATGCATGAAGATAGCATGATAGATTGATAATCAAAAGACATAGCATTCGACATTCATTGGATCCTAGCAAACACAACATGTAGCATTACATAAAGATGATCGTGATCATGTTAGGAAGCTCACAAGATATAAACATGAGGCACAAAGTGGAGAGAACAACCATCTAGATACTGCTATGGACCCGTAGTCCAGGGATGAACTACTCATGCATCACTTCGGAGGAGGGCATGGTGGTGTACACCCCTCCAGTGATGATTTCCCTCCCGGCAGGGTGCCGGAGAGAGCTCCAGAACCCTCTCGATCTCAGGATGACGATGACGGTGGCCTCGGGTGTTTTTGGGGAAAAGTGGGATCTCTCTAGGGTTTTTGCCTCAGGGGGGTTAAATAGGCGAAAGGGCAGAGGCGGTGGAGGCCTGGGCGGCCCACACCACCCCCTGGCGCGACCAAGGGGGGGACCGCGCCACCATATGGTGTGGCCCCCCTAAGGCCACCCTTCGGGTTTCTTCAGGACTCCGTGGAACCTCCGGAAATTCTAAGACTTCCGGACTTCGAATTTTCCAATTCCAAGAATATTTCCAGAACAACTTTTCTGAAACTAAAAACAGGGAACTGGCTCTGTGACATTTTTTCAGTAGGTTAGCCCAGAAAATCGGTAAAAATGACATAAAGCGTATGGTAAACATGTGGGAAATAACATGAAAACAACATAGAACATCGGAAATTAGGGATACGTTTACGACATATCAACATCCCCAAGCTTAGTTCCTACTCGTCCTCGAGTAGGTAAACGATAAAAAACAAATAATTTCAGAGGTGACATGCTACCAACATAAACTTGATCATCAAAGTAATGTAAAAGCATATGTAAACTGAGATCATAGAACTTAAACACAAACATGATAAATAGAACTTTAATAATAAAGCATAGAAATCACCTTGCATCATGAGAAGTAACACAAATAAAAGATCATGGATAACAATGCAAGGAAAGATATACGTTTGTTTCAAGTATAGAGAAAGGATGGCAAAGTGATATTTCGCAAGTCCTTAAGAGTTAGGCAAAACATAAATGCTAGGACACCTTCAAAGGTTCATGAGGAAGACTAGAACAAATAGTTAGAGAACAAGCAATATCACAGCATGAATCAATTAATAATGTTTCTGGGACAAATGCACATAAAACTCAGAATGGCCAATATGCTCTCTCAACTGTGCATAAAGTTAGAAGATAGAGATTCAACATAAAAGTAAAAGAAAGGCCCTTCATAGAGGGAAGCATGGAACACTCATGTGCTAGAGCTTTTATTTTATTAAACAGAGGTATTAAAAGTTTGACACTCCTCCCATCCATCTTACACAAACCATGGCTAACCGAATCCTCGGGTGCCTGCCAACAATCACATACCATGGAGGAGTGTCTATATTTTGGGAGATGTGATGAGGGGATAGTAACCCGGTAGACTAACTCCCGGGTGTGATCCGGCCCCAAGCGACGGCTGGGCCCAATCTGGCTGGAGACAAAGAAACTTCTGGAAGGCCCAGGGCTTGTAAGGTTCGTAACCCGGATTGTGGGTTACGGTAAGGAAAGTTAGGATTTGTATGTAGAGTTCGAGTAGGACTCAGAGAGCACTCCGTAGGGCAGGCCAAGGGGGGTATGAGTGCTATATAAACCAACCCCTAAGCTTAGCCTGGGGGATTCAAGCCATAGTTGTAATACCTGTTATCGAGTATCCAGCATTATTGATATCGAGATCCGGCGAGTTATTCTCCGGTTCTTAGATCGCTTTCGCCATGTCTTCCTTTGAGCTAAACCCTCTCCCGAATACCTGTGTCGACTTGCCCCAAGATCAGTTACCCCAGGTAACATCTGCCGTGATTATCCCACGACAGTTGGCGCCCACCGTGGGGCCTGCGTCCAAAGGTGTTTACATCACGGGAGAAGCTCGGAAGAACATGGAGAACTTTGTCGTCGGCGAGATCTACTCCAATGATGAAGGAGAAAGGATAGTGGACAGTTCCGGGTGGGAGTTGGAGCCGGATCGCTACGAATCCGGATCCGTGGTGTCAATCGGCCAAATCAGTATCTTCATCGGCATGGTACGTACGTTCAATTTGAAAGGACAATATCATGTGCATGTTACAGGGACTTCCAGCAGGGACAAAAGGGCGTTAAAACAAACAGCGAATCTATCCTCCTCGGCCACTCCGGGATACTTGAGGTGGGCAGAGCAAGAGGTAACGTGGAGCAGAAGAGATCATCCAGAAGGAGTAGAGCACCCCGGAACTTTGGCGTTAGTGGTTTCGCCACAGGTCAATGGTTATGAATTGAGAAAGGTATTGATGGACGGAGGGAGCAGCATCAACATCTTATATTGGGAAACCTTCTTGCGCATGAACCTCAAGGAGTCCTAGCTACAAAAAAGTTCGACGGTGTTCCATGGGATCGTACCGGGTCATTCAGCACGCCCCGAAGGAAAAATCGCATTGGAAGTAGCCTTTGGAGAATCGGTAGATAACTATCGGGTGGAGTGGCTCACGTTTGAAGTAGTCAAGTTGCATAGCCCCTACCACGCGTTGTTCGGAAGGCCGGCTTACGCTAAATTCATGGCTAGGCCGTGCTATGTATATCTGCAGCTAAAGATTCCAGGCCCTAAGCAGACCATCACTATCCATGGAAACCGGGACATAGCAGCCGAATGCGATGAGGGAGATTCAGTAATGGCTGAACAAGCCTGCAGGAAGGAAGAACTTCAGTATTACCGGTCTCAGGTGGATCCGGATGATGGAACAGCATTGAGAAGACCAGACGCTGAAGACGAAAGAGTAAAGTTTAAGGCGGCTCAAGATACCAAGAAAGTAGATTTTATGGAAGGAGACCCCACCAAGCAGTTCACTATAGGGTCCAATTTAGAGGATGCGCAAGAAAAGGCTCTAGTGGAGTTCATCCGTTCAAATGCGGATGTATTTGCCTGGACACCCAGCGACATGCCGGGTATCCCCACCGAGTTGGCAGAGCACAGTTTGCATGTGGATCCCAAGGCCAGGCCTGTGAAGCAAGGTATGAGAAAAATGAATGAGGAAAGGAGAAGAGCTATAGGGGAGGAAATCGCGCGACTATTAACCGCAGGCTTCATCATGGAAGTATTTCACCCCGACTGGTTAGCAAACCCGGTTCTTGTGATGAAAAAGACAAATGAATGGAGGATGTGTATCGATTTCACGAGCCTCAACAAGCATTGCCCAAAGGATCCGTTCGCGCTGCCAAGAATAGACCAAATCATAGACGCGGTAGCCGGAAGCGACTTGCTATGCTTCTTAGACGCATATTCGGGATACCACCAGATTAAACTCAAGAGGGAAGATTGGGAGAAAACGTCATTCATAACCCCTTTTGGGGCCTTCTGCTACAAAACCATGACGTTTGGATTGAAAAACGCGGGTGCAACTTACCAGCGGTGTATCCAGAAGTGCTTCGAGGATCAAATTGGGCGCAACGTGCACGCATACGTAGATGACGTGGTTATTAAGACCCGGAAGGCAGAGACATTCATTGATGATTTAAAGGAGACGTTTAAAAACTTGAGAAGGTATCAGATGAAGCTCAACCCAACGAAGTGTGTATTTGGAGTTCCGGCCGGGAAGTTACTCGGCTTTATAGTCTCCGAGAGAGGAATCGAGGCAAACCCGGACAAAATCAAGGCCATCCAGAGTTTGAAGAAACCGGAAAATTTGAAGCATGTTCAAAAGCTCACGGGCTGCGTAGCAGCCTTGAGTCGGTTCATATCCAGGCTTGGAGAAAAGGCAATACCCTTGTACCGGCTTTTGCGGAAATCAGATAAGTTCGTGTGGGATCAGGAGGCAGATGAGGCGTTTGAAGCACTAAAAAAGCAGTTGTCTGAAGCGCCAGTACTAGCGGCACCGGGTCCCAAAGAGCCTATGTTACTATACGTAGCAGCCGGTCCCCGGGCCGTCAGCGCGGTAGTTGTCGTGGAACGTAAAGAGGATGGGAAAGGTTACCCGGTCCAGAGGCCGGTTTATTATGTCAGTGAGGTGTTATCGGAAGCGAAGCAGCGTTACCCACATTGGCAAAAGTTGGTGTTTGGGGTCTTTATGGCCAGCCGGAAGTTGAAACCCTATTTCCAAGAACATCCCATAACAGTGGTCAGTTCAATACCAATGTCGGATATCATCAGAAACTCGGATGCAACGGGAAGAGTAGCCAAATGGGCGATAGAGATGGGAGATTATCATATCAGCTACGAGCCTAGATCGGCAATCAAGTCACAGGCTTTGGTTGATTTTGTTAACGACTGGACGCACACCGGAATGGCTACCACAGTTCCAAATTCCGAGTCATGGACCATGCACTTCGATGGATCAAAGCAGTACGAGGGGTCAGGAGCTGGAGTGGTGCTGACGTCGCCAAAGGGGGACAAACTAAGTTATGTGCTACAGATTCACTTTGATTGTTCAAATAACGTGGCCGAGTATGAGGCTCTACTGCATGGCTTGAAGGTAGCCAAGGAGATGAACATTAGAAGGATACGATGCTTTGGGGACTCAGATCTTGTGGTGCAGCAGGTATCAGGAACCTGGGATAGGAAGGATGCCACTATGGCAGCATATCGCAGGGAGGTTGATAAGGTTGCTGGGTGTTTTTCCGGGTATGAAGTAGAGCACATAGACAGAAGAAAAAATGAGGCAGCGGACGCACTCGCCAGACTCGGCTCGCGTAGGGAGCCGGTTCCACCTAATGTTTTCCTGGACGAGCTATGGCGACCATCAGTAAAATCCGAGTCTGAGGAAGAACTCGCGAATCGAGACCCGGATGTGGAGTTTGTAGCCACAATACGTGCTGTGCCCGAGTGGACAGAGCCATATCTGGCCTACTTATCACGAGGCGAACTGCCAGAACAAGAAGTATTAGCAAGGCAAATCCTGAGGCGGGCAAAAGGATATACTATTATCAATGGGGAGCTGTACAGGAGAAGCGCAGCAGGAGTCTTTTTGCGCTGTGTGACACCGGAAGAAGGCCGACAGATCCTTAAGGAGATCCATGAAGGCGATTGTGGGCATCATGCGTCCACAAGATCCCTTGTGGCCAAGGCCTATCGGCATGGGTTCTTCTGGCTCACGGCTCTAGCAGATGCGGAGCGGATAGTGGCAAGGTGCGACGGATGTCAAAGGTACGCTCGCCAAACTCATGTGCCGGCTATGGAGTTACGGACCATCCCATTAACTTGGCCGTTCGCTGTTTGGGGTATGGACATGGTTGGCCCTTTCCATATGTCACCTTGCAAGAAGACACACCTTTTAGTGGCTGTTGACAAGTTTACCAAATGGGTGGAGGTTATGCCGGTCACCAACTGCGAAGCGGCCACAGCAGTCAAGTTCCTGAAAAGAATTATATACCGGTTTGGGTACCCCCACAGCATAATTACCGACAATGGAACCAACATGTCCCTCGGAGAGATGGAAAAGTTTTGTGGCAACAATGGAATCAGGCTCGATGTAGCGTCAGTAGCACATCCGCAGGCCAACGGGCAAGTGGAGAGGGCGAACCAGGAGCTACTTCGAGGTTTGAAACCGCGACTGAGGGTTCCTTGTATCAGGGCCGCCGGGGCATGGGTTGAAGAACTTCCTTCCGTGGTCTGGGGCATCAATACTACACCTAACCGATCCACCCAGATGACACCTTTCTTCATGGTATACGGCGCAGAAGCAGTATTACCAAGCGACATCATTCATGATTCACCAAGAGTGGCAGCCTACGTCGAAGTGGAGAACGAGAAGAACCGGCAAGACGCCGTGGATATGTTAGAAGAACAAAGAGAGCAAGCCTTAGAAAGGTCAGCCATATATCAGCAGGATTTGCGAAGATATCATAGCCGGCGGGTGAAAAGCCGGGTCTTTCAGGAGGGAGACTTGGTCTTGCGCTTGGTTCAGACAAACGAGGGAAGGCACAAACTATCGCCACCATGGGAAGGACCTTTCATCGTAAGCCGGAGCCTGCATAATGGGTCATATTACTTGATAGATGCAAGAGAAGAATCGACCACGGCCAACGATACTGCTCACACAACTGCACCTATGCAAGAAAGAGATAGACCGTGGAACGTGGCTCAGCTACGTCCGTACTATACTTAGCAGAAAAAGATGTAACAGGCAGCAGGTTTCAGACGCACTCTCTTCCTATCCAGGGCACCCTTGGGGACTGGATGGGTTTTTAACGAGGCGGCTTGCTGGCCTAATTTTCTCATATCAAATAAAAAGGGATTATCAAGAAAAGAAGCAAGTGTTATTTGTACGATGTGCATATTCAGGTCTTGAGGGCTGGCTGCTCATACAAGCACAGCTGCAAACTCAAAAAAGACCCGGCCTTGATGCCAATGAGTTATAGGGGCCGGTCATTCGAAAAAACGAGTGCGGCTACAATCTTATAACCGGACAGAGAAGTCCAAATTTCTCGGCTGTTCTTACTTAAGCTCGATGTGACTCGCAACAAAGTGGCATGATCTGTTCGCCTACGATTACTATCAGTCATGAGACCCAAATGGGACTTGCTTGACCCCGTTTTTCGTATTGATGTAACAACATGGTATCCACGCGAAAGCCGGCTTATAGTACAAGATAGTCGAAAGGGTCATCTAAACCACAGGTTATGCAGAGTATAAGGCTGATAGCCGGAAACTCAACGATTATCAAGCATAACTTCAAACCTCATAAAAGCTGTCCTGAAGTCTTGGGCATCCAGCGACAGGCGATTCGTTTCCTTGAAAAGAAACAATCATGTGTCCTAGACGCGGAAACCCGGACTGGGGGGCTTATGAGCTCTAAGGAAGAAATAGCATCATCCAGCCGATAAAATCACAACGAGCCACGCATCCGGGCCTCAGGAGCTTAGGGATTCAGGTGTAAAACCGTTCCCTAGACGCCAACGAAACCCGGAGGACGGGTCTTGTTAAGGAGTATCGAGAATGAAGCAAGTGGATATCAAGAACAAGCAAACGCAAAGACACATTCATCAAAAGCCCAAAGGGGCGCAAAGTGCATCGGGAGTTTAAAATAAAAAGTATTACAAAAACCATAAAGTATCAAAAGAGCACAGGCGCTCTGCTTAAACGAATAGTAAAGCTGTTTTAACGATGCTTTGCCGGCTGATGTATGTGGAATGATAGGTATTACTTTAAGCTGCAGGGTCCATCTTGGCCTTGCCCTTGTCGTCACCGGTAGTTGCGGCAGTCCCGGGTTGTGCAGCAGTCCCGGGTTGTGCAGCAGAAGTCGCAGGAGCAGAGTCGGCCTCGGTCTTCTTGGCGGCTTCTTCCTTCATCTTGATCGCCTCCTCCCTCCAACGGGCAAGCATATCGAACGGCTGGGGGCGGTTCGCCTTGACAACCTTGTCATTAGCATCATAAGCCGGGAGAATCACATCAATTTCTAGGGCATCAGCGATAACACTAGCCGGATGACGGACTTCTTTCTGAATAGCCTTGAAGTCCTTTGGCAAAAACTTGGACCCATCCAAGTTGAACTCTGGGAATCCGCTCATAAGTTTGGCCAGCTCTAGCTTGGGAGCGTAGGCCTTAGCCAACGCGAGTCCCCGGGTTACCCCAAATCGGCAGGAGGACCGTTTCCAGTGCCAAATCCACTCGGGGATTGTCGAGCAGCATTCCAGTAATCTCTTCATGTTATCTGGCCTGACACCCGGCAGTCGTAACTCGTCAAGTATCCAACTGACTCCGCTGCAAAGTTGGCGAAGAGTATTCTTGATGGTTTTAAGCTTGGCAGCATCATCTTCTTCGGGGGCAGCATCGCGTGGGCCTGCTAAAAAAGGCAAAAGGAGCTAAGGTAGCAGGCAAGCAAGTGCAGTTGTTCAAATCAAAGCAATCCGAGTCATAAAAAGGTGAAATTTAAAAATCTTACCAGTCGCAGTACGGTGAACATCAGCAATTTGAGCAGAAAGAGTTGTAAGTTTGTCCTTAGCTCTGTGAGCTCTCTTCCTGTACTTTTTCGTCATCTTTTGGCACCTGCGAGCCTCAGTCTCAGCAGCTTCACGAAGGGCCGTTTCTTTTTCAATACGCTTGGTGGACTTGGCCAGCTTCTTCTCCAACTGTGAAACATAGTCCTGTAAAGAAGCATGAAGAGGGATCAGCCAGAAACATTATATAAAGTTCCAAGCAAGTTACCTAGTAATTTACTCGGAACTTGGGGACTATGTATGGAAACAATTGATGACTAGTCGGGATTACCTCGTGCTTGGTTATTAAGGCATCTAGTATGTTTTCTTCGTCGCCCTTTAAGGTATGGAGGGCATCTAGCATTTGAGCAAAGGTCATGTCTTCAGGGCGAAGTTGAGAAGGGCCGGAGGATTGGCCCTCTTGTGGAGGAGTTGTTCCGGGTTTGGGGGTCGAAACCCGGATTGTTTGAACGTCCGGGTTAGGAGAGCCCGACTTGGTCTCCAAAATGATGTCTTCGTCCACTTCTTCAGAGGGCTGGGGTGATGCAGTCTTTGGTGGAATTGGGTCCTTAAAAGGATCTTCTCCATTTCCGTCCTCGGCCTCGTCCTCAACCTCAACGTCCATGTCATCACTCGGCTTCTCTTCTCCCTGCTCTTCTGATTCAGGGATATCCGGGTCGCTCAGCGTAACTGTGGCGCTGAAGAAAAGAAGGGAGACATTGATCAATGGAATATACGGAAAAAAGAAAGGTAACCAGTACGAGAAAATGTAAGTAAAGGTAGTTTACCCGGTGTTCACGGCGTAATCCGGGGGAAGCTCGCCGCTGGAGGCGGATGACGTTGGTAAGAGCACTGGCTGCGGTACGCGAAATTGCCCGGCAAGTGGATGATTAGGAGACGGATGACGTTGAGGAGATTGGGAAGGTTGAGCTGGAGGGGTACTGGCTCGATGAGTGGGTGAAGTGGAGATACCCGGGTTAAGGGGATCATCCCCCGGAGAATTCCGGGTCACCCTACGTTTAGTCGGGAGAGGGTCCTTCAAGAAGGGTGAATGTGATAATCGCTCGTTAAGTTCATGCATAGCAGCAAAGGAGTAAGGCGCATGAGACATAGAAGAGAAGGGAACCTTTTCAACTACCCCTCTAGCCTTCCTTTTGTTTCCAACCGGGGGCTCCTGGTCAGACTCGGTGGCTTCCGGGTCATTTTCTTCTTCCTCCTCTTCATCCCCCGACCCTGAAAGCCGAGTAAGTATCAGATAAGAGAAATAACACAGATGAAGGGCAGGTGTAAAGGGTATGGGAGAGTACCCTCATCATCATCAACAGACTCGGTTTCCTCTTCGGGGTCTTGAGAAGGAGGAGGGTTTTCGACTTTCCAGAAGGGATCGTCAGCCTGTGAACAAATAAACACAAGTGGTGGTTAGAGACTATAACGGACGAAAGTACTGAAATAAGAAAAAGGAGTCAGGTCTTACCGCTGGGGCGGGATTTTCCCGAGTAAACGGGGGGAACCCGGCGGTGTTCTTTATAACATCTAGTCTCTCCATCAGGAAGCCCTTGATGGTCTTGTTGGTGTTACCGGCAGGGAAGTTCTTGGTGGAGTAGCGGAGGGAATCTGTGACGTGACCCGAATATTCGTGTAACAGCTTCGAGCGAATCGAGTTGGGCTGAACCCGGAAGTCTACCCAAGTCCTTATTAGATTGAGCCCAAGAAGGCCGTGGGCTGAGAGAGCTGCTAGTTTGGCCAGAAGGGGCTGAATCGCTTCCCTATCAAGATCAGATGCAAAAGCATTGAAAGACTCGGAGGGCTCGAGAAGGCTCTCCGAATAACCCGGTAGTTTCCTCTCACCATTCGGAGAAGTGTCGTGGCAATAAAAGAAGGATAATTGCCAGTTTTTGGCGTTGGAGCTCAGGTTGAGAGGTGGCATCAATGAGTGTTTGCGGCGCTGGATGGATACCCCGCCGCAGGTAAGAAGCGTTCCGTCACCGCTCTCATGGCATGGTTCGCATTGGAATAATTCGGTAAAAAGAGCAAGGCTTGGTGGAGTGCATAGGTACGACTCGGACAAAACCATGAAGTGGGTGATGTTCAGCATAGAGTTAGGCCCTATGTCGAACACCCGGAGGCCGTAGTGGCTCAAGACTTCCCGGAAAAAAGGGTGACCCGGAGGACGGAACCCCCGGGTCACATGCTCGGTAAAACAAATTACCTCGTTCCCGGTGGGAGTGGGACGGGTCTCATCGCCAGGAGCCCTCCAGTGTATTTCCTTTTGAGAAGGAAGGATTCCTAACTCGGCCATCCCATCTAGCTTGGCCTTTGTCGTTGAAGACCGACCCCAGTTGGCAGAAATGGTTTGAGAGGCCTTTGCAGAAGCCGGGTGTTTTCCTTGTCTTTTAGGAGCCATGGAGTTGACCTGCAAGGGACAGGAAATGTATGGAGTAAGATTCGGAACATCAAATCATTCGAGTCTGGAGACGTCAAGACGTTGAAGGCTAAAATGAAACCCGGATAATGCACTACGATGTTAAATGCGGAAGGTTTTCCGGGTGTCAGATGAGGTTGAGTAAATTGTTAATTACTTACGCGTTGAGGTGAATTGGGTGAACATGGATGGTTGCCCATACCTTTATTGTGGAGGGATTAGCTGGAAAAAGAGGATTTTCCGGGTGTTAATGCGACAGGCGGAAAGAACAAGGTGGAATGGATCTAGATCGAAAAGCTTGCAAGCAATCTTATGCAAAGTAGGATGGCCAATAAAGGCGCGGGGATGAGCTGCGACTACGCATCAGATGATTAAAGGGACTAAGGTCTATCGAAGCGGTTCAATTTGATGATATCAGAAAATTAGTTTACGGGTTGACCCAGATCCAATCTTGGTCAGATTGAAAAGGTTGCGAGTTTCAATTGAATGGTTGAGAAAGGCTTACCAAAGGAGTTGAGGTCCGAAGTGAGGGTGGTGCGTGGCGCGGCTTGAGTGTCACGTCACGGCCCTCGATGAGGAAGCGCGGGTGTGACAGCGATGTTTAATGGCGATGCTGGATAGCTCGAGGACGAGTGCGGCCGGTGGTGGCCTTATCTTTCTTGGAGCGTGCGAGCCCGGTGGCAGAAATTGCGAGGGAGCGTGGAGAAAAGGGATGATGAAGCGAGATGAATGGCTTAGGGTTACCATCGGCTGATATTTATAAGGGAGGTGGTGAGCTCACCTACGGCCCGAAAGCCGGAAATTACGGAACAGTAATTATCCGTGCGGATCTGGCGGCATATGCATTCGGAATTAGGCGGAATATCCCGTTGACAGGGGAAGTGCAGCTTGCCCCGAGATATCAAGGATCTTTATCGAGTAGGGCCCTGACATTTTAGGGTTTAAATTTGGAAAGGCCAGTTAAGCATTCAAGGAAGGATCGAGTTATCACGTGACAGACATGGAGCTGTGCCTGGTCATCTGTTAAAACAACTTAACCCGGTTCCTGTAGGCTTGGGCGTTTCACATCTTTTTCAGGGAATAGCGAGCGCTCCAAGGATGAACCCGTGAAGCCCGCGCTATCCTGGGGACTACTGATGAGGGGATAGTAACCCGGTAGACTAACTCCCGGGTGTGATCCGGCCCCAAGCGACGGCTGGGCCCAATCTGGCTGGAGACAAAGAAACTTCTGGAAGGCCCAGGGCTTGTAAGGTTCGTAACCCGGATTGTGGGTTACGGTAAGGAAAGTTAGGATTTGTATGTAGAGTTCGAGTAGGACTCAGAGAGCACTCCGTAGGGCAGGCCAAGGGGGGTATGAGTGCTATATAAACCAACCCCTAAGCTTAGCCTGGGGGATTCAAGCCATAGTTGTAATACCTGTTATCGAGTATCCAGCATTATTGATATCGAGATCCGGCGAGTTATTCTCCGGTTCTTAGATCGCTTTCGCCATGTCTTCCTTTGAGCTAAACCCTCTCCCGAATACCTGTGTCGACTTGCCCCAAGATCAGTTACCCCAGGTAACATCTGCCGTGATTATCCCACGACAAGATGTATGCTAATGTCAACGAATGGTAAACAGAAAATGCAGTACGTCACAAGCCAACTAGATTTTACAAGAGCGGCTCCCATATGAAGGACGCAACTGGTGTCGAAGGTCATCCCTGTTTCTCTTTTGTTTACACAATTATGTTTTGACTGATAAATCAGGGGGAAAATAGTGAATAGATTTTGTGTGTATTAATTTGGGGCTGGTGAAAGATCATATTCCGTTTTGATAATTAATGACAACATAACTATCAGACTAATATCTATTTAGAGAATTTCTAGGTTTTATTTGAAATCTATGAAAATTCCCAGGTTCTTCAAGTATACATTCTCAAAGGGTTACGGGAATTATTCTTAAGGAAAGGGCTCGAAGAGACAAAGCTGGGATACTATTTTCACAAGCAGCGGAGGCTCCGGTGAAACCACCGGAACCTCCACCCCGTGCATTTTCCCAGCTGCTCCCAGGCGCCAGCCTCCGGTGGTGCCTCTGGTTCTACCTCCGCCAAAAAGGCCTTCGATGCATAAGAGCGGAGGCTGCAGCGGAGCCACTAGTGGACCTCCGGTGGGCGGAACCTCCGCCCAAACCACCGGGGCCTCCGTCGGTTCCACTGCACTACTGTGGGGCTGGCCTCCAGTGCTACCTCCGCTCAAAGTGCCTTTGGGTGCATATGAGCGGAGGCTGGGGCGGAACCTCCGCTAACACCACCGGAGCCTCCGCCACTGAAGATCCGAGAAAAGGGATAAGGTGCCACGCGAGCGCGCGTGAGTGAAGACCACCGGAGCCTCCGGTGCTGCGTGGGCTGCCCAACTGCCAGATTGGGGAAGGGGTATTTAAAGCCCTTCCCCTACCTCATAAATGCCAAGCTTTGGCCACTCTCTCTCCTAACCATTAATGAAAGCTTCAAACTCCTATATTTCCCTTTCCAACCACCCAATCACTCTATAACTCTGTGGAGAGCTAGAGGAGACCTAGATCCGTGATTCCACCAAAGGAATTGCAAATCCATCCACCACATCCTAGTAGATCTAGAATCCTACTTGAGGCCTAGAAACATTAGTAGATCTTGTGCTTGTAGCTTCCACCTTGTTGCAAAGAAGCTTCGAATTGGTTGAGAGCCTCCGTCCATCCTGTGGAGTGTCCTCAAGCTCTTGTAAAGGTTTGGTCAACGCCTTCAAGTCGATCTCGTAGTGGAAACAAGAATCTCCCTCAACGGAGAAGCTCAAGGAGAATAAGGTGTGCACAACCGTGCTATTGAGGAGCGCCTAGGTGGCTCCCCACTTATCCAACGTAGACGTACTTCTCTAGAGAAGGAACTACGAGAAACATATCCTTGTCTCCTTGTTTACACCTGTGGTTTATCTTGTTACCTTTCGTCTTACTTTCGTTGCGTATCTTATCTTGTATAACATAGGTTGCTCACCTAGTTGCACATCTAGAGAACCTTATCTTATCTTGTTTATCCCTAATTAAAAGGAAAAGAAGAAAAATTGGTAGTCAACCTATTCACCCCCCCCCTCTAGTTGACCATAGTGCACTTTCAATTGGTATCAGATCCACTGCTCTTGCTAAGGGCTTAACCGCCTAAGAGTATAATGGTCAATGAAAATGAGCTTGACTGTTCTAATGCGGAAATC
This sequence comes from Alopecurus myosuroides, assembly GCA_028641055.1. NCBI lineage: Eukaryota > Viridiplantae > Streptophyta > Magnoliopsida > Poales > Poaceae > Alopecurus > Alopecurus myosuroides. Next base: position 165,767,402 of record CM054057.1, read on the forward strand.
GCCAAAATGGCCGACACTATAACTAACCTACAAGAAACGATTGGAACTCTCCAAACCGAATTGTCCAAGGTTAGTTCTAGTGTTGGTTCCGGTTTCTAGCATAAAGAAAATGTTGGAGGCCATGATGGGGAAAACCTAGGAGCTTGAGGAACCACTCCCCACTGCCGAAGATGTTATCTTGGATGATGAGTCCATTCCGGACATTGTCGAAATGGAAGCTAACGTTGCTTTAGCCAAGGCAAAGACCGATAAAAAGGCTAAGGGCGGTGGGAGTTCCGAAGGCTCCAAGTCTCAAACGGCTAATGGTTTGGGGTTTAATTCAAGAGTTCCACCACCTACCAATTATGACTCTATCCATTCCATTGCCACAATGCCACACATGGTAAACGTCGAAGTTCCTCCCATGCTTAACACTAATGAATTTTATACTTGGAAGTTCGATATGGAGTCTCATATTTCAGGGTCCTGCACTGCTTTGAGGATAAGTATACTCCATGGATTTCATCCTCGTGATGCAAGCAACTTAACTCCAAGGGAGGACATTGAATTTCAACTCAACAAGACCGCTCTTGTCACTATTCAAAAGGCTCTCCCAAGAGAACATCTTGAACACATACGCGACATCAAGACCGCCAAGGAAGCTTGGGATAAACTTGACTCCTTGTTCCAAGGAAATGCTAGCATCCAATCTTCCAAGTATGATGTGGCACTTGACAAATCCGAGAACTTCGTTATGCTTGAGGATGAAATTCCCGAGGAACTATATAGAAGAGTTATCACCCTCGGCAATCAATTGAGGGATTTTGGAAAAGAGAAAATCTACGATGAGTGGATCAAGAGGAAGTTCGTCAAGGCCATAACACCTTTTGAGAAGAACCTATCCACTAGTATTCTAACAAGATCGGATTACAACTCTCTCAACTCCATTGGTGTTTTTGTCGAGTTCATAGCCATATCCTTATCTCACAAGAGCGCGGATGATGCTCTCGCTAGGTCAAGAGAAGTTGGAAAGTCTCCCAACCTCGCCTCGAAGTCTAACGCGATTGCTCGGATATAAGAGGTGGATGATGATGATGGTGAGGAGGACTATGAAGACACATACAAGGGTGCTCATAAGTGCATCGCTCTTTCCATGCATGGCTATTGGAAGAGATGGGAGGCTCACAAAGCCGGTGCTCCTAGACCTTCAAGAAACAAGATCTACAAGAAGAAGGGGGCGGCCAAGGACATGCTTCAATTGTGGAAGTGAAAATCACTTCGCCAAGGAGTGTCTTTTTGAGCCAATAGAAGAGAATGAAGGGAAGCTTATTCGCAAGGATAAGAATAAAGCACCACAAAACAAGAACCTTGCTAGAAGAGTCCCAAGGGCTCTATATGGTCAAGAAGGGCCCACATTGGAAACATACTACTCCGGAGATGAAGGAGATGATGAAGTCGTAGGTGTGACCCATGTCGCCATAGCAACGTCTTCATCTTTATCGGTCTCTCTATTTGAATCCCCCAATGAGAAGGCATTGATCCGACCTACCTGTCTCATGGAAAAATCCACCATGGTAATATCTTCTACCTCCAAGCCTATTGATAATAGTTCTCCCTCATTGTTGGATTGTGTTGAAAACATTGTCAATGAGGATGAGGAGGCCAATAGTCTAGGCTCTTGGTTTATCTAGCCTTGAGGGTGAAAACAAAGAAAAGGTAAAGACCCTTTTAAGGCAACTTGATGATGCTAACTCTCTCATTGATGAGAAGGAAGAGATCGTCGTGACCTTGGAAAGTTGTGGTGGTGGAAATGAGAATGATAACAAAGAGCTTGTAGAAGCTCTTGAGAAAGAAATATCCATGAGATCCTCCCTTGAGGAGAAACTATCTAGTCTAGAAGAGACCTACACTATTAGCATATCCAAACTTAGGAAGGATAATGAACAATCTATTGCTTTACTAAAAATCTTTGAAGAAGAGTTGAAGCTAGGTATATCTCATGACAGTCTTGTTGAACATCATGAAAAACTATAAAAGGAGTTCATGTCTCTTAAAGAAATTCATGACAAACTCACCACGTCATGGAATAAGCTTCTAGCTCAACAATCCGATAAGCATGTGATACCCTCCACTAGTAGTATTGTTATCATTCCTACCTATTGTAATACTACTAACATTGTAGGAGGAGATAAAGTACTCAATGATGCCATGAGGCCTCAAGGAGCTAAGAAGGGAAAGGAGGGACTTGGCTTTGTGGCCAAGTCCAAGAAGAAGAACAAGAAGAAAACCAAGAGTGTCACCTCTTCCTCTCAAAATGTTATATTTGTGAAGAGGGAGGGGTGACCAAGGAGAAGGAGACCAACACCATTGTGGGTGGTGATACCTCTAGGGGGAGCATCACTCACAATGATTTCGCCGGAAAATATAACCCCTCTTATGTCCTCATGAAATCTAGAGATGGTCATGTTTATGCTAAATACGTTGGTACTTCTTATGGTGATGATTCATTGGACTATTTGGGTTCCTAAGACCCTTGTTACTAACAAAAGAGGACCCATGGAAGGATGGGTACCGACATAAAGAAATTGATCTCTTGTAGGGAAGTGCTTCTGGGTCGGGTAGATGGACGGTGGATAGTGGTGCATCCCAACATATGACCGTAAGCAATGACACAATGAGTAATATTAAAACTCCATTACCTCATCTCAATTGCGTCACTATTGGTGACAATTCCGAACTTAAGGTATTGGGACGAGGCAAGGTGGCTATCTCGAATGATTTATCAATTGAGAATGTTCTCCTTGTTGAGTCCCTTGGTTATAACTTGATGTCCGTTCTTCAACTTGCAAATTGTGGATTTACCTCTTTCTTTAATAAAGAGAATGTTATTGTCACTTGAGAAACAACTCTTAAAGTAGACTTTGTTGGGTTTGTCGAGAACGACATGTATGTAGTTGACTTCTCTAAAGGAGACACATGTGCCGCGACATGCCTAATGGCTAAAGTTGATGTGGGTTGGCTTTGGCATCGCCGGTTACCCCACACCAATATGAGGATATTGCATGACCTTCAAAGTGGCAATCATGTTCTAGGACTAACCAAGGATAAATTTGCTAAAGATTGTGTGTGTAGATCTTGCGCCTTTGGGAAGCAACATGGAGAACTTCACCCAACCAAGACCAATATCTCCACCACAACAATTCTCGAGCTAATTCACTTAGATATCTTTGGTCCACTATCTTATGATAGTCTTGGAGGAAAGAAGTATTGATTGGTGATAGTGGATGATTATTCAAGATATTGTTGGGTGTATTTCTTCAAGAGGAAAAGTGAAACTCAAAAGAGAGTCATCGAGTTCATCACTCTAGTGGAGCGCCAACACAATGCTTCCATATTAGCCATCCGGAGTGATAATGGCTTGGAGTTCAAGAACTATACCATTGAGGGTTTTCTTAGTAAAGAGGGCATTGCTCATCAATATTCCACTCCCTATACCCCTCAACAAAATGGTGTTGTGGAAAGAAAGAACCGGGCTTTGATAAATGCGGGTAGGACCATGATTGTGGAGTTCTCTTCTCCTTATAACTTTTGGGCTGAAGCCGTCTCCATCACATGTCATGCTACCAACCGGTTATATCTCCACAAGATCTTGAACAAGACTCACTATGAGATTCTCACGGGCAAGAAACATGACGTATATTACTTCAAGGTCTTCGGTTGCAAGTGCTTCATTCGCAAGAAAGGTAAACGTTTGTCAAAATTTGAGACCAAATCTTATGAGGTATCTTTGTTGGCTATGCCACAAACGCTCACGCCTATAGAGTCTATAAGAAGTCCACCAGGCAAGTTGAATAAGCTATAGACGTGGTGTTTGATGAGGATAACAACTCCCAAGGGGGCGTATAGATCATGGTGTTGTAGGAGATGCAATTCCTCCCATCGTCATAAGAAGAATGGGGATTGGTGAAATAATCCCCATTGAGGGTTACCGGATGACGGAGGGAGAAGTACTATGCCCCACTCAAGTGGAGCCATTGACTACACCAATTGATACACAAGCTACCCAACAAGATGCACCAAGACCTCAAGCTAATGATAAAGGTCAAGAAAGTAATCAAGGCCAAGCTAATGATCAAGGTCAAACAAGTGATCAAGGCCAAGCTACTCATCAAAGTCATGATCAAAGTCCCATAATTGTTGAGAGAGCTCAACCTAGTGGTGATCCTTCACCCATTGTTGATCAAGGACAAGATGAAGATGGACAAGACTCAGTTAAAGAAGATGATTCTCAAGCTATATCCAAAGAATCTTTGGAGGAGATGCTAGCTCGTAGAGCAAAGAGAAGGCTAGATAATCTTGAACGAGCGGGTCACACGGAGGACAAGATACTTGGGCAAGTTCGTGGAAGAGTTGTCACTAGGAAACAATTGGCGGACTTTAGCAAGGCTCATGCTTTTGTCGCTTTCATTGAAACCAAGAAGGTCTATGAAGCTCTCGAAGATCAAGATTGGCTTGAAGCCATGCATGATGAAATCAATAACTTCGAGCGCAACAAGGTGTGGAAGTTAGTGCCAAGACCCAAGGATTGCAAGAATGTTATTGGCACCAAATGGGTGTTCAAGAAGAAGACAAAGATGGTATCGTCATTCGCAACAAGGCAAGATTGGTGGCTCAAGGTTTTTCTCAAGTCGAAGGTGTTGATTTCGGTGAAAACTTTGCCCCCGTAGCTCGTCTTGAATCCATTCGCATCTTACTTGCTTATGCATCTCATCATTATTTCAAGTTACAACAAATGGATGTTAAGAGTGCTTTCCTAAATGGTCCCATTAACGAGTTAGTATATTTCAAGCAACCTCCGGGTTTCGAGGATCCCAACCACCCCAATTATGTCTATAAACTCGATAAGGCGCTCTATGGACTTAAATAAGCTCCACGTGCGTGGTACGATCACCTTGAAGAGTTTCTAGTGGACTGTGGGTTTAATATTGGTTTAATCGATCCCACCCTCTTTGCCAAGACGGTTGGAGGTGACTTGTTCATATGCCAACTTTATGTGGATGACATCATTTTTGGGTCTACTAAAACTTTGTTCAATGAAGAGTTTTGCAAGCTTATGACCGATATGTTTGAGATGTCTATGATGGGAGAATTGGAGTATTTCCTTGGTTTTGAAGTGAATCAAAATCATGAAGGAACTTTCATCAAACAAGCCAAATACACTCAAGACATGCTCAAGAGATTCAATATGCATTATGACAAGCCTATGAAGACTCCCATGTCCACAACCTTTGACTTGAAACCCGACCCCAATGGTAAAGAGGTAGATCAAAAGGTATACCGCTCCATGATTGTCTCTTTGCTTTACCTTTGTGCATCTAGACCAGATATCATGTATAGAGTAGGTAAATGTGCAAGGTTTCAAGCCTCTCCTAGGCAAAGTCATTTGGAAGCGGTCAAATGAATCTTAAGATATTTAGTTCATACCCCAAATTTTGGTCTTTGTTATCCCAAGGGTTCAAGCTTTCAGCTCATTGGGTATTCAGATGCGGGTTATGTGGGAGAGAAGACGGATAGCAAGTCTACATCCAGGGGTTGCCAATTTCTTGGCCGCTTTTTGGTGTGTTGGTCTTCAAAGAAGCAAAACTGCATTGCTCTCTCCACCACCGAGGCCAAGTATATCTCTGCGGCAAGTTGTTGTGCCCAATTGCTTTGGATGAGGCAAACCTTGAAGGATTATGGTATTCATTTTGACAAGGTGCCTCTTCTTTGTGATAATGAGAGTGCTATCAAGATCTCCTACAACCCCGTTATTCACTCCAAGACAAAGCACATTGAGATTCCTCATCATTTTATTCGGGATCATGTTGAGAAAGGTGATATTGATCTCTCTTATGTTCCAACCAAGGATCAACTTGCGGATATCTTCACGAAGGCCCTTGATGAACCAAGATTTCGAGCTTTGAGGAATGAACTAAATGTCATCGATTCATCCAACTTCACTTTAAACCTTGCATACGTACCTTCATTATATGTGTTATTAGGTTTGGATGTAGGCATGGACATAGGGGGAGTGTCACTCAACTCATGAGTGTACACTCCTCTTATTATGCGGAAATCAATTCTTCATTGCATATCTAGTCATTTTGTGACTCATTGTGCTTAACTGTGAGTAGTACTCTTGGACCCAAGATACATCTTTGCGGTGCCAAAGTACACACTCAAACATGGTGGCCACGGCCACCGACCTCCTACTAACGGAGTTGATTTTATTTTGGCTCTTTCACGCACATACTATTCCCCCTTGACAACTTATGCGAGTTAGGATTTTACTCCTTTGCATCTTGCAAACTCACGTCAAGTAATGTCTCTCGTATGACAGCTAACACTATCCAACCGAAGCCCCCTTTGCCCAAAAGACTATTTCCATCTAAATTCTCTCGTTTTTATGATCTTGGCGTGCTGAGACTGAGTCTGGCGGAACCTCCGGTGAAACCACCGGAGGCTCCGCTGCGCCTATCCACCGGAGCCCACTGGTACCTCCGCTGGTGCGAAAATCTCGCCCAATGGATCTGTACCGAACTGCACCGCGTGGGCAGGGGCGGAACCTCCGGTGAAAGCACCGGAGCCTCCGCCCGCGGCGGTTCTATGGGGATAAGGTTAGGGCGAGAGGGTCAAAGAGATCATAGATCTCATTTTCCCCACTCGCCCCCACTCCTCCTCCTCCAAACCGCTTGTTGATCGAGACCGCTTGATGCCACAGTTTCGTGGACGGGACACAAGATTCCACACCGTATTCCAAGCTCAAATATATCATGAGATCATTATGAGGAAGCCCAAGGAAAATTTTGCCCCTCAACATGCTATCAATTTTGGACATATGGAGAGGAAGCCCGACTATTTTGGAGAAGCCCTGGAAATTGTTGATGCTTTTTGTCTTGCTCCCATTATGCAAGTGCAACAAGACTATGATGATGGACTTGTATGTGAATTCTTGGCCACAGTGCATCTTGCCAATGAAACTGAGTGTCACCTCATTTGGATGACCAAGGGACATAAGCTCACTATCAAGTGGTCCGAGGTTGGTGTTCTTCCTGGTGGCTATCCGGATAATGGACCATTTGGTGGTGGCGCCGAGTATGACAGTGGGTGGTTCCGTGTTCACGCGCCCAATGCTTCCTCTATCTCCAAGGATCAACTTACTCCTCTCTATCACTGGAAGAAGTTCGCAGTTGGTTTTGTCAAGGGCCTATACCCCACCTATGACATTATGCTTTGGATCTATTCAGAGACTATCAAACCCAAGGCGGGCAACATTGATGAGATACAAGGCTTCCTCAAGAACCTAATGCTCCTCACTCATGAGAAGCGGCTCTCCGGTATGACTCAGAAACTTGATATGCCTGACTATCTCTGGAATGAGCTGTGGCATGTCATTGTGCAAAGGAATAATGCTTATTTTGCTCCATTCATTATGAATATCATCTTCCATGTGTGGGAGGACAAGTTCCCGGAAGATCCCCTTGATGACACCCATTGGATCCCACACACAGAGAAACGACTTCTTATCAAGGACCATACTGAGCCTGTTGTGCATCCCACTCCGGCTTCTTGCAAAGGCAAGGCCAAGACACGGGTCATTGTTGGTGAAAAAGATGATGAAGAAGAAGCCGGGACCTCTCGCCCTCCTCCTTCTGATAATTCCTTCAAATGGATGGCTAGGGCCCTCAAGAAAGTGTTCCGAGTGAACAAAAAGATCGAGCAACATCACTGGGAACTTTATTATGGCAAGGAACTTAAGCCTTGCAAGGCAGCACCGACCGAGAGACAGCTTCGTCGTGATGGTGGGGAAACCGTGGATTCTCTGGTTCAAGATAGCATCACCAACTGGGAGAAGTGGAAAGCCAAGGACTCCAAAGGGAAGATCATTGAGTGCTGACGAGGAACCTGGAGAAGAAGTCACCAGCTCTCACCGTCGCGCCCGCCCTCCGAGCATGGACAACTCCTCCGAGTGATCTTTGGGGCCTTAACATCGGTCTTTTCCCTCTTTTGGTATCGTCATGCCAAGGGGGGGTGGGGAGATATCTACTTAGGAGCGTTGGGCATTTGCATGGGCTCTATCTCAAGCCGCTTTCGCTTTGCTTATTTCGACTCCTTGAGAGAGGAGTTGGTTATTTGAAGACTTCGTTTGTTTAATTATTTGGTCGATGTGAACTTCGTTATGCTTTGTGTGAGCTTGTGAACCTAGTACCTTAATTCTATAACATGTTATGTGCTACCTAGTGTGTGTGTTTAGATATCTCTATTGTTTAAATTCTCTCAACATGAAGGGAGCATATCTCTATGGGGAGCTCCGTCCATGTTGTTCGTGTTCTAGCTATGCAAATAGTTATGTTGTCATCAATTACCAAAAAGGGGGAGAATGAAAGATCATCTTCCGTTTTGATAATTAATGACAACATAACTATCAGACTAATATCTATTTAGAGCATTTGAAGGTTTTATTTGATATCTATGAAAATGCCCAGGTTCTTCAAATATACATTCTCAAAGGGTTACAAGAATTATTCTAAAGGAAAGGGCTCGAAGAGACAAAGCTGGGATACTATTTTCACAAGCAGCGGCTCCGCCCCATGCATTTTCCCAGTTGCTCCTAGGCGCCAGCTTTTGGTGGTGCCTCCGGTGCTACCTCCACCAAAAAGGCCTTCGGATGCATAAGAACGGAGGTTGCAGCGGAGCCTCCGGTGGGCAAAACCTCCGCCCAAACCACTGGAGCCTCCGCCGGTTCCACTGTACTACTGTGGGGCTGGCCTCCGGTGCTACCTCCGCTCAAAGTGCCTTCGGGAGCATATGAACGGTGGTTGGGGAGGAACCTCCGGTGGGCGGAACCTCCGCTAACACCACCGAAGCCTCCGCCACTAAAGATCCCAGAAAAGGGATAAGGTGCCACGCGAGCGCGCGTGAGTGAAGACCACCGGAGCCTCCGGTGCTGCGTGGGCTTCCCAACGGCCAGATTGGGGAAGGGGTATTTAAAGCCCTTCCCCTACCTCATAAATGCCAAGCTTTGCCCACTCTCTCCCCTAGCCATTAATGAAAGCTTCAAACTCCTAGATCTCCCTCTCCAACCACCCAATAACTCTATAACTTTGTGGAGAGCTAGAGGAGACCTATATCCGTGATTCCACCAAAGGAATTGCAAATCCATCCACCACATCCTAGTAGATCTAGAATCCTACTTGAGGCCTAGAAACCTTAGTAGATCTTGTGCTTGTAGCTTCCACCTTGTTGCAAAGAAGCTTCGGATTGGTTGAGAGCCTCCGTCCATCTTGTGGAGTGTCCTCAAGCTCCTGTAAAGGTTTGGTCAACGCCTTCAAGTCGACCTCGTAGTGGAAACGAGAATCTCCCTCACCGGATAAGCTCAAGGAGAATAAGGTGTGCACAAACGTGCTATTCAGAAGCGCCAAGGTGGCTTCCCACCTCTCCAACGTAGACGTACTTCTGTTGAGAAGGAACTACGGGAAACATATCCTTGTCTCCTTGTTTACACTTGTGGTTTATCTTGTTACCTTTCATTGCGTATATTATCTTGTATTACATAGGTTGATCACCTAGTTGCACAACTAAGAACCTTATCTTATCTTGTTTATCCCTAGTTAAAAGGAAAAGAAGAAAAATTGGTAGTCAACCTATTCACCCCCCCTCTAGTTGACCATAGTGCACTTTCAGTTGGGCACCCCGCTGCCAACTCTTCTATCAATTGGATAAGAGGAGGAATCCACTAGTCCAGGGTGTGAAATCCAATCAACAAGTGAGATAAAGATTATCTATTTACGTCCTCATTAGCAAAAACAGGAACACAAAACAGGAATAATTTTGAAGGTTTTAAAGGTAACACATGAGCAATTTACTTGGAGTGGCAGTTAAATACCACATATAGATAGGTATGGTGGAAACAATGCAAAATTTTTGGTTTTAGGGAGTTGGATGCACGAGTAGAATTCTATACTCAGTACAGGTGGAGGCTAGCAAAAGACTGTAAGCGACAAATCAAGAGAGCATAAGAACCATAATCATGCATAGCGACATAAACATCACTAATCAAAGCATAAGTGGTATCACAAATTCTAAAACTAAATGATCATAGAGGCTATTAGTGAATGGTTCATAGTCATAAACATGGTGTGAGCATGCGCCAAGTCAACCATATAAAACATTCAAAGGAGAATACCGCAAATTTATGTATCAATATGACAAGAACAACTCATGATTCTTTCAATGGCACATTAAACACTCTCAGATATTTGAGGATAATCATGGTACTAAAAAACTACAAGGATTTAAAACTAAAATAGCATCTAGCATGATATGAAAAAGTTCTTGTCACGGTCTATACAAGCTTCTACTTGCACCGTTAAAAATTCTACTTCAATCAGCAGTTTCTTTTCCCAACAAGAACCATACAAAATATGTTTTAAAAAAATGATCTACATGCTACAGAAAGAAAACATGAGATTAATAATAGAACACTACTAAACTAACAACTCTGAACAAGAGATGCAATGAAAACGAGAGATGAACATGAATTTTTGCACTAACTAGAAGAAAAACTAGGAATACTAGCATAGCAAGTATTCAAACGAAAAAGCGGAGCGTGTCTCTCTCCCAAACAAGGATTATAGGTCCAATGATATTATTGAAGCAAAGAAAACAAGAGAAAAAAAAAGAAAAAAAAACAGACGCTTCAAGAAAATTTCATATGATGTGACCGAATAAAAATATAGCCTCACGAGAAGTGACCTGATAGATAGTTGATGAAGAAGTGGATGCCTTGGGCATCCCCAAGCTTAGATGCCTGAGTATTCTAAAAATATGCTTGTATGAACCAAGGGGGGCATCCCCAAGCTTTGACCTTGCACTCCTCTTGATCACATATATCACCTCTTCTCTTGACACTTGAAAACTTCCTTCACACCATACTCAAACACTAATTCGTATTAGAGGGTTAGTGCAACAAATAAAAATCCATGGGTTATGTATGTAACAAGTGCTATTGATACTTTTAAACATTATCTACATCCTCTGATGTTTCATGAAGCAAAAAAATCCAGTTGACATCGCAAAAGAGCTAATGCAAGAAAAATGACAGAATCTGTCAAAATCAGAATAGTCTGTAAAGACGAATTTTTTCGAGGCACTTAAGTTGCTCAAATCGAAAAACTCACATAACATAAAAGTTGCGGAGTTAGCCCAGGAATAATCACAAAAAATTTCAGGTCATTCTGATCTTCCAGGATTTTATACGATTTTTCACTGTGGACAGCAGAAATCTGTTTTCTGCGTAGAAATCCGAAAACCAACTCCAACTTTCGTCAGAAACTTCACTTGGCACTACTAAAACATGAAAAAGAAGATACAAAGGAGTTACTACACAAGTATACAACCCCTTTACTCAAAGAAAACAGAGAAAAACAAAGCAAAAAATAAAACCATGGGTTATCTCCCAAGAAGTGCTTTTCTTTAACGCCTTTTAGCTAGGCCCAAAAAAATGGATTCACGTGTTTTCAAGTGACGAAGATGCTCACATAAGAAATATGAATTAAAGCAAAAGAAAGCATTAATAAGCAAGTATAAAACTAATTTAAGTCTAACCCACTTCCTATGCATAGGAATCTTGTAGAGAAATAAATTAAAGAAGCTCAAACTAGAAATCATTGGAAGGTAGTGTCAAACGCAATGACGGAACGTTACTTGTGTCCATATCGGTTATGTGTTAATATAGTGGCCTAAGACGAGTTGTACAGGGAGAGAGGTATTCGTATACATAGACATACGGTATACCTTAATACATGCAATATTACATTTAACACTCCCCCTTAATCTAAACCTTCGGAAAGGTTTAGATTATGTTTAAATATTTCTAACTGTTTCACTAGAAGTGCTTTTGTGAAACCATCTGCTACTTGATCTTTGCTTGAAATAAATCTGATATTGAGTAGGCCTTGAGCAACTCTTTCTCTCACAAAGTGAAAATCTATCTCAGTATGCCTAGTTCTAGCATGAAAAACTGGGTTAGCAGACAAATAGGTAGCACCTAAATTATCACACTAAAGACATGGTTTCTCTTTCAATTAAACCACCAGTTCACTAAGCATGGCTTCAATCCAGATTAATTCTGCCGTGGCATTTGCTAAGGCTTTGTATTCAGCTTCAGTGCTAGACCTGGACACTGTTGCTTGTTTCCTAGCACTCCAGGAGACCAAATTTGGACCAACAAATATAGCAAAACCACATGTGGATCTCCTGTCATCAAGAGAACCTGCCCAGTCTGCATCAGTGAAAGCACTAAGAAGTGTAGATGAAGACTTATTAATTTTGATCCCAATTTTCAAAGTATCTTGAATGTATCTCATAATGCGTTTCACAGCTGACCAATGTTCTGTAGTTGGAGCATGAAGAAATTGACACACTTTGTTAACTGAATAAGAGATATATGGACGTGTCAATATCAAATACTGCAAACCTCCAACAATGCTGCGATATTTTGTGCTATCATCAATGCTCAAAGGTGTACCATCAGTAATAGACAACTGTTCTGTGGAAGACAATGGTGTGGGCATAGCCTTGCATACACACATACCAACCATTGCAAGCAAGTCATTTGCATATTTCTCCTGTGTAAGAATTAGTCCATTCGGAACCTTCTTAACTTCAATGCCAAGAAAATAGTGTAACTCACCAAGATCTTTGATAGCAAAGTTATCACCCAAATCCCGAAGCAAAGCATCAATAACATCATCAGAAGAACTTGTCACTATAATATCATCAAGATAGATTAAGAGATATATAATAATGTTTGACTTGTTGAAAAGAAACAATGAGGTGTCAGCCTTTGAAGAGATAAAACCTAGATCACTCAATTTAGCACTCAGCCGAGAGTACCATGCTCTAGGTGCCTGTTTTAATCCATCGGTAGCCTTATCAAGTTTGCAAATGTGATGCGGAGCATGAGGGTTTTCAAAACCTGGGGGTTGTCTCATGTATACCTCCTCTTTCAGAACACCATGAAGAAGCGCGTTCTTGACATCTAGCTACCATAAACTCCATCCACGAGAAACAGAGATAGACAAAACAGTTCCAATGGTAGCAATTTTAACTTCAGGACTAAAAGTATCCTCATAGTCAATACCATACCTATGTTTGAAACCTTTTGCAACCAGCCTTGCTTTGTATCTATCAATAGACCCATCAACTTTTCTCTTAACACAACATACCCATTTGCAGTCAATTAAATTCACATTGTTGCGTGAAGGAACAAGATGCCAAGTCTTGTTTTCAATCAGGGCATCATACTCTTCTTGCATTGCTTGTTGCCAATTTGAGTCATTTTGAGCTTCCACAAGTGTACACGGTTCACCTGTAGACGAAAACATGCCATATCATACAACATTGTCAGAAAATTTCTTTGATTTTCGTATACCTTTTGAACGAACTCCAACACCATATGGAACCGTGCCATCAGTAAATTTTCTTGGTTTCTGTATGCCTTTCTGAAGACGCGTACGAACTCCAATAACCGGAAGCACATCATGAACAGGAGATGGAGAATTGTCATTGTCATTTTTATTTTCGACAATTTCGGAGTCTGCAGCATATCCCCCCCAGCCGCTGTGGCCACAGAGGATCCAGCCGGGGCTGCAGCCGACAGCGCAGGCGAGGAGGTTGGTGATGTCAGAGGCACAACTCCCCGTGCGCCAGGTAGAGAGCTGGGAGTGGAGGGCGCAGTCGACGAGGACTGCGGCGTGTGGCGGGCACGCGCCTCCTCGGGCAAGGCAGCGCGGCCTCTGTCCTTGCTGTCGAGCGCGCACTCATGGGCGCCATCATTTGCGCCAGGTGGCGGACGCGGGCTGGAGCGAACAACCGCGTCGCTTTCGCTGCTGGGCGCGGGAAGATCCACCTCGGGATCAGTCGGGTCGTTGTTGCTGCGTGCAGGAGAATCCACCTCGGGATTATCCGTCTCAGAGTCAGAGCAGACGAAAGAATATGCTCCGTGTTCAGCGCCCGTTCTATCGTTTTCTGCCTGAGTTTCAACATCACTTTCAGAGCTATTTTCAACAACATTTTCACTGGAATTTTTTTGCGGCTTCTTCCACCTGCTGCACATCAGTAATTGGAACAATAGGATACACAAGGTTATCAATACTAGGTACATCCTCATTAGAAATAGTGGAAGATGGAAGAAGTAGTATTTGTCGTCTTAGGATGGCATCGACATTGGGATGAAGGGAGGCAAAAGGAAACGCATTTTCATCATAAACAACATCGCGAGATATGTAAATTCTGCCTGTGGAAACATCAAGACATTTGACACCCTTGTGAAGAGGACTATAGCCAAGAAAGACACACCGTGTGGATCGAAAAGCAAGCTTACGCTTATTATAGGGGCGTAAATTTGGCCAACACGCACAACCAAAAGTTCTGAGAGCATCATAGTTTGGTGTGACATGAAGTAAGCGTTTTGTGGGGGCGTCAAAATTTAGGACTTTGCTAGGGAGCAAGTTTATGAGAAATGTGGCAGTAATGAAGGCTTCATCCCAATATTTCAAAGGTATGGAGGCATTGGCAAGTAATGCTAGACCCACCTCAACTATGTGACGATGTTTTCTTTCAGCGGAACCATTTTGTTGATGAGCATGGGGACATGAGACATGATGAGTGATTCCAGCCTTCTGAAAGAAACCATTTAATTCTCATATTCGCCTCCCCAATCAGTCTGCATAGTTATAATTTCCTATCAAACTTGCGCTCAACATATTGCTGATAATTAAGAAAGGCTTGATAAACCTCAGAACGCTTAAGCAAATATATCCAAGTGAATTTACTGAAATCATCGATAAAGCTTACATAATATGTGTGTTTTCCCACAGAAAGAGGAGCAGGACCCCATACATCAGAGAATACTTGTTCCAAAGGAGCAGTGGAAACACTAGATAACACAGGATATGGCAACTGATGTGTCTTGGCTAACTGACAAGAATCACAAACATATGGGGTACTCTCTGGGGTGTAAGCTATTTTATTTCTCCTAAGAACTTGCTGAACCACAAAAGACGATGGGTGTCCTAAACGGCGATGCCACGTGGAAGATGTTGGCTTTATTGTGAGGAAGACATGCTTGGAGGTCTCGTGAAACATAGGCACCATAGGATAAAGACCATCATAGCAGGGGCCTCTAAAAAGAACTCTTCTAGTTGGTTGGTCCTTGATAAAAAAAGAATAAAGGATGGAATTTAATAAAGACATGATTATCAAGAGTAAATCTATGAATAGATAAAAGATTTTTGGATGCATTTGGGATATGGAGGATATTTTTAAGATCAAAGGAACCATGAGGAGTACGTAATATTGAATCACCAATGTGACTAATGTTCATACCTGTGCCTTCGGCAGTGCGGACTTTGTCTTGACCATAGTACTTGTTGGCGATGAGAAGTTTGCTCAGCTCACTAGTGATGTGATCGATGCACTACTAGAGATTTGCTTATAGCAGCACAACCTACCACTGGCGGAGAGAGAATGCAATGCGCCTGAGCTACTTAGCGCAGGCGAACAGGTACACTGTGCGCCTGGGGTAAGTGTGTTACCCCAGGCGAACCAATTCCAGACGCGCCTGGGGTAAAGTGTGGCAGGGCACCCACCACCACCCCTTGGCACTCTTCCTTTACCCCAGGCGAATCTGATATTTGTTCGCCTGCGGTAGAACACTTACCCCAGGCGAATATTCATAGAAGCGCCTGTGGTAAAATGTTGACTGGGGTAGCACCCCTTAGCGCAGGCGCATTACATCCTTATTCGCCTGGGGTAAAAAGTGGCCTGGGGTAGCACCCCTTAGCGCAGGCGCATTGTAATCCTTATTCGCCTGGGGTAAAATGTGGCCTCAATAAGTGCGGCCAGCCACCCACCACCACCCCCTATCCACCCCACTCACTCACTCACTCACTAGTCCAAACTTGACCCATTAGTGCTCCTAGCTCAATCCTCCACACCCCTCCACCATTTTTAGCTAATTTAACCAATCATGTTTGTTATATTTTAGCTAGTATGCTACCCCACTTTCCCTCTTCCGAATCTCCCCCACTATATCTACTAACCGGACACTAGATCTCACCACAAATGCACCACTAGCTACTTCTAGATCTATTACTCTCTTATCGGTCGTCTCTCCGATGATCTTCGACGTCGTCATCGCGTCTATATATTTTGCATTGTGTGTCATCTTAATAGGTGTGTGGGATTGGTCGGTGGATGAGAACTCGATCTCTTTTTCATTTTATTGTGTTGCCATGAGGATGAGTTGCCAATGTTTTGCCAAAATGTTTATTCATTTCCTTTTCGGCAAATTTCTGGCGCTCCGCGTTACACCTTTTGTAGGAAGGTCATGCCAATTTTTTTTGTGAAAACCAGATCTAGTTAATGAAACCTCTCTTGCCTTTTGTAGCAATGGTCATTGCGATGAGGACAAGCGTGGTGCATAGGTACGTGCGACGCGCGACGGCCGATATGCATCGAAACAACCGCACCGAGATAGAGTGTCCGTGTCGAAAATGCAAGCTAGGGTCCTTGTTCAAACCAGATTATGGTAATGTGGAGAAGCACCTGCTCAGGTATAGTTTCATGGAGGGCCACACTAAGTGGATGGATGATGATGAAGACGATGATCACGTCGATACAAATTGCGCGGCGACATGTGAAGATGATCAGGAGGAGTCTAAACATGGCAATGGAGAGGACGAATAGGCTGCCGACGGAGACGACTATAATGAAGAAGAAGGGAGTCATGGTGATCAACAACATGAAGACGAGGACATGAACACTGCGCTAACTTCAGTCGTGCGGGACCCTCATGTTCAAGAGCTTCTTCTCAAGAACACGTCGACCGACGCTAGACGTAAATCTAAGATCACGCAACTAGAGATAGACTCTGCAACTCCGTTGTATGACGCAAGTCGCGGGGCGGAGGAGTCACGCTTGAGAGTAGCTCTGGATCTTCTAGAGATGAAGGCAAAACACGGATGGACCGACACAAGCATGGACGATCTTCTGCGATACCTGAAGATGCACTTACCTAAAGGGAACACATGTGCTAGTAGTCTATAGGAGGCCAAGAAAATCGTGTGCCCCCTCGATTTACCGCACACAAAATACCACGCTTGCGTCCGTGGCTGCATAATTTATCGTGACGAGCACGCGGACTAGATCAAATGTCCGGTGTGCGGTGCTGATCATTACAAGAGGGAGACGAAGAAAGCTCCTAGGAAAGTTGTGTGGTACTTTCCACTCATTCCCCGTCTGCAGCGGTACTTCGTGGACCCCAAGGAAGCAAAGCTCATGCGCTGGCACGAGGATAGAAAGAAGGCGGTGCTGAGTGATCCAGAACGTGTTGAAAAACCAGTGCTAACACACCCGTCGGATGCACGTCAGTCGAAAGCATTAGACGCATTCGATGAAGAATTCGGGAACGATCCAAGGAACATCAGGCTTGGTGCGAGCACCGACGGTCTGAATCCGTTTGGCAACCAGAGCAGCAAACATAGCACCTGGCCCGTGTTTGTATGGATGTACAACCTCCCCCCATGGCTGTGTCTGAAGAGGAAGTACATACACATGAGTATGCTGATTCAAGGGCCGACCCAGCTAGGGAGCGATATCAACCTGTATCTCGAGCTATTGAAGGAGGAGCTAGACACGTTGTGGGAGGAAGGGGTGGAAACATGGGACGCCTTCAAAGAAGAAACTTTTCGTATGAGAGCCGCACTGATCACAACGGTGCAGGACTATCTCGGATACGGATATATTGCGTGTCAGGTGTGCCATGGACACAAGGCTTGTGTCAGGTGCATGGAATTTACGCCGTTTCTACAGTTACACAAGGATCCCGGATCTTCTAAAACCGTATACATGAGGCATCGAATGTGGCTACAACAGAACGACCCGTGGAGAAAGCGCGGAGACCTGTTCAACGGTAAATATGAGCTCGATCTACCTCCACGCAAGAGAAGAGGAGAAGAGATCGATTCTCTATTAAAGAATTGGAAAACGTTTCCTTCGCTGGGAAAGGTACAGAAGCGGAAGCGAGGAGAGAAGCGAAAGAGAGGAGAGAAAAAGTGTCCTCCGCCAGAAGGACCGCTCTTGGGGGTATGGAAAAGGAGGTCCGTGTTTTCGGACTTGCGGTACTGGCCAATCCTCGGAGTGCCTCACTGCCTTGATGTCATGCATATCACGAAGAATGTGTGTGAGATCTTGCTTGGCACCCTGTTCAACATGCCAGATAGGACCAAAGACGGGCCAAAATCAAGATACGACCTGATGGTCCTGAATATCAGGAGCGAGCTTCACTTACCGCCTTCTACGCGTGAACAGACGGACGAGGACGAGGATGAGGTGGAGGAGATGGACGATCGCAAGCGGAAAAGGGCTAAGCAACACCAAACTCACCGCCTGAAACCCTCTTGCTTCACTCTAAGCCCCGACAAGCTCGTGCAAATATTCACATGCCTCCTCGGAGTGAAATTTCCCTTAGGTTACATGGGGCTGATAAGTAGATACCTAGACGCGGAGAAAAAAATCTTCAGCGGGATGAAGTCTCATGACTGTCACGTGATGATGACGCAGATACTTCCGGTTGCAATCAGAGGGATAATGGAACCGCACGTCCGTCAAACGCTCACTGGCCTCTGTAACTTTTTTGACGTCATCACTCGGAAGTCGATAAGCGTGAAGAAACTCGGAAGGCTGCAGGAAGAGATCGTCACCATCCTATGCGGACTTGAGATGTACTTCCCACCTGCCTTCTTTGACATTATGGTACATCTCTTGGTCCATATCGTGGATGATATCACCAATCTTGGGCCGACATTCTTGCACAACATGATGGCGTTAGAAAGAATGAACGGGATCATCAAATCATTCGTTCGTAACAGGGCACACCCGGATGGAAGCATTGTCCAGGGATTTCTCACCGAAGAATGCATCTCTTTCTGCAAGAATTTTCTAGGCGATGAGAAGCCAGCTGTTGGTTTGCCCGCAAACAAGCACCTTGACAGGTTCATGGGGGGTAGGCCACAACACTGGCAAAAGGGTAATGGACGCGGACTCCTGTGGTCGGAGAGCCGACTTTGATAGGGCCCACCTAGTAGTGTTACAACACATTGACGATGTCGACCCTTGGATAGAAGAGCACAAAACCACGATTAAAAACAGTGCTCGCAGACCGATGACGGAAGATGAGATATTTAGAGCACACAACTCCTCTTTCGCGACATGGTTCAAGAAGCAGATTGATGCCGATCCCCCGCCAATGACATGTCAGAAAGATAAAATTGTATTGGCCTTGTAATATGGCCCCGCGCCCAATCTGATGACTTATCAAGCATACGACATCAATGGGTACACATTCTACATGGAGGAAAGAGACAAAAGTAGCGACTATCAAAACTCGTCTATAACGATGGAATCTTACACGGGCGAAGAGATTAGAAGATACTACAGAAAGATCAAGGAAATCTGGGAGCTTGACTACGTTGGGGTAAAGCTGCCGATGTTCCATGTCAGATGGGCTACAAACGTCACGAAAGAAGACGAATATTTCACCACTATGTCAATGTGTGAAGTCAACAAACCCAAGTCCAAGAACCCCGCCGCGCAAAATGAGCCTTGGGTATTGGCTAAGCACGTGGAGCAATGCTTCTTCATAACCGACCCGACAAAGCCTAGTCGTGTTATCGTAAGGAGAGGAAAAAGGGCCCTCGTCGGAATGGATGGAGTCGCCGATGAGGAGGACTTCGACGGCTTAGTCGGAGACCCGATGATGGAAGAACCCGGTGAAGACGATGCACCATACACCACAAGAAGAAGCAGGACCACACTACCTAGGACAGGTCTTCCATTCACAAGAAGAAGTCACGATATGGCGGTCACGTATTCAACATCGACTAAGAAAGGCAAGAGTAAGATTGTGACAAAAGGCTGAGAGAGGGAAATACTCGCCATATGTGCGATATAACGTGCTAATAGCTACTATGTACAATGTGTTTTCAGAGAGAAACACTTGCGGTATCTCGCTAAATCAATCTATTTACGCTCGATGCGACACTAAATATTTTTGCATATGTTAACTTTCATATGTATGTAATTTTTAAGTGAAAAACAATATGGGAGCCCCATCTAATAGCATTCCTATTGCTCAATGTGTCCCGGGCCGGGGGAGTGGTAAACGGTATATAATTATGTGTTATTTAGGAAAACCTTATCACAGGCGCATCTGGACAAATATGTGCCTGGGGTACAACTTATCACAGGCGCACATGGACAAATATGCGTCTGGGGTAATGGTCTGTGGGCCCATGCATAAAAAAGCTTCAAACTTTTAGCGCAGGCGCATTTCCTTCTTATTCGCCTGGGGTAACGGATGTTAGCGCAGGCGCATTTCCTTCTTATTCGCCTGGGGTAACGGTTGGCCCACTGACTGGTGGGTCCCTAGATGTTAGCGCAGGCGCATTTCGATCTCCATTCGCCTGGGGTAAGGGTCTTTCCCCTTTACTCGTTTCTCTGATCTCGCGCAGAATCTCAAGCACGCCGTCGTCCTCCTATCTCGCAGCCCACATCTCCCATCTCCCCGAGATCCACTCGAGCACGCCGTCGTCGATCCACTCGAGCACGCCGTCGTCGATCCACTCGAGCACGCCGTCTTCCACTCGAGCACGCCGTCGTCGCGCAGGCACTCGCCCACGCCGATCCAGTCGAGCACGCCGTCGCCCACTTTCCCGATCCAGTCGAGCACGCCGTCGCCCACGCCGTCGTCGAGCAGGCCGTCAAGGAGGAGTAGTTCGATGACGCCAATGAGGAGCAGGCTGTCGAGGAGCAGCAGGTCCAGGGTGTCGTCGAGGAGCAGCAGGTCGAGGGCGCCCACGCCCGTGTCGTCCACGCCGTCGTCTCCCACGCCCGTGTCGTCCACGCCGTTGTCGCCCACGCCGTCGTTGTCCAGGTCAGCCCCCCTCCCCCTCTTCCTAGCCCGTACAATGCTCCTTGTGTTCTTAGTAGCATGAATGTTTGATAACTACCAATCTTTTCCCCATAAGATACATCCACATAATATCAGCATGTTGCTATTACTATGCATCCCAATTTGTTGTACTCTAAATCTATGTCAACTGCCAAGGCGCAAAGCTAGATTATCACTCAATTGTCTCCTCAGTGGCGGATGTTAAAGTATGCACTTCTGTCAACTGCAAAGGTTTTTAGCATTAGACAACAACTAAGCTAAAGGCATATACTAGCATAAAACCCATGCTCTTTTTATGTGATGGCAATAGAATACAACTACAGAGTAGTCGTTTTGGAAAGAAAATCAACAGGTTCAATTATCTTGTAAAGAAACAAGTCAGAGAACTTGTATAGATGCAGTCTCTTCCTCGCATTTGATTTATGTTGACATGACACATGATTCTTGTATTACCATCTACCCCTTCCTCCTAAGCATGAGGTGAAGCCCTTCTGTATGTCATTAGTTCACAGAGTGCATCCTCGTTAGACTTTGAGGTTATGCAACCAAGCCTAAGATGCATTGCGAGAACAAGTATTGCTTTAGATAAAACTAGCTCGATAAAACACATTTCATTAGGCAACCAGCCAATACAATTTATTTTCACAATCTGAAGGCTGGCACAGAAGGCATCAGTCAATTGTGTATTTTGATACACCGCATTTGCTTTGATTTTATCCTCGTCATTTTCACCACGATCGATCTTGAAAAAAATAAAATGTTAAGCACGAAAAATAGCAGTGATCACCTCCAAGCACAAAAAACATTACAGTTTTGGAAGGGAGTGTTCCTAGTTCATACCGTGATGTCAAGTTCTTCTAGATTAGGAGCATTCATTAGTAGGCAAAAGGTTGACAAAATTGCAGGCCTCTCACAGAAGTGTGTCCAGAGGGTTAAACTCTTTAAGTTGTTAAAGATTCAAGGAAGTGTTTACATTAAATGACTATTGCTTAACTGTAAAATAAAAACAAACATTGTGAATATTCTGGTAATTTAGTATTATGACAGTAACCTTTTTAGCACAGAGGAAAACCAGTCATAAAAAGATGTGAGCAGGTTACAACTAGAAATGTTCCAATGCCTTGGAACTGAAGATCGAATCAACCACAATAACCAAAAAAGAAGCACCGAGTCCATTTGGATCATCTTTGATTAGAAAATAAACTGCATCATCAGTTAATCACAACACTAACTTTGGCAGGAGCAACAGAAATCATTGAGACTACCACAAATATTTATTACCGTATTAATTTGATCTGCATTTTTTAAGCAACAACATCATATGCATTTTTTAAGCAACAACATCATTTGATCTGTACTTTGCTGGTTCCTGGGAGTACTTTCCTGGTTGCTGGTTCCTGGGAGTACTTTGCAGCATAAACAAATAGAGAAGAACAGAAGAAACCAATACTTTCCTGGTTGCTGGTTCCTGGGAGCATCCCTGTGTGCGGATCCAACCAAAATATGAAAGACCTGGTGATGGCTAGGTTGAGACTCCAAGTGCAGAGTGTGTAGCTAGTGGCAAGGCTTTTTCCCCACGAGGGTGACTCGAGGGTTTATATCGAACTCTTGGGGAGCCAGTATTTCAGCAGTTGTCTTCCAAGCTTCCTCCAGGATCCTGCAAACAAGTAGAGAATTTTGTGCCCTCAACCTCACCAAGTGGTTGTCAAGCACAAGGTGTGAGACTTCTAAATTGCAATGCAAAACTGAAAGTAAATGTGCAATAATTGAATCTACTACTAAATGCAAATGAGAAAATAAATATGCAATGGATTGTTTTTGTATTTTAGTGATGCAAGTGGTGATGGAGATAGTGTAAATTCGAATTGGAGATGCAAGTAAACTAAAGTGCAAGTAAAGTAAATTGCAACAAAGTAACTAGAGTGTTTTCTTATATTTAAAATAGGACCGGGGTTCATGGTTTCACACTTGCGTTCTCTCAAATAAAGTTGTAGACGATGGACATAAAGAATTACATGTGAGATTACAATAACATGTTTAACATTGAGTACTTTCATATGGGCATCACGTCCTAGCATAGAGATCTCTACGGTCATATTGATCCCTCTTATACTCCACCAAGATGCGAAATAAATCATAACACCTCGATAATTAAGGAAAAACCAGAGTATAGCTTTAAGCAATGTGACATGAAGTTGAAGTAAGAACTTGCTAGATCTAGTCATGGAGATTGATTAGTGTCATTTCAAATCCCCGGTAACAAGGTACTCCTTTTTATCCCTAGTGAGGTAACTAAGAAAGGTTTAACAAAACCTAAGTGGATCGCTGAACTTCTTTCACTTTCACAGCACTAGCCACCCCCCGTTACTCCAACTAATACACCCATCACCCCACACACGCTCTCAAGAACTAGATTGATCAAAGCTAGCAAATAAGAATGAGGTACATAAGATACATCTACTCAAATAACTCAAGAGAAACAATTGCAATCTCAGATTCAATAACTCATAGAAAAGATCCACCACATAGGAATTACAACGGTGCCCGTAATCATGTGAGGCAGCTTATACGGATCTAATTAGTGAAGCACATAGAGAGAGAGATACAAGTGCTACTTCCACAAACCCATAGCCCCGGGGTGGACTACTCCCTCTTCATGGAGATGTCGATGGAGATGACGTTGGAGGGGTAGGAGATCACACCGGCGGCGCCCCGCCGGAGTTTCCCCCCTCCAATCTGGAACTTCTGGTCTCTGTTTCGGTGTTTTGGTGTTTTGGCGGCGCTCCTCTCCGTAAGGGTACAGGGGACCCTTTTTATAGTCGGTTTTAGGTCAAGACGGAGTCGGTAAGTCGAAGATGGAAGGAATTGAGGCCACAGGGGCCAAAAGGGGGCCTCTCACGTGGCCAAGGAATCTGGTCGCGTGGAGGGTCCTCTTTTGGGCCTCCTTGCCCAATTCTCGTGGATCCTTCGCCCGCAAGTCTTCTCCTTCCAAGAAAATGACCCCTGTAGATTTTCAGGTGATTTCGCGAAAGTTTGCCACCTGAAACATCAAAAATATAGAAAACGGGGTTTCTGACAGGCAGGGTTAATTCCATAAAAGTTGGGGGACTTTGTAATTTAACCCCAAAATACTATAAAACATTGAATTATACCCTTATATGATGCAATATGTAATAGAAAACCATGTGAAAATATGCAAAATTCATCTATGCATTTTACATGCATCAACATCCCCAAGCTTAACCCATGATCGTCCTCGAGTATGAAGGTGATAAAACTAAGATGGGTTTTGCATATTGAAACAATCATGGGATATCAAGGAGGATTATTCATACTACATATAATCAAACGATTAATACTAGAAATGAGTAGCAATATACAATTCATGTTGTAAGAAATATCAAATATGCAAGCAAAGATGCTTCATGAAAGTTCACAAAGTGTATAATGAAATAAAAGCACTATGGACCAAATGCACACACAAAATGAAAAATAAAATCCTATATTGGTCAAAGAATAGCATAATGGAGAATAGAAAATATGGTGGACACTTTGGAGAAAATTGAGTAGAGTAAAACATGATCAAGTCTTATTTAGCCTCTAAATTATTCAACTAAAATTACTAATTGAAATGTGGTATCCATTGATCTAGGAATCTCATTGCCCCTTTATTACTAGCATCTTAAAATTGTGAGTATTGAAGTAATGATAATGACAAGGTGGTTGAAAGCCTCATGCCCCGTGAGTGTGAAAACCTACTCCATGATTACTCAACTTAAGATTCCTAATAAGCTTTGTACAATCATAATAAGTATTAATGACATCATAGAGAACCGCAAAGAGGTACCTATTGCCCCATGACATGGAAACAAGCCCATGTTACAATGACAAGATGAACAAACGGAGTAGACTCATCATCCTTTTTATTTTCATTCACTATTATGCATAGCTTCTTATTTTATTATAGGATGTGTTGTAGAGTCACTCAAGCTGTAAGTAAATTTCCACCATGATAAATCATGGCTTGGGTTAGCGGCCCAATGCGTTTCTCTAGTCATATAGATACTTACTCATCAAAACTTACTATTCCTCTATTTCATTTCGGCATGGCAGGAGTCCAAAAACAAAAGTACATGATATCAACCAAATGTGAATTTTTTGTGCAATGTTGAAAGCTTTCCGGTGATACACGTTTATAGCTAACTCCCAACCACACACTTGTCAGACGCAAAACTTGTGGCTCCCATTATTGGGTCATGTTTATTAGATGCATAAAAAGTAAAGTGTGCCTTCAAAAGTTCGTGAGAGTCCTATCCCAAGTTCAACCCATGACAATTAATAAAGTGAATATCTTAATTTATAACATAAATAACACAATAACATGGTGAACATACTCGGAATAGCAATGAAGCTAATGGGAATATATGGTGGACTCACTGGAAATACTTGGATAAGGAGTGTGGGAAACAAGTTTTTACTTGTTGGAATTTTTTAAATTTTTGGGCTAGCAAGAGGGAGATAGTTGACCAGCTACTATGCATGCATATGTCCATAGAACTACTCATTTCATGACAAACTAAATAAACCAGCAATTAACATCAAGGACATGAATAAGAGATAGCTCAAGACAACATTATTGCAAATTTCTACACATAAAAAGCCTATAAATCATGCAAACATATGTAGCTCTTCAAATCAACCATGGCATCCCTATTCCAAGTCATAATACTAGCATCAAATACATTCCAACCCCAAACTCCAGTAGCTCAATCTCATATAAAATGATGGTGGTCTTATCAAAACAAAAATAAAAACAAAAACTAGACGCTTCAAGTCTCTACGATAAATGCTTTGCTTAGAAAAACAGAAAGTAGGCGTGTGCTAACCAAAAGAGTGTAGCTCCAGTGGGGTGTTCATCACATACCCAATCTTATGACTTTCACCATTCTTGGATGTCTTGAGGCGCAGCTCCTCTATTCCCTGTGAAAAAATTTCACAAAACATGTTTCTCCCATTATTTTTCTGTGGGGTGAGATTAGCAAGGACAAACAAATCACAGGCTTGCTGTGCAAAATTCCAAATCAAATGCTCCAGTAGATAGACAATAAGGTTCATTATGTTGTATGTTCACTCTCTTGCTTGAAATAATCATGGAAATTCGATTCCCAAGCCCAAAGAGTGCATAAAACCAAAGAAGGCGGAATCTGTCCAGAAAAGCAGCAGCAGAAAAATGAACGTTTTTCCCTAAGCTAGACTCGTAAAAAAATTAAGACAATTTTTTTTCTTACAGAGGACGAAAAGTTTCAGAACATACTAAAAAATTAGCTCAATCCGACATACCAATAAAAAACGTAAAATCATACGGTCAGAAGACTCGTGCTGAAACAGAAATTTAATGCACTAGGATAGCAACTTATAAGTCCAAATGGGTTTGACTTTACTCTTTATTGAAAATTCCAGAATTAAAACAAAAAAACTAATCTCTTGATACAGCAAGAGGACACTAGGAAAATCCAAACAAAAACAACCGGGTTGCCTCCCGTAAAGTGCTTTCTTTATAGCCATATAGCTAGGCTTTACTTACTTGATAATCAAGAGGGATAAATCTCATGAGGGAGCTTGTTCTTCAGCGTGCCCCTCTTCCTTGGGAAGTGCTCCATGCTTTTCTTGTGAGGGAACTGAAACTTGACATTCCCTTTCTTGGAGTCTATGATTGCACCTGTAGTACGAAGAAAAGGTCTACCCAAAATAATAGGACTAGGGGATTTATCCCCCATATCCATAATAATGAAATCAACGGGTACAAAAGTCATGTGCAATTCAATCATAACATATTTTACTTGTCCTACAGCATGTTTAGTAGAGTTATCAGCAAGGACAAATTCACTTGAGCACTTTTCTAAATTTTCTAGTTCTAGCAATTCATATAATTCTTTAGAGAGTACCGATACACTAGAACCTAGATCTAACATAGCATGGTCAATTTCTTTTCCAATTGAAACTAGCACCTTGGGGATCCATGCATCCCCAAGCTTAGGAGGTATCATGGCCTTATTCTTGTACCTAGCAATTTTTTTCTTGCAAGACATGATTAGCAATATAAGATCGAAAGCCAGGTTGATTAACATTTATAGTGGGATCACTAGCAAATTTTTGTAGAGTAGCAATAAGTTCTTGCAAGCTACTTTTTTCTAAATCAAGCAATGGATCCTTAATTTCAGTAAGCATCATAATTTCCTCTACTTTTCCTTTTCTATTATGCATATTAAAAATCTCATAGCGATCATCAAAAATATCCTCGGGTACTTCAACCTTTTTTAAGCTCTCTTTAATTTTAACCTCTAAGAGCAAACTTTCAAGCAAAACATGGGTATTTGCATCATTAGTACTAGTAAAAGACCGCCCACATTCATTATCTAAAAAGGCTCTAGAAGTTTCAGAAAGTCCCTTATAAAACATATGCATAAGTATCCAATCTCTAAAGCCATGCCCTATTCCATATGCTCTACTTCTAAATCTCTCCCATGCTTGTATCATTGATTTATATTTTTCTTGTTTAAAGGTAATGAGCAATTGTTTAACATTGTAATTCTTTTCAGGATGACAAAACCTTTCAATAAATGCAGCCCTTAAGTTGAACCAAGTAGTAAAATTGCTAGGAGGCCATCTTAATATCCAATCTAATGCTTTGCCTCCTAGTGAGTAGGGAAAGAGTTTAACTTTAGTAGTGTTGATGTTTGCATGATTCAAGTTCAAAGTTTTACATCTTTCATCAAATTTCTTAAGATGGAACAAAGGGTCTTCTTTAGGCTTTCCATAGAAACGAGATTCATAAATCATTTTAATAACACTAGGATCTACCTCTAATTTTTCAACGGGAATATTTAGCTCTTGAGGGAAATTCCTAACACTGAATGGCCAATAAGTTCTCTGCTGCATTTTCCAAGTTTTTATGTAGTTTTTAATTTTTTATGCAAAACAAAAGTAAAGTAACTAAGCAAATTCAAAATACTAAAATAATCTAGATAACTAAATGCAAAACTAAAATGCAAACTAAAATAAAATATGCAAGACAAAACAAAAACAAGAACAAAAACAAAAACAAGACAAGAAACAAAACAATCTACTTGAAAGAAGGTGGAGATACAAAGGACGGTACTCACGTAGGTGCAACCTCCCCAAGCTTAGGTGTTTGCACACCTTGTTGGTGATGAAGACTTCTTGTGAGCTCCCTTGGACAACTCCTTCACCTATGGCTCCCCGGCAACGGCGCCAGAAAAACGCTTGATGGCTAGGTTGAGACTCCAAGTGCAGAGTGTGTAGCTAGTGGCAAACCTTCTTCCCCACAAGGGTGACTCGAGGGTTTATATCGAACTCTTGGGGAGCCAGTATTTCAGCAGTTGTCTTCCAAGCTTCCTCCAGGATCCTGCAAACAAGTAGAGAATTTTGTGCCCTCAACCTCACCAAGTGGTTGTCAAGCACAAGGTGTGAGACTTCTAAATTGCGATGCAAAACTGAAAGTAAATGTGTAATAATTAAATCTACTACTAAATGCAAATGAGAAAATAAATATGCAATGGATTGTTTTTGTATTTTTGTGATGCAACTGGTGATGGAGATAATGTAAATTCGAATTGGAGATGCAAGTAAACTAAAGTGCAAGTAAAGTAAATTGCAGCAAAGTAACTAGAGTGTTTTCTTATATTTAAAATAGGACCGGGGTTCATGGTTTCACACTTGCATTCTCTCAAATAAAGTGGTAGACGGTGGACATAAAGAATTACATGTGAGATTACAATAACATGTTTAACATTGAGTACTTTCATATGGGCATCACGTCCTAGCATAGAGATCTCTACGGTCATATCGATCCCTCTTATACTCCACCAAGATGCGAAATAAATCATAACACCTCGATAATTAAGGAAAAACCAGAGTATAGCTTTAAGCAATGTCACATGAAGTTGAAGTAAGAACTTGCTAGATCTAGTCATGGAGATTGATTAGTGTCACTTCAAATCCCCGGTAACAAGGTACTCCTTTTTATCCCTAGTGAGGTAACTAAGAAAGGTTTAACAAAACCTAAGTGGATCGCTGAACTTCTGTCACTTTCACAGCACTAGCCACCCCCCGTTACTCCAACTAATGCACCCATCACCCCACGCATGCTCTCAAGAACTAGATTGATCAAAGCTAGCAAATAAGAACGGGGTACATAAGATACATCTACTCAAATAACTCAAGAGAAACAATTGCAATCTCAGATTCAATAACTCATAGAAAAGATACACCACATAGGAATTACAACGGTGCCCGTAATCATGTGAGGCAGCTCACACGGATCTAATTAGTGAAGCACATAGAGAGAGAGATACAAGTGCTACTTCCACAAACCCATAGCCCTAGGGTGGACTACTCCCTCTTCATGGAGATGTCGATGGAGATGACGTTGGAGGGGTAGGAGATCACACCGGCGGCGCCCCGCCGGAGTTTTCCCCCTCCAATCTGGAACTTCTGGTCTCTGTTTCGGTGTTTTGGCGGCGCTCCTCTCCGTAAGGGTACGGGGGACCCTTTTAATAGTCGGTTTTAGGTCAAGACGGAGTCGGTAAGTCGAAGATGGAAGGAATTGGGGCCATAGGGGTCAAAAGGGGGCCTCGCACGCGGCAAGGAATCTGGCCGCGTGGAGGGTCCTCTTTTGGGCCTCCTTGCCCAATTCTCATGGATCCTTCGCCCGCAAGTCTTCTCCTTCTAAGAAAATGACCCCCGTAGATTTTCAGGTGATTTCACGGAAGTTTGCCCCCTGAAACGTCAAAAATATAGAAAACGGGGTTTCTGACAGGCAGGGTTAATTCCATAAAAGTTGGGGGGACTTTGTAATTTAACCCCAAAATACTATAAAACATTGAATTATACCCTTATATGATGCAATATGTAATAGAAAACCATGTGAAAATATGCAAAATTCATCTATGCATTTTACATGCATCAACATCCCCAAGCTTAACCCATGATCGTCCTCGAGTATGAAGGTGATAAAACTAAGATGGGTTTTGCATATTGAAACAATCATGGGATATCAAGGAGGATTATTCATGCTACATATAATCAAACGATTAATACTAGAAATGAGTAGCAATATACAATTCATGTTGTAAGAAATATCAAATATGCAAGCAAAGATGCTTCATGAAAGTTCACAAAGTGTATAATGAAATAAAAGCACTATGGACCAAATGCATACACAAAATAAAAAATAAAATCCTATATTGGTCAAAGAATAGCATAATGGAGAATAGAAAATATGGTGGACACTTTGGAGAAAATTGAGTAGAGGTAAAACATGATCAAGTCTTATTTAGCCTCTAAATTATTCAACTAAAATTACTAATTGAAATGTGGTATCCATTGATCTAGGACTCTCATTGCACCTTTATCACTAGCATCTTAAAATTGTGAGTATTGAAGTAATGAGAATGACAAGGTGGTTGAAAGCCTCATGCCCCGTGAGTGTGAAAACCTACTCCATGATTACTCAACTTAAGATTCCTAATAAGCTTTGTACAATCATAATAAGTATTAATGACATCATAGAGAACCGCAAAGAGGTACCTCTTGCCCATGACATGGAAACAAGCCCATGTTACAATGACAAGATGAACAAACGGAGTAGACTCATCATCCTTTTTATTTTCATTCACTATTATGCATAGCTTCTTATTTTATTATAGGATGTGTTGTAGAGTCACTCAAGCTGTAAGTAAATTTCCACCATGATAAAGCATGGCTTAGGTTAGCGGCCCAATGCGTTTCTCTAGTCATATAGATACTTACTCATCAAAACTTACTATTCCTCTATTTCATTTCGGCATGGCAGGAGTCCAAAAACAAAAGTACATGATATCAACCAAATGTAAAAAAATTTGTGCAATGTTGAAAGCTTTCCGGTGATACACGTTTATAGCTATCTCCCAACCACACACTTGTCAAACGCAAAACTTGTGGCTCCCATTGTTGGGTCATGTTTATTAGATGCATAAAAAGTAAAGTGTGCCTTCAAAAGTTCGTGAGAGTCCTATCCCAAGTTCAACCCATGACAATTAATAAAGTGAATATCTTAATTTATAACATAAATAACACAATAACATGGTGAACATACTCGGAATAGCAATGAAGCTAATGGGAAGATATGGTGGACTCACTGGAAATACTTGGCTAAGGAGTGTTGGAAACAAGTTTTTACTTGTTGGAATTTTTTAAATTTTTGGGCTAGCAAGAGGGAGATAGTTGACCAGCTACTATGCATGCATATTTCCATAGAACTACTCATTTCATGACAAACTAAATAAACCAGCAATTAACATCAATGACATGAATAAGAGATAGCTCAAGACAACATTATTGCAAATTTCTACACATAAAAAGCCTATAAATCATGCAAACATATGTAGCTCTTCAAATCAACCATGGCATCCCTATTCCAAGTCATAATACTAGCATCCAATACATTCCAACCCCAAACTTCAGTAGCTCAATCTCATATAAAATGATGGTGGTCTTATCAAAACAAAAACTAGACGCTTCAAGTCTCTACGATAAATGCTTTGCTTAGAAAAACAGAAAGTAGGCGTGTGCTAACCAAAAGAGTGTAGCTCCAGTGGGGTGTTCATCACATCCCCAAGATTATGGCTTTCACCATTCTTGGATGTCTTGAGGCGCAGCTCCTCTATTCCCTGTGAAAAAACTTCACAAAACATGTTTCTCCCATTCTTTTTCTGTGGGGTGAGATTAGCAAGGACAAACAAATCACAGGCTTACTGTGCAAAATTCCAAATCAAATGCTCCAGTAGATAGAGAATAAGGTTCATTATGTTGTATGTTCACTCTCTTGCTTGAAATAATCATGGAAATTCGATTCCCAAGCCCAAAGAGTGCATAAAACCAAAGAAGGCGGAATCTGTCCACAAAAGCAGCAGCAGACAAATGAACGTTTTTCCCTAAGCTAGACTCGTAAAAAAATTAAGCCAATTTTTGTTCTTACATAGGATGAAAAGTTGCAGAACATACTAAAAAATTAGCTCAATCCGACATACCAATAAAAAACGTAAAATCATACGGTGAGAAGACTTGTGCTGAAACAGAAATTTAATGCACTAGGATAGCAACTTATAAGTCCAAATGGGTTTGACTTGAATCTTTATTGAAAACTCCAGAATTAAAACAAAAAAACTAATATCTTGAGACATCAAGAGGACACTAGGAAAATCCAAACAAAAACAACCGGGTTGCCTCCCGTAAAGCGCTTTATTTATAGCCATATAGCTAGGCTTTACTTACTTGATAATCAAGAGGGATAAAGCTCGTGAGGGAGCTTGTTCTTCAGCGTACCCCTCTTCCTTGGGAAGTGCTCCATGCTTTTCTTGTGAGGGAACTGAAACTTGACATTCCCTTTCTTGGAGTCTATGATTGCACCTGTAGTACGAAGAAAAGGTCTACCCAAAATAATAGGACTAGGGGATTTATCCCCCATATCCATAATAATGAAATCAACGGGTACAAAAGTCATGTGCAATTCAATCATAACATCTTTTACTTGTCCTACAACATGTTTAGTAGAGTTATCAGCAAGGACAAATTCACTTGAGCACTTTTCTAAATTTTCTAGTTCTAGCAATTCATATAATTCTTTAGAGAGTACCGATACACTAGAACCTAGATCTAACATAGCATGGCCAATTTCTTTTCCAATTGAAACTAGCACCTTGGGGATCCATGCATCCCCAAGCTTAGGAGGTATCATGGCCTTATTCTTGCACCTAGCAATTTTTTCTTGCAAGACATGATTAGCAATATAAGATCCAAAGCCAGGTTGATTAACATTTATAGTGGGATCACTAGCAAATTTTTGTAGAGTAGCAATAAGTTCTTGCAAGCTACTTTTTTCTAAATCAAGCAATGGATCCTTAATTTCAGTAAGCATCATAATTTCCTCTACTTTTCCTTTTCTATTATGCATATTAAAAATCTCATAGTGATCATCAAAAATATCCTCGGGTACTTCAGCCTTTTTTAAGCTCTCTTTAATTTTAACCTCTAAGAGCAAACTTTCAAGCAAAACATGGGTATTTGCAGCATTAGTACTAGTAAAAGATCCCCCACATTCATTATCTAAAAAGGCTCTAGAAGTTTCAGAAAGTCCCTTATAAAACATATGCATAAGTATCCAATCTCTAAAGCCATGCCCTATTCCATATGCTCTACTTCTAAATCTCTCCCATGCTTGTATCATTGATTCATCTTTTTCTTGTTTAAAGGTAATGAGCAATTGTTTAACACTGTAATTCTTTTCAGCATGACAAAACCTTTCAATAAATGCAGCCCTTAAGTTGAACCAAGTAGTAAAATTGCTAGGAGGCCATCTTAATATCCAATCTAATGCTTTGCCTCCTAGTGAGTAGGGAAAGAGTTTAACTTTAGTAGTGTTGATGTTTGCATGATTCAAGTTCAAAGTTTTACATCTTTAATCAAATTTCTTAAGATGGAACAAAGGGTCTTCTTAGGCTTTCCATAGAAACGAGATTCATAAATCATTTTAATAACACTAGGATCTACCTCTAATTTTTCAACGGGAATATTTAGCTCTTGAGGGAAATTCCTAACACTGAATGGCCAATAAGTTCTCTGCTGCATTTTCCAAGTTTTTATGTAGTTTTTAATTTTTTATGCAAAACAAAAGTAAAGTAACTAAGCAAATTCGAAATACTAAAATAATCTAGATAACTAAATGCAAAACTAAAATAAAATATGCAAGACAAAACAAAAACAAGAACAAAAACAAAAACAAGACAAGAAACAAAACAATCTACTTGAAAGAAGGTGGAGATAGAAAGGACGGTACTCACGTAGGTGCAACCTCCCCAAGCTTAGGTGTTTGCACACCTTGTTGGTGATGAAGACTTCTTGTGAGCTCCCTTGGACAACTCCTTCACCTATGGCTCCCCGGCAATGGCGCCAGAAAAACGCTTGATGGCTAGGTTGAGACTCCAAGTGCAGAGTGTGTAGCTAGTGGCAAGCCTTCTTCCCCACGAGGGTGACTCGAGGGTTTATATCGAACTCTTGGGGAGCCAGTATTTCAGCAGTTTTCTTCCAAGCTTACCCCAGGATCCTGCAAACAAGTAGAGAATTTTGTGCCCTCAACCTCACCAAGTGGTTGTCAAGCACAAGGTGTGAGACTTCTAAATTGCAATGCAAAACTGAAAGTAAATGTGTAATAATTAAATCTACTACTAAATGCAAATGAGAAAATAAATATGCAATGGATTGTTTTTGTATTTTTGTGATGCAACTGGTGATGGAGATAATGTAAATTCGAATTGGAGATGCAAGTAAACTAAAGTGCAAGTAAAGTAAATTGTAGCAAAGTAACTAGAGTGTTTTCTTATATTTAAAATAGGACCGGGGTTCATGGTTTCACACTTGCATTCTCTCAAATAAAGTGGTAGACGGTGGACATAAAGAATTACATGTGAGATTACAATAACATGTTTAACATCGAGTACTTTCATATGGGCATCACGTCCTAGCATAGAGATCTCTACGGTCATATTGATCCCTCTTATACTCCACCAAGATGCGAAATAAATCATAACACCTCGATAATTAAGGAAAAACCAGAGTATAGCTTTAAGCAATGTGACATGAAGTTGAAGTAAGAACTTGCTAGATCTAGTCATGGAGATTGATTAGTGTCACTTCAAATCCCCGGTAACAAGGTACTCCTTTTTATCCCTAGTGAGGTAACTAAGAAAGGTTTAACAAAACCTAAGTGGATCGCTGAACTTCTTTCACTTTCACAGCACTAGCCACCCCCCGTTACTCCAACTAATGCACCCATCACCCCACGCACGCTCTCAAGAACTAGATTGATCAAAGCTAGCAAATAAGAACGGGGTACATAAGATACATCTACTCAAATAACTCAAGAGAAACAATTGCAATCTCAGATTCAATAACTCATAGAAAAGATCCACCACATAGGAATTACAACGGTGCCCGTAATCATGTGAGGCAGCTTATACAGATCTAATTAGTGAAGCACATAGAGAGAGAGATACAAGTGCTACTTCCACAAACCCATAGCCCTGGGGTGGACTACTCCCTCTTCATGGAGATGTCGATGGAGATGACGTTGGAGGGGTAGGAGATCGCACCGGCGGCGCCTCGCCGGAGTTTTCCCCTCCAATCTGGAACTTCTGGTCTCTGTTTTGGTGTTTCGGTGTTTCGGCGGCGCTCCTCTCCGTAAGGGTACAGGGGACCCTTTTTATAGTCGGTTTTAGGTCAAGATGGAGTCGGTAAGTCGAAGATGGAAGGAATTAGGGCCATAGGGGACAAAAGGGGGCCTCTCACGTGGCCAAGGAATCTAGCCGCGTGGAGGGTCCTCTTTTGGGCCTCCTTTCCCAATTCTCGTGGATCCTTCGCCCGCAAGTCTTCTCCTTCCAAGAAAATGACCCCCGTAGATTTTCAGGTGATTTCACGGAAGTTTGCCCCCTGAAACGTCAAAAATATAGAAAACGGGGTTTCTGACAGGCAGGGTTAATTCCATAAAAGTTAGGGGACTTTGTAATTTAACCCCAGAATACTATAAAACATTGAATTATACCCTTATATGATGCAATATGTAATAGAAAACCATGTGAAAATATGCAAAATTCATCTATGCATTTTACATGCATCACCTGGGAGTTTTCTTCTGTTGTAGTTATTTTTCTGTTGTTATTCTGTTGTAGTTATTTTTCTGTTGTAGTTATTCCTGGGAGTTATTTTCCTGGGAGTTATTGTGTACCTGGGAGTTTTGTGGAGTTATGAAATCTAGAGACATGAAATCTGGAGAGTTATGAAATCTGGAGACATGAAATCTGTATACCTGGGAGTTTTGTGGCATGATATGAACTCCTGGGACATGAAAATATTGCAACCAATTTGTGTTGGGGAGTTATTTATGTTGTAGGTACATTGAGTGCCAATGTTTTGCCGGAACGTCGATTCATTTCCGTTCCGGCAAATTTCTGGCACTCCGGCATGACCATTTATAGCAAAGGTCATGCCGAATTTTTCCGGTGACTAACCTAGTATATATTTTGTCTACTGCTAGCTAGGCATGTCTTCTTCTACTACAGATCCGGCGTTATTGGACCACTACCTGCTTATGGCCAGAGAGTCGCAAGAGGAAGAGAGAGCCAATGATGGCGGTGACGATCGGACGACTGACCAGCCCCCCGATGTCGAGCCCCACAATGATGACGGGCTCACCGGTGACGAGGCGGAAACCACTGATAGTGGCGCCGGTCCCTCAGGGAGTAGCACGACGGGAAAGAAGCGTCGGCAGCGAGCTCCGAACAAGGTCGGCACCGTTCGAGAGAAATTCACGGAGGTGGATCCTTCCAATGGCACGCCTGTGATGCCATTGGACCTTGTGAAGGGGTACTTCCTCCAACGTACGTCCTCCAACTAAGAGTCAAACGGAATGGGGGAGAGACCTAGCGTCGAAGAACATCGGTCACCACAATCTCGGTTGTCGTGGCTACGACGGGAAGGAGCCAGTTTGGGCGAAAGAGGACTTGGCCTACATTGAAAAAGGGATTGAGAACCCTTACGCCAAGTATGCCCATGACTCGCAATTCCAGAAATTCATGAGGTCGAGGTACAGAAAAGTAGCTCCGACCGGGGAACTTGTCACGGACCCGAAGATGGTGGAGGGTGTTATTTTGGTCACGGACGATAGCGTGAAGAATGTTGAGAAACTAGTGGTAAGAAATTTACCATTTCATGCAACTCTTCATCATCAAGTCCATGATTTCATTCTAGTACGAAACCATTTCTAAACCGTACATATGTTGCTTCTGCAGCTAGAAGAACAACAGCTTGAATTTTCCTCGTCGCAGACGTCGACGGCCAAAGTCGCGTGGGATAAGCCTTTCATCAGGGGGGTACAACAAGGCAAAGAGTCAGGACCCTCTGAAAAGGCCGCACTTAGGCCGTATCACTGGCGGCGGACTAAATAGGAAGCACGCCAACTATGGCTTGGCTGAGCCCAGCACTAAGGAGTCGCGTGCGGCGAAGAAGAGCCAGTCGAACGAGGAGGCGGAGGCGCTGAAGAAGAAGGTCCAGGACTTGGAAGAAAACATGGAGAAGAAGATTGAGGAAAAGGTCGGGGAAAAGATGAATGCGCTCATCCCCGCCGTATTTGAAAAACTATGTGGCTACATCGCTGGAGGCTCACAGGGGCCGTTACCTACGATCAACATACCGTCGACGTTGGTCGTGCCCGCCGTGGTCGCCGCCGGTGGTCCGTCGATGTTGGCCGTGCCTGGCGCGCCCGCCCCCGCCGTGCCCGACGCGCCTGCCCCCGATGGACCGTCGACCGTGTCCGGCGCGGCCGATGGTCCGTTGATGTTATCGTTGCTCGACGAGCCCACCATCACCTGTGGTCCGTCGACGTTAGCCGAGCTCAATGCCCTCACGGTAAATTATTGACCGTCTCAAGCTGTAGCCAGTTCAATATAACCCTACTCTCTAACCTATCCATGCATGTTATCGCAGGCTGACGCGACGGGATGCACCTTCCTGCTAAAAGTGGGCAGCGAGTT
The DNA here is from genome assembly GCA_028641055.1 of Alopecurus myosuroides. NCBI lineage: Eukaryota > Viridiplantae > Streptophyta > Magnoliopsida > Poales > Poaceae > Alopecurus > Alopecurus myosuroides. Next base: position 165,805,079 of record CM054057.1, read on the forward strand.
GAAGGATGTTGCAAAAGGGAGCATCTTGCAGCCACTATCCCGCAAGTACCACTGCAGAGATATACCGGCCAACGAACTTCGGGTTCGCGTCGATCTGGTGCTACCGGGATTCCAGGACTTTTATCCTCCTAATCAACCCGCCGATGCCGACAGCGAGCTGAATCTCGGCCAACTGGACAATCAAATCTTGCTATGGCCGAAAGCCCTTATTCGGCTGAACACCACGTCAGGGTCGGCGCCAAGCCAAGGCATGACCGTCACCACTACACCTTTTGCGCCCGCGGCAAGCCAACAAGATAAGGTCGAACATGACAAGGTCCTCTCTCCACCTCCGGTGGACCTCCTCCTCCCGAGCACGAGACGTCAAATGACGAGCTACATCACGAGCATGAGACCCATGACGACTACATGGATATTGAACTTGCTCCCATTGACGATTTCATAAATCAGTTGGATGGCGAGAAGGTTCCTCCGGAGTTACCCACCAGAATTCTTGATATCCAGAAGAAGGTAGATGGCGAAGAGGGCGGTTCTTTTGAGTTACCCACCGGAAAATCGGATATCCAGAAGAAGCTAACATATTCCCAAGAAACTCCCGAGGAGCAGACAGCCTTTACGGCTCCACAATCTATGCTGGTTACCCCGAATACACTCGGTGCTACAGCCGAGGAGGCGGTAAAACAAAGCGGCACTCCCATCTGCTTGAGGCCGAAGAAGCATCGGAAGAGGCCGGCAGCCAACAAGAAGAAAGGTGGTGCCTCCTCTAGTAGCCAGCCAGCTGCCGCCCGAGTCCTGGACCGTTTGCCGCCCGCCGTCCCGTGGAGGAAGGTGCATGAGATAGGTCAGCCGATGCCGCCGCCAGAGGTTGTCGCTGTCATGGGTGGTGACATGAGGAGCATCCATGACGGAATTTTGTTCAGAGAGAATGAACTTCTACGTGAGAAACATCCCTCCTACCCGCTATACGTGGTCAAGGTGCCCCGATCCGTGGGCTTTGTGGATACAAATCCCGCAGAGGTGTTCTTCATCAGATACGAAGACATATTCAGGGTCTTCCACTTGGGAGAGCTCGACCGAAGCATTGTCCGCCTGGTATCGCTCAGCATGGCGCACGATATGGTCATGGAGAATACCCCGCACATCGCGATTATGGACCCGTACTACATGGTTGAGGACTACTTGCGGTCACCTGCGGACCGGGTTGTTATCACGAACTACATAACGGGTTTTTTGATAGATAACAAGGATAAGAACGCCATTCTCATGCCATACTTTCCCAAGTAAGTAGTCCTCTCCTCTTTCCGTCGTTACATTCTTTCTAGAATCTCCTTAGTATTCCGATTGATGATATTGATGGCTTGTTTGAAATGTTCTGCGCAGAAACGGAGGATGCGTACTCATCGTCATGGAACCGCATTGGTCGGTATGCACTTATCTCGATGCGGGTAGGGTGGTGCAGAAGGACTACAACGACATAAGAGCTATTCTTAATAGTTCCCTCAACGGCTTCGCCGCCGATTTAGGCAAGCCCCTAAAAAAGGAGAAAATAGTCCGAGGCGCCTACGTGTGCAACCACGTAACAAACTTCCCCTGCCTCAAGCAACCGGAGCAAGAATCTGGGTTGGAAGCTTGGTATGTAATCTTTCAGATGAGGGAGTACTTAAAGGATGCCCAAGAGGTATTGTTACCAAGCCATCTCCGAGACCTGACCACAAAGATGGCCAACACCCCCGATGAATATGTGCGGGCTGAGTTCCGTCGCATCCAGCGGAGGATCTGCACGATACTCGTGTCGGATGTCATCACTCGGGGTGGCTTGTTCTTCCACGACCACGCACCACCGAGCAACCGTGACATAGAATCACACCTACGAGAGCAACGTGACACCCGGACATTCAACACGCTAGAAGGCGTTCGTCCGTTCCCGCCGAGACCATAGGATTGACAAAATGTTAGTATACACTTGCATCATATAACTTTTAGTCCTTTATTTGTCGTGTTTTATCCGTAAACCTTGATGCTTCTATTTCTTTGATAGTTATTTGCGGTCTATTATCACTTTCAATGCTAAACTCGTATTTTTGTCCTATGCACAGATGACATGGTATGTTGTGTGTGTCGGTAGGGTTCCCGGAGTCTACGACGACTGGGAACAATGCCGGAGACAGGTGCACGGTTTTAGCGGCAACAGCTACAAGGGGTACAAGACCATGGTGGAGGCGGAAGCTCGATACGCCACTTACCTAGCGAGAGAAGACGGAGAAGACGAGGGCCTGGATGACCACCTTCGCCATCGCCGTGCTTATACTCCTTGTACTCCTAGTGTTGATGCTACTTGTTGTTTTGCTTGTCTAGCTAAACTATCGATTTGCTGAACTATCTCGCTTCGAGACTATTCTTCGAGACTATGTAATATTTGTTGAACTATGTGTTGATGATCGAGACTATTGTTCGAGACTATGTGTTGATGATCGAGGTTATATTATTTGTTGAACTATCTCTGTTCGAGACTATGAAACTTAATTCTGTCATTTTGCTGTTATTCTGTCATTTTGATACTTATTTCTGTCATTTTCCTGTAATTCTGTTATTTTGGTTTCTTTTATTTTTTGACACAACAAAACCGTACCCCAGGCGAATAGCATATAATACCCCAGGCACATCTGCACCTCAGGCGCACAATGCTTGTTCGCCACAGGTAAAAGGCTTACCCCAGGCGCACAAGGCCAATTCGCCTTGGGTATGTCAAGTTACCACAGGCGTATTTTGTAATTCGCCTGGGGTAAGCCATTACCGCTGGCGATATGGTCCCAGGCGAACTGAAATGCACCTGTGGTAGGCCTTTTTGGTTCGCCTGTGGTAAGCTTTCCTCTAGTAGTGGTGGCTCCAGAATCAGCATACCAATTTGTGTCCACTCCATACGGAGCAGCAGGAAGATGTGCTTCCTTCTCCGCCTCTTCTCTCTTTTTCTTGTCATCGGCATAACGCCACCATCAGTTACTCGCGGGTGTCCATGTTTCTTACAGATTTGACAGTCAGTGTCCACATATTTGATGGGTGTACGGTCAGGACGCCGTCCACCACCATCATTACGCCTGTCACGTCGATCATCACGACGGTCATGATCTGGACGGCGATCATCATCACGTCTGTCATCACGACGCCAACGAGAGTCATCACGTCGGTCATCACGGCGCCACTGTTCCTCACGCCGGTCATCACGACGCCACTGATCCTCACGCCGATCATCACGACGCCACTGATCCTCTACATTGCAACGTTCAGCAGCGGCCCCTCCACGGTAGGCACCACGAGGAGGGATGTGGCCACAGACAGGGGGTGAGTACCCGTGAGGAGGAGGTGGAGTACGACCACAAGGACGTTCATACCCTCTACGAGCCAGATGTGCCGAGGAGACAAACGACCCATTGTCTTCACCTCCATTGCGCATGCCATATCCACATAATTGCTCATAAAACTCATCTAGAGTAGTGCTTGGGTTTCCATGTACCGATGTGATGACAGGATTATATTCTCCTTTGTCCAAGCCATGCAAGAGGTAGCCAAGGAGCTCATCATCTTCAATGGGTTTTCGTAGTGCAGAGAGCTCTGCTGCAAGACCCTTCATCTTGGTGTAGTATTGATCAGCAGTCATTG